>OU026149.1:43883796-45083796 GCA_907269125.1 Eristalis pertinax | reverse complement strand
CACGAAGATCACATAACAAACAGCAAGGATGCTTCGTGCAGCCTGGAATGGATTCTTAAAGAGTTGGTAAGAAGAGGAAACGATACTGCGCTACCTCGGCACATGTCCTGCTCTTGGAGCAACTAGGAAGAGGTTGCAAGGAAGCTGCGTTCTGAACGGCCTAGAGGAAATGGGTTACGCCAAGTAATGAGACATCATCAAGTCGTTTTTGATTCACAGGAAAGTTTGTTCAATGGAAAGCCTTTGAGAAGCCAACGTTCTCATATCGGACAGGGAGAGTAAAATGGACCTTAGCTAGATTCAAATGAAGTCCGGTGCAACCCTTGTAAGTCACCTCCAGCTGCCAAAAGTATTGGAATCCGTTCTTTCCTACTCTATGTCTTCCCTACTGTATTTCCCAATGTATGTCAAACTGTCGTTCATATCTAGAATCGATGGCTGAGCAGCTCGGCTCTACCCAGTCTGTGCTGAGTTCCAGGCAACTGTGTAGCGCATGAGCTCAATAAGGCACACAATTCTTCCTCAGGCGCCACTAAATAAAAGTCAATGGCGATGGACGTCCCTTGTAAATCCCTGCTACGATGGCTAGTAGCCGAAATAGGGATGCATTACATGCCAAGCCTCTAGATCACCATCGGTCTAAACATTGGTTTTTTTTTTTTTGAACAAATTACAGGTGATTGGTGGCGCTGGACTCAGGACAGAAGACTGGTGCTTAGAAGATCACGCCAGAGGCCTAGCCTTCATCAGTAACGACTTCTGTAGACCCCGCATGGCCAAAGCTAGACCTACTCTCCCGTTGTCCAGCTCTGATGCCTCGCAGATATAACCACACTTTTTCAATGACACAAGTAGTGACTTCAAGCACCCCAATGTTACTTTGCTTCGCCGGTTAGTTCCCCACCAGTGTGGTTAATGGATCATATCCGAGTGGCAGCGACTTGGTTCTCAATCATTCTGTTGACGCCAGGCTGTAGCACAACTTCGGTAGAAGAACTAAGTAGAGGAAGCCACGATCCTTGCGGAGCTTAACTTGACCTTATTCTCGTGGAATGACCAGATGGCTTCAACTCGAAATTGCTTGCGATTGTGAACTGTCCAGACAAAGCATGACAAAACATTTTGGCGACACTAAACGTGTTGTTTCCGACTTTGAGCGCATGAATGGAAACATGTTTATTTATCGATTCCGCAGAGAGACTGCAAACAGATCCATAGCCTGAGGCACATTCACAGAACTTTATCAATGTCAGGAAATTCTATTCCGCAGTTCACAGCCCATTCGCCAGTCACTGATTGAGGTTATCAAAATGCGTCTGTGCCTGCTGCCGCAATCCGTGCCATGAGCGCCAGACAATCAAAATCAACGTTTTTGGCGGCAGACAGGAACTGTTTGCATTTCGTGCTAATCACGTGTGAGAGGATCTTTGCTTTGTTGATGTTAACCAAAAATATTTGTGATGTTGATATTGAGATGCACAGTTGTTTGCACACAATACACAAGCTGCACATGCTGAGAACGGGAAGTGAAGCATTATCTGTAATCCATTTTACATTTCACATCAATCCATTGGATTTCTTATCAGGTTCGTGTAGCCGATGTAGTGTGCAGTAGGTGGTCACCGAGGTAAAGGAACTCATCAGAGCGAGATGTGTGAGTGTGACCTTTGTGTCCCACCCCCAGTCGCTGCTCCATGAGGTGAGGCAGTGTTCAATAGATTTCTGCAAAGATTCAAAGTTAGACAAAAACACATTTAATTGCAAATAATGGATTTGATTATCAGTCCGCTGGCTGGTCGTTCCGGGGTAAACGACTGGCCGCGCACAAAAAAGCCAAACACAAAAGCCACCTGACAGCTTTATTCAATTGGATTAGCACCAGCATTCGATAATGACATTGAATTTTGCGTTTCCCCGTCCGAGACGACGGCGCCGATGGCAAATGTTTTAATTCATCAGTTTAGCATTTGCATAAGCATTTTGGGCTGAAACATAAATGTGTCGGAATACCGTGGAATCAGGTGATTCGTCTCGTCACAGCATACCAAGCCCCCTTGCGCATTTCTATTGCGTTTTTGCGTCTTGTGGTGTTGCTCGTGTTTGGTGGAAAAACAACACAGCGCGAGAAGAAAAACATCTCTTTGTGCAAAAGGGAAATGCGATGAATACACAAGTTCTTTGTTGGAAAATCCTAAAAATAATCACAGCCTCCTAGCGGTGGCAGCCAGTGGGTGCAGGGGGATGTGACGAGAAAGCATCGTACACCTACAAGCGGACTGCATACGCTGTGAGTGAGAATATTGTTCCCTTTTTTTTCTTCTTACATATATATGAATTGCAAATCAAATAAACTTGCATTGGCCAAGTGAAGAGCATCATGCGAGGAGAACACAGCGAAAGTGCACGACGAGGGCCACGCCAAAATGTACAAACGCGACGTCAGCGTGTGCAAGTGCATGTAAAGCTAGCCAATTCGCGGTTGGATAAAGGAAATGACAGCGAACACAGCACGGCGGTATAAATAGAGTCTCATTGGCAAGAGTACAATTTCGGTTGAAAGGCCTACGGAAGACCAAGATCGTGTTGTAGTATGTATTCGCGCTGCTTGCCGCTGATGTTATTGCCAAATATTCGCTGCTTCGCAGTTTATGATTTGTTTTTTTCTTTGAATGAATTTTCTGAAACGCACATTTTATTTTCGACGCGATAGTCTCATTTCCTTTCTTCGTGAAAATTGTGACCCCTTTTATTTGGTTTGGATGAAGTGATCTTTATGACCAATGCGTCAGCCAGGAGCGTGATTAAATACACACACTCTTCGTCGGTTGACACGCTTTCATTCGTCGGAATGCGCATTATTGGGAAACGTCCAGAGGACGTTTTGAGTACTCTGAAAATACGTTTTACGACTGAAACATTGCTTGTATATTTACAAAATGCAATTTTCAATAATTGGTATAATTTTGGATTTTAGGTCAATGCCCCAGTAATTCTTTTGGAACGAGTTGGATGGGTATTCTGTCGAAAGTTGTCTCTCTTTCGTCCTGGTAAGTAATGGTATCTGCAGAGCCAACGCCAGTGAATGCTACTTGATTTGTGGCTTAAGATGTGCTTTGATTCAATGGCCCACAATGAGCGTGGGACTGCCACTCTATTTTACGACTTTGGACATGCGAGGTAAAGGGTATTTAATTTTTTATTTGTTTAAAAGGCCTATCGATGGAAAATAACACCCAACGTTCTGAGTCTCTGCTTCTCTGGGTGGCAGGTCGAAGTGTCATATTTTCCATGACTCTGGTTGAATTTTACCGATGGCATGGGTAATGTGGGCTTTGAGGGTCCCTGTGGTTTGTGGCTTATTCACATAGACCTGTGACTTCAGAAAACCACACAAGAAACGGGGTCAAATCGCACGATCTCGGTGGCTTGTTCACATCACCTCCACGTACGATGACCATACCGTCGAACCGCTCGTGCCGAATTACCAATGTGGCGCGAGCTGTGTGACACGTAGCGGCGCCGTGTTGAAACCACACGTCATTGGTGTATCATATCATTAAATTCAGGCGAAAAGGAGCTGGTGATCATGGACCTATAGCGCTCGCCGTTGACGGTATGGCCTAGCCAACGTCGTTCTCAAAGAAATGTGGATTGATGACGCCGCGGAGCTAGCCCCAAAATCCACACCAAACACTGACTTTTTCGGGATGCATTGGACGCTCTTGGATCTTCTGTGGATTGGTATCGTCCCAAATTGTCGACGTACCCATTCAATACAGAAATAGGCCTCATCTTATGGCGACTGTAAAATGGGAGAAGCACGCGGCAGTTTCGCCAATTGTATGTCGGTTCATGGTGTCCATGGCAAAAACAGAGTAAATGACAGCCAATTTGACAGATGTAGCTTAAACAATATGTCCACTATGAACTGTCAAAATTCGGAAGTCCCTATTGGAAGATCCTTTAAAAGAAATATGAGACGTTCACCCTCCATTACATTAGCTTCTCTCTTTTGTTTCGAAGGAGAGATGACTAGCTTTCTCCATTTGGGTATTACACCTGTTGTTGTAAGGGGTATTTTTTTTTTAGAAGCGACGAGCTTTACATTCTTCACATAGTTTTCTGTGACAGTAGATTTGACAGCTCTCGGTTGTGAGAGGTTAGTTTTGTTTGGAATCTGCGTCCATGTCTTCAAAAATGATGATGTTCAAAACATTAGTTAGCGGTACAGAGACGTGATTACAAACTTTTTCAAGCAACACTTGAACTAGGAAGCTAACATTCGTTAGCGTTGTCGAAATTCAGCCTGTGAAGAGTATGTGCGAGGGTGGACCTACAGACTACGCCATATACGCGCCAGCCACATGCCCGAAATCATATTCAAGCACTAATGCGATAATGGGTTTGACACCGAACGATGAAGATTGAGAAGCCTTTTCTAGACAAGATACTCTTTGAGCATAGTCAGTTGCAAACAAGATTGCCAGCTAGGAAGTCTTCGGGTGATTAGCTGATTTAATCATCGTGGTCCCTGCCCTGTCGTCAGCTCATCCAAATACTATGTATCGTCTGTCAACTGCCTGCGCAGCAAGATCCACAACTGCCGAGAAACGATACGTAGGCTGAGTGGAAGATCTGAGGCTTTGATGTCACCTCTAGAAGTCTCTTCCTGGAGCAGCTACTTCTTGATTGACCGAGGATCGATCTGAAGGAAACGCCTGCGGGTACGGACCAGCCAATAACTGACTGCCCAAAGACGTTGCAGGAAGTCAGGTGCGCGAAGCATTGATGGGGGATTAGTACAAAATTGAGTTGGAAATTCGTCGTCTGTTCTGATGGCCTGTCCACGGAAAACTCAAAGGTAGGTAGGTAGCGATGGCTTAGGCTTCACGGTTTAAGTCTAACCATGATGTAAGCATTGGGTCTTCTTAGAGGTAGTAGATCTTTGGAGCGATTGGAATTGAGATCTGCCTGTGGTACAGTTGTTACCTTTCAATCAGATTGTGTTGGTCACATGGCTTATTGTTTCATGCAGGTTGCAGGTGGTGAGAGGGAGCCCTATGCTGTCTTCCTCAGTGAAGAAAGGCAGAGTGTTCTGGTGAGCTCATCCACGTCACAGTTTTCTGGGATATCTCTATGTCTCTATGCCCAACGCACGCGTACTTTGAACTGAACAGCCACATCCTCGAGAGCGGAGCGACAGCTAACAGCTTGGAGTTTTGAGACGTCGTGTCAAGAATCTTTTGTTGTCAGCCTGATTTTGTCAAAATGCGGTATGAAAATATGCGGTGTTGTTCCATTTTAGTCATGTTAAAACATCACGGATCGTTAGATCGGGTCGATGGATCCTTAGAGTAGACACCGGTAAACAAGCTCCCCTTTTTCTTGCGGACATCTAGAAACACAATGATGTCTCGGATGTCTGCAATTGTCTTGCCAGGAGTCTGGAGGAAGACCATGTTGAGAGACATCGCCTCAATCTGGACGAACTAAATACCTCGCGACAAATCTGAACTAAATGAAGATGTTTATTGGTTACAATTCAAATTTATTGTGGAGCCGTCCAAAATGATACAGTACCCTTACAATGTGACACAACAGCCTCTGGAATAGTAATAATAATATGGGTGGAGCTACAGCCCGTAGAGGGCCAGGGCCTAGTTTCTCAGCAACCACTCGTGTTGTGCGTGCTATTGTTCTCTAACGAGTGGAAGGGACCTACAGTTTTATGCCGACTCCGAACGGGCAAGTTTGAGAAGCTTTTTCTAGACGGTTATACTCTTTGAGCATTGTCCGTGACTCGAAGGAGGTGGGGCCGTGAAAAGTATTTCTTGTCGTACCAGGAATCGAATCTAGACAGGAAGGTCCAAGTGCGTAGGAGTCGACGGAACAATAAATCATGTCATTCAATCGATTCAACTTATTTGCTAGAAGGTGGAGCTATTCACCGCGATACACCCTGCAGTTCGGCTAGAGAACTTCTGAGCTATTTGAATCCTGCATGCACCGGAGTTCGACAAGGAGAGTTTGACTTCTTCGAACTGGTATTGGAAAGGAGCAGCCGACAGCTGTGTACACGGAAGTCACTCTTCTACATGCCAGTCGCACTTGACATTGACATCGTCGCACGTTCGCAACGAGCAGTTGTGGAAGTTTCTACGGCGAATGAAGAAGAGGCCAAACGAGCTGGTCTCTGATTCTTGGTGTTTTCGAAATAAAAATTCTACGTCGGATATATGATGCGGTCTGCGTGGAAGATAAATCGATTAGAAGTCATAACCGCGAACTCTACGAACTGTACCAGAAAGGCAACAATCCGTAGACTACACTGGCTCGGCCACATCTAGCGCGTGAACACCAATGATGCAGCAAAGGGGGTCTTCGAGCGGAGCCTCTGGGTTCGAGAAGGAGTGGAAGACCGAATCACCGGCATAATGACGAAGTCATCGCGGAACCCAGACGGCTTAGTCATGGAGAACTTGAAGCACCGATGGGAGGCAGTAATGGGCGGCGGAGATGGGGGGCAGCGATGGGAGGTAGCGATTGTTGAGGCTCAGACTCTCCACGGGTCGTAGGCCTGATAAGTAAAGCCGCGTTGTTAGTCCAAATTATAAGAAAATATGCGATTCTAGTCGGCAGCTAAACCCCCATACCTTGTAGCAATGTTGATTTGCCCAAGTCGGTGGATAAAAAGAACATGATTGCAAAGGAGTCAGTTAAGTAAGACCCGTGTTATGCAGACATATAAGTATAAGACCATGTTCAACTCAAGCCAGTAGCCGTAACCAAGTTTCTTGCGAAACAGCATCAACACCATTGTAATGTGCCTGATGTTTCAGGAACACAGCCCGTCCATTAATTGATTAATTGCTTTATTTGCACTTGTCTAAGAAATACAACCGAGCGATCATTGTTTACCTCCACTAAGTTGGTCACACGTCTGATGAGTCTGATGTCATATCTTCGTTAAACTTGAGTTTCATATTCCCCGCTCAATTTCTTGCCAAACTGATAAGTGTAATTTAAAGCACGAACTATTCAGCAACAACTGTATGGATCCTTGCTTGACAAAACCTTGCCCTTGTCCTCGTGACCACTAACGCACTGATCTGTTTGTGTTTTTAATTATACGTCGCATGCCGTGACTTGGTTCACCAATGGGTTTTCCAAAACAAGCCATCCAATTGCCGAATTCCGAAAAATTGACTTTCCCACCTCGTACAGCGTCGAACACACAATCCAGACCCAGCCAGTTAAGTAAGAGCTGTATTATGCGAACAGATAAGAACAGCAGTTGGCTTGAATGGAGGTTAAGTTTATGGCTTTGTGTTCTACTGGTTCACTTAAAACCCCTTTCACTTTTTTGTTTGAGGAAAACCTGTCGACAATTTGTGGGTTGTTCGATTTGAACAAGACTAGGAAATAGTCAAAATGTGATTGAAAAACTGTTTTCACCGCTTAATAAATAACAACCTTCACACTTCTGCCGCAAAGGGAAGCCATAGATCGTCGCGTCGTGTAATTAGCGAAGAAGGTGTTGTAACAACACGTATGCATGTTTACTCTATCATGTGTGAATTCTCCCAGCAGACGAGAACAGAATGTAAAGCAATGCGATGACCAGAGAGGAATGGATGTATTCCATGTATACAGGCGTGAGGAAATTCGCACGCCATAAATGTCGCCGCTGTTGGCATAAGGAAACGCGATGATTTGAAAATTAATTGTGAATTAGCATCCATGTGTAAGTCATTGATGTCGTTCGAATGATCCGTATTCCGTACTGTGTGCCTGTAAAGATGGTTCGTGTTTGAACATCTTGAGGCAGGGCAGGGTGGACTCGTGTCAGGAAGCATATTTTTGATTGACAATCTTGTCAGGGAACAACTAGGCAGCTTGCAGATTCCATTGATTTCTGATTTCTTGGAAGAACCTGCCACTCGACAATTCGAAAGATCTTTGTCATGTTTGCTTAAATGTCAAACAGACATTTTAACCTCACTCATCTGACATGCAACGACAGCTAATCCCCGCAGAAGTAGACAAATGAATCTGAAACAAAACAGAGACTCGACCAGATCACAACTAGGGTCATCCGGTCAGCAGCTGCCATCAATAGGCAAGGAATTCAGAGACCTAGATTGACAGTGCTGACCTGTTATCGACAATGTTTATTCCAAAGTGCCAGCTGTTCTATTCACTGTGCAAAGGAGGGGTATCCCTTCATAGATGTGCATTCAGAAGCGTGTCCAATCATAACAAAAAGGCTGACCATTCGCCTCAGCCGACAGGTGTGTGCAATTGCAGCTGTTTCCGTCCCAAATCTGTCTTCGGTCGATGATCCTTCTAGTTCATGCGAAATGCATTCATATTGAAATTGTTTGCACACTTCTGTAATAATCATAAACTGCTTTATGACTCTAGAGCTGTGGGCAAGGACAAGAAATAATGAACATATGTACATAGCTCGTAGAAGAATTGACCTGTCGCATTCTGTCTGCAAAATATTTCTTTATGACTATTACGAGGAGAGAATCACGGAAAATGGTACCGATTATTGTCGCACTTTGACAATCTTGAAATGGAAATTGGGAATACATACATATGTAAAGGAGGCAGATGCCTGAAAAAGTTGACAGCATTAAGATCCGCGAATACCATCACACAAAAACAGCTGGAGGTTGATCTTGTGGTCGTCTTCAAAAGCAGACTTCATGGACAGATGCAAAACCAAGAAATCCGAGTCGAAATTGTTGAAAGTAAAGCCGCAAAAATACCTTAGTTTTGGTGGAGAATGGGGACAGCCGAGATTTCAAATGAGCCTCCTGAGAGCCAGCACTTAGACGTGTAACTGCCGCCGTTCTGAAGACAATTCTCTATCTCTTTTTGATCGACATCCTTGGGAAATTAAAAGCCACCAGAACGACAGACAAAGTTACAGAGTACTGCCTATGGAACAACTAATACAGGGGAGGGCACTTGGACAGCTAATCCATTCCATTTTCAATTCAAAGACTTGTAGACAGAGGGCAGCTTTTCTTGGCTTGGTGTTGGACCAATTTTTCAAATAAAATATGCGATTAAAGAGCTTGGACAACATGAGGAAAGCTAAGGACAACATGTCGTGAATGCCCTCAACACGCGCTTCAAACAGTGAAGACACTCATCGAAGCGTGTGCGAGCTTTATTGAGGGCTTGGCGGCGCAGAGAATCTAAAACAAAACTGTGTTGTCAACGGGTTTCCCACTGCACTGTATCCCTGGTCAGACAAGGGCAACAAAAGCCCGGGCAAAGAGCCGGTGAATTAGCAAAACTGAGGACGGCCACGGCCACAAGTATTAACAGACGTCATCGCAAATGCTCGTAGACGGAATAATCTGGAAACCAAGGCTAACAGCGATCATTAGGAAAGACATTTGCAGAATTACTGGCGCTCACTGCATAATAGAGAATCACGAAATCGGAATGGGAGTTTCATGCAATAACTTCTGTAGAGATGAGGAAGAGGATACACCTACCATTCACTACCTCACAGTAAGCAGAAATGATCTCCCATGCAACAGACAGGATTCACACTAAAAAGCAACCACGCAAATCCGACTTTAGAAGGGAATCTCTCTGCGGATGAACATTAGGCATGGGAATGGACCTATTTTCCTTGGAATTACTTTGTAAATAAGATACTCAGATTTCAAAGGAAAAGCATATGAATGTGAACTTCACACAACACATTCAACATCACAGTCCTCTGCCTGCTTCTCGATCAAAATTGTCAACATTTTCATCCCAAGCATCAAGGGAATATTTTCATCAGCAGATTCCCTCGAGGCAATCAAGCTGGAGGAAGCTCTAAGTGCATCACAAATGGTAGCAGACGTCAAATTTGCTTTTGCCAATGTGCAGTACACTTCCCTACGGGTTTGAATATACAATCGCATGCAGAATACGATGTTCATATGTCTATCTTCGTGGAACAAAGCCCTATTTACTTGCTTTTGAATGCATGCACCTAACGCAATGCAAATCTTAGAGGCTTTGAAATTACACCGTCTTCAATGGACTTCGCTCTTCTTTCATCCAATTGCTTTGATGTTGCTGCACAGCGAGAGGGCTGGAACCATCTTAGATCATTTAGCTGTGCAACATTAAAGAAAATGTGTCGAGATTATACTGATTCGCAAGGACTGTCTAAAGGAAACTTCGACGTTCGACTGCGAGAGATCTAAATCCCAGCATCCATATTCTACCTTGAACCTGAAACAATGTTCGACAGATTATGTTATTTAGCTGTGGAACAATAAGGAAGAAATGTAGAGATTACAATGACCATCCAAAGGAAATTTCGAGGTCGGACTGCAGGCAAAGTGAGAGAACCCCATCCTTGGCACATGTTCTGCTGCTGAGGAGCATTAAGTAAGTCGAGATTATAATAATTCCAAGAACATGGGCCACGCAAACCGGCCACGCAAAGATATCCCTAGACAAACGTTGATGTTGCCTCACTGATATGAGACTACTGGTCAGCTGATACTTTGAAATAAACACTCCCTCCTTGACATGATCGGGTCTCAGTAAAATTTATCTGATTTTTATCTTCTCAATGTTGATTCCGGAAGCGAAGGAAATCCATCTCCATTTCACTATTTATTCACAACGAATATGGGTCAAAAACAAACAGTCTGTCATTCGGACGTAAATGATTCCCCTGCCCGATAAATGAATGCGCGCATGCAAGTACTTTGTAACTAAAGCTATACACTTGAGAAGCCTTTGCCACATCGGATGTTGATGCAATGCAGCAAGAGCGAGAATCAAGTGCATTTCTGAATAAAAACAAAGATCTTGCCAAGAAAGAGCACGCTCACTTTAGCAAAGTTATCGAATGTCTATACGACACGATCTCTTCGTTTTGTTTCTTTGAACACGATTACAAACAACTGATACGCAGTGCATAGACTCAATTCAGCTGCAAATCAACCGAAGACAGATTCGTCTTGATTGTCGTCAACCTTGACCTATCCCCTGGCCAGGGGCATAGCTCTGACTACAGCTGCGGCACAATAACCTTCATCGTGTTGCACTGAGAAATGATTTCATTCATGCAACCAGAATAGTCGTTGCCAAAAAGCGCCATCTCATCGTGTCCCATTCGCGAGCATTCAATGTGCATTTATCACACTCAGCTAGGAAATGTATCACATGAGCTTCGTTCGATTTATTAATTTCCACTTAGACGGGGTGTGCATGTGTACACACACCCGCCATGTATACCGAAATGGTTGGAATGAAAAAAAAATGAATAAAAACAGCGAAAAACAAAAGAAAATGCGACAAAAAATTGATTTGCTAAATAGTTTGCTTTCGTAATCGCTTTGCCATTCGTACATGTCCAAGACATACCTTCTTCACCTCTGGCTACCCCTCGGCAGGTCTTGCGCCTGTCCGTGTTTGCTTCATGACTTGTACTTGTTTGTGCAAAATATTTAAGTTATTTTTTTCCCTCCTCTTTGACCACAGACAAGCACAAGAAATAGCACGTCTTGTAGCGAATGTTTGATGGAAAAGTCCGTCTAATGAAAGTCTTTTTTCTTGTGTATCAATGGATACTTACATGAGATAAGTAGATTTAGAGCTGTATTCCCAGAGTCAGTTTCACAGAACTTATGTATATTTTTTTTTAATTTAGCTTCTTCTCAAAAATATGCACAACCGACAGATTTCGTTCCAAGTTTTTCACTGTTTACTGAGTTGACTGTTTTCGCTGAATTTTGCAAAAGTTGAATAAATAAATCTCAAGTGTTTAAATAAACAACAAACAAAACCAGACACCAACTTTACGATCAACACACCGACAAAGAGAAGAGCAAACTGTTGCAGTTGGAGTTCCACGAACTCTGCGAGTGGGCTTGTTTTGAAATGTTATAGTTTCTCTTTGACAACGACCAACGTCACAGTGGACATAAATTTATAAATTAACTATTCAATTTGAAATTGTTTACACAGCACCGAGCTGGTCTCTCTCAAAGGCGAAGAAAAAAACAAAGACGTGCGAGAAACGTTTATTGCAACGACATTGTTGTTCAGTATTTCGTTTTTGACTGAAATTTTGTTTCGCTGAATTTGTGTGTAGAATGGCGACGAAAGATGCGAAGAAGCGTAGAATGAAAACAATTTTTAATTGTATCGTCGTTTTCCACCGCAACGCGGGTGGGGAGAGCACGAAGAAGTGATGTTTTGACTTTTACTTTGGCCTTGGAATGATGACAGCAAAGAGGAGCGAAGAAAAAACAAAAAATAATCAAACAGATGTTTTGCATAATTTGCCTTGTGTGTGACGTTTGTAATGAGTGAAAGTTAAAAATGGACAGTGGCGCCAGTGAAATCATACGGTGGTGGGATTGAATTGAGTAAGTGTTGGAAGTGATGCCAAGTCACAAGAAAATTTGTATCGTTTGAATAGAAAACGCCGGCGTGGTTATAAGTTTATGTAAAATTTGATTGATTATAAATGTATGTTTATTTTTTTATTAAGACTTTGAGTTTTATTTAAATGTTTCTTTTATTGCTCTGACATTACAAGGTTGGAATATGTGCTCGCTTCGCTTTGAATAAAATAAAGAACTAACAGTACAAAAACAAACTTGACTGGCCAGCAAATTTCTGTCAATGGCTGTCAAATTTGCTCACGTCTAACTATTACTTGAAACACAATTAGAGAGGAAAATGCAAAGAATTCACTGAATTCAAAGACATTTGAAGCGAGGACACGAAACTCTCGTATCGGAGGCAGAGTTCGCTCTGTTGAACCAGATGACATACGGGTTCGTTTCCCATCCTTTTTGTAAACTTTCAAGATGACCATTCCAAACCCATTGGTTTCTGCAAGAGGAGCCATGGACTCTTTATTTATGACTATGCCAGGGGCCCTGGTGTCCCCTTTCCAGTTTGTAATCTTTCAGTCATGCATTGGAAGGTCGGGATTGCAAACCTGGATGAACTTGAGAGTAGGCTGGTTGTATTAGAGGAAGGCAGCCACGAGTCCAGTGCCTACTGGGGATCGCGTCTCTATACACAACACATCAAGTTGAGCACGTTTTCAAAATTCTATTCTTCCTATAACTTTTTAAAAAAAAGGTCAGGTTAGCTTTGGCCTTTACAGTACACCAGAATGACACGCCCTTGATGCCAAACAGCGTCGAAGGGGATGGCAGTCCGACCACCATAGGTAATCGAGCATCAGTTCCAATCTCCAGATAGAAGCGATTTATGCTTGACTCTATACTAGAAGTTGTCTAGCGCTGAGATATATACCAAACCAGTGGAGAAAGGCAAAGTAGTGTTTATTCCAAAGATGGGGAAGAAGACCCAAGCCTACCTCAGTCTTAAAGACCGATCAGCCTTACATCTTTTCTGCTGAAAATGATGGAGAAAATTGTAGACAACTACATAAGAGAGGAAGTACTAAATTTATGTCCTCCGCATCACTGTCAACATGTGTACAGAGCAGCCAGATCAACAGAGACTGAGAGACTGCGCTATACCAATTGACAGAAGCTATCGAAAGCGCCTTTGAAGCGAAAGAAATAGTTACATATATGTGCTTTATTGGATATTGAAGGAGCATTTGACAACACATCGCACGATGCGATTATTAAAGCTTTGGACAAGAAGGAAGTAAACCGAACGGAATCGAAATGGATGTATGAACTTCTGAGTACGAGAACAGCTGAGACGCATACATCAGAAGGTATAATAATAGTGAACACAACAAAGCAATACGGTAAAATGGTACGGATGTATCTATCTAACTGACGAAGGAACAGGGGCAGGAGTATTTGTACCCCGGACAACGTACTACGAACACAAATGCAGCAGTATCATTCAAGCAGAAGTCTATGCCATAGACAGATGCGCTCAGATCAATCTTTACAGAGACTATACCAATTGTGACATAGCAATAATGTCGGACAGTCGTGCCGCTATCCTGACACTGGACTCCTATATCATCAAATCCAGGCTTGTGGGGGAATATCTAGAGAAGCTTAAGGAGCTGAGTAGGAGTAGAAGTAACAGAGTAACAGGGCACATTAAACTCAGGGAGCACCTAACGCAACTAGGAGTATCAGAAGAATGTCTCTGCAGATTCTGCTGTGAATTTAATGAATTTCCAGAACAAATACTGTAATTTTGTGCGGCGCTAGCCCACAGAAGACGAAGATATCTGGGCAAACATCGAATACCAGAGGAAGAATTGAAGTCACTAGAACCAGCTCTCATTCTCAGATTCCTAAAGGAAACTGGATTAGAGAGAATACTCTAGGCTAAATCTCTTCCACCTTTGCGCAATAAACCTAAAATAACCCTAAATACAACTCTGAAAAGAGCTGCATGGTCTTAAGAAAGTAAGGGTATAAATAGGCGGCACAATATAAAGGTCGCGGTGCTATTTACCCTCAGCAATAATAATAATACAGCCAGTGAAGCTCGGCAACGATAGAAAGCTAAGAGGCCGCAATGGCCAATATAGCCTTGTTACTGGCAATTACTACTTTAACAAAATGAACTTGTGCCAAGACAAGGTATGTCCACAGTGCCTGGAGGAGGGTGAGATCTCCTCCCTAGGGAGTTTGGATACTCACTTCAGTGGAATTCAGAAAATCCACTACACTATCCTTCATAAGGGCAGCACAACGTCTTGCGCAATTACTCCCATTCTTCGATACAATAGATCCCTTCAGGTCGCTGCCTTTAAGGCGTGGGTTGTACAAAAAAGCAATCCCCCACAAAAGACGTACGGAGGGGTCTGGAAATCTGATTGGCCAGTCAATGTCGCCGTTTTTTGATAACACACGACCAGAGAATTTTCGTTACAGAAACTGAATTGTTTGATTTGCAGTGTGGCATGGCAGACCGTTTTGTTGAATCCAATGACTGTCCAGACTTTTTCACACGTTTGTTGGCAAAAATAATGAGGCAACATCCAAACGGTGTCGAATTCAATCGACTGTTTCGCCTTCTCTGCAGAAAGATAGCCCAATGAGGGTCTTGCCGCAAATGCCGGTCTAAGCAATCCCTTTTATGAGCCAGGAAAAGAATGCAGTCGAATCTTCACGGATGGCTTCATGACCAATGAAGGTTCGTAGAGAGCAGCAACATAGACTCCACACTTCATTAGGTAAATTTGCGTCGGTCTTCCAAGCGGAAACCTATGCGATCCTAATGGCCACGAACTATATTCTGAAGAACAGGTGGAATTGGCGAAGTATTTCTGTTTGTAGCCACAGCCAAGCTGTGCATATGGCCTTGCTCAAGCCGTTAACCACTTCGAGGGTAGTCCAAGAATGCAATTCTTCTCGAAATTGGATCGACAGGCTTGTCTGGATCCCCGGCCACCAAGGGATCACGGGAAATGAGATCGTCGATTAACTTGGTAGACAAGGCTCAGAGGAGATACTCTTAGGACCCGAACCTGCGTTGTGACTACCCTCTTGCTCGGTTAGGGCTTCCATCGATGGCTGGGCTTCTCGAGAGCACAACCGGAGGTGGCATGACTCTCCAGGATGTAGACAAACCAAGTGCATGCTCTCTAATGTCTGTAAGAAATCCGCGGCATTCTTGATATCTCTTAACAGAAAAGACTGCAGACGACGAACCGGCGTACTAATGGGCCACTACACCTTCGCCAAACACCAAAATGGGCTTGGCCTAAGCGACGAAACCCTCTGCGACGCCTGTGGAGAAGACGACGACACTGCAGAGCACTTCCTCTGCCACTGTCCCGCCTTTGCTCGGATCAGGTGGCAGTTATTTGGTGCTGATGAGGTGAGAGCCGATGATGTAGGTTCCTCGTCACAAAAGCGTATCCTGGTATTTCTTCGGAATACTATAAAATTCAATTAAATGTAGGTTGCCTGGTAGTACAATGGACCAGTTTTTTTAGTCTGAGTGGTCCAGTGCAGTGTTCAAAAACATCCGACAAAAGAAAAATACCTTTTCGGTCATGCAGTGGTGTTTCATGGATCTCGTGTGGATTCTCCGTTCCCCAAATGCTGCAATTTCGCTCATTAACTGCGCCAGAGAGTGTAAAATGCCGATCATACAAATTTGCTTCCAAAAATCAGGTTCGGTTGCAACCATTCGAATGATTGTTTGACTGTTTTCCAAGCGACGTGGACGTTCTGCCGGTAATGGTCCGTTTCAATTGGACTTTTTATGGAAACAAATGGAAATCATCCTCCAAGATGCTAAACGCGGTGACGATACGACACATGTGGGTTTTCGGCGACAATCTCTCTAACCGCTTCAACCAGTTCATTGGAACTTCTTGGACGTAGCGTCACTTCTTCGGCGGTTTCAGTGTGAAAGGAAACTGAAGATCCCCACTTTGATTCAACAGTGTTGCATTGTTCGCATTGCAACACATGTCGAAATGCCCGGTTAATCAAACTCGTCGGATGGACAAAGTCGCATTAGGCAGTACATTGTGACCTGTGTGGAGTCCGAACCTATTTTGCAACGCAAAAGAGGATGCCCAACTTCGCGTGCGAAAGTGAAGGCAGCTAGCCAGAGATCGCGCTAGCTGGAGAGGCATGTTGTTTAAGGACCAGGCCCACCCGGACTGTAGCGCCACACGAAGAAGAACTACAATGTGACCGCTCTTAAGATGGTCGAACAGATCGGTCGTAAGGTAGTTCAATGTGTTGGACGTCTTTGATGATTTGACAGAGTCAACTCTCATTGCTGAAGGACAACGAAGCTGATAGTTAATGCGACACAGATAATGCATAGAAACGACAAAGAACGCCAGGAAAAATGACGACGGATAGCGAAGACGGAATTGTAAGCCCAGAAGGTGATGCTATGTATTCGCTCTCTATTTAAGCAACTTTTGTAATAAAAAAAATGACACGAACCTCGTAGTTCCAATGTAGTAATCCGGAATTGAGGAATTGAGTTGTCAAATAAGAAATTTTCACGAATATACTCAAATCCATTCTAATTTAAAAGAGTTCATTAATTGCAACTTGGCAGCACTGTGAGGTGGAACAAATTTCTTGGCCAACTTGTGGTTTGTGTCTGCGGCAAGTGCTAACCTATCAAATTTTGCCTCTAGATGACACTGGCGGCAGATTTCCGATTTGAATTGAATCAAACGTTAACTTTAACCACAATTCTTTTCAAAGTCACATGGCAACTCGCGTGTGAGTTTAAGACTTTCAACATTTTTGCATAGACGTGGTTTTGTGAAGCGAGACTCTTGAAATGGGACGATTTCTTTTCATCCAGTTCCCTGTTGGGGAACATAGAATTAGAAAGGGATTGTCGACGGTCGCACATCGCGCCATCATTGTTGCACAAGCTGCTGGCGTCACTCGATGCACCATCACAACACCATCAGTGATGGCAGAGGCTTCATTCAATTAGCCTTGTTAGCTCAGCTCCCACCATTTGTCAGTTCCATTAGCCATCAACTAAGTTTTCAATTTGTCAAAAATACCTTCTCTCAAGCCTGCATGCACCTCATCCATCATCCGGAAAGGTACCGTTTCACAAAAACCGAGTGAAAAAAGAGGAAACTAATTGAAACCGATTTACATTCGATCCACATCTCCAGATACGTCGAACCAGACAGCGTTCGCTTTTTTTTCCGCCGTCCTCTCGTTCTCTCTCTCTCTCTCGCTGCGGTGCCTCTGGAGCTTAGTGCTTAATGCACCTGAATGCACGTCATCATCGACCTCGTCATCGTCGCCATCGCCATCGCCATCGTGTTCTCTTCTTGTCGATGCGATTCCAGTTTCGTCCATCATCAATCGCCAGTCAAGAGGAGCACCATCATCGCCGCAGCCACAGCAGCGGAGACCGCGGAGAGTGCGAGTGCGAGAGACTTCGCCCCGGGGCGCTATTAACGCCCGATTCGAACCAAATACGATGGGAAACGCGACATGCCAAGAGGAGAGTTGTACCGTCGCTGTCGCCGCCGCCACCGCAGCCACCACCAGACGCAGTTTTCGTACGTTTTCCGTGGCGCTCCTCTGCCGCACTGCATCATCATCGTCATCGTCATCGTCATCGTCGTCGTCACGCCATCATCACAATGCGAGTACTTGAGCGAGAGCACTTAAGCCGCTTAAATGAACACCTTCGGCAGTGGCCAGCACTCTGTGGCAGGTAGACGCAGAGGCCCACCTACCAGCCCACAATCCCCCATCATCCATCGCCGCGCCCGTCCGTCCTTCCCCGCGGTACAGCTCACGCATGCAGCCCCCGATACCGGTCCAATGCATAACATTAATTATTTATGAAGTATTAGCGTAATTATTCAATTTGCAGTCCTGACTGTTTCACTTTTCCTCCGACTGTTGCATCTCGGACAGACGTGGCTGCGCGTCGGTGGAGACGTTGGTGGCGATGGCGGTGGCGTTTGCGGTGGCGACGGCGCTTCTGCTCTCGAGCTTGCCGAGGTGATCCTTCGGTGCTCCCAACTAAGCAACAAATTGATTTGTATGCGTGCGAACATCAAATTGTTATTAACGGTCCTAGCGGTGCGTGGAGGAACGTGATGCGACGTGCAGTGCAGCAGTAGCAAGCGCGATGCAGCAGCAGCAGCGTCTTGTAGCTCAGGGCGCATCGATGTAACGAGTAACGTGAGAACGCCACACGGCGGCAGGGGGCGGAGGCTGTGCGTGAGCTTTACCTGTGGGAATATGTAAATCGCGAATGCAAGGGCGTCCGTGTTGTCGCTGGCCTCAGAGGACATTCGCCGGAAGCGGTTTTGCATATGCAATGAGGTTGACGCCGATGATAGAAGCTGCTCGCCGGTGGCTATGACATCTTCATTGCGAACTGAGCGGCGGTAAATCATAGACGAATTGGGGGAGGAGAGAGGGGTGATGCTGATGCATGGGAGCTGTCTGCACACTGGACGGTGATGTCTCTTTAGACGTCGCAGATGTCATCGAATTCAAACTCCGTTCAGTTTTGGGAGGTGTTCAGTGAATGCTCTCTGGCATGTTTTGCAAGAAGTGCAGCAAAAAGGAATAGTTTATGCATTTCTGCAGAAGTAGCCTAGAGTAGATACCGGACCTGGATCAGTTTTATGGTGAATACACCCCTCGGCTCTTGGTGCGGCAGAGGAGCTGCTGCAGCTAATCACTCTTCCTCATACGTCTCTGCGCTATTGTCTTGGATTCTGGAGCAAAAGTTGATCTAAGTGACTCTGGATTGTTTTGCATTCTTCTATTGAAATGGGGCCATTTGTTTCGCAACTATGGCTGGAATCCACACAGGTCCACTGGAGTAGGTTGTTGAAGAACCTCTTCTTGGTGGATCGCACTGGATTGTCGTCCGGTTGCAGCTTGTCGAAATACGGCCTCGGTATAGGTTTAAGAAGCAATGCAAGATGGTAATGTATGCTGCTTAAGTAAGAACCTTGTCAGTCGATGTTCTATGCTGTCCACCGGGTTGTGCTTTAATTTCGATCAGATTTGAAAACCGGATAAAGTGTATTAACTTAGCTTCCACTGGGATTCGAACCGGGAGCCACTCTAACCAAGGGCAGGCACTCAACCTACTGTGACATCCAGTTGTTAGTTGATCAGCTGTATTGGGCATTGTCAGAGAGTCAAGTCGGCTTATTTTGCGCTTGTATTTGTATCAGATTTATGGTAGGTAGGGGTTGTACATAGTTTCGGCGCCATCGTAATCATTTGATAGGTTTTTAGGATATCCTCCTGATATTTGCGTTTGTTAAATGAATAACTGCCTAGTAATCTGAGCTGGGTAAGTACGGAGGTAGTGTATAATTGCCCTCTCCATCTCTGCAGCTTATACAGAAGTCATTGTAAGGCGCTCTAAGTACATACTTTGTCTTGATTGTCTAGGAAGCAGTGTCCAGTTGTTAGGCCTACCACTTTCCTAATATGCTTCCTCTCCATCTCTAGATGAGCTGTAGTTCTGTTTAGAAATCGTTTTCGAAGACATGCATGTATCCATTGTCAGTTTCAGTGGGGGATGGGGTGTCGCCTGATTTTGTGCAATGCCAGTGGAGGGCTGCCTGATACCCTGCAGTGGTTCGGTAGATGTAGGGCCACATAAAAATCTCTGGCGACGTAGTGTATACGTCTGTGCCTCCATTCGATTTGAATCCACCGCTGCAGATTACCAATGCAGCGAAGAAAGGAGACCCCTTTGCTTACCCCCAACAAAAGGAGGATAAGTCGCCTTAACATCGTGTACAGGACATTCTCTGTGTCTATGTTTTGTGTGCTCGCCTGAAACCGTTTATAAACAATCTCATATGCCCATATCAGTGTGGCTTCAGGTCAGGTAGTCCACAATAGACCAGATCGTCACACTTCGACATATACTTCGAGCATAAAAGTCCCAAGAAACTAAAATCGACACTCACCGCCTATTCTTCGATTTCAAGGACGCATATGTCAGTGTCGAGGCTTATCACGCCATGTCTCTGCCAAACTCGTCGGAATGTGTACGATGTCGATAGAATATTCACGGGCTCCATCAAGGTCGACAATGGACTCACCGAGACCCGGAGTGTCAGAAAAGGATTCAGATAAAGCGATGTACTTTTTACACATCGTTCGTGGAAAACCTCACTCGCCAACAACAGAGGCACAATCTTTCAGAAGTCTGTACAATTTTTAGTATACGCGGCTGGCTTTGACGTGATTAACAGAACACAGCGAGCGTACGAACAGAAAATGAAATATAGGCTGTCCTCAAGAAAGGACATACAACATTAACGTCTTGGACAGAGCATCACAGGGGGAGCTACAAGTTTATATGGTTAAGGACTTCATCTACCTCGGTTTCGCAGTAAATAGTACAAACATCAGTACCGAGATCCAACGCAGAGTAACTCTTGCCAACCACTGTTTCTATGGGCTCAATAGGAGGTTGATTAATAGTTTCTCGAAGGAGCAAGCACTGTGCATTACCCCCGTGATCCCTTTAGTGGGTCATTTGGGTCAGACGATACGGTGATGATGAAATGAACTCTTCCCATTTACAAAATGTTCCAAACTTTATTGAAATCGGTACACTGGCCTCGATTATATTGGCTTTTTTTCAAATCTCTCACATACAAAATGCACCACTGTGCGGCGCAGATGCATGGACAATCTGAAAAGCAGATGAAGAAGTTCTTGGTCTCTTCGAGAGAAAAGTTATGCTCTATGCTTCTGTTTGCGTTGACGGTATTTGAACGAGAAGATTCAACCACGACCTGTACGGGCCAGGCGTCTACGGATCCAACGAATCCAAAAAGATGACTGGCATGGCGACATCATCGGATCTTACTTCTTTCAAAATGACTAAGGAGACGTCAATGGTCCCAGGTATAGACTGGACGGATGTTTAGTGACTTTCTGTGCCCAGAGCTCGACAACATCGATATATCCGATTTATGGTTCCAACAAGACGGCGCTACCGACCGTGCCATGCAAACGAAGCAACGCTCGAAGTTGTGAAGGAGATTCAGGGTCATGTGACTTGCTTTCTCCGAGGATACGGCCAGTCCCTAGTCTACGCTAACCTGTCAACCACTTTAGACGAGCTCGTGGCCAGCATTCTAGGTGCTATTGCCGGAATAACGCCGTACATATTGGGCCGTCTCATCAAAAATTGGACTGATAACTTGTTGCACTACCAGCGAAGTTGATGCTATAACGGCGGCATCAATTTTATACCTCACACCGTTGTCGTTTTATTTAAACTTCTTTTCCTATCCTTCTTATCAGGCACTGAAACCTTGTAGTTACAAAACAGATTTCCTCGAGCTAGGCACGGATCAAGTAAGAAAGGCCTCTACGGCTTTATACTGCTGCAAAAAAGCTATAGGATCCAAATGGGGACTGCAACCCCGCATAGTCCACTGGGTATTCATCTCTATAGTCAGGCCCATACTACTATATGGCGTCGCGACCTGGTGGAGCGCTCTTAACATAAACATCAATTGCAAACCCCTCGAAAGAGTGCAACGGAAGGCGTGTGTATGGATCAGTGGAGCGCTAAGGACAACCCCTTCCGAAGCCCTGTACCTACTCCTTAACATAGAATTATTCGGTTAACAATCTGCTGCTTGCTCGGCGATAAGGCTGAAATCGCTAAACATGTGGAAGGAACTCCGATTCGGACACTCCTCCATTCTAAGCTGTTTGAGGTCTCTACCTGAAGATACCGACTGCTTTTAGGAGCCACGCTACTCTTCGAGAAAAACTTCTCTATCAGCATTCCCCCCAAGACCTTGCTGGGAGTCTAATTATCAGACGCTGGATGGTCCTCTGCGAATCTTCACAGACGGATCGAAGATGGGCGATGGTGTGGGAGCAGGTGTCTATTCTAAGGATCTAAACATCCAAATGTCATTCCGACTACCAAACCACTGCAGTGTAGCGATTAAAGAAGCGCTTTCCTGGCTAAAAAAACAATGTAATATCAAGCACATCGTCATCTGTTCTGACAGCCAGTCAGGGACCAGTCGCTTTTAACTCAAAGACTTCCCTGAATTGCCGCCTATCTCTCAACGAGATGTCCAATTATTTTAGCATCCAACTAATGTGGGTGCCGGGACAGCGGAGCGAATTGCGAAGCGGACTACTCTGGCCTAAGTGTGACTGCTGCTCCAGTTTCCGCCCATGTTGTCCCTTCTGTTTCCCGCTCGAAATCTTGACAGAAATTCAGTACCATACCTCCGCGGAACGAAATGAGTCGCTTGACGCTTGAACAACGTTAGAAAATATTGAGAACCCATTTCCAAAGTTAGTGATTTGTAGCCCAAACAGTGCGTTTCTTGAAATGTGGAAGTTTTGGCCGAAATGAAGCACCCACCGCGACTGCTGTACTCAAGTTTGTGCAAAAAGTTCGTGAGACTGGTATGCTGGTGGACAACACACATTGTCCCCGTCGTCGTGTGTGTATGTATCTGTTGTGGCCTTCTTCGAAAATGAGGCTGGGAACAACGTTTCGTTCAACGGTGGGCGTTAAGGCCATGTTAGCCGACTTTTCTTTTTTTACTGAAATGGAAGACATAGACATGGACGATCTCTGGTTCATGCAGGATGGCGCGCTATGCCACACAGCCCATGCCACAATCGATTATTTGCGCACCAACTTCCCAAATAGTGTTATCAGCCGTCTTGACGAGGTCAATAGGCCGCATCGGAGCTGCGATTTGATCACCTTGGACTTTTGTTTTGTGGAGAACCGTGAAGGACCGATGTTATGCCAACAATCCTGAAACGATTCATGCACTTAAAACCAATATCATCCAAACAATCCGTGTGCTACAGCTCGAAACCATCAACAAGGTCTTGGCAAATTGGGCTGACAGAATGCGCTACTGCGAACCCAGCCACTTGAACGACGTTGTATTTCATAATTAATAGTTAATGGGAATGTTTGTTCGTACTAATCAAGCCATACTATATCGAACACATTTAATTGTGGTCATTTTATTGCATTTTTAAAAAGAAACTTATATTTGGCCAGTGTCCGCTAGTGAAAAATTACATCGAGTTTTAGACAAGATCTGTTTTGTCATCAAATCATCGACGAGTCGAGGATGAACTTAAAACTGCTGCAGTTACCTATGTATGTACGTTCCAAGGGCCTGATAAACTCCAGCAAGTTCCTCGCCAACAGCACAAGGCATCCTCGCTAAAATTGCGCGGACTAGTGAATTCCAGCCAAGACAACAGACATTTCCAAATTAGTCCTTGAACAGCGGCAAAAGATTTAAAAAAAAAACGGTTTCCATCTAATAGCCTCCTAATTAAATTTCCAGGCCCCCCCCCTTCAACTTCCTGCCATCCAGTCGAACACACACAAGCACAAGCACACAATTAGAAGATCATGGACAAAAAATTAATTGCTCGGCCATGATTGCCATCAATTTCCATATCACTTGGGATCGCTGGCCATCGCCACTTCATCATCCATCCTCCAACCGCCGTCCGAAGCCGGACCGGACACCGCTGTCGAGCGCCGCCGTTTCCGACTTTCTTATGCGTCTAGACGTCGTCGTCGTCTCAAGAAAAAAAAAAAAAAAACAAGAAACAACAAAATCCCCGAACATTTTCATTTCCATCATAATAATAACCACGATCCTTGGCCAAAACGAAATCGTTTTCATTTACCTGCACGATGATGGAACTGCAGTGCAACTCCCTCGTCCAGTCGTCCAGTCGTCCACTCGTCCTCAACGGCAACACAGAGGCGGACACTTCTTGAGATTCTGGTAGTTTTACGATGCCACCAAAACAATAATTTATGCAAATTGACATCGAGCAGAAGCTGCACCGACGACGACGACGACGCATCCAGCCGAGCTCCACTATAATTATACATTCGCCGGGACGAAGACAGAGCGGCTGGAGTCGGCCCCGCCGAAAGGATCTCTCGCCCTCCCCGGCTAAGCAATCTTCTAATCATTTCATTGGCAAAAAACACGAATTGGTACCTGCTCGGCGTGGCGACGCGGCGGTGGGTTTTTCTATTTGTCGGTGGAAATTGGTTTTGGCACTGCCACTGGAGCTGGGGTTGGAATCTGCGGTCTTTGCGTGCTGATCCTCGCCCTGGATCGCCATGGGTAAGCGCTTCTAATCGAGTGAATGCAGATAAAAAAACGACATCAGCTCATCAAGGAGCAGTGTTGGGTTTTTTGAGGCCAATTTGAAGCTCGGGACTTGATGCAATTTTTGAATGAGCCCTTCCGAGGGTCCCTGGGTGTGTGTGTGTGTGTGCCTGTCAGTCTTTCTCGGAAGTCAGATGGGCGTGGCTGGGATTTTCGTTGGATTTTTTTTTGATTTTGTTTTCTATCCGCCGCCGTGCGTGTATGCAAATGAAGACGGAGATGAATTCATTGGAAATAGTTAACCCGCAACGGGAACCCTTGATGGGTGATATTATTCTGCACACGCACACGATGGCTGCCAATTTGAAAGTGATTTACTCCGAGGAGGGGGACACTCGCTACTCTGGCTGCGGTTGTGGTTGACGTGGTCCTTGGAGGCTCTTTAACTTATTTGGGGTGGAGCAGCGCATCAATCAAAAATGCCTCTGCTGGCGTAGATGTTTGAAGCTTCGCAAGCCAAGATTGCTGAGGTCCTTCTCAAGTTGTGTGCTGCACTTAAACGCACATCAAACTCTTCAGCTCGGAGCCAAGTTGTTCAGCCGCTCTAGAAGGTCTATCCAACTTATTTGCTGGAGTGTCTGGTTTCAAGTTGATGTAGATTTTGTAGTTGAATCTGCTCAATAGCAGAGAACAAGAGAGCGGACGAAATGCTTCCGGAAATGGAGCGCAGAATCCAGCGACCTCTGCCGGATCTGCGGCGACGAGAAAGAGACCGAGGCGATCCAACGTCTGCTCTGCCACTGCCTAGGTATCCAGAATCGGCGCCTAGCTTCGCTGGGCCAAAGATTCTTCACAGAAACTGCGGATATATCGCATATTTTAAGAAGCACGGGGTGGTTTAAGCCATCACGTGACAAGATAGGTTGTCAGATTGTGTACTCCAGAAATGGAGTTGTTCACAATGGGCCCTAAGGCCTTCGAGTGGAAGTGATGTTCAACCATTACACTCCCCTTCCTAAACCTAATCTAACCTGTAGTCGAAGTTTCTCATACTTAGAACTGTTCTCCTACATCACAGTTTGGATGTTAGGTTGGGTGGGGTGGTTGGAGTGGCTAAATACTGGCTGACAGCTCTCACACTTAGGCCAGCGTAGGCCCATTGTGTTACCGCGTGGATCTAGTCGATCATATTCCTCAAACTAGTTGGGGCTCTTTATAAAACGGTGAAGATGGCTGAAACTAATGCTACTTAGTTCGGCCAGGTTGTTAAAGCAGTTGGCTTCTGTCCAGCCTGTTCAATAAGGGCTAGTGTTCAAAAACTAGTAGCGGTTTGAGACTGCAAAGCCCCAAAGGGTTTCTGGACAGGGGCTAGTGTCCAGAAAGTGGTTGAAGAGATCTTGGTGTGGATTTGTTTCTTCCTCTTGTGCAAACTATGCCGTGAAGGCAACGACACCGCTACCAGGATAGATCTATTGAATCGGAGGTTCTGAAGTGAGTATCTCCCTACGGAAGATACGTTTCCTTAATCAAAATAGTGCCGGACATTCGCACAATGTGTGCCCAGAAGTTTCATCCTCTTCGAGGCAAAGCCGACAGACCTTGTCTTGACACAAGTTTAGTTTATTAAGGTGATAATTCAAGCCGGTAAAAAAGCTTGTTAGCAATTTTATGGTTTCTTTATTGAGATGAAGTACTTCCTTATAAGGCCTGATTAATCGTTTCGATTGCCTAAGACCATGACCATGGCGGAGTATTTTTTCTAATTCGTTAATCAGAGTTGTGGCTGCTGCCCAATTGACATAACAGCACGGTTCGGGGCCGAGCAGACCAGCAGATTCCGAGCCAGACCTCGTAAGCACCTCGTAAGCTCATCACCCCCTGTGTCCAGTGACAAGCTTCATTTTGTTGTGTCTGGCAAGGGATTGTAGAGTCCACTAGATTTGGCGAAAGTGCCTTTAGTGCTGCTTGACTGACTAAAAATATCAGAATATTAGCGCCCTCAATGCTTTTGTGAAGGTTCTGTCTGGCACAGATCTCGATGGCGTGGATTTCGACTTGGAACACTGTAGGACTCGACCACATTGGTATGGAAATCCTTGTGTTGTGTCCAAAGACTCCTGCTTCCCACTCCTGCCCCAGAGTCCATCTTTGATCCGTCCGTGTACCATACCAGACTTCTGGGCATAGTGCTGGGACACCATTAGACCAGCTTTCGTCATGCAATATTTCAACTTCGAAAAGCCTACCGAAACAATGTTGTCTGACCATAATATCCGGCTTGTCAGAAAACAAGTCTTCCTTAAGGATTGAGTTGAGGAGCTGCAGTTTGATGGCATATCTAGCAGCTATCTTCCTATCGAAGATTGGTAAGGGAGTTAGCCTGACTATAGCTTCTAGAGCTGTTGTAAACAAATTTTCTGCAGCGTGTTGGAGTGTTTTGGGCCACGAAACAATGGCCGCGTGTGTGATAATGGGTCTCGCCATCATTGTGTACAACCGATGAATGATCTTGGGGGAGAGACCCCAAGTCCTGCCGTATAGACGTCTACTGGCCCACAATGCTCTGGTAGCACGCTCTCTGGCAGACTCAATATGTGAGTTCCAGTTTAGTCGTTTAGTCAGGACAACTCCAAGATATTTGATCTCGCTGGAATATATTAGTGTGGTGTTGTTGATTATTATTGGTCCAAGCTTGACACGTGCTTGCTTGAGAAGGGCACTAGAACGGTCTTAAAGGCATTGATTGGTAATCGTTCTATGTTACACCATTCCACGACTTGTAGCAGTGTCCGTTGTATTACATCTGATACTGTCGTTTCGTGCTTTCTCTTAATAATAATCGCCAGGTCATCGGCATAACCAATGGTCGTGTAAATAGATCTGTGAAGATCTGCTAATAGTTTGTCGATAACTAAAGAACATAGCAAGGGCGTTAAACCCCTCCTTGGGGGCATCCTTTTGCCGCGGTTACAGAAACCGACACTACTCTCAAATTGACTGACTTTCCAGCATGGCTTTGATCAGTCGGTTGGTCGATTCTCTGATGCCCGACTGCTGATCGCTCTTGCGATCCAGTTATAGCCGGTATTATCGAAAGCTCCCTCGATATCGAGGAATGCACGCATTTCTCTTTGGAGTCGAGTGCATTTTCTATCTTTTTAACGAGATAATGAAGGGCACCCTGGTGTGGATTAGTACATAAGCGCATTCCGGACAACGGGCTTGCGAATCGTGCATGCTAGGGCTACTATTATCTTAAAAAAGAGACCAAGTGGTACTATGTACGCTCGCCCACATAGACTTGGACGAATTCTGGTTCACGCTGGATGGCGCGCTATGCCACACAGCCAATGCCACAATCGATGTTTTGCGTACCACATTCCCAAATATTGCTAACAGCCGTCTTGGCGATGTCAATCGATTTGACCCATTTGGACTTTTTTTTGTGGGTCATCGAATGCAATCCGTAAGCTACAGCCCGAAACCATCAACAAGGTCTTGGAAAATTGGGATGACAGAATGCACTACTGTGAAGCCAGCCGAGGTCGCCACTTGAACGACGTTCTATTTCATATTTAAGGGGAATGTTTTTTCTTGCTAATAAACCCATAATACATTGAAAAAAATTAATTTTGTTCATTTTATTCCATTTTTAAAAAGATACTTGTATTTGGCCCACAGTGTCAGCTCAGGCACAGGGCACAGCTAGAGCGGACTAAGAGGCAATGTCACCCGGGACAGTAAAGCAAGCTGACACTATTTGAAAAATTTAAGAAAACAACATGAACAAGGATTCTTTTGAAGGTGCTTTCGAGAAAACAGAAAACGAATAGTTGGTGGCGCTGCAACGCGCGTCCCGGAGGGAATAGCGATGTGTTTAAGTAGCACTTCCAACAACTGGTTAATGGGCCTAACCAGGAGAGAGTGATAGGGAATCAAGAAATCCCAACTCCAGTCGATGAAGTAGTCCTGGCTGAAGAACAACAAAGCCGCAGGCTCAAATAGCCTACCATCAGAGCTCTTCAAGGCCGGTGGCGATGTTCTGGTGGGGAGCATGCACCAAATCATCTGTAGAATTTGGGAAGACGAAAGCATGCTCGACGACTGGAATATCAGCTCCATATGCCCCATCCACAAAAAAGGCGATCTTACCTCTTGCAACAACTATAGAGGTATATCCATCGATCTTCTACGCACAAAATTCACAAATCGTCGTCTTGGCGATGTCAGTTGGCTGCCTCGGAGCTGCGATTTGACTTTTTGTTTGGGGAACCATAAAGGACCGATGTTATGCCATCAATAGGGAAACGATTCAAGCACTTAAGGCCAATATGATCCAAGGAATCCGTGAGCTACAGCCAACGTCGCCTACAATATCCTGTACAGCGTACTGTGTGAACGTCTAAAGCCGTCTTGCACCGCACTAATCGGCACGTACCAGTGCGGCTTCCTTCCCGGCAAATCGACTATAGACCAAATCTTCACACTAAGACAAATCCTGGTGAAGACCAGTGAGTTTCAAATCGATACGCACCACATTTTCATCAAATTCAAAGCCGTATACGACAGCATTCATCGCATGGAGCTATTCGATGCGATGGCAGAAAACTGCACCACGCTAACACATACGCGATGCAACCCGTGCAGTTCGGCTCAAGGACTTCCGAGCCGTTTGAAACTTGCTGGATGTACTGGGGAAGATAGTGCGGAGGGCAGCTGTAAACACGGAAGGCACTATCTTCTACAAGTCGGTCCAACTGTTGGGGTACGCCGATGACATCGACATCGTCGCGCGTTCTCAACGTGCCGTAGTGGAGGCTCTTACGGCGATTGTAAAACAGGCGAAACGAACTGGTCTCAAGGTCAAGGACAAAACGAAATATATGCTGTCGACCAAAAAACGTTCCGTCACACCACCTTGGACAAAATTTCACGATCGACAGCTACAATTTCGAGGTAGTAAAGGAGTTTGTCTACCTCGGGGCAAACGTGAACTCCACAAACAACATCACAGTGGAGATCCGTCGTAGAATCGCCCTTGGCAACCGGTGCTTCTTCGGTTTGTCAAAACAGCCCAGTTGTTTTCTGGTTCAAAACTCCTGACTCGAAGGACCAAAATCATGCTCTACAAAACTCTTATTTTGCCAGTCCTGCTCTATGGAGCCGAAAGCAAAACTGCAGAGCTGATTCTTGGTACCTTCGACAGAAAAGTTCTACGTCGGATATATGGTCCCGTCTGCGAGGAAGGCGAATGGAGGAGAAGACATAACCGCAAACTCTACGAGCTGTACCAGGATGTGGATGTAGTCGTCGACTGCACTGGCTCGGACACATCGAGCGCATGGACAACAATGCTCCAGCAAAGAGGGTCTTTGAATCCGAGCCTACTGGTTCGGGAAGGAGAGGAAGACCGAATCTCCGGTATAAAGACCAAGTAATCGCGGATGCAAGACAGCTTGGTCTCGATGACTGGAAGCAGCGTGCCGTAATGAATGTCTACGATGGAAGGCAGGAATTGCTCAGGCTCGGACCCACTATGAGTCGCCGGCCTGATAAGTAAGTAAGTAAGTTGCAACTCCAATGACAAACTCGGTAACGAGTCTAAAAAGTCCCACTAAACAATGAAGCTTAAAAATTGAAAGGCTGTCCAAATTGTGTGCAGTTTTTAACTGCGCGTAGTTCCATGCAGCAATATTTTCGGTTGAAGAGCTGAGAAAACTGACGCGATGTGTTCCATGGCGATGAATAAGTTCAGTGTAAAATGTGTCCTGACATTGTTCCATGGATCTTCTGTTTCCTCTTCCAACGTCAAACCAGCAGCTTGAGCCCTTTTGGCCTGGCATTATTTTCTTCCTCCTTGTTCTTCCTTGCTTTTCGATTGAAATTTCTTGCTCTCAATGCTCTCTCAATGTCATTGTTCTCCTGCGTATATTATGGCCTTTTTCATGGTGTCATCACGATCGTCATGAAGAAAACTAGCGAGTGCCTTAAGTTTTCGTACACTTTTTTTTTTAGAATGAGCCCGGATTCTTGCAAGTATTTCTGTGTTGCATCAAGTCGCATACAGCAGATAGGGGTTTCGTTGTGTATCCAAAAGTTTCCTTTTGAGGATCACAAAGGAGCTCAAGTGTTGAAACGAATTGTTCCTTCAATGGCTAACAGCCTGTCATGTCTCTTGACTGATACACCTACATTTTTGGAATATCCCAACGATGCGTGGATGCTGAGAAAAATGTACTTGAACGCAAAGAGTAAACTCCACAAAGGCGGCCACAGAATGGCTTGCACCTGGCGTAAGCAAAGCTTTGAACTAACTTGCCCAATTCATGTTTGATCTCCTCCATGAATACCCGTCATAACCGCAGCATTATCATATCCCTGAGCTGGGACCGCCCTCCCTGCCCTTAGTCCACCACTGGGGCACAGGCCGCTTTCTGCGATTCCAGTTGAGTTTCATGTCTAGGATTATTCCAAGACATTTCGCGCTGTCAGTCAATGCGGGGGTGTATCCTCAATTATTCGAAAAACTTAATTCGCTGCAATCTGCCATCGCCATATGGCCGGTACTGTCAGCGTCATGAAATGATTTTCGTCTGACCACCTTAAGCTATGATGTCCACGCACACACACACAGAGAACTACGCAAAAAGAAAACCCCCCGCGGGAAGCTTAGCAAACGTGCAACTCAGTTGTTGTTGACCAACATGTTGTGAGGTTGAACTACAGCCACACGCACGCACACACAGAGGCACATAACCCTTTTCCCGCCTCCACCCTGAGGCCAGTGAAGCCAGAGCCCCATCCACTTAGAGACGTTTAATTAAGCTGACAGACAATTACAACGTTGACGTGTACTTGTGATGCGAATGACGATGATAACTGATACCGCCGATGGCAAGTGACAATCAAGGACGTTGCCGAAATTCGAGAGCACAGGGAGGCACCGCATGCGGACGGTACGTGGGCGAATGCGTGCGCTCCTGGAGAGTCGAATCGAATTGATTTTGCGGATTTTGGCAACTCAACAACTTGCCATCCGCAGAGGAAATGCTGTTTCACATTGGTTCTGACGGGTGCTAGACGAATCGTTGAAAGACGCCGCAGGTCTGCCGGGAGATGGGATGCAAGGGGTCTGCTGATTCAGTCGTCCGTCGGGTGGAATTGTACTCTGATCTCTGGAAGAAGGTGTGATCTCTGAGGAAAGTCCTTAATATGGGCAGACTAGCTCAGGGAAGCATGCTCTTAGGTGTGCCCTTCTGTGGAGAAGGAGAGGGCACGCTAGACGAGCAATGTGGGCATCATTTTGGCACACTTGGACGGGGGTTAACGTTACAGGCCCTCCAAAGTGGTTTGCTTATTCGAGTTCTGAGTGAGCTGAGTTCTCTCCATCGCTGTGGTGGTGCACGGGTGGAGTTCGAGGCATTGTCCTTAATTGAAATGTTGACTGTACCGAAGGCGTGGGCTCTGACGGTTGCATGAAAAACGATTTCTTGAAGTATCACTGAGTTCTGGTTTAGGTCTAACAATCCGAGGGACCACACAGTCTGTGGTCGACAAGCCTTTGCTGCTCCTACCATGTACTCCTGTCGTGTGTTCTCTCAGAAGTGGATGGAATCTACCTTTTGTATGCCTTTTGTTTTCATGGCTGACTCACTTACTTACTTATACCCATGGAGGGTCCGAGCCCGTGAAATTGCTGCCTTCCATCGTAGACATTCATTACGGCACGCTGCTTCCAGTCATCGAGACCAAGCTGTCTTGCATCCGCGATTACTTGGTCTTTATACCGGAGATTCGGTCTTCCTCTCCTTCCCGAACCAGTAGGCTCGGATTCAAAGACCCTCTTTGCTGGAGCGTTGTTGTCCATGCGCTCGATGTGTCCGAGCCAGTGCAGTCGACGACTACATCCACATCCTGGTACAGCTCGTAGAGTTTGCGGTTATGTCTTCTCCTCCATTCGCCTTCCTCGCAGACGGGAGGCATATATCCGACGTAGAACTTTTCTGTCGAAGGTACCAAGAATCAGCTCTGCAGTTTTGTTTTCGGCTCCATAGAGCAGGACTGGCAAAATAAGAGTTTTGTAGAGCATGATTTTGGTCCTTCGAGTCAGGAGTTTTGAACCAGAAAACAACTGGGCTGTTTTGACAAACCGAAGAAGCACCGGTTGCCAAGGGCGATTCTACGACGGATCTCCACTGTGATGTTGTTTGTGGAGTTCACGTTTGCCCCGAGGTAGACAAACTCCTTTACTACCTCCAAATTCTGGCTGTCGATCGTGAAATTTTGTCCAAGGTGGTGTGACGGAACGTTTTTTGGTCGACAGCATATATTTCGTTTTGTCCTTGACCTTGAGACCAGTTCGTTTCGCCTGTTTTTCAATCGCCGTAAGAGCCTCCACTACGGTACGTTGAGAACGCGCGACGATGTCGATGTCATCGGCGTACCCCAACAGTTGGACCGACTTGTAGAAGATAGTGCCTTCCGTGTTTACAGCTGCCCTCCGCACTATCTTCCCCAGTACATCCAGCAAGTTTCAAACGGCTCGGAAGTCCTTGAGCCGAACTGCACGGGTTGCATCGCGTATGTGTTAGCGTGGTGCAGTTTTCTGCCATCGCATCGAATAGCTCCATGCGATGAATGCTGTCGTATACGGCTTTGAATTTGATGAAAAGGTGGTGCGTATCGATTTGAAACTCACTGGTCTTCACCAGGATTTGTCTTAGTGTGAAGATTTGGTCTATAGTCGATTTGCCGGGCCGGAAGCCGCACTGGTACGTGCCGATTAGTGCGGTGCAAAACGGCTTTAGACATTCACACAGTACGCTGGACAGGATATTGTAGGCGACGTTGGCTGTAGCTGGCTGTAGCTCACGGATTGCTTGGATCATATTGGCCTTAAGTGCTTGAATCGTTTCCCTATTGATGGCATAACATCGGTCCTTTATGGTTCCCCAAAAAAAAAAGTCAAATCGCAGCTCCGAGGCAGCCAACTGACATCGCCAAGACGACGATTTGTGAATTTTGTGCGTAGAAGATCGATGGATATACCTCTATAGATCGATATACCTCTATAGTTGTTGCAAGAGGTAAGATCGCCTTTTTTGTGGATGGAGCTGATATTCCAGTCGTCGGGCGTGCTTTCGTCTTCCCAAATTGCACAGATGATCTGGTGCATGCTCCCCACCAGAACATCCCCACCGGCCTGGAAGAGCTCTGATGGTAGGCCATCTGAGCCTGAGGCCTTGTTGTTCTTCAGCCTTTTAATGGCTGTTCCGACTTCTTCAAAGCTAGCTGGCAGGACTACTTCATCGACTGGAGTTGGGATTTTCTTGATTCCCTATCACTCTCTCCTAGTCAGGCCCATTAAGCAGTTGTTGGAAGTGCTGCTTAAACACATCCACTATTCCCTACGGGTCAGTAACAAGGCTACCCTCACGATTTCGAAGAGCCTGGGTGCCTTTCCTAAAGCCTGACGCCAGGCTTTTGACTTTTTTATAAAAGGCCCGTATTTTTTGTCTATCCCTAGACTCTTCGATGTCCTTGAGCTGGGAGGTTGCGAGAGACCTTTTCTTCAGGCGTATAAGCTTCTTCTCCTCTCGTCTTCTAGTCCGGTACTCCTCTTGCGCTGCTCTATTTTTCAGTTGCAGCGCTTTTTGGTATGCCTCGTCGGTTACACGTTTCTGCTGCTCACACTCGCCATCATACCACGGGTTTCTTGTCGGGGGCGGTAGGTAGTCCAAGGTGGTTGCCGCTACCTCTTTTATGGCCGAGCGGCAATCGTTGACGTTGGTGTTCGACGTAGGCATACTGGGGAGTCTCTCGCTTAATTGCCCTTCGTAGGCTCTGGGCAATATCCGTTGTGCTCAGGCGTCCAATGTCAAAACTCTTCTTTGGTGGCTGGTGCAGCTTTCCGACATTGAAAAGTCGGGCTCTGAATCGTGCTGCCACGAGGAAATGGTCAGAGTCGACGTTTGCCCCTCTAAATGTTCGCACATCCAGAATATTTGCCGCATGTCTTGCGTCAATGAGCACATGGTCAATTTGGTTGGCGATTCGACCGACCGGAGATCGCCAGGTTGCTGTGTGGATTCTTTTGCGAGGGAATCTTGTGCTACTTATGACCATATTTTCATGGCTGACATTATCAACAGCACCTTCCGATGGGAACTCGCGCCAGCGCTTCAATTTGTCCGACGTCATGGCGGTCAGTGGGCACAACCTTGGTGATTATATACGGCCCACGGTGTCAGGGTTCCAGCTTCCTAGACTCATTGATGGCAGCAGGCTCGTTCTCGATGAACACGAGTTGCCCTGACTAGCACCACGTTGGCTTTTGGCGCCTGGAGATAAATCCCAACCAGAGATAAAGTAGTAAAGAGGTAGTGAACTTCTACCTCTCTTGCTCCTTGATTTCATCTGACAGCGTTTTTTATAAAATGCATACATAGGAACTGCATGCTGCTCTAAAGCCTTAAGAAGTGTGCGTGAAAATAAAGTTGTATGCGTGACTTTAGAGCAAATCAGAGATCAATTGCTGTTGGTAGTATTTTCGTCAGCGGTGCCACTTCGTCAGCTTCTAGCCTCTTCTCTCTCAACTCAGTTCAGCAGCTTGATCCCCGAAAGTACTGCTCGGCGTATAGGCGAACAAAAGTTCATATGGACGCGCCTCCATTGGCCCTTTCTTCGAGTCCATGCTTTTTAGGGGTGAGCGATGAAAACCTCTCCACCTGACCGTTCGCCCTGGGTGTCCTGATAGCGGTCTTGAGTGATGTGCAGGCGTTTCCTTTGTCTGTAGCAAAACTTTGTGGCCGTCCAAAACGTCGGCAAGCATTTGAAATGAACCAGCGCTCGAGAGCTGTTGGATTTTGGATACGGTTGGATGTAGACTTATCTCAATAATTCACCTCACATTTAAGGTACCAGAGCTTTGGAATTAAAACGGCACGACGGATATAGTTGCTCAACTTTTAACTTTTCTCTCTCCTTCAGCGTTGACAGTCGACACATTGTGACAATTCCATACAAACCGCTCTACAGTATAACCAACACAACTTGAATTTGAACCTACTGTCAAATGAAATCAGATGTGCGTTGAAGTATTCATTGTATCCTCCCTTGTGTAAGGTACTTCGCCAGACGCTTTGACGCTGCGCAAGTAAAATATTCTATGTTCCGGAGCCTTAAGTCTTTTCATGATGAACTGGCAATGCGGACGGAGCTCGTTTGAAACCTGTCACAAATAACGCTTGAACTGTCAAAAATGGAACACAAAAAAGCACCAATCCAGCGCTACTAATGGACGACATTGGTGCCTATGCAAGGTTGAGTAAGCAAGAGACCTCTGCCCGAGTGAGCCACCACACCTGCTTCCACCGAGAAAGCCACCTAACCACCCGTTCCCTTGTACAAATCAAACGCTTTACTGACCTCTTTTCATGCCGAAAAAAATAAACAGTCAATAAATGAAACAAAAGTCCATTTGGCAATCCACACGCCCACCCCTCGACCGATAGATAAGAACGAACTTCCAATGCCAACCAAAGAGACTGGAAAATCCTTTTCTTCGAAGAAGCAGCAAATCCCCGACTTGTGCACGTCAAAACGACCCAAGTGCTGTCCGCCGTCTTATCGCTCCCCATGTCAAGAATTTGCGAAATTCTTTCTGCCACCCCCTGTGGATCCTTCTCAAGTTTACACATTTTCCAATTGGGGGATGGGGTTGAATGGAGAGCTTGACCTCACTCTCGGGGCCACAATCAATCCTGTGCGCTGACAAGGCACCAGGGGGCGGAGACAACCCCTTCGATTGGGCAACACTGACACACACATGCACACGCACGCATCGTGAGAGTGGCTTTTTTTTTGGGAAAAGTCTACCAGTTGACAGTAATCCCCATCGTTGTGCGTGTGACCACACATCGTTCGGACGGGACTGCCTGGGGATTTACATACGAAACGGATTTATCCTGCCCTCCCCTCCTCCACCTCGTGTTGCGTCGAACTGATGGACAATGGAGAACGATTGAAACCTTTCAAAGGCTTAAATTGCCCCCAAACATGCAACGCGACCGGCTGGCTTCACATGCAACCGCCCAGGAGCCCTCTGCCTCCATATACCACAGGTCCTTCTCTGCACTCCAGCCGGACAAACATCTCATTAGACCTCAATTAAGAGCGACCCCGGCCTTGGCTGCATATCCAAGAGGAATCGCCATCGTTCCTCGGACACAGCCGCCATAGCCATCGCCGGTGGATGGTGGGGTGCTGCGCATGAGCACAAAGTCCCTTCATTGAGTGCAATTACCAAATGATCGGGCTTCTGGTCTTCCACTGCGCCGATCGGGAGCGGAACGACGAATCCCGTCTCCTTCGTCGAGGCCTATCATTTTCGGTTTATTTTCGGTTGTGGCCGAGTCGAGCCGAGCCGAGATTCGCATTCGCCATCGCCATCGCCATCGCCCGGTTGTGGTTTTGCGAGAAGTGAATTGATGTTGCTGGCTTCCTCACTTGCGGTTGCAATTCCCACCATCGATACCCGGTGGCTATTTCAGTTTTTGTTCCTCTGATGGATCAATTGGATGGATGCTGCCTGCAACCGAGCCGCCGAGCCGCCATGCCCATGCATACATAGTTTGTGGCCTCTTTGCAGGCCCCTCTGTCTGTGGGTCTGAAAGGTGCTTCCTCCTCTCGCTCTCGCTCTCGCCTCGTCTGTGTCTTCATTGAAGAGCTGCTGCTGCTTCTGCTGTGCTGGTGATGTTGGTGTTTGATTTGCATCGAAGTGGATCTTTAATAGAATCTCCATCTCAGGCCGGCTCATTCCCGTCAGCCGAGAGGAGAAGGAAGGAGGACTCGGCATTCTCCTCGCTTCTGCTGGCGATGGTGGTTTGTTGCCGTTCCCATCAATTAGTTGACTCTTCGGGTATTGTACTAGCATCTCGAGACTGTATCGTTCGTTAAGTGAAAATAATAATTCGAGAGATCATAGCCGATGGAGTTTCTGGCGGCGGCGGCGGTGGTGGGGCCTGTATGGGGGCTCGTTACAGGAATGAAAGATTGAAGCCTATAACTCATTAGGAGCCGAGTTGGACAGTTGGTCCGGTCCAAGGCCAGCCGTGGAGTTGATGAGTGAAATGGCTGCGGCGAGATTGATTTGGATTAGATTCTCTCGAACGACCGTTATGGGTGGAGATCTGTGTACAGTTAATTAGGTGTAATGGAAGCTTTTAATGGGCGATATGTGCCGATGGTTCTGGATGAGATTGTGTTCCCACGACCGAACGGGGAATTCGCGATCGCAGATCGATGGCGTAACAGGGTGATTAAACGGGATTTTATTGCTCGTTGTCCAAGCTGATGGGATGCTTCTGCCACTGGTTCTGATGGTCAAACGGGGATGCTTTTCGTTTGACCGTCAGAACTTCTCTGATGCCCAGTGGATGCTGATTGATCTTACCATGAGCTTGGCAATTTCAAGAGTACACACTTGGGTTTCGACAAACAAACGTCTTCCTACCTTTGTTCACGATGCGGATGATGTGATACGGAAGAATGACAGAAAGTGACCTCTCTCCTTTGTTGTGAAAATCCAATCAAGACTTATGAGGCCTTAAGGTGAAGGTGATGATGTGAGTATTGGCTGTGCAGATTGCAATCGAACAGCCGTATTGTCCTTGTGAACTGCTGGGTATGTTTTTGTGCGATCCATCCACTTTCCCATCAAGACCGCCCACAAACCACTGGTTTCGGAAGGCTAAAGTTGCCTTTGAATTATATCCAATGACTAAATACCTCTTGAGGATACGAGGGCATTCTGAGGCCAGTAAGTGTCTTTTTTCCCTCAAAATTGAATATATATATATCGTATTTTTTCCTTTCAGCGCTATACAGTTTTCCCAGCGATAGTCTAAGCTTCTTAACCCTTCCAAAAAGTGTAATTTCTCAAACTCAAAACATGTATTAGTTGCTCAGTTTATTTGAACCAGGTTCGCCTGAAGTCGTCCACTTTTTTTTATTGTTCCTTCATTTCTCGTGGGCTACACCACTTTAGAATTCATCAACAGCTCCAAAAATTCACTTGAATTGCGCTGGTGGACTGCGATTGATAAGGGCATGAAGTGCAAGCCGCTCGATAGGGTGCAACACTCAACTGACATGCGCATGCATCAGTGGAGTGTCTACTCTAAGGATGGAATATGCTATTGTCATTTCGGCTACCAAATCATTGCAGCGTCTTTCAGGCAGAAACTATAGCGGTCTGTCCTGGCTAAAATATAATGTAGTATTATGTACACAAGTGGTGACCCATGGCGTTGTGGGTATGTGCGTCGACTCCTACGCTCTTGGACCAATCTGTCTAGGTTCGATTCCTGGTACGACAAGAAATACTTTTCACGGCCCCACTTCTTTCGAGTCACTGACAATGCTCAAAGAGTATAACTGTCTAGAAAAAGCTTCTCAAACTTGGCCGTTCGAAGTCGGTAAAGATATGGTCGATGCCAGATGGAAGATATGCCAAATTTCCAAGCATATCTGGCCCCGTCTCGATCTGGTTTAGTACGAGTAGCACATTTTTAAGACGCCTACAGTGGCTAAGTACGTTAGCATCCTACTTATGTCGGTGCCTGGACACGGTGACATTCCAGAGCCCTGCTTCCATACACTTGCCGGATAGAGACCCGCCATCCATGCGAATCGCCACCGCCAAATATCGTCTGAAGCTTGAAACGCTTGGTTATACAAATCGTGGTGAATTGGCACTGGCCTACTCTCGATCCAAGACGGTCACTCAGCCTGATCAGAATGAGAAGGCCTAATCTCAGAACCCTTATATGTGTCATAACCAGACTTACGCCCCAAGGTTTGGCCTGCTTTATAATAACTTCTGAAGAAGCTTTTTAGACGAGGAAGAGGACGATCCCATTATGGACCTTCTTCGGGCGGTGAGGACGCTGCGAGAACGAAGAAGGTCCATAATGGGATCATCCTCTTCACCTAGAAGCCTACCCAAATTCAAAACGGAAGCTAAGTATCTGCGCTCGACTCCAAACTATCTTGGAAAAGGAATTTGGAGGAAAGGATGAAATGGCTGCAACAAGACATTCGGCAAAGGTGGGGCTTGCAAACATTCATTGGATGTACACAGAAATCATAAGACCCAGTAAACCTATGTGGCCTAGTCTGGTAGACTGCTAGTAACACAAAAAGCTACATGAACAAGCTCAACAAAGTGCAATGGTTAGCCGCTGTTTACAACGGGTGCTATAAAAAGCACGCCGCAAGCAGGGTTGGACATGATGCTTCATCTCCTTCCTCTGGACTTATTCATAAAAGGCTGCGCCGCAAAAAGCGCTCTCAGACTAAGAGAGTCCTTCTTGTGAAAACAATCCAATCCAGAAAAATAGATGACCTGGGAAAGAAATATGGTTCCAGTAGCCTCACAACTACATCTGACTATATATCACTCCATACTGACTTCTCTCTCAAATTACCAATCTTATTCCCCGACAGAGACGAGCTCGAATGAACACAAGACTGCTCTATTCACCGAAGGATCGAAAATGGACACAGGTACTGGGGCCGGATTCTACTCGGACACTCTCAAACAGGAATCTTTTAGATTCCCTGATTTGTGCAGAGTCTTCCTGGCAAAGCCGCCAATCCTGTAACCCACCATCGGATATCATCATCTTTGTAGACCGACAGTCAATAGGATCCTGCACAGCTAAGTCAAAGGCTGTCATGAAATGTAGTGACTCACTGAGGTCCATCAGTCACCACGAGGTCAAACTCTGCAGTATCCCGGGACACAGCTCAATAGCAGGGAACGAAAGAGTGCTCGAATTGGCCAGACAAGGATTTGAAATGGAATTAGCGAAGCGGACACATCACTACAAACACCGATCAGTGCATTATATCGGATCATATATGACACAATAATAAAAGAAGCCAACTCGTCTTGGCTTGCAAGGAACGACTGTCACACGACAAGATCAGCGTGGCCAGAGCTTAATAGTGGGAAAACAAATAAGCTTCTAGCGTTGGATCGAAACTCGAACCGTATGCTCGTCGGTGTGGTCACAGGACACTGTCCGATCGGAACAATGCTCCGAAAATGGAACGCGGAATCCAGCGTTCTCTGCCGGAGCTGCTGCGACGAGCAAGATACCGAGACGATCCAACCAACATCTGCTGTGCCACTGCCCAGCTCTCCAGAATAGGCGCCTAGCTTCGCTGAGCCATAGATTCTTCACAGTGACTGCGGCGGAAGCGAATGTACATACATATATCGGATCTTTTAAAATTCATAAAGAGCATTGGGTGGTTTCAACCACTTAACCTAACCTAGAAGCCTACTGCTTCAATAACCTGGCCGAACTAAGTGCCATTATTTGTCAGTCATCTCCACCGCTAAAAAGCAATAACTGGCGTACAGAACAGGATCGACTGAATCTACGTGGTAACACAATAGGACGCTGGCCTAAGTGTCGCAGCCACTCCAACCTAACCTTCGATGATTTCTGGCGTGACGAAATTTTTTGGGCGACATGAACGCACGGCTCACTGTGGTGCCTTTTGTATGGGAGAGCTACTTATTTTTTTTTTTACTTTTTTTTTTATTTCATTCAATTTATTACAACTCGTTTATCGACATACAAAAAATCTTAATTTGCAAAGTCTTTTGGTTTTGGCATATGGCCGTCTATCAGACTGAAATTTTGAAACACAAACAAGAAAAAGAAGAAAATATTTATAGTGGCAGAAAACAAAAACACTAATGATTGATATACGAGGGGCGTTCAATATATTCTCGGTATTGATATGAAGGAAAATGCGAATTCAATTGAAATTGTTTTTATTTTTCAATATAATCTCCCTTAACATCAATGCATTTGTTACATCTTGAGAAAAGCTTTTTTAAACCCTCAAAAAAATAAATTTCCTCTTTCTCTGCAAAATACCCATTTATTGCCGACTTGAGTTCTTCATCATCCGAAAATCTTTTTCCACGAAGACATTTTTTCAAATCCGGAAACAGGAAATAATCACTAGGGGCAAGGTCTGGACTATAGGGTGGATGTTGGATTTCTTCGAAGCCACAATCTCGCCCAGCAGCCTTTGAAACTCGCGCCGTCTGAACAGGACCGTTGTCATGAAGAAGCAACACACCCGCTGCGAGTTTACCCCGTCTTTTCTTTCTAATTTCCTCCAAATTATGCAAAGTGTACTCTTCCACTGTATGTATACACAGTTTAGTTATGTTCAAATTTTTGATTTCTAAGAGTTTTCATTTATTATGCAATTGCGATATCGTAGTGCAACCGTGACGTATGAGTTACTCTATACTCATACGTCACGGTTGCACTACGATATCCAGCTTTTCCATTAAGAAAATCAAGTAGTATAACTTCATCAAGATACTGCTTACCGAAGTGACTCATCTTAAACTCCTTCAAAATTGGGCAGATTGCGATGAAATGTTTGATTTTTTTTTTTTTTTTTAAATGCATTTTCTTTATTGAACCAAGTTTTGTATAGAGCTAACAGATATTGAAAATACTTAATATGTCTTAGAAATATAGTGTTATATCTAACATGCATTAACATTTCTCTAGATATTTTTTCTGAATACATTTGAATTGATGAGTTTTTATTGGAATTATATGTATTGGGTGTTAATTGCCAGGAAAAGGTTCATAAAACCTGCGTGTTTTGTGATTGAATACTTAACTTATAATAACTTATACTAACTTAAAATTAATAACTTAAACTAATTATACACAATTAAAATGTTAAGATACAACAGTTTAGGAGAACGGCTAGAGGCTTAGCTTTCTCTCCTGCTACTGTGTGTTGTCAAACTTGAATGTGTCGTTGCCAGTTCGTGTGTTGTGATATACCATGTTGTTCTGGGCGTCTAATATTCTGCCCATCTCGTACAGGCTTCTCACGTGGCTTGTAGTGAGAAAGGTGTCATGAGGATCAGGTCGTCTTGTTGAAAGTTCGGCTATGAGGGTATTGGGGATGTTCTGCAGGTTGTTGCTGAAGTTGGCGGTGAGCTGGAATATACGTCTGTCGATTCTGTCTATCTCGGTGCTGTTGTAGAGAGTGGATGTCCTAATGTATTTGTAGGAGTCTTGTTGACGGTTGAGGCCGGTGAGGGTCCTGAAGCATCTGCGTTCGAAGCGTCGGAGTTTCTCCATTTGGTATGGTGTAATGTGGAACCATACCGGGCAAGCGTATGTAAGCGATGGTCTTATTATCTGTTTGTACAGTATCCTCTTTATTCTTGTGGAGAGTGTGTTGGGTTTCCACATGACTTTTCGACAGTAGTTGAGTTGTACCTTGGCTTTTTGGATGCGGTTGGAGATGTTATTTCCGAAGGAGAAATTTCTGGTGAAAGTAACTCCTAGGTACTTCATCTCCTTGTCAGGCCGTACAGATTCGTTGTTTAGATCTATCCGGATTCTTGTGTGATGCTTCAGCGTGTTCCTTGTACAGTGGTTGGCGGGACCTTTAATCACTAGTACTTGGGTTTTTCGTCCGTTGGGTCTTATTTTCCACTTGTCGAGATAGGTGGTGAGTGTCGACAGGTAACTGTTGATGATTCTCTCGCTATGTAGAATGAATGGGGTGTGGGAGTAGATGAGCGTGTCGTCAGCATACGTGATGATCTTCACTTGTGGGTTGGTGGGTTGAGGAATGTCTGCTGTAAATAAAAGATATAAAATAGGTCCTAGGATAGACCCTTGCGGGACTCCGGCTGTGATTGGAAAAGTTACGGATTTTGAGGAGTTGACATTTACCAGGAATTTTCTGTTGGTTAGGTATGACTGTACTAGTAAGCAGGTGTTCAGGTCCACACCTTGGGTGTGGTGGAGTTTGTAGAGTATGAAATGTTTGATGTTTTCACGTTCATTCAGATTGCATAGCAGACAGACTAAAGTGGGAGGTGTGCGATGCGGTATAAAATTCAAGGTCATCAATTCGCCACGTGTTCTGAAAATAATATTTATTTTGTTTATCTGATTCGAATTGAGGAGATACGTTTTATCACCAAGATCGAAATTCAAACGACTGTAATAACACCTATAAGATGACGAACGTGCTTCAGATGTGTACCTTTCATAGAGGACATTTCCAAGTATTTCTAGAAGCGTGTTAAAATTTCTCTTCAACACAGAAGGTTGTACATTTTGTGTTACATTTAGATCCAAACTACAAATGGCAGCAAGATTTCTCCATTAATTTACTGTATCTCCCGAGGATTGTATTACCTTCTTCCGAATATTTTTTGGCAATCTTTCATCTTTCATTTCAAAGATCTTAACGATGTAATTGAAATGCATATTTAGCGTTTCCATAATCAACGGTGGGAGACCTGTTTCAAGGTACAGCACATAATTCGGAGTGGCCCGTGGGAGACAAAAGATTCTTTTGATAAAGTATCGGAGACATTTTTTGACTGGTTCTTTGTGTTTTAAATTTTTTCCCCAAATTGTATCGCCAAACCTGTGCGCTATACAGAAGGTTAGACGATGCTGTAGATTGGAAAAGTTTATACTTGGCGCTATGCTCAATGTATTTATTTTTGAAGTAGCGTTTCCATACAGCCGAAAATGCTCTCATAGCTTCCTTAAACCTTGCCTCAAGATGTTTTTTCATGCGAAGGTTGGACGTAAATAGCACACCGAGATATTTATACTCCCGAACTACTTCAACTGCCTGTCTGCCGAAGGTCCACTTTTCGTTCCTCTCATCTCTTCCACCACCGCCTTTGAATATCATAACTTTCGATTTTGTTAGATTGACTTCTAAGTTCCATCGCTGACAATAACCCCATAGCCTATGAACTTCAGATCTTAATTGCGTTAGAAATGGATCGGACGACATCATGGTCATATAGAAAATATCCTCATTTGTCGATAACCGGGAAAATTTCCTGAAGTGGTGGGTCCTATAGTACTTGCAGTCCTTATTACTGCTTGCCAAGGCCTCTTCTAAAGGATGAAAAGGATGCACTTTCTATTACCTTCTGCATTGAGTAACAAAATTCTGTGATTCTGTTGCGGGCATATGATACCAAGGAAATAACGTTTAACTAGCTCTTTAGAAAAAGCATACCATTTTGGGGTATCGATTGAAAAGTTGCTGCAAATAACTTCCAATGTGACTGAAAACCTCATTATCAATCTAATGTGATCTATTTTGGGTGATCTCTGCCACATTTGGACTTCCAAAACATCTTCGTGAAGTATTGCCGTCATTCGCTGTTCCAATACATAAGGCAAACTATTCCAGTACACAGACTCTCATCTGCACAAAATGCCTACACTAAGGATAAGTCTGTAGAGACAGCCCTCCACTCACTGATAGGAACCATTGAAAAATCTCTTGAGTTTAAAGAATACACACTTGTGACATTTCTCGATATCGAAGGTGCGCTCAACAATATCGAACCAAAAGCAATTACACTTGCGCTTAACAACATCGGGATCGGAAAGTTCTTAGTGGCTTTCATTCATCAGCTACTCACCAGCAGGGTAATACACTCTCACCTGGGAGATGCTAAGATCCATAGAGGAGTTAATAGGGGCACCCCACAAGGAGGTGTTCTCTCTCCTCTTCTTTGGAACGTAGCGGTAAATGAACTGTTATTAATACTGGAAGAGGCAGGATGCAAAGTTATTGCCTATGCGGACGATATTGCCAAAGCGGCATCTGGCAAATTCGTCTCTACTCTAAGAGACATAATGCAAATGAATGACTTCGACAAGCTGGAAGCATGGACACAAACATGCGGACCCAGAAAAAACGGATGTTGTACTCTTCACCAGAAGATACAAAATCCCTCAGTTTGACCCCCCACTGCTGTGTGGCACTATATTACAGCTAACTGGGAGTGTGACGTTTCTGGGTCTCACGATTGATAACAAGCTAAACTGGAAACTCAACATCCAGGATAGGGTCAAGGCAGCCTCTTCTGCCCTTTTTAGCTGCAAAAAAGCCATTGGATGCAAATGGGGCTTACAACCACGCATCGCTCACTGGATTTTCATCTCGATTGTCAGACCGACACTTCTGTATGGAGTCTCATTTTGGTGGACAGCACTAAACAAAGCTATGAACTGCAAGGCAATCAATCGAGTACAAAGACTGGCCTGCATGTGTATCAGCGGAGCACTGAGAAGGACTCCGTCAGACGCACTGAATATTCTCCTCCACCTTCCACCACTGGAATTATTCGGAAAACAAATAGCAGCCAGCACAGCCTTCGGCAATCAAAACACTCCGATTGTGGTCCGAACTCAACATCGGCCACTCAACCATTCTTAAAGAATTCAACTTCTTTCCTAACGACACTGAACGCTTACTACCTCAGGGTATCTTCGAGAAGAAATTCTCTGCCAGCATTCCCTCTAGATCGGCTTGGATGTCTGATAGGCAGACACTGGATGATCCTCTGCGCATTTTCCCACACGGATCGAAGACTAACGAAGGGGTGGGTGCGGGTGTCTATTCCCAAGATCCAACATTGCTATCTGTTTGAAGCTCCCAGATCACTGTAGCGTCCTTCAGGCAGAAACCATAGCGATTAAAGAGGCGTTGTCAGGGCTCAAACACAAAGGGATATCACCATCTGTACGGACAGTCAGGCGGCTATATAAAGGACTCTCATAGGAGTCATAATCGGGCACTGTGCATTCATTTTCGCAGGATGGGGTGCCGCATATAATGATTTCTGCAGCAGCTGCATGGATGAAGAGGAGGTAGAAAACAGTCATCACCTACTGTGCTCGTGCAGCGCTCTGGCTAGTCGTAGGTTCCTACACCTAGGGGCCTACTATTTCAATAATCTCAATGAGCTAAACAGCACTACAAGCACCAACTGGCTCCGATGTTAGTTGAAGTCAATCCGCGTGGTATCACAATGGGCCTACTCTGGCCTAAGTGTGACTGCCCTTAGCAGTCAGCCACTACAACTTAAGTTAGGTTAGGCTAACATTGCCGTCATTGGCTGTTCCAGTTCCAGTTCCAGTTTTACCAAGCTTTGACATGAATTCTTTCGACAAGCACGAGTAGCCTCATTAGTTCACCATGATTCAAAGGTTAGGTTACATCCCATGTGGAATATGTACTTCATAAATCTAATCCGAGCATGCAGTGTTGACATTCCCAGTATAAGAGCTTCTTCACTCAGGATCTGAGATTGCAACTTGGATAAGTCATCCATCTCTGAAGGTTTAGCTCCACAAATAATGCAACAGCTTGCGGAACTAGTATTTATCAGAGATTGAGCTACTTTTCCATTTATCGTGGAAAAATATAGACGCCGTCTAACTTTGACTGCATGCATTAATTTCTGGTACTTTTTTCCGCCTCTGCAGCACTCTGTGGCGTCTCTCTGCACGGCCACTTCTTAACAAACAAGCTAAAGATAGCAAACGACTTGCATTTCAAGTCAATACGTGATAATTTCAAAACGTCGCCGGCTCAGCAAATTTTGCTTTCTTGCTTCACGAACCACCAATTGGCGCTGCTAGCAGTCATAAGGCTGTTACTAAACTCTGTTGCAATTAATAGTTTCACTGGCAAGTTCTGTTGTTCAATACCCAGGGAACCTCACCTTTTCTGAACGCCCCTTGGTCTCACTGGCAACACAACACACTCCGTTGCTTGGCGTTCCCTTCAAAGATGTGTATCTCATCAAACAATGGTCACTGGTTAGCACTTCATTTCCTGGACGTTAATCTCACCACAGACACGGCACGTACCATCGCAAGGGATGACCGGACAAGATCCGTGTTCATGATCTCCGCGCTTGTTGTTCCCGAAATTAAATCATCAAAATGCCCTCCACGCACACAGTTATAAATTATTATTAATTAAAAATAAATTAGCAACTGTCGTAACATGTTGGCTTCGCCGGTGGCATGTCCTCTCTCTCGGGGCTGCTCTGCCCCACCGAATAAATAAAATTCCTTCAATGCCTTCAATGATACCTCCACCGTCCCCCCTTCCCCCGTTCTCCCTTTCACAGTGTTGCTGTCGTTCACTGTGCGTTGACAGGTACGCTCGGAAGAGCCCAAGAAATCGATGAACATCGTCGCGATAAGCAGATCACCCCGCGGGCAAGATATGCACGAAGCGGTGCGGCTGTCCTCCCTGGGCCGGGCCGGTCCTGACCTCTGCGCACTCCATCATCATCGCCAGTCGCCGCCGCCATCGAACGGCTGGAGGAGACACCAAAAATGATTTAGCAGTCATTATGTTCGTGTTAAAGTTGTTGCGACGACGCAGAATCACTCGAGCGCGGAGAGCCGCAGTGTACACGCGGACATCGCATTTCGGAGGCTTATTTAGGACCGCGACAAACTTTTATGAATTTATGAATATTTCGTGGTCCTCGCGCTTCCTCTGAGCCGGTGCCGATGTGCTCGTTTGGGGTTTCATTGCGCCCACAAGGTGCGGTGTACACGGGTCGGGCTTTTTCGGTTTTTCGTTTTTCGGAGGAGTAAATTGTCGAAAAACCACATGCGCGGTGCTGGAAATTGACTTGATGTCCGCGCAGGGCTGGCGAGGGATGGAGACTGAAACAAAACTGCTGCACCCCGTTGAGCGGAAGACATTGGCGCCTGGGCAATGCACTGCGGGATCGCGCAGCGATGAGTCTCCAGGGGACAGCGATGAATTTTTTTTTGCGGTTTCCTTGAGACGACTTACGCACTGTGGTGCGGGGAGTGCGCTCCAACTGGTGTCGCTGTGGTGGTTCAGTGGGGTCGCAGTGTGATCTTCCGTGTGACGTTGGGTTTTTTTTTTAAATGATTCTCTTTGTAGCTCACTTCTTTACTTTTGGTGAAATGTCAAAGAAAAGACTTATGCCAGCCAAGAAGTATTTTTTGTTGGGGTTTAGTTCAAGACATCGGGTGTGACCAATACCTAATTCGACTTGCCACAACGGGCTTTAAGACTCTTCAAGCTTTTTCATGAATTCTCTTTGCCGAGGGCGGGACTGTCCGCTGCGACCGACCTGCTGTCCTTCTCTACTGGATGAGCAGGAGGTAAAGCGGAACAAGTACTCTTCATTTCCTTACTAACTCATCAAGTGAGCCACGAATAGGGGGGGGGGGGGGGGGGGGTGCTGAGACTGAGCTAAAGTTTACTTCCATTATTGACGGTCTGAGGCAAGCTGTTGCCAACCAGGTTCGGTCTTCCTCTTCTTCTCGAACCAGGAGGCTCGGATTGGAAAACACGCACAGGACTATATCAACACGTTTCCTCCTCCATACCCCAAAATCATATAAGTGACCAAGGCCAGCTCTACTGTTGTGCTTATCGTCCAGCTTTCGCAAAATAAGAAAGCAGGAAGTCTCGCAGTCTCACTCGCTTCCTTTATCGTCCATCTGTGATTATCCATTTCTAAAGCATTCATTCGAATATGGCTTTTGATTGTTTTTTATTTCGCGTCTCTCGCATCTAGTTTTGGGAAAAGAAACCGCTTATTGATTGCTGTTGGAATGCTCGCCGCCCCTAGTCTTGATAATACATTGGTTCGTTGCCTGGAACACGTCTAAGCACCTCTAGATTAAATCTGCTCGGTGTCTCTTGAAGACTATAGGCGGCAATGTCTTACCATCCTTGATAGTCAAATAGACTATCTATACACCAAACCTGGCCTCGGAGAGGAGCTCCAACCAGCGCTTTCCGGACCGGATACAAATGCAAGAACAATTGGAAATAGAAGTAGAGGCGATCACCTTACACACTGACGGCTCAAAGACGAGCGCTGGTACAGTCACGTGTGGCTACTGTGATCTCTTCGAAAAATCTCTGGCGCTAAAAGACGACTGCAGCGTCTTTCAAGCGGAAGTGGCTGCAATACACGAGGCAGCACTGGCGCTGAAAGTTCACAAAGTACACGGAAAATCGATCGCCATCTTTTCTGACAGCCAAGCGGGAATAAAAGCAATAGCATCAGACATCCTGGCGTCGAAACTGGTCAGACTGTGCAGACAGAGCATCAGTGAGAAATCCTTGGCGAACTTAGTGTCTTAGCCTGATTACGGGAGACACGGCGAGAGCTCTATGGCTGACGCAGAGCAAAAAGGCATCAACAATATTGATAGGTCTTAATCGCAAGGATGTTGTGGCATAGGCACTCATGCTACATGCATGAACCTGCCGCACAACGACTTTTGTAAAAGATGCAGAGATGAAGAAGAAATAATATCTATTCCACATCTTGTCTGCGACTGTCCAGTCCTAGCAAAGAAATGAAGGGAGTTCCTGGGTAAACACTTCTTCGTAGAGCTCGAACTGAAAAACCTTCATTTGTGAATCCGAGTGGTTTTAGAATTAAAGTATGCCTCACGGTGGAAAACTGCCCCAAAACAAGGGCACAATGGACTAAGTATACGGCCGACAGGGCACCTTATCAACTACCTACCATCCTTGAACTGATTGCTGGTGTCTCCTAATCAATGTAAAGAGTGATATATTTGCTATCTGTCGGAGAAGTTGGGAAGTCGGAACGAAATGAATGTTGCTGGTGTTGTTGCACAGATCCCGATGCCTGTTCCTTCTTCCGTTCTTGATCGATCTGTGTTATGTGTAGTCCAGTCATCCCTTAGTGGAAGTAGGATGTCGTTGCTAAGTCCTCGAGAGGCGTGATTTTGTGGCTCCGTTTTTTCGCATAAGTCTCTGCGTGTGTGGCCTTTAACTACCCAACGGTAGTTAATGGGAATAGGTGGAGTATTCTCTCCAAAGCACCAGAAGGCAAAGATCTCAGAGCTGTCGTGCTAATCTTTGTATTTTACTGATCTCCTTGAGACTTACCTTAATGTTGAGTGCTGGACACCAGAAGAACTGGGCACAAGATCCCTATACGTTAGAACTGGTCCGACCACGGCTTTGTATAACCAGTGTACTAGATGGTATGCTATGTTTCAATTCCCATTTGGGACCGAAGGCTTTCCTACATGCCTGCAGTGTAAGTGTTGCCTTCTTGGCACGATCTAGTAGATTCAGTCTCTAGTCTAGTTTCCTCTCCGGGATGACGCCTAACAATTTTGCGTACCTCGTGAAGAAAACTTCTCTGTTCTTCAGCTTTATAGGATGGATTGGGGGTCCTTGCAACTTCTGAAGAGTACGATTTCTGAATGAGAAATTAAATTATTAATTTAGAAAAAATGTGTGACCAGGCAGCAATGTCAATTTTTCTAATTGTTATGTTTCACCAGCTGTCGAAGTTATCAATGGCATGACATCATGAGATTATTTACCCCCAGTGGCTACGTCACGTCCTTAGTCTACGCTAAGCAGACCATTTTGGACGATTTCGAAGCCAATGCTATTGACGGTATAACGCCGCACTTATTGGACGGAGTCATAGAAAATTGGATGAACCACATAAAGCTGTGTTATTGCATAAATAATAGCATGAACGTAGCTTCCAAATAAAGTCAGAAGCAATTTTTCATATCACACCGTTGTTGTTTTATTAAGCTTTCTTTTCATGTCATTCTTAGCTGGTCACCTTTTCAACGTCACACGAACAGTTCTAGTCTCACGTATCAGTTCTAGTTACTGGCCAGTGGGCAGCATTACCTAGCGGGGATGATAAATCTTACGATCAATCTCAATGCATGACTATTCACAATATTCGGAAGCCTCTTTTGGTCTTGGTGCTTACACATGACACTTCGAGTGATCAGGGTCTGAGCAAATAAATAAAGGTGCTTTCGGCCTGACCACAGATGCACGGATGCAGTTGGTAACTTTTGCTTTCATTCCCCGGGGGACATTGATTAACCTCAACTCTGTTTAGTTTTTTCAGCGAAGTGCCCAGTTTCGGAGAGCTCATCCCCTGTGCGCCCCCACAGTCCTTTCGGGCACATTCACACATTTCTGGTGAACTCAATTATGCGGCCCACACTGTGCGGCTTGTTATACTTCTTTCTGTCGCACAAGGATGTGGACGGTGTTACACAAGCAAACCAAAAAAAAAAACAAAAAAAAAACCTTCACGGCTAAACCCCCGAATATGTTCGATCGAACAACGTCACCAGCAGGCGATTCGATGGCGAGGAGCAGCAGCAGCAAGCCGCGCACAAGATTTCTCACAATCGCGACAAAATATTATCCCTGTTGACTGCGCTTTTATATTAAATTATGTGCGCGACCCTTTCCCAAGCGCGCTGTGCGCACAGAGCACAGAGAGCGCTCGAACGCATGTCTCTTGCCTTTTGTTGTGATGGCGCTCTCCTGTTGCCTGCTGGCCCTGCATCCTGTTGACATGAAATTTATTTATTTAGATTACTCTTCGCCCCTCCCGCCGTGGCATTCAGCGGATAATTGCGTGTCATTGCGAACTCCACGAACTCGACTCGGACGCCCGGGTCCGCGTCTCCCCGTGCCGCTCGCCGTCGCCAGCGCTGCCAAATGGAACGATCATTATTCACTTAGCAATTGATTTATGATTGAGACTCTTTTCCGCGGCATAATTAATGAGAACTTAATTTCGTTGGTCCGATGAAAAATACGTGTGCGAGCTCGTGTGTGTGTGGGGCGAGGAAGGGGGGGGGGTTGTATTTTGTCGGGGCGTTAGCGCCCATTTCCCACATTTTGGGGGAAAATTCCCGCCTGATTACAGTCATTTGGGAGATCAATTAACCTGACGATCACTTTGATTTCTATGAAATGTACCAAGTCATTGCGGGCGGTTCGGTTTTGGTTGCGAAGACGCTGGAGTCTGGAGAGCGAATCGAACCGAAAGAAGGGAGTCATTACATGGGTTTGATCGGAAGATCGTTGTTATTTTCAGAAGACGAATGGGGGTCTTGTGAAATGATCATCAGCAGGAGGTGGTGTTGTCAATGGAAACCGGGAAAGCGGAGAGAGCGAGAGCTGGATTAAGACGTGGGGCAAACAAAGGCTGTACACCGGGACGCATATATGTACATCAAATGACTTTCTTAGATGAGGCCGCAGTCAAGTCCAGACTCGGCTTGACGTCAATTGCGTATGATCTCGTCGTTTTGATGTCTTCCTCGTGATTAAGGAGAATTGCCTAGACGACTCCGACTGATCGATGACTTCTTGGTCACATCTAGCAGACCAGTCAAGGGCGCTTTTTACTGTCCTTGTTGCTTTGGATAATCCTGCCCTTTCGGAGACTGTGTCGCGTTGTGAGAAGCCCACATCCCACCCACAAGTGATGGTAAGTCTAGGAGTAACGAATTATTCGTATAGAGGTAGCCCTCCTACAATCAATGAGCTTGCTAGAAGTTAGAGGACATTCATGCGGCCATAAAGACTCTGGCAACACCTTCTATGAAGCATAAGATTGTTAAACTCTGCCGCTTATATCTAAAAGAGATAGATGCCACCTTACCCTAGGCGGGGTCCCTGGCCACAAGGGTACTTCGAGCAAAGAAAGAGCCGATGAATTAGCAAGGAAAGGGATCTGCCACTGGCACAGGATCAAGAGACACTCTATCACTCATTGAAAGCAATAAAAACATTGCTACTGGCACACGCCATAAACGACACCAACTGCTGATGGTCGGAAATAAAGGGTGTTTTTAGAGGTATAGAACTTCAAGTTGGCAACACTATTTTAACTTTCGGCCATTTTGTTTGCTGTCAAGTGATTTATTTTTAGTTTGGTTTGGCATGTGTTGGTTAACTGGTAAAACAAGATTGCCGTTGATCCAGTTCTCATAAGCGAATTTTGTTTAGCAATGGAGGTCACAAAACTGTCGTATTTGGAGTTATGATAATCCTCAAGTGTATGTTGAGACACCGTTACATCCACAAAAAACTGACAGTTTGGTGTGCTTTATGGGTTGGTGGAATAATTGGTCCGTACTACGTTAAAAACGATGCTGGCCAGAACATTACAGTCATTGGTAACCACTATAGAGCCATGATTACTGACTTTTGACCATGATGTGCAGGAGCTGTGGTTTCAACAAGACATGTCACACAGCTCGTGCTGCAATTGATTTATTGAAGGAAATGTTTGGTAACCGCATATAGTCACGTGTTGGAAAAGCCATAAAAAAATTTTACGTCCAGATTAGACTACGTCCGAGCCAGCCGTGGCGGTCATATGCCAGAAATCATATTTAAATTATAATGCCAGAAGATTATCTTTCGAATAAAGTAAACTTCGTGTCAATTTAAAAAATCATCTTTGTTTTATTCCATTTCAAAGTTCCATACCTCTAAAAAAAACACCCTTTGAATACCAGAACGACATCGAAAAAGATGTAGCCTGCACTTAACCAACAAAGAACTGAAGTCGTCCTACAGGAAGCATATTGGAAAACTGGAAGGCAATATAAGCAATCAAGCCGGAAGAATTATAGCGTCCTCCAATGAGGAAGAAATCACTTACATCTTCTTTGTAATTGCAGCAGCTCTCTTCGCCCGAAGGAGAAGTCACCAAGAAGCCTACTATCTTAACAACCTGATCGAACTAATAGCATTAGAGTCAGTCTGCTCTGTCAAAAGCACCAACTGGTTTGCGGAATATGATCAATTACATCCGCGTAGTCTCAGCCACTCCCACTGAACTCAACCTAACGAGGAACCAAGGTATAAATCTAAAAAGTGACAGCACAGCACATGACCACCATCAACCAAATTCACAAATGTATTGGATGGCCCAGTTGGTCGAGTGTCTGCCCTTGGTTAGAGGGCTCCCCGGTTCGAATTCCAGGGAAAGCAGCGCTTTTATCCGGTTTTCAAATCTGGTCCAGTCACCATTTGCCGCTGGGATCGAATTTACGGCACTGTCACTGGAGTTGTCGATCAGTGGTGGTAGTCCGATATAGGTATCACAAGTGTGCTGGCGATTTCGGTTACAGCCCACTTACCTACCTACCGAGGTTGCTGCTGTGGACAATGGACCAGTTCTGAGTCTGAGTGCTTCAGTCTAGCGTAAAAAACACGCCAGACAAATAAAAAAAAGCCAAATTCACACTACCGTAGATACTGGAGGAAACCCAAAAAATGCAGACACACCAAGTATTTGTCGAGTTCAAGGCGTGATAGCGTTAAGTTGGACGAGGTATACAGCACCACGCTCAGAATTCGTCAGACTGTGGACGATGACGATAGAGGACTCTTGCTGCCTCGGTAAAGCACACACCGAGACAACGTCAGAAAAAGATTTATTAGATAAGGCTAGACTCTGTCTTGTGACATGATTCTAAAGAATATCGTGCAGAACCCATTCGCCAACACGAGATGACGTTCGCGGGGACATATCCGGTCGACATTGATGTGGTCGAACAACGTATTTTTCTTTTCTGCATTAGACCACATCGTACGAAGTACGGCTTTAACTAAATGTTAAGCCTGGCTAACACTATGGAATACTCTTTCGATTTCAACCTTAGCAAAACCTCACTTCGAAACCACCTCCAGTCCCATTCTTTCCTGCGCTAGTCCTGGCTTTCTCTCTCTAACATCTAGGTTAAGCTTTAGTTTTTAAGTTAAGATTGTTTAAGTTGTTCGCTTGTATTAAGCTTAATAATATTGGGGGTGTTGTCCCAACTACCACACTTTGCGGCCATTGCATTGGAGGCGGTGAATGATAGCTGCCTTCACGGAAGGACACAAACCATAGACGGCTTGGCCACAACGTTGCAACGCCACCATTGGCAGATAAGCGTATGAGGCAGTCAACGACTAGGTCTTTCTTGGCTCCGTAGTAAACAGTACGAACAACATCGTAGTACCGAGATTAAACGCAGAATAACTCTGGCCAACCGGTGTTTCATTGGATTTTTTTTTTTTTTGCCCTGCGAATGTGGAAACCTTGCATAGGCACCAATGGTCCGACGTCCATTGGTAGCGTCAGATTCCTACTGACTAAAACCACCTACCGAATCTTCCGTTTATTCCCCCGCGGCACTACCGCTATGTATTACTTCGCGACGGAAGGACTCGAGCTTTTTGCTTCGTCACGGAGTGTTTGGCGAATGCGCATTCTGCTGCCGTTCGAAATTTTTTAGATCGCATATTATTCGTACTACTGCATCGTTCACAACAGCCCAAAGTTCTTCCGATTTCAACAAGTATTTAACTATGTTTTCTGGTGTTGGCCGTTCATCAAATTCTTCGCGCAATTTAGTTCTTTCGTCTGCATACCGAGTGCATTCGAAGAAAAACTGCCCCACGTTCTCTACAGCGCTTAGGCAGCGAGGACATGATGGTTTCGCTTGTAAGGATATTCCCGGAAACAACCGTGCCCAGTCAAGAACTATGTAAGATAGTAATTTAGTTCGCCGTGTTTTCGATTTACCCAATTTTCAATCCTTGCGATTAGTCGGTACGTCCATCTTCCTCTTTGGGGCTCGTTCCATCGTTGTTGCCACGTTTCTACACTGCGGCTTCTTTCGAGTTTCTTCACTAGATTTACGGTTGCAGCGATTTGCACGCGATTGTCATAGAGTCGCCTAGCTTCTAAGGCTAGGATATCGATAGGTACCATAGAGGATAGTACCAATATCGCGTCGTGGGATACCGTTCAATATGCACTGCTAACTCTCAGTGAACATGATCTATACACAGATTTGACTCCTTTCGTGTGCGATGTTTTATTCGCGACGTCAGACTATATTTGTGCCCCGTACAGCTGTATGGAGGCTAAAACTCTGGCAAGCATTAATCGTTTACCTTACTTCGGACCGCCGATATTCGACATGAGTCTCGAAAGAGCGCCTATCGCTTTCGAGGATTCCTCACAAGAATATGCTAGGAGAAAAAAAGGGTTTTAGACAAGCCGACACGCTGTCATGTGATTTCTTCAACATCATACTTGAGAAGATGCGAAAATCAAATGTCAACCCCAGAGGCACGATCTTCCAAAAGTCCGTTCAACTGCTTGCCTACGCGGACGACATTGACGTGATTGGACGAACACAGCGAGCTGTCAATGAGGCTTTTGCTGGCATTGAGGCGAAAGCGGCTAAAATGGGTTTGGCAGTGAATCAGGGCAAAACCAAGAACATGCTGTCATCACGAAAGGACGCACAACATCGACGTCTCGGACAGAGCGTAATAATGGTCAGCAGAAACTTTGAGGTTGTCAAGGACTTCGTCTACCTCGGCTCCGCAGTTAACAGGGACAATAACACCAGTACCGAGATCAAGCGCAGAATTAATCTTGCCAATCGCTGTTTATTTGGGCTCAAGAGGCAATTGAGTAACAGAGCCATCTTGAAACACCAAGTTGACTTTATATAACACTCTCACTCAGAGACATGGGTGCTATTGAAAGCGGATGAAGAAGCTCTTGGTCGTTTTGAGAGAAAAGTTTTACGTGCGATCTTTGGTCCTGTTTGTATTGATGGCGTCTGGAGGAGGAGATTCAACCACGAACAGTACGGTCTTCGGATCCAACGCTTAAGATGGCTAGGTCACGTAGAGCGGATTGACACCACAGCTCTGGCCCGAAGAGTCTTCGATTCCGAGCCATTGGGACAACGCAACAGAGGGCGTCCTAGAACGAGATGGCGCACACAATTTGAGAAGGACCTCAACCAACTTTGTGTGCACAACTGGAGGCAGCTGGCGAAAGATCGTGCTGGCTGGAGAGGCTTGTTGGTTGAGGCCCCGGACTGTAGCGCCAAACAAGGAGGAAGAAGAATATACTAGGTGATGCTTGAAATTAAGCCGTGCATCAATTGTTACTTCCAGGTATTTTACAAATGGACTGGAAATAATGCCGTGTTCCCCGATTTCGTTATCGTTTCTAGCACGGATGCGGTTTTATGATTCGCGAGGTCTAAACTCATATCGCGTAGCCAATTCTTTTTCAGTGCAATTGCTTCGTTGCAATACTCCTCGATTTCTTCAAGCCGTTTCGCCACGACAACAACAGCAATATCGTCCGCGAAACCAACAATAGTGGCTTCCCTGGGTACTGGGAGCCGTAGAATGTCGTCATACATCACGTTATACAGTAAAGGACCTAACATTGATGGGCTTTGGTTATTACGACTTTGATAGCGTCGATTGTCGATCGCCCCTTTCTAAAGCCGTACTGGTATCCCGCAAGCCCAATGATAGGCTGTAGTCTATTACATATAATTCGCTCCAATATGTTGCCCATAGTGTCGAGCACACAGAGGGGCCGATAAGATGAGAGCTCCTCCGGCGGTTTATTTCCTTTCGGTAATAATACCAACCGTTGGTATTTCATTGTTCCGGAAATAGACGGAAATAGAGATTCATCACTATTTTTAAAGCCCGATTTGGTATGCCGTCTGGACCAGGCGCCTTTCGATCCTGTACCCTGTCAATTGCCGAGATGAGCTCATTGGCAGGGACTTTTTCACGTAGTTCTCCGATCTCGCTTAGTAGCACTCCGTCATGTTGAAAGGGGAACAGAGTTTTTACGATTCTGCGGAGTAATATCGGGCAAGTTGGCGTCGATCTCTGAGGCGTCTTGAGCTTCGCGATTATAATTTTGTATGCTTTACCCCATAAATTTTCGTTCAGTTGCGTAAAAAGATCCTTAAAGTTTGGGCTGAAGAGGCAATCGAGTTGTAGAGCCCTCTCTCGAAGGATCAATAAGCAAAATCAGATTGAATTGTATTGTATTTATTGTGTGCTCTTAAGTTAAAACCGCAGGGGTTCATCTGTTTGTCCCATAACATGTGTTCTAGGTATTTAATATCTCTTACTATTTCAATTGGGTTTCCGCTGTCAGCCGGGAGTGGGTCAAGTTCGTTTCGGTGATAAATTCGTGTATGTTGTCTGTTTGCGTAGACGGAGTGCTTAGCTGCATTTATTAATAGACCTTTATCATGGTACCATTAAGAGGCATAGTTACACTCTTATTGTAGCAATTCGATCGCTTCATAAAAATGTTAACGTTTAACCACAATTGCTGCGTCATCAGCGTATGTGTAGATAGTACATTTTTTAAACAGACGCAGTAGATCATTCGTACACAAGATGAACACATAGGGTTCCAAATGAGATCCTTGTGGTACCCCGTTGATACATCTCTTTTCAGCATTCAATGTGTCCATCTATCAAGTAATCATCACCATCATCATCTTATGACATCCAGACTAATTTTTGGACTTCGTCCAACCACCTCGTCCTGGGTCTGGCAAACGGTCGCCTACCTGAAGGAATCCCATTTAATGCATGCCTCGGAAGTCGTAATGATGGGGACGTTCGAGCCAGGTACCCAAACCATTGAAGCATAGCCCTTTCCGTTCGAAAAAACAGCTGCTGAAGATTGAGTTCCTCGAGTACTGCCGTGTTTTCCACCCCATCCCGGCCAACCAAGAAGGGTTGTACATCGAGTCTACGGATTCAACGCCTAGAAGCAACATCGTGAGCAACACCGCTTCAGCCAAAACAGTCTTCCACTCTGTGGCAGTGAGACATCGCAATAGAGGACGCCCACAAAACCCACAAGTGGAGAAGGACCTCAACCAGTGTGGAGTGAGCAATTGAAGACAGCAAGGGGAAAATATGACTGTCTGAAGGGTGTTGGTGGTTAAGTCCTAGTTCCATTGCGGACTGTGACGCCACGCAAAGAAAAAGAAAGAAATTGAACTGCAACACCTGAAGCTTTGAAAGCACAAGCCGAGTGGTGGAACAGCTATTCTCACTCTCTGTAGGTGGTTGGTAGTTAGCTCTCGATTGTACACCACATCTCTTTGGTTCAGTTTTTGGGAGAAGAAACCAAACTTGATCAGAAACTCGCTGATCGAGTGCAGTTTCAAGGGCTCCAGAGACTCCACTGCTTCCAAAGACTAAGTCGTTTAGACTATGTCTGTTAGGCATTCCATTCTTTACCTGTTTCAAGTGTCCCCCTGGGTGAGTGGGTTTTCGCCTTGTCTGCTCCGATGGTTCAGTTGATCAAAGGTCCTTCTATTGTCGAAGCGGGATGCATACAGCTTTGATGGCCTCTTATGAGCAGAGCTCCTATCAGCCGTTTGTCCAGCTGTTGTTGTTCCAGCTTCGGGATGGTTTATCATGGATAGACGGTCTTATTCCAACTTGTTAGTCTGCGCATTCGTATGAGCATCGAATTCACATCAAGCGCCGTCAACACTGTGTCCGTGAAGAGTTCTGTGAACATCGGTGCGCAAACCGAAAGTCTTTAATTTGAACGCCGTAAATTCGCCCGTCTTCGGTCGATCCACTGGAACGAGCGGCATTTGGTCTTACTCTACCTTCAGTGATGATGGTGCAACCTGAAGTGATGTTGGTATGGAATGAATACCAATGGTTATGGGGATGGTGGTCAGTAATGCTCTCCTGTGTGGCTCGCTTTCCAGACGGATCATCCTTTGCCACTTTGAGTTTCCCTCTAGCAAGCCTTTTCAAACCTCTTACTTTAGCCCAAGATGTTGCCACTTCTCACAAAAAAAAGGCAACTGCATTTCCCATTAATTCAAAGTGACACCTTTTGTTGGGTGACCCCATGTGCACCGCTCGGAAATCTCAATTTAATGTGCAATGCTCTCAACGACGATTCAATATGATTCCCCCCCCCCCCCCCCCCTCTCGATCCCAATAGAGGAAGGCAGCACTTTGAAAAGCGACCAACTCAACCCCACCTAGTCAGCGTTGTTTTTTTTCTTCTTTTCGATTTGATAAATCAGTCCACGCATTCTCCGGTCCGCTCCAACAGCAACAACAACCGTAACAATCAGAATTAATATCCCTTAATTACATGGCTCACGAAAATCACAATAATTTCCAGCGTGCCATCGCCCCAAAGGTCATCTCACGCCAAGCGGTTTCCAAAAGCCAACAACAGCCAGCCACAGTCCGAGAGGAATTCATCTCGAAATCTGGAACCGAATGAAAAAAAAAAGAGAAAAAAATGATTAATCATCTTCATCTCGTTGCTGGCTACAAATGGACATACACGCTCGGCTAGCTAATGGAAAACCCCACCGAACGAGATATGAATTGATGAAGATGACTTCTCGGACGACGACGACGACGACGACGACGACGATGACGACGACAACGACAGAGACGACGAAGATGATGGCGATGATGATGATGATGATCATTGGATCCCTCGGTCCGGCGAGACCAAACAATCAAACAATCATACGAACGGTGACTTGGCAGATACATGCGTCGGTCGTCCTGCCGCGATTCACAAGATTGAAATCTGCCATTGTTCTCACTCACTCACGACAGAGCGATGGAGACGGCGGAGATGTGTGAGATTTCCGCCTGTCCATTCGATTCGTCCGTCAGGGGCCATCGCTTGACCATCACACGGCCGCCCCCCGTCGCCGATGCTGCTGCGCCACGAGGGAACACGTTCACGTCGCAGCGACAAAACGCCGGCTTGGTGGCTGGGTAATGGGAGCAGCCCTCCGCTGTGTCTGATTAAGTCGGCGTTTTGTCAAAAAGATTCTTCGACAGAGTGTGGCAGAATTGAAAAATGACGATGGCGATGGGGTGATGGGGCGATTGGGCGGCTGGGAGGGCTGCTGGAACAATACCGACAGATGGTTGTCTGATTCGCTATCGCTGGCGATGTTTGCATTCTTTTTCCCTGGCACCATGGGGACATGAATGGATAGATACGCACCGACAGCTCTGAGCGTCGCTCATGCGACGTCCAGCATGGGCATGCATTCCGGCTGAGGTTGTGCTCACATTCAGACTGACACTTAAGGGAGCCTGGACAAGACATTCGGATTTTGATGCTCCGAATCGAGAGAAAATGGATGCGGTCGAAAAGTAGGACCGGAACATGGTGCCGGCGTGTATGTCAATTTCATTTGGTTACCTAATGTGTGCTCCGACTTAACGACGCACGGGGGGAAGTGAACTGTGCTGCTGAAGCCGGCGAGAGAGTGATAAAATTGAAGGACTTCTTTGAAGGGGCTGTAGATGTGCCAGGTGGAGTCTGTGAAGTCACACTAAATGTCAGGTTAATAAATTAACTCCATGCATCCTATTGAACAGAGAAGAACATAGAAGAAAGAGTAAGGAAGGCCATGAAGGGTCTTGTGGGTCTTGTGACAGATGTGAAGAGGCAGCCTTACACGTGAGCAAGAAAGCCATTAGTCACAACTGGGGTCTTCAAGCTTACATGACACAGTGGCTCTACACATCTGTCATAAGACCCATCCTCTGGGTGGTAGTGTGCTGGTCCATACTCATCGTCGGTGCCCACCTCAACAAGCTAAGGAAGGTACAGAGACAAGCATCTGTATCAGGGGAGTCCTCAGAAATACTCCCACTGATGTACTGAAAACTATCCTGAATCTTTTTTTTTTTTTTTTGTCGGAGGTTTTTTAACACTACACTGGAGTACTCAGACTCAAAAAAATGGTCCATAACAGCCACCTACATTTAACGAAATTTCATGGTATTCAGGAGGAATACCAGCAGGTGCTTCTATGATAAGGAGCCTACTCCCTCAGCTCTCACCTCATCAGCACCAAATAACTGCCACCTGATCCGAGCAAAGGCGGAATAGTGGCAGAGGAAGTGCTCTGCAGTGTCGTCGGCTTCTCCACAGGCGTCGCATAGGGTTTCGTCGCTTAGGCCAAGCACGTGTAGGTATTTGGCGAAGGTGTAGTGGCCCGTTAGTACGCCGGTAAGTCGTCTGGAGTCTTTTCTGACAAGAATGCCGCGGATATCTTACAGACATTAGGCAGCATGTACTTGCTTTGTCTACATCCTGGATAGCCATGCCACCTCCGGTTGTGCTCTTGAGAAACCCAGCCATCGATGGAAGCCCTAACCGAGGATGCGGGTAGTCTACTAGTATCCCCTCTGATCCTTGTCTAGCAAGTTCATCGGCGATCTCATTTCCCGTGATCCCGTGGTGGCCCGGGACCCAGACAAGTCTTAGCGTATTAAACATGCCAATCCAATTTAGAGAAGACTTGCATTCTTGGACTATCTTGGAAGTGGTTGGCTGTAGCTAAAGACACAAATACTTCGCCCCTTCTACCTGTTCTTCGCAATATATAGTTCGTGGCCATTAGGATCGCATAGGTTTCCGCTTGGAAGATGGACGCAAATTTACCTAACGAGGTGTGCAGTCGAATGTTGTCGCTTTCCACGAAAGCGCCAGCGCCAGATCCTTCATTGGTCTTGGAGCCATCCGTGAAGATTCGACTACATTCTTTACCTGGCTCATATTCTGGCCAAAGCCAGTCCTAAGTGCAGGAAAAGTCGAATTTGTATGTGCATCGCAGCTGGATTGCTGATGTCAGAAGGCATATCCCTGAGAATGTGGTCAAAAGAAATGCGATGCATAAGGTCATCGAAACTCCAGTGCGAGTTGTACCAAAGAGCACTTCTTTTTAAACGGAAGATAGCCTTGAGAGTGCACCCCAAGATGTGATTATCAAGGGGGCGTTGGATTCATAAGTGCATCAGGGACAGAGCCTGAACCTTTTCCCTCTATTTTTGATAAGCAAACAGCAACCAACTGCGAAGTGCATCTAAAGGCATGCTCTCAATGTTGCGACTTCACCTCTGAAAACGCCAAAATCCTACACGACCAAAATCGTACCTCAATTCATTTACGCTACACCCCATCATGACACTTCCCAGGAAACAACTTCGAAACCCTGATGTCAGACCGAGACCTGTGGAATGGCGGCACCATTCCCTTTGACAAAGCCATACACTTCCAAGACTGATGATGCAGTAGGAATCGGCTTTTTCTCGGAGGTTCTACACCTGAACGAATCACTTCGTCTACCCAATCACTGCAGCGTTTTCCAAGCGGAAGTAATGTCGATAAGCGAAGCCATGATATCCGCCCGCGATATCTGCATCTTCACTGACAGCCAAGCAGCAATTAAATCCCTGGCATCGTTCTCTATAAACTCAAATTTAGTAATCGAATGCCGCGCATCTCTTAAGGACATATCGCACGACTAGTTCAACATTCACCTGTGCCGAGTGCCAGGCCATAGAGACATCTCGGGAAACTGCAAAGCTGATGAACTCACTCCACTGTACTGCCAGTTGATACATTCCCTTGTAACGTAGGTACTCTTAGCATGGACTTTCTTTCTTTAGCTTAGTTGGAATGATTCGATTTAAGTCAGGTTTTGGTTTCATAACTTGTCGATATTTTGATGGTAATTCCGTTATGCTTCTCCCATAGAAGTCGATTTTCAGAAGCCTCTTTTGAATCTAATTTTTCACCAAAAAAATCAGAACAAGTTGTAATCACTTGGTACCAAGTCTGGACTGCAAGGTAGGTACATAAGAACCCCTTAAAAAAAGCTGCAGGGAGTAGAGTTGGCCGAAAAATCACTGACTGTGATTTTTTCACAGTGATTGAAAAAATGCAATCGCAGTCTGCTATCGATTTTGATACATTTAAAACCGTATCGAGGCTCGCTGGAACAATGATTGGATTCATCTATTGTTGGTCGAATGTAGGTGATGTTCTCTGAAGCTTTTGCCGAAGTAAGTACTTTGCTGGGTTCTGCTAACAGATCACGTGGGAGCTCAGAGCTGTAAACCAATTGTGACAGACACCATCGAACGAAGTCCAAGTAGAACAGTGGTCTGCGCCTGATGCCAGTTCTCCGGCAAATGTGACATGTCTTTATCGTTCGATGCCACAGCTTGGGGATGGTATGTGGTGGATGAATGCGGCGATATCCGATGAGCTGGGTGAATCTTTTGAATAAGGCGGATGCGAACTGCCGACCGCGACGCTGATCTGTAATAAGGCGAAGGGGCAGTCGAATTATGAGAGCCAGTGCTGGAAGCATGCATGGGCGACTGTCTATCGGGACGGCTCACGGAACAGCGCGTTGCTCGGTCGATGCAGGTCAGCAGAAGAGCGATCCTAGAGCATGACGATAGCGGGCCAACAATGTCATTGTAGACGTTCTCAAATCCTTCAGCACTGGAAATTTCCTGGTGTTGAGATACTTGGTCACGTTCGGCCAGAAAAAGGGAGTACGATTGGTTTCCGTGAAGCGTTTGCCAGTGGGTGGCTTAGGTTTTGCCGGTGGATGTGCACGGTCCTGGGAGGACAAAGTCTATAAATGTAATTTTCGTAGTTTCTGTTCTGAATAGACGTATCCCCTTCTTAGTAAACAAAGTGCGAACCAAAGCGTCCAGTGGAGCAGTCACATCAGGCCGTGGATCTACTGGTTTTCTATGGAATGGCTCTGTTGTGACATCTAACCACATTCAAGTTACAGCTTAGTAATCTTTACGCAAAGAAGATCAATGCCAGATGGTCGACAGGCATCACTTGACGTGTGACAAATCTGGCCAAATCTGGATCCTAAGAGATCAAGCAATCTTATCTCTGAAGGAATAGTTACTGGACACTGCCACTAGGCCCTCATGCAAAAAGACTAGGCCTATTTGCCAACGACTTCTGTAGAAGCTGCCTAGACCAAGAGGAGGAGGAAAATGCCCAACACCTCGTCTGCAACTGTCCTGATCTTGGATCATGGATCAGGAAAGCCACTACTTATTCGACAGTCTAAACGACCTCAAAATTTGTCGAGAAAACCGGCTGGCTGTCATAAACCACGGCAACCCTCATTATTTTTGGAACACCCACGTGGCGGCCTACTTTGGCCCAAGCGCTAGGTAATGCCACTATCTACCTATCTAACTAAGTTTCCAGCATTCGGAGCAAGGAACTTTCTAAAGGGTGCCTATGGATTCCTATAATTCGAAGATTTTGATGTTGTCACTGAAGAGGAAATTATTATTTTTGTTTCCTCTTGTAAAGGGTGATTTTTTAAAAGCTATATGAAAGTTTTTCAAAAAAAAAAACACATAAAATTCAGAAAAATGCATGAAATCTTTATTTGAATCGATAGTACGGTCCATATAATTTATTGTTTGAAGATTATTTCATGCAAATGTTGACCTTGACTGTGCCTCAAATGGTCCATCCGCTTGGTCCAATTTTGGCATACTCTTTCCAACATTTCGGCCGGTATCTCACGAATAAATGCTTCAATGTTGTCTTCCAATGCGTCAATTGAAGCGGGCTTGTCTGTATAGACATGAGCTTTAACATAGCCCCACAAAAAATAGTCTAAAGGCGTTAAAACGCACGATCTAGGCGGCCATTTGATCGGTGCCGAACGTGAAATAAAATTTTCACCGAACTCGCCCCTCAATAAGTCCATTGTTACATCGCTGGAGGAACCGAAACATCATCAGATAACGACTATCGCAAGAAGCCGAAACCCTAGACAACTGAGTCTGAACCTAGACATCGAGGCGGTATCAACGCAGTTACCCACTAGGGCAAGTGGTATTCAAGCGCAGCTGATTTGCGGGGATCACCCACGTTCGGAGCTTGTTGCTTTAAATGGAGTATTGTTAGACACATCTTTCTGGGTTGAACACCAAATACAGGGTGGGCCATCTAGTGGTTTTTTTTTTCAAATTATAGCTTATTTTTACACTGACAGGTGCTTTCCCATTCGAAATCTTAATAGAAAGTCAGTATCAAACCTCCGCGGAACGAAATGAGTCGCTTTACGATTGAACAACGTTGGGAAATATTGAAAACTTAATCCAAAGCGAGTGAAGTGTAGCCCAAGCAGTGCCTTTTTTGAAAAGAAGTTTTGGTCGGTGAAATGTAGCACCCACCGCGACTGCTGTACGCAGATGGATCCAAAAAGGTGGTGAGTCTAGTGGACAACACTGATGGCAACGGTCGTCGTACGTTGCGCACAAATGAGAATGTGGCTGCTGTGGCCGAAAGTGTGATTAAACAATTTTTCTTCGAAAATGAGGATGGGAACAAAGTTTCGGTCAACGGTGGGCGTTACAGGGTCATGTTAACCGACTTTTATTAACTGAAATTGCAGACATGGATTTGAACGACCTCTGCTTCATGCAGGATGGCGTTCCATGCCAAACAGACCATGTCAGAATCGATTATTTGCGCATAAAATGCACAAATTGCCGTCTTGGCGATGTCAATTGGCCGCCTCAGAGCTGCGATTTGACCCTTTTAGACTTTTTTTTTGTGTGGAACCTTGAAAGGCCGATGTAATGCCAACAATCCGGAAAACGATTCAAGCACTGAAGGCCAATATCACCGAATCAATCCGTGAGTTACCGCCCAAAACCATTAACAAGGTCTTGGGAAATTGGTGTGACAGGATGCGCTGCTGCGAACCCAGCCGAGGCAGCCACTTGAACGTTGACGTTGTATTTCATAATAAATGGGAATGTTTGTTCTTACTAATCAAGCCATAATACATGGAAACAAATTTAATTTTGTTCATTTTATTGCATTTTTAAAAAGAAACTTGTATTTGGCCCAACTTGTATATGGATTCAAGGATATACAGATGTGGTGGAAAAAAACTGCAACAAACGAAGGTGACTTATAGCGCTTTCTTTGGCTGGATAGCCTCAAATTCAATCATATGTGTCACGGAGCATTGCTTATTACAACGAAACTGGAAACCACGCAAGACGTAAAGGAAGTAGTCGGAAGTAAAGTTAAGAGCCGACGAAATCCACCCCGAAATGATGAAAAGCTTTCTGCTGAGCTGAACTGATGCAATCACACTGTCTTGCATCGCAGCGGAAAAAAGAGAAACGATTTGCTTCGTTTACACGCCAGGGAGGGGGTCCGTTCCAAATTGAGCAACATGTGATCAAGAAAAATGACGGAGTCCACAAGCCAAAGAGGTCGTACACCTCCGCTTGTCCATCAGAAGGCAGGCACCACCGGCAGCAATGCTAAAAGCCGCAGGTTCGGGTGGTTGGCCATCAGAGCTCTTCAAGGCCATGCATGCACCAGATCATTTGCAGGATTTGAGAAGAAGGCACGGCCGCCGAGTGCTTTTAATTTTCACACTAAGGCAAATCCTGGAGAAGATCAGCGAGTTTCAAATCGATACGCACCACATTTACATCGATTTTGAACCAGCACACGACAGCATTCATCGCAAGGAGCTATTCGATACGATGGCCAAATTCTGGATTCCTGGCAAAATTTATCCGTTTGTGTCGCATCACACGAACACAGGCTCGATGCAGCGTGCAGTTCGGCTCGAGGACTTCCGATGCGTTTGAATTTGCCATTTGAAGGGGAATGTGTTTCGGCAAGGAGATGCGCTGTCGTGTCATTTCTTCAATCTGGAGAAGATAGTGCGGCGGGCAGCTTTAAGCACGAAAGTCACTATCTTCTACAAGTCAGTCCAACTGTTGGGTTACGCAGATGGCATTGACATCATTCCCAACGAGCCGTGGTGGAAGTTTGCACCGCGAATGAAGAAGATGTCAAACGAGCTGGTCTCGAGGTTAATGAGGAAAAGACATGCTGTCGTGCAAGAATCTGTGCTTCACACACCACCCGTGACAAAACATCACGATGGACAGCTACAATTTTGATGTAGTGAAGGAGTTTGTCTACCTCGGGGCAAACATGAACTCCACACACGACATCGTAGTGGAAATCCGACGTAGAATTGCCCTTGGCAACCGGTGCTACGTCGGTTTGTCAAAGCAACTGGGCTCAAAACTCCTGACTCAAGGACCAAAATCATCATCATCATCATCTTCTGACCCGCACGATCCACTAAAGTGGTCGCGGGGGTAAACCACGCACGAGAGATCTCCAGGCAACTCGATAATCCGTCATCGACTCTAATTCATCAGGAGCAATGCCCAAGCGTAACCCGGCGAGTTTTTGGACTTGGTCCAACCACCTCGTCCTGGGTCTGCCAAGCAATCGCCTACCTGATGGAATCGCATTCAACGCCCGCCTCGGAAGTCGTGATGATGGGGACATTCGTGCCACGTGACCAAACCACCGAAGCATAGCCCTTTCCGTTCGAAGAAGCAGCTGCTCAATGTTGAGTTCCTCGCGCACTGCCGTGTTTCTCACCCTATCCCGGCGAGGAATTCCCACAACAGCACGAAGAAATCTCATCTCAGCAGCTTGCACTCGCGATCATATTCTTTCGGTCATTACCCAAATTTCATGACCATAGGTGAGAGTTGGAACAAATACTGAGTTGAAAACCGCTAACTTGGCTTTGACACCAAGCTCGGCCTTTCTGATTACAGAACTACCAAGCTGGGTCAGTTTTGACCAATCCTACCGGAAAGCTCAGCATTACTCCTCCCATCACTCGTGAAAAAGACCCCGATATACTTAAACTTCTCCACCTGCTTCAATGGGACTCCACTAACATGCAGAGTGCATTGAACAGGCGTTCTTGAAATGACCATAACCTCCGATTTGTCCACGTTAACCCTCATTCCAGCATCAGCACATACGGCCACAAACCTATCAAGTGCGCGTTGGAGTTCCGTCTGGGAGGATGTGAGGATAACCAAGTCATCTGCAAATAGAAGATGACTTACCCTCAACTCTCCCAATGTGAAACATTCCTCACCTTGGCTGCGCTGCAACATCCAGTCCATATATTCAATGAAAAGGAGAGGTGACAAGACACACCCTTGGCGAAGTCCAACGCCCACGGTGAAAGGTGTTGATGGACCAAAATCTCTGCTCTACAAAACCCTTATTTTTCCAATTCGCTATATGGAGCCGAAAAGTTGACGATAAGCAAAATAGCAGAGCTGATGCTTGAAAGAAAAATTCTACGTCGGATATATGGTCCCGTCTGCGAGGAAGGTGAATAGAGGTCTCTACCAGCTGTCTCAAGATGTGGATGTAGTACGGAAAGCACAAATCCGTCGACTGCACTGGTTGGGTTACATCGAGCGCATGGAGAACAACGATCTAGCAAAGAGAGTCTTCCTTGAATCCATAAGGTTTCCGTTCGAGGAGTTTGAGGAAGACCGAACCTCCGGCTTAAAGATGGTGAAGACAAGACAGCTTTGTCTTAAGGACTAGAAGCAGCGTGTCGTGGAGCGTCAACGATTAATGGCAGCTGTTGCCTAGGTTCAGCCCCTTCTTGAGTCTGAGGCTGGATAAGTTCAAAGGGTTTCCTGAATCCATAAGGGTTCCGATGGCACCTTTCTGGTATGAAACGTCAAAGAATTCTGCTCCGAGACATACTTTTTTGGACGAAATATAGTGGCTAAATCTTTTAAATTACCTCGTGGACTTCGGGAATGTACTTGTAGGTTCTTCTAGTTTGGCTGAGCGCTTCTAACTTACGTAACTGTCTCGTGGAAATTATCGTCACCTCATCATTTACTCGTGAAAGTCCAATTCCTTGATTCGCAGAGACTAGTTTGACACGTCGTTTGAAGATCTTTGACGAAAGTTTGACGGTGGCACCAATCAGCTTCATAAGGCAACGTCTGCTGTCAAGGGTCTCATGTAACTGAACACTCATCGGGAAGAACATTGACGGTCTTGCCTTGGTATCCACACACTCTCTTCAGAATATCGGCTTCGTTCTCCTTCTTGTGAACGGTTTACAACTCAAGTCTTCATTTAGAGCCGCAATAGACAACGTATCAGCGCCCAGCCTCACTTGAGGTGGAGACACATTTGGTGCGACTTTCAAGCAAAAGCCAACGCGATCGCCAACTTTAGAGCACCTCGCGAACCACACCTAAGGCCGATCAAACAGGACAGCATGTGGGAATTGTTTTCCCAGAGCGTTCCTTCCCCGAGCCACAAGATTCACAACACGGTTCCACTGTGCACCAGGCAATGTCAACCGCCGCACCCTTAAACCAGTCCAACAGGCCCTGCGGCTCTCCGCGCATCAATCCCGGTCGTCGAGCATATTCCTCATTTGCGTCGCAGTGAGGGGCCGTGACAACAATTCGGGCCCCGTCTAGGAGTCCCGTGCACAGATTATCGCGTGCTGGCAAGCAATGACAGATTTTCCATTTTCGCCCGCCGTCACCGCTTGCAGTTTCATATTGTTCCCTCCCAGCTGTCGGCTGCGGCTGCGATGAGGCGGGGCGATGGGCTCGCGCGGTGCACCTCAGATAAGCATCGCTATCAGCGGCATCGTCATTCCGGACGCGCACTTCATCGGTTCCACATTGGGGCGCAATTGATGTGCGTAGCTGTGCCGACTGAGCACACACCGTAGGTGTGTAGCCGCAAAGGCGCTTCGCGGCGCATCAAGAGCGCACACAAGGCCTCTCCCGCGCACCATGCACTCACTCACTCACCTGAGAAATTGGCGCGAGTGCTCGGGATGCGCCCTGCATCGGCGCAAGGTTAATGAATATTGTTCCAGCGGGAACCGACCGACTCCGCCAACTGCAGCTTCTGACAGTGCGCGCGCCCATCTCGGCTTCGTCTTCGAGGTCTTCGCCTTCACGGTCGCCCTCTTGCCGTCTGGCCGTCATCGATGCGCGTCATGGAGAGCGCTCGGAGCTCATGGAGAGTGCCGCGCAAAGCAGAAGAACTTGTCGGGTGTAGGCGTAATTGTTTTCACGATCATGTTACCTGTGGCCGGCGCAGGAGCACTGTAAGCAGCCACCAGCAGCAGGAGCTGCACCAGCACCAGCATCAGCTTAAGTCACCGCGAGCGGCAGCAGTAACGGCAGCGTCTTTCGCGGGATGTTATGCTTTAATTTCTGCTCAGCATCCGACGGATCCGGCCGAGGATGACGACGAATGCGCTGCACTCGCCGCGCACTCCGGCAATGCGGCCTCGGCGGCGGCTGTGGTGGATACAAATGCGATGTAGTTTTTCAATTTTATGCTAATTAGCCAAGAGAGTCCGGGATCTTTAGTCATGGAAGTTTGGACTGAAAGTTGCACATGCGAGGAGCAGCCACCAGCCGCACCCCTCGAACAGGTGCCGGCAACACCGTGAGCAGGAGGATTTCATTGATGATGGCGGCCGTGGCCGCGGCGGTGGCGTTTGCTTGGCAATTCGAATGCACATCGTTACTACTGGGAGGGATGTGGGCTGCCGTTTGTCTTGCTACTCGAGTTGGTTGGACAGTGAATCGGGGTTTTGGGAGAATCGATTTGGCGATAGGCACTGGCTCTCGAGGTGCGTACTTAAATGGATTTCGCAGAGATTGCGAGCCTCCATCGAGGGGTTAATGCGAACCAGTGATCAGTGGTGATTATTGCGGGGTCACGGTGTCAAATGAGTTTCGATGAGAGGCGGAGAAAGGACTTCGCTTGAGAACGGCGGCAAATCGCAGTCGTTGATCGAAGTCTGTTTGGATTAGGAGGACGATAACGAGTATTTTTGGTTGGATGGACATGAACGGTTTGAATCTGTCCGTCGACGTGGTCCTTGTCCCTTCACTCGTACAGTTCCATGTTGCCGTCGTGCCTTAAGAAGGGGTATGGAGTAAGAGTAATTGCCTGTTCCGTGGAAACTTCACTTATCCGCGAGACTGTCAACTGTCGTGTGGCAGAGGATGGTCCATTGTCCGAACAAGGGTTGTTGGCTTGGTGGGCAACACCTAGGCTAGACCGCAGACCGTCCTTAGACTATGCTAGATCAATTGTACCGCCACGTGTACACCCCAGAGTCAATTCATCGAAGCAGGGAACCAATTAAAGCTGTCTCTGAAGTGAAACAGACTGTCGAAGACTGTCGACTGTGCCTCGTATGTCGTTGATGTTTTATCAAAGAAGAACATGGTGTCGCCGTCTGCTGGAGACGCTGATAATTTTCACACTCCTCCTCACGAAGGTAGAAGTCATCGGTGATGGTGCCGAGCCTTCTCGCATTCTATCCAACAAGGCCGAATGTTGACACCCAGTACGTAGCAACTCTGCATCTGTCAAGAGACAAACATTTTTAGAGCGCCTTTAATCTAGTTTCTGCCAGGTCATTCCTCAAGTGTGGCTCGTAGTCAATATTCTTCTTCTTCTTTCTTCTTTGGCTGGCGCTACAGTCCGAGGTGGACCTGTGCCTCAGCCGTTATGCCTCTCCATTCAGTCCGATATTGTGCTAGTGACTTCCAGCTGCGTACGCTCTGCTAAATGAGGTCCTTTTCCAGCTGTGTTCGTCACCGGAGTAGTGGTCTTCCTTTACCGCGTTGTCCATCGAGATTGCAGTCGAGCACTAATGGACGGAGCATTGGTGTCCATTCGTTCTACATTACCTAGCCATCTGAAGAGACTCGAACTCGTTTGACCAGATCCATGTCGTGGCAGAGCCCTTACAGCTCGTCGTTCAGTCCCCTCCTCCAATCACCATTAACACAAAGATTTAAGCGAACGACTTTCCTCTCGAAACGGCCATGGATCTCCTTGACTATGTCTCCTCCCAGGACTATGACTATCAAGCCCTTCTATAGGGATTTCTTGGTCTTTCAAGAGAGGGCTTCATTCCTCTGTCCAAACACACAGCGATTGGCTAGGGTGATCCTTCGTTTTACCTCTGAGGTGGAGAGTGTATACATATCGGAGCCTAGGTAGACAAAGCCTATCCAAGAAGTCGGTGTTGATGGACCTTTTTTTGTAGACACCACGATAGAGACTAACGATATAGACTAAGCCCCATTTTAGCCGCTTCCGTGTCGATGCACCCATAAGCCGCGGACTGGCAGTGCGACTGAGTCGTTCAGATGATGTCCACGTCATCAGCATATTCGAGCAGTTGTAAAGATTTGTGGAAGATCGTGGCCCTGGTGTTGGCGTTTGATTTACGCACGATGTTCTTGAGATGTGCGTCGCCTTTTCTGAATCCCCATTTTGATATGAGTGTCTCGGGGAAGACCTTGCCGACGACAAGGGGCATTTTCTATCAGTCAGTTCGGTAGGTAGTCCATCGGCTACAGCAAACCTGTGGGACTGTAGTTTTTGGATAAGTGCTGCCGAAACTTCACTGAGGTCTGGAGGATGGAATTCTTGCCCATCATCGCCTATATTGGTTGGGTTATTCTGCCTGGCAGCGAAGTTTTGGTCATCATAGCCGTTATACAATCTGCAGAAGTGATATTTCCATATTCTTAGCATCGACTACAAGGTTCCCATCCACATCTGTACAAGCTTATGTTCGGTTTTTATCAACGTGCCATGTTCTTCTAACCGGTTGGTAGAGTTTCCAAACGTCATTCCTGCAGTAACATCGCCCTGTCACCTAGATCGCGTGCTTCTTATGCTTCATATTTTTCTTTCTGAGAAGCTGGTGCTCTTCCCTTCATTTCTACTCGAGCAGCCCTAGTTCTTCTTTGCAGATATTCGTCATCGACTTGGTGGCGGAGTGAAACCTTGTACATCAGTTGCGGCTTTTCTGATGGTTCGGCAACGTTGCCTCTGGTCTGCAGTACTTGATGTTATTGACAGAGGACTTTGTGGCGATCTCCTGCTATCGTAGCTTCAATTCGAGTTTCCTCGTAGTGTTTTGTTGATTTCGCGGTGTCAGGAAAATTCCGGTTCGGAGTTTAACTTCACATAGAAAGTGATCCGAATCAATAGTGATATCAATGGCGCGACAATAACACCAATAGACAAGGTGAAGTATTTCGGCGTCCTGTTCACCGGGGAACTGAAATTCCACAACCACTCGAAGCTGACTCTCGAAAAGGGCGGTTTTGGATTTCATCATATCTACCCGTTCTTCCGCAACTTATTCGGCCAATCATAGCGTATGGGTTCCCTAAGTGGCAAGACCAGCATGGAACAGCTTTCGATCTTCAAGAGGAAGATACTCCGAATATGCATCGGTCTCACCTATAACAGAGACCGCCAGCAATACCTCGGCAACAGGAGACTTCACGAAGAAGCCCAAATCAGCCGCCTTGGTGACACTGTTCCAGAGGCAACTACACGATATCTGTCACATGAACCACATGAACATGGCTACCAGGGACCTGAGAAGTTCGACTTCCGGACAGCAATTCCTCAACGCGTTGAATCTGCTAAATGAGCAGACATTCCCAAGGACATCAAGCAACGGACTGTATCCGTTCTACATAAGTAGTACCCCATCCCGAGAGGACCAACAATGACACAATGAACTGGACCCCCCATGTCAAAGATCTTCATAGCATAAAATTAGCACATTCAAAAATTACAATAAACAACATTGTAAACAATGTACATCCGTTGAGCCCCTATTGTTGAACCAACATTTTTTTTCGGTAGACTTAGCCTTTAGCATGTAAGACCAATTGTATAGTTTTAGTTCAAATAAATTGAACTGAATCGCATTGAATCAATACAGGCGCTTCAGAACGTCCGGACGTGCAAAATGCTGTTTGAGTGTCTCGCGTCAATCTGTTTGGTTGACCGTAGTTTGATTTGGAGACCGCCTGTTCCTTTGTTGATGCTGAGGTGTGGAACCGTGTTCATAATGCATTGAGGTTACGCCCCGCAGTCGATTTAGCCTATGTTCGTTGTCGGAAGGCTATAGGCTATGTTTTCCGACTATGCCACCAAAGATGTCCTTCTTACCCAGCTTCGCGTTGAAGTCACCAGGGACGATACTGACGTCGAAACTAGGAGACTGCACGAAAGTTTTATCGAGGAGCTCATATAAATAGCCTCTCGTTTGGTCAACTTCTCCTCTGTGGGGACATGCGCACATGAGGGCCTCGATTCGAATTGTCATTAAGAGTTCGGTTATACGTCTAAAATGCAAGACTTCCTACCTAAGTCTGCTGCTGACGACATACTCGCCTCCAAATGTGAACTGGCCTAGTTCTTATAGAAGTAACCGTCGTAAAAATCGCAGTTTTTCATCATACTATGCAGGGCCCGTCCCACCGCATTTCTTGAATTACGATAATGACCGCTTTATAGCGATACAGGGCGTTGGCAAGATGTTCGGCTTCACGCGGTCTATTAAGAGTCCGAACGTTCCATGTGCAGATCCGAAGATCGATGTCCTTTTTCATCCAAATTCGTGGCTTGTTGCTGCTTCGTAACTATGATTTTTTCACGGTCGAACAGTTACCCAAACGCGCAACCTACAACCTGGAGGACAAGGCCCTTGGGCAAAAGGCGCGGTTTCATCACCCTATAAGGATCTATGAAGGGGTTCACTGAGTCATTGTTCGAACTTACAGAGTCAAGAAAGCCTCTTCTGCCCTTTTTAACGCTATTTGATGCAAATGGGGACTACATCCACTCATCGCTCACTGGATTTTCATCTCGATTGTCAGAACGACACTTCTGTATGGAGTCTCATTTTGGTGGACAGCACTAAACAAAGCTATGAACTGCAAAGCAGTCAATCGAGTACAAAGACTGGCCTGCATGTGTATCAGCGGAGCACTGAGAAGGACTCCGTCAGACGCACTGAATATTCTCCTCCACCTTCCACCACTGGAATTATTCGGAAAACAAATAGCAGCCAGCACAGCCTTCAGCACTCAAAACACTCCGACTGTGGTCCGAAGTCAACATCGGCCACTCAACCATTCTTCACGAATTCAACTTCCTCCCTAACGACACTGAGCGCCTACTACCTCAAGGTATCATCGAGAAGAGATTCCCTGCCAGGATTACTTCCAGATCGGTTTGGATTTCTGATAGGCAGACGTTGGATGATCCTCTGCGCATTTTCACAGGAGCTGAAGCGGGTGTCTATTTCAAAGATCTCAATACTGTTACCTCGTTGGAGCTCCCTGATCACTGTAGCGTCTTTCAAGCAGAAACCATCGCGATTAAAGAGTCGTTGTCATGGATCAAAAACAACGTGATATCTAAAAGGGATATCACCATCTGTTCGGACAGTTAGGCCGCCGCAACAAAATGCGTGGACAATGTCATGTTCCACTCAAAAACATCCCTTAATTGCAGGCTGTCTCTTAACGAGATGGCTAAGAATTTTAACATACACCTCATGTGAGTGCCGGGACTTAGTGACAGGCAACAGGCAACTGCAAAGCCGATGAACTCGCCAGGTCTGGTACAACCTCCTCCCTGTAAATAGCAGGGGTACCAACTTCCATGCCGATCGCTACAGCCATCTTTTAAAGATTCCTACAATAGAAACCACCAATAACAAATGGCTAGAAGGCATCACCTGCCTTATAACAAAAGAAATCTGGCCATCATTTAACCTAAAACGGACACTCAGTCGTTAAGGACTCTCATAAGAGTCATAAGCGGGCACTGTGCAATTGGCACTCATGCTCGCAGGATGGGTGTCCCATATAATGATTCTTGCAGAAACTGTGTGAATGAAGAGGAGCTATAAAATATAGATCACCTACTCGGCTCGTGCAGCGCTCTGGCTAGTCGTAGGTTCCTACACTTAGGGGTCTTCTTCTTCTTCTAGTGGCGCTACAGTCCAGGAAGGGCTTCAGTCAACAAGCTTCTCCAGCTGGCACAATCTTTAGCCAGCTGCCTCCAAGTTGGTTGAGATCCTTCTCCAGTTGTGTGCGCCATCGGTTCCGGCGTCCTTTATTGCATTGTCCCACTGGTTTGGAGTCGAAGACACTTCCGGCTGGAGCAGTGTTGTCCATGCGCCGTAGACGCCTGACAAGGCTCATGTCGCTGTACAGCCCGTATAGTTCATGGTTGAATCTTCTTCTCCAAAAACTATCAACGCAAACAGGACCAAAGATGGAGCTCAGAACTTTTCTCTCGAAAAGACCAAGGACTTCTTCATCTGGTCTTGAGATTGTCCAGGCTTCTGTGCCATAGAGCAGGACAGCGATGATTAGGGTCTTATATAATGTTAGCTTGGTCCTGCGAGAGAGGGCTCTACTACTCAATTGGCTCTTGAGCCCAAAGAAACAGCGATTGGCAAGAGTTATTCTGCGTTTAATCTCGGCACTGATGTTGTTCGTACTGTTTACTTGGGAGCCGAGGTAGACGAAGTCCTTAACTACCTCGAAGTTAAAGCTGCCTACAGTGGCGCGTCGTCGATGTTGTGCGTCCTTTCTCGATGACAACATGTACTTCGTTTTGTCCTCGTTCACTGCTAAACCCATTTTCGCCGTTCCGATGCTAGGAGAAGTCAAGCCGCTTAGTATCACAATGGGCCTACATTGGCCTTCAGCAATCAGCCACTATAACCTATCCTAACTCGGGCTTACTGGAACTGTATCAGCCACCGTTGATGTCATCTTGGGCAATTCCTCCACTGCCGCCTGAAATGAATAAATTGCCTCCAATATCGTCTTTAGGAAACAAGATCTCGTCTCATTATCAAAGTACTAGCCCACCCGGGATACCCCGCGTAGATGTGAGAGTAGGAGTTGCTAGACAGAGTCTAAAGAGTCGACACTTGTGTCGTCACAAAACGCTGAACTTCCTTTTATAATAATATGTAGTCCGTCGCCAATCTAGTGTTAATTAACCGAGTTGCGACTAACAACAGTCAAGTCCCCCATGTCGACTGAGATCATCCTCGCCCAAGTTACATCCTTCAATTGCAGAATAATTTCAACCCTTGTCGCTGATTGTAAGTCCCAAAGTGAGACCCTCTCCAAGACCTACATAGAATTTGCTAGCAAACCAGCGGATTAACGTTGCATTCAATCGTTTGCATATGCGCCTCAGCTCGACCCACATGCGGTGCGTGTTCGTTCGATATTATGAGCGAACTTCGCATCCGTTGCCACTTCAGACAGTTCCACGTTACACGACATCCCCGTGTGCGATGTCAAAAAAGGAAGAGGACCACGACCAGATCGGGCCACAAACAATATCAAAACATGAACTGGCAGCCAATCGCATTCTCTCACAACTTCAGTAGAACGGCCGCCAAGCGAAACCCTATCCCAGTCCAATGTGACCACCGTCCGGTCCCCAGCCCCATCCGATCCGACTGCCACATGCAGAGGCCACAGTCGGACAAAACGCGGTCATAACTTACAAGAGGCATTCAAGGAAACCACATTATCACCAGTGCCGGTGCCAGTGCGAGAGTACCAGTGCCAGTGCCAGTGGCCAATGGCACTGGCAATTGGCAGGACCGAACCGGACCATGATGGCCCCATGATGATGTCTCGTTGTCGTCATGGTCGTCTCGTCGCATGGTCCCCGCTGCACTGCCGTGCACCGCGACTGGGCGATGATTACCAGTGCGCACCCGATTTAAGGAATCGCCATGAATGCTGAAATTATTAATCCACTGATCAGACTGAAATGGAGACCGACTTTGTTGTTTTGGCCCGATCAACATGCGGCCATGTCAAGATACCGCCGGATATATTGTTTTAGCCAGGATCAGAGGCGCGAGCGGCGGGAGCCGATGACGACTACAACAACGGCGACGACGACGACGACGACGACAAGACGATACGAACGAGCCGAATGAGCCGAGCGAGCAGAGGGTAAGGCGGGCGCACAACATGGCCAAGACAATAATAACTTCTTGCGCGGAGACGTCCCAATCCTACGGGTTCTGTTTCTGGATTTGTGTGATTCCGTTTATTTATGTAATACGTGAACTTGAGGGAATCTGGCTTACTCGTCGTCGCTGCCCGGAGAACCGGTACCGGTACGCAGAGCGCGCTGTACGCGGCCACATCGGGTCGACAGTAATAACGCAGGAATCCATTTACACTGAAACGAAAACATCGCTAATATATCAGGGTTTCCTGTTGGTCTGCTGGTGTTGCTCTGTTGCCGGAGCTGCTTGCCAAGGGCGATTTGGAATTGACACGTGATGATTTTATAACCAATTACCTGATTGGACGTGGTCGTTGGCTGGGAATGGCGATCGGCGAACTGCGGAATCAGTGCGCACCAGTGCGGCGACTGTGTGGCAAATGGTGGGGACCGAGTAGTCGTGGCCGGGGAAAAGAATCAATGAATGCGAATTGTGTGTGTGTGTTCATTTTCGGGGCAGAGCATCCTCGGTCGGGTGGGTTTCGATTAGTCTTCCGGAAATAACTCAATTGCGGGAACATGATATCAATTGTTGCGGCGTCGTGCGTCTTCTTTTTGTGGAAGGTATCGATACCCCGAAGGCGATGCGTTTTTTGGCGATTGTTCTTTTCGTTAAAATGCTTACGAGTATATGCTGAATACAATGACGCTTCTTTTGAGCCATAAATCATGTCGCTACGACGAGTAGAAGCTGGGAAAAAAGGTGTCGGAGAAGGTGACCTGATTTAGTTCATTTTAAAATCGCTCATATCTCGAAAACGGTACATTTTTCGGCACTTTCTGGTGTGATGCTCACTTTTCTTAACCATTCGAATTCACGTTACAGAGTCGTTTATCGTTTATCGTTTGTGTTTATCGAACTTTTCTTTGGTTTCGGTGAAAATGGTTAAAATTGACCAGCTTGTCTGCATTCAATGGCTGTCTTATCAAGCCCTTTCGTATAGTGCCATCGGCGGCACTCATACCATCGCTGATGGTATCATCGATATCGGCTGCATCCGGACGCTTCGCCTGAGGGTAAAATAAATTGGCCTGGCCTTTCAGGTGGAGCTTGAGCATGCGGTTAACTCCCTCACCACATGAAAAAAAGTAGGTTCAGAGACAACCACATGCCTCGGATAAGAACGGATTTTATGTTGACACACCAGCTGACTGCTAAAAAGCAAACATCACCGCTATCTAGAAAGTGCGTTGAAATGTGTCGCGCAAAAAGAGGATGCAAAACTGCGACATTTACAACAGCGATTGCAGCAGAGAGATTAAAGGACGTGTATAAGTTGTTCGAGGCAGACTTAGGCATAAAGTCTTAAGCTTAACAGTCCGCATCAAGGCCAAATTCGGAAACATTTGCCTAATTTGCACCTCCGTTCCAACAGAGGGAAACGATGAAAACAGCGATTAAGCCTTCTATGATCGCCCCAGTTTCGATACCAAGATCGTTCTAGGAGATTTCAACGCAAAGCTGAGTAAGGGCGACATCTTTGCTAAAGTCATCGGGATACACAGCCTACACAACACCACATCCGGTAGCGGATGAAGGCTGGTGGACTCTGTCATGGGGCGTAATCTCTCTGTAGTTAGCATGCGATACCCACACCTAAACATCCATAAAGAGTCCTCAGATCAATCAACTGTCAATCAGACTTATCGCGTTGCGATCGATGTCAGACACTCCTCCGGTATTCTTGAAGCCTGAACGTTCTGAGGAGCCAACATCGACTCGGACCATTTCTTTGCCCAGCCAAGATAAGAACTTGCATATCGAGAGGACAACGGAGTCGAGAAAGAACACCACGGTTTGACTACAATCGCTACGGACTGCTGGGCTCTTTGCCGATCGAGTTTCCCAGAAACTCTCTGCAAGTTCGATGACGCTTGCGCAAACAATCGAAGTAGATTGGAGGCATTGTCAAGAAGCCATCAAAGAAGCTGCCACTGATGTGCTGGGTTTTACGACACCACCCAAGAAATGAAATCTGATTGACAAAAAACATGCACCAAAGCAAGAAGCCTACCAGACAGCACTGCGTCGAACTACGAGAGCTGTTCAGGAGCTCTACGAACAGAAATGAAATGAATGAAAAAAAAATAAAATGTGTCTTAATGACTTAGCTAATGCATGTGCAAAAAGCTTCAGCACACAGATAAAAGCGGTAACATCGGCACACACAAATTCCAAATTAGAAACGCACAATTTACATTCAAGAAGCAGATTACTATGACGCTCGAAGAATAATAAATCTGCTGAGTAAAGGCACACGGACATAGTTACCCTTATAAATTTAAGCATTGCTTACTTAAGGTGGCGCTACAGTCCGGGGTGGACCTGGGCCTCAACCAACAAGCGTCTCCAGCCAGCTCGATCTTTAGCTAGCTGTCTCCAGTTTCGCACGCATAGTTGGTTGAGGTCCCTTTCCACTTGCGTGCGCCACCTGAGTCGCGGTCTTCCTCTACTGCGCCGTCCCTCGGGGGTGGATTCGAAGACTTTTCGGGCCGGAGCATTGGTTTCCATCCGCTCTACATGACCTAGCCATCTCAGTCTTTGGATCTTCACTCTTCTGGCTAAGTCGATGTCGCTAAGCAGCCCGTATAGTTCGTCCTTATATCTCCTCCTCCACTCACCGTCTATGCAGACGGGACCGAAAATCACACGAAGAATTTTCCTCTCGAAGCAACCAAGAGCAGCTTCATCCGCTGTTGACGAAGTCCATGCCTCCGCTCCATATAGGGACGATTAAGGTCTTGTAAAGCGTTACCTTGGTTGTTCGAGAGAGGGCTTTGTTTACCAGTTGCTTTCTTAGCCCAAAGAAGCAGCGATTGGCAAGAGTTATTCTTCGTTTGATTTCAGCGCTGGTGTCATTGTCTGAGTTGATAGCGGTGCCTAGGTAGACAAAGTTTTTGACTACCTCAAAGTTTTATCTGTCTGCTGTGACGTTCTGACCGAGACGTCGGTGTTGGGTGCCCTTTCTCGTTGACAGCATATACTTGGTCTTACCCTCGTTTACCGCTAAACCCATATTCGCGGCCTCCGTTGCAATACCCACAAAAGCGCCATTGACATCACGCTGCGTTCTTCCAATAATGTCAATATCGTCGGCATATGCGAGTAGTTGGACGGACTTCTGAAAGATTGTTCCTCTGGTGTTGGCGTTCGAGTTTTGAACAATTCGTTCAAGAACGATGTTGAAAAAGTCGCATGACAGCGCGTCGCCTTGTCTGAATCCTTTTTTGACATCAAATGTCTCGGTTAGGTCTTTACCGACCTTGATGGAGCAGCGTGCATTCTCCATCGTCAACCTACACAAACGGACGAGTTTGGTAGGGATGCCAAAACTAGACATTGCTCTGTATAGCTCGTCTCTATAGATGCTATCATACGGGCCTTAAAATCGATGAAAAGGTGATGGTTATCGATTTGTTGCTCCTGGGTTTTCTTCAAAATCTGCCGTAGTGTGAATATTTGGTCGATGGTGGATTTTCCTGTCCTAAAGCCACACTGGTATGGACCGACCAGGTGGCTGGGTGCTGTGGGAATCGGGTAGGCACTGACTGGCGTCAACCTGGCGATGCCCAGTGTTGTTAACTTTTTCTACACACCAATTGTGCTTATTTTACCTCCAAGTGGTAGCCATCGGGTACTGGTTGTAGTTCACCCGAGCTCAACTTGCCAAACTTATAAGTGCGACCTCTTGTCCTAGCGGCTACAAAAAAGGAACTGGCCCTCCAGGTTGGGGGTTGTGCCGTCGGGGTAACTGCTCGGCCACACAAAAAATTGCTAGTTACGAAGCAACAACAAGCCTCGGAAACGGAATTTAAGCATTGCACAAGTAAAAATCTCTACAACATTAAAAGCTGCTGTAATCAGACCGTTTTACAAAGGAGGTACGAAAAGTGAGCTTAAAAACTACCGGTCAATGTCAATACTGTAGGTAGTAGTTAAGTTCATGGAAGAGGTGGTAACAAAAATGCGATAAGACTTTATCGAAAAAAATTTTCTGATACACGCAAGCCAGTACCGTTTCCAGAAAAATAAAAGTACTGGTACTGTTAAGCTGTTATCAAGCTCCATCAAGGTTGGGGATGGAGGATTTTGACCAGGCGACGCGCTGTCATGTGAGTATTTCAACACCATTCTGGAGAAGATCGTGCATGTCTAACATGCCAACACTACAGGCAGGATCTTCCAAAAGTCCGTTTAGCTCTTCATATCATACGCTGACGACATTGACGTGTTTGGCAGAACGCAGAGGGGCGTTAATGAGACATTGAGACGGAACTTCGAGGTAGTTAAGTACTTCGGCTGGATCGGCTCCGCAGTAAGCAGTACCGAAATGAAACGCAGAATAACTCTTGCCAACCGCTGTTTCTATGGGCTCAAGGGGCAATTGAGTAATCGAGCCGTCTCTCGGTATATCAAGCTGACTCTGTATAACATCTTAATCATCCCCATTCTGCTCTAAGGCGCGCCGCGTCGCGAGGAATGGACTATATCAAAGTGGATGAAGAGGTGCTTGGTCTTTTCGAGAGAAAACTCCTCTGCCGATCTTTCGTCTTGTTCGACCACGAACTGTATGCGCTGTGCAGCAACATCCGTTTAGCCAATCGTCTACGGATCCAACGCCTATGATGGCTGGGCTATGTACAGAACAACATGAATTTACGACAATGGGGAGTGACTATATAGTCACATAGCACTGCGACCACATATTATCTAGGACTTCAGAGCTATCATGAGAAAGTTGACGATCTCTTTGGATCTTTGGATGGGAGCTCCTGATAATATGTTCCTGTTAATCCTGTCTTTTGTGTCAGCTTGTTGTCAGAATTGGACACTCGACTAGTAGGTATTCCATGGTATCCTTTGATTGTCCACAGTGCTTACAGTTTTCTGAGCTGATATGCCCCATTTTGTACAGGTGGTCTTTGCATAAGAAGCGACCAGTAAGTGCGCCACATAGTGCCCCAAGGTCAGGTTTGTTTAGGTTTAGAGTCTTCTTGGTTCTTCTTGGGTCAAGCCTTGTGAATTTTTACAATGCCTGATCCTACTACACTTTCTGACTTCTACCGCATGTGTACTGTATCTTTGGGTGTCATCCGTGATCTAAGGAGGGCTATTAGCCCATTCTTCCTTTCTAGGTATAACTATTCTGTATTCTTTGTTGAATTGTTTAACTGGTGTAAGGAGACTTATAAGTTCTTGCAGGACTACAGCTTTCAGGGGAGTTTTTGGCCAAATGTGACACCTAAGAGTTTTACACCTTCTTTTATCATAATGGGTATTTCTCTGATTTTAAGGATCTGAAGCCTGTTTATTCTTCCTCTTGTTGGGATTTATAGATAGACCTTGATGCTCGCACCATCTCCAGGTTAAATTTAAGGCCTTCAACATGATATTGACAACGACTACTTTATGCTTTCCCCTGTGACAGCTAAATCATTCGCATAAATGAAGGTTGTAAAGTCATTTGCGATCAGTACAATAGTCCATCAAGATTGTCAAGCTAGGAGAGGGGATAGAACACCCTCTTTAGGACAGCCTTTGATGGTTTTGAGTACTATCTCAGATGTACTTAGCTTGGCTATTATAAGCTTATTTCCATCTTGTCTGCTCTTGTCTTTCTTGTTTCTAGTTATAAGAGATTTTCAGTCATCTTTAGAGAGGAAATGGTCAGGAGGTCAGGAGGCTTGTTCCCTCCTTTAGGAATAAAGACAACCTGTATCGTCATTAATTTGTTAGGATCTATTAGTTTGTACAAGCAGTGCTTTCAGTTTATTAGGAAAGTGTATGAACAGCTTAGCTCCGGCTTTGAGCCTGTGGGACAAAGCAACAGAGGATGTCCACGCACAAGGTGGTACACACACGTCGAGGGGGACCTCACCCGGCTTAGTGTTCGAAACTGGCGACAGCTGGCGAGTGATCGTGTTGGCTGCAGAGGCATGTTGGGTGAGGCCCAGGTCCACCTCGAACTGTACCGCCCTAAGAAGAAGAAGAAGCAGAAGTGCTACTTGAAGTCTCCAACTTGGGACAGATAATTTGTATGGTCGACTTTACTTGGGATTTGTAAGCAAACCAATGCGTTGCCCTCTTTGAACTTGTACAGTCTTTCGATAGCTTTAGCTTGTCTTCCCGTCACTACCGGCACGGCGATGTGGAGTTGGCGCAGGTTCAAGAGTGGGTTCCATTCCTGCCGTGGGAGTGTATCCATTAAGATCACAATTACTATTTTGTGATAAGCAACGCAATGTGTTTATTCTCAACCTCTGGCATGTTGCCTCTGGAATTTAGAATTAATCTTAGTGTGAAGCTGATGTTGAACTCACAAGCCTCTCCATACACGCCCGCCCCTTGCAACGACGTTAGCGCATGCAGTCCTTTCTTATGAGCCTTCTAGGGGCCAAAAACACTCGTCTCTCACTCTCAACGTCATCCATCCCCACATTTTAAAGGGGATCTCTGCTTCAGAAGGCAAAGTCTCTAAAAAGCGACGCTGTGACGAACTCGCTTGCATTTTATGAACAGACCCCCTCAAACCCCACACGGATGTCCATTCGAAGTCACCTGAGTCCCCCTCGACTTCGCACTCTCATTCGCTGGATTAAATGGCTTGTAAATTCCACGCACTCCCGTCGCTTTTCACACCTCATCGGAGAGTCGGCCACATGTCTCGGGGGCATCGCATTCCACCAGCAATGCGGACGTCTTCGTTGATCTACGCATGTGCGAGCACGTCTCGCAACGAGCAACGATGTCACTGTCATCGCGGCCGCATCAATCTTCCCGTCAAGACCGCACACGGCGGAGCTGCCTGCTGCTGGTAGAGAACAAAACCATTTCACGCTCCCACTTCTTACATCATCATCACGTCGTTTGTGGCCCGACATCCATTTGCCGTCATTACCTCTCCATTTACCGGTCGATGGCCGGCCAATTAATTAATCTCGGCGCGCACATGTGTCACACACTTTGAATCGATTTAGATTCCATCGGACCATTAGCCCGCCGCGCCGATGGAGGTGTCCCGCTAAGTGATTTTCAATTGTCCCCGATCCGATTCGACGATCGACCGACCCGACCACCTGGTCGTCTGGTGACGCTAAGTCTCACAATTTCGGCCACCTCCTCCGCCCGTGAAAATCCTTTTCGAATGCCACTTCACCTTGAACGCGACGCGGCCGCGGCGGACGGTAAGTCTCATAAATGGCCGTGTCGAATGAATTGGAGCTCAGAGCAGCGCAGACGACCGCAACCAGGTCCGTCAGTGCGTCCGGACGGATTCGTTTTTTTTTGTCACAACACATGACTTCTTCATGCCGTAAGTGACAAATAATTTTGATTGATTGTCCCGTTCGGTGTAAGCGGCTTTGACTGCCGCAGCCGTCCACACCAGCGCGCCCATTGTGTCTGCTGACGACGACGACGACGACGACCACGACTGCTCCGGGGAGTGTCATTAGGGAAGAATGTCGTCCCATCTCGAGTTGGCGGGCATTGTTTGCCGACCCGATCACCGATCGCCGGCAGTCTCGGGCGAGAGATGATCGCCTCTACTGATCGGTGGCTGGAACAGTGGGAGAAGATTACGACTGCCGGTGTAAACAATACGGCGGCGGTAAGATGACGTATGAAAGATTGCCGGGGATTGTTTGGAAACGGTCATTATGTGTCCACCGGAACGAACAAATGGTCTGCTTTGATCTTCGGCACTGCGGATCCATTAGGGCTGGGCTTAGAAAGCGGGACACAGTGTGACACCCTGACACAATGGTTGATGGGACACGGGACGGCGTGTAATGTCGCATGGACGCTGCTATTGTGAAAGGAGACAACTAATGTGATCGCGTTGTAATGATCACCGGATTAAGGTCTTGTGTGGGTGGAATTGATTTTGTGCCGGCAGACAGAGTGGCGTGGCGGTTGTGGGGGGATCTTTAACGAGATCGGTTAATGTGGTAGCGGGTGGCGGTTGAAAATTCGTTGTTGCGTCAGAAAGAGTTGTGGTTCAACTCGTAGAGGTCAACATAGGTGTCCAAAAGTTGGGCCTAGTGACTGCTGCCAGAAGTAAAATATCAGCATTCCTTTCCAGTAGGAGATGTGTCTCACCAAAACGATCCGGCTTCGTCTAAGTCCCATCTCTCCGATAAATCTTCAGTTTTTAAAATACAGTGGACGGTTCAGTTCGAGTTTCTGAGAGTCCACTGTACCTTGAAAGGCAGAAGCTCTTTAATCACCATCAGCAATGTGGTTTCCGCAGCAAGAGGTCCACTGGCGATTTGATGACACTTCACGGAACTGATCTTTGCACGAAAGCAAGATCGGTGCGCTTAAGGCATTTGACAGAGTTCTTTTGTCGAAAAGACCTGCCTATGATGTCGATTCGTCTTCCATGGATTAGAAATGTTTTGGATGTGTTCAAGGCCGATATACGCCAAATAAACGCTGGTGTTCATGCAAGGGCTCTCTTCTGTCTCCGATACTCTTTCCCCTTTTTATAACTTGTTGCAGCAGGCTAAGCGGGTAGTTTCAGTGTCGCCTCACAAACTCCTCACCGCCTCTAGTTGGGCAACTGACCGATAAAAATCCTGACAAGACCAAACAACGATGAGACTCGGCAGTTTAAGATTTCACCTCAGATGAAGACTCCTTCGCGGAGGTAAAATCTTAACATGCGGAGTCTCATCGCTGTTGGATCTTGTCAGGCTTCTTATTTGAACGGGAAGTGCTTCGTTTCCGGGACTTTCACTTTCGGTGACGGATTCCGGTCACTCCGCCAACTCGCCCATTGCCCTGACAGGCTGCACTACCAAAGGACATAGTACCGTGACCACGTTTGAAACAGGTCATGAAAAGCGGTCGAACATTCTAGGGGTAGCGGAGGGGTAATTACACTCTGGCACGGTGAGTCATCGCCCGTTGGTTGAAGTCTTACGCCCTAGTCGGCCTGTTCGTATTGTATGTATGTCTGGCCCTTCGTCTAGGCTGAAGTGCAACTACCTCAACCTCCTCGTCAACAACTTCCCCTTCTTCATTTTCCCTATACTCAACCTCGATAACGCCACGTCTTTATCGCAATTCTCTATCTGCTAAGTGTTTCTCGGCGCGTCTACATTTATCTCGCATCCGAAGATCAGCGTCGCTATACGTTCCCCTTATGGGTGGCGCCTCAGGCTGTCTACGAGGTCTTCCTCTTGATTTCGGTTCCCCATCCGCACGGCCATTTCGCGGATGTCCCGGAAGAAGTTGTCGAAGGTCTTTTGGGGCCGTTTTCTCCGCTCCATATTATCCCAATTGTATCTCGTTGTCCTTTTTGTCTTCCTTAATTTGTCTGAAAATTCTTCCTTCAGGTCGTAGTAATTTAAGTAGATACAGCCCTGCGTTTCTTCTCTGTCCTGCCAGTACCATCGTCGTCGTCTCGAAGCCCACCAGCTTGGTCCGTGCGATGATGAGATCTTATACCTTGCAGACTGCCTCTTTTCGTCCTCTGACTGTCAAATTCCAGTTGAGTCCTATCATCCTCAATAGAGTATATGGGCTGAGTGACTTTCTTTTCTGGTCTTCGGCCCTGGTTGGTTGGAGGATAAAGGCCTTCCTTCCAGTAAGCGTTTTGCCCATAATCCACCGGTGATTCTTCGAAATCGGTTGTTTTTGTGAATTCGAAATCTAATTGCGAAGACTACCAAACATGTGTACTTATTTCTAACATAAAAATTTCAATTATTTTTCCTCTTTACGGAGAAAATGATTCAGTGCTTCTAAATCTCAGAACTGACTGCCGTATTATCCATGAATGGCGCTTTTATGGATGAACAATACTTAGTTGGAACGATCATGATTCGAGGTCACATAAAGTTCTGTGAAATGTCCAGGTTTCGTCAGGCAAGTAATATTTCACTCCCTTTGATTTGATTCAATTTAAAATGCCTATATCCTCCGTAAGCTTGAGTACAACACTCATATCGGGTATGGTACTCCCAAGACCTCTCTTCTCCGCGTGACTCTACAGTCCGGGGTGAATCTGTTCCTCAATCATCAAGCCTCCGATGTCCACGTAGCGCGATCTCTGGCTAGATGCTTCCAATTTCATGAATAAAATTAATTCTGGTGTAGAGTCATTTGTTCCTAAAACGCGTCATAGAAATCGATTTAGAATTCCATGGACAAACAAAAGCTTAGTAAATCTACGAAATGTTAAAAGGAAAGCATATTCAAACTATGTTTCAAATAAAACGAGTTTAAATCGTGAACGGTTTTTGAGATTCAGGAAAGAATATGAGTTCTTGAATAGGTTTTTATATTAACAATACATCTTGTCCGTAGAAACTTCGGTAAGGAACAATGGTGCATCATTTTGGAATTACGTTAATTCAAAAAGAAATTCCTTGGGCTTGCCCAAGATAATGGAATTTGGTAACGTAACTTCAACAAACTTGGATGAAACCTGTGACCTATTTGCCAACTTTTTTGAGTCTGTCTATAATGGGTCTCCGGTCCAGACAACGATGAACCATTACTCTAATATACCCGAGGTTCTGGATATAGGTGTACTGGAATTTACGGATCAGGATGTAATGAATGCCTTAACTAATCTTAAAGTAAATTACAGCCCAGGACCCGATGGGGTCCCGGCTGGTATTTTAAAAAAAAATTGGAATTCGCTGTATCGTCCACTAAGAATTATCTTTAATCAATCCCTAAAAATGGGTGAATTTTTAAATGAATGGAAGAATTCTTTTATATAAAAGCGGTTTAAGGCAAAAAGTAGAAAACTATCGACCAATATCCAAGCTTTCATCGATACCAAAGTTATTTGAAAGTATTGTAAAAGAAAAATTATATTTCATGGTAAAAGAAATTATTTCTAATAACCAGCATGGCTTTATGCAGGCCAGGTCATGTACAACTAATTTATCATTATTTTCAAATTAAATTTATACAAATTTAGAAAATCCATTACAAGCTGATGTACTTTACACCGATTTCTCGAAAGCCTTCGATAAAGTACATCACACTTTGCTTTTAAACAAGCTAAAGTCTTTGGGATTCCATTCGTCAATGTTAGAGTGGTTTTCCAATTACTTAAAGGACAGGAAGCAATTGGTAATGATCGATAGTTTTAGATCTCGAGTAATAAAAGTTACATCGGGCGTTCCACAAGGTAGCCATATGGGGCCATTACTCTTTCTATTGTTTATAAATGATGTTCACGAAATTTTCAAATATTGTAAAATTCTAACATTCGCAGACGACTTTAAATTGTATTTATCTATAAATAGTTTAACTGATTGTAATAATTTCCAATTGGATATCCATGCACTAGTGGAATGGTGCAAGCACAATGGACTAGAGCTGAATATTCAAAAATGTAATATCTTTACGGCATATCGAATTACATCCCCGATTGTCTATGATTATTTCATAAATGATCATAGACTTAGTCGCCTAGAAGAGGTTAAAGATCTGGGTGTAATTTTTGATACTAACTTAAATTTTGCATCACATTATGATTATAATACAATTGCGAAGTCTAATGCTATGTTAGGTTTTCTGAAAAGAAATAGTAGAGATTTTCTTGATATAACTAGTCTTAAGTCCATCTATTGTTCGTTAGTCAGACCGTATTTAGAATATTCTTCCATCATTTGGGATTCCCCATATGATATACAAGAACTCAGATTCGAAAGAGTACAAAAAATTTCACGAGATATGCTGTCCGTAAATTGTATTCCTTCGAAGAACTCCCTAAATATGACGATAGCTGTAAAATAATAGGCTTGCAAACCTTAAGTTTCAGGCGTAAGGCAGCGTCAGCCATGTTCAACCGCGATATTATTAATTGCGTGTAAATTCACCAGACTTACTTTTTCTCATGAATATATATGCTCCCCAAAGATCTATTCGGATAAGAAATTTACTATATGATACTATGGTTGTAATGAACCTATTACAAGGTGTATAAACACTTATAATGAACTTGTCTCGATTGGAGTTTAAAAAATTGATCCATGCACTATGCTATAATTAATACTGTTTATTTGATGTAATCTGTGAGATGCAAAATCGGTAGATGGTCCTTAGTCGCACAGCAAAATCTGCTGTGTAAAGCGATACTGAGAGTTAACACTTAGAGAACGTAGTGTTTTGTGTACTCTGTGATGGAAAAAAAAAAAAAAAATTTCGCACAACAAGCCGGTCCTTCTTCACTTGTGAGCGTACAGTTTCCTCTTACATAAGCTAAGTATTTACCTATGCAACAGGAACTCGTTTAAGCAGCGGCAGAGACTCATACAGCAGATGTTTTTCTACTACTCTATAATTGCCCAGCCTCAGTTGACGAGCTTCAAGTATTGAAAGGCCTGAGGTTCGCACCTAAAACTGACTCTAAACATAGATGGTTCTTCGGTGGATTGTCGGACATGCCCCTTAAACCCTACATGAGCTTGGACGTTGTCACTGCCATAAACCGCCTAAGGAGGATTTTAGTGTACTTGGTTCCATGGGATATCTAATTATTCATGACCAGCTGTTTGTTGTTGTTCCGCTGTTGTATGAAGTGGGTTCAATTTGTTCATATGAGAAGTTTGATCGAAAAATAAAGTTAAAATTTGAAGCGTTCTTGCAGTGTATGCGGCCTAAAGGCAGATCACTGAATATGTTCGGTTGTGGGGCTCGTTGAGTAGCACATCGGAAGGAAGTGTGTGTAAATGATCTTGTCGTATAGAATACTCGCTCGTACTTCTTGTCAAAGCCGTTGCCGTCCCGCGTTCAGTTTCTGGGCCTGATTTTAAAATGATTGAAGACGGCAAGTAGTGATGGAAGTATTAACAAAGCACATTGTTGTCTCTTGCTGTCACACGCATTTCCAGACACATTAGTCCTTTATGAGACTTCGACGAAGAAGGAACAAAGCTATGAGTAGTTAGGGCTATTCCCATCAATAAATGTGATCTGTTTGTGTCTCCTGCTGCATGCTTAATGAATCTCTCTCGAAATATCTTAGTCCCAGACATAAGCTTGTCGGTGCTCCTCACTCCCTTCAAAATTGTTCTGGAAATGCTCGCCAACACTACGATCGGTGTCATAATCGAGCACTGCGCAATTGGCACACACGCTGGGAGATTTCTGCAGAAGCTTAAGAAGCATCACCTCCTCCGTTCGAGCAAGGTACTTACAACTAGGGCACGAACAGAATGGCTTTAATATAAGCCAGCTTAACCGTTTTGTCACAAGCACCAACTGGTTCCAGGTTTTGGAGTAAGTCCATCAGCGTGGTGTCACACTGGGTCTTCACTGGACCCTAACCTAAGGTCCTGATGAATGGAGAAAAAACATGTGCATCTAGTCCGGAAGGCAAAAATCCGTCGACTGCACTAGTTTAGCCAGACCAAGGGCATGGACACCAAAAGAGGAGGGGATCGTCGAGTCTGAGCCTCCTGGTTCGAGAAGGAGAGGATGAGGGAATCTCCGCTATAAGGACCAAGTAATCGCGGATGTAAGACAATTAGGTCTTGATGACTGGAAGCATTGTGTCCGGGATCGGGCTGTCTGTATTTTGCGACACTTCGTCGGCATTGTATGTACGTCGACTACACTCACTTTGGTGGAGGAGGATCACCAATGGTTCGTCTACAAAATTCGAAGAAAGCGAATACCTTGACTCCAAAAAGGCAGGAATGAGTCTCGGCTGACAATCACAAAATGCATGGGTCCATTACGTCCATTTTGTTCGCATCAGTAAGAGTCAAGCCCTGCTTCTTTAAGCCTTTACAGGCCGACGAGACGTACGAGGGGCGTTCAATATATTCTCGGTATCGGGGTGAAGCTGTGGTTGTATATATAAATTGACTTATTTATCAAGTAATACTATTATTTTAGTGCATTCATGTAAAATTTCATATAAATATGATTATTAATTCGCGTTCTATATCTAGGTAAACAGAATCATAATGGCAAACTGAGACTATGATGTTGAAAATTGAGCATCGCGCTGTAATTAAATTTCTCACTAAGCAAGGAAAAATTAAAAAAACTATTCATGAAGAGATAGTGGCTGTTTGCGGAACCCTACACCTTCATTATCAACTGTGCAAAAGTGGTCAAGTGAGTTCAAGAGAGGCAGAGAGAGCATTGAAGACGACCGCCGCTTCGGCGCCCCGGCTACTGCTTGTACGGGAGAAAGCATCAAAGAAGTCGAAAATCTTGTTCTTGAGGATGCCCGAATAAAGGTGAAAATGATGGCAGAGATCACCAAGCTTTCAATTGGTACCATTCACACCATTCTTCATGACCATCTTAACCTTTCAAAGGTCAGTGCAAGGTGGGTGCCGCGAATGATCACAGCGCCTCAGAAAAAAGTGAGAATCGCATGCTGTAGAGAGCTTTTGGAGATGTGTAGTGAGAACGCGGACGGTGTTATGGATCGAATTGTTATTGGTGACGAAACACGGGTCCACCTCTATGACCCTGAAAGCAAACAAGAGTCCATGCAGTGGCATAAAAAAGGAACAGATCCCCCGAAGAAGTTCAAAGTCACTCCGTCTACCGAGAAGCTCATGGCCACAGTTTTTTGGGACTCAAAGGAAATCTTGCTCATTGAGTACAAAAAAAAGTTGAAACCATCAACGCTACATCCTACGCTTCCACTTTGCATAATTTGCGGGAGGAAATTAAAAAAGAAAAGACGGGGTAAACTCGCAGCGGGTGTGTTGCTTCTTCATGACAACGCTCCTGTTCACACCGCGCGAGTTTCCAAGGCTGCTGCGCGAGATTGTGGTTTCGAAGAAATCCAACACCCACCCTATAGTCCAGACCTTGCCCCTAGTGATTATTTCCTGTTTCCGGATTTGAAAAAAAATGTCTTCGTGGAAAAAGATTTTCGGATGATGAAGAACTCAAGTCGGCAATAAATGGGTATTTTGCAGAGAAAGAGGAAATTGTTTTTTTTTGAGGGTTTAAAAAGCTTATCTCAAGATGTAACAAATGCATTGATGTTAGGGGAGATTATATTTAAATTGAATTCGCATTTTCCTTCATATCGATACCGAGAATATATTGAACGCCCCTCGTATATATCTTCTTGATTACTAGAATTCGTGTTTATCTACCTTTTTTCCCTCGTAAAGAGCAGCATCTCAGTTTTGCCTGAGTTCTCTTTCAGGCCTGGAGTTTTAGTTCAGTTGCTAACTGGCTTTAGAACGAAGATAAGAAGCTGGTTTGGACTTTTTCTGCATGCTTAGACGACCGCCAGTAGTATGTCCTTCGAATGGCGCCTCTGTAACCAGGAACTACACTCCTTGCACTCTGTTTATCACGTCAAGTGTACTCCATTGAGTTTGCAGAACCATTTGGCGCGGCCGAGCTAAAAATACTGAGCTTCCAGCTGCCCATATATGTAAGAATACCGTGCAGGCATTCAAAACATCTTGAAGATTTACTGACCTTACCACACTTTTAACAACCGCACTTGTCACTGAACAGATTTTCCAAAAATCAGCCCAAGAAGCGCACATTCCTATGCTTAGCTCATGTGAACCAACAGACACCACCTCGATTCGGACGATCAGACCACATCCATGTCGACGACTATTGGTCTCAATCTGAAGCAGTGAACAGAAGTCATTATGCTGTGTGTGCGCGCCCCATTGAGCGTCCATCGATCGTGGGTCTCAAGTCATTTCGTCTTCACGTTTATGGTCTATGCCGTCATCTAACAGGTCCACGGCACGGCACGGCACTTCACTAGCACATCACGTCTACCTTGTCATGTTTCGCTGTTGATCTCAATTGGCGATCATCGAATGATGGGGCCTCCTCCATTCGGCCATTCCATACACCTCCGGGGTGTATCTCTTTTGTTTATTCGTCCCATCAGAGGTTTAACGTGACAGAAAACCCATTCCCTGCCGACAAGTCGCCATCGCAACGCATCGCCGTCATGACACTCCATCGTGAGGCCAGCCGGAGAGGTGTTTACTGCTCCTATCGATGGTTTGGGAGATGACACGCCAATGACTCTGTTCGTGGCTGTCGAGGCTGATGGAGTCCATGATGAAAGTGGCCCCCGGCTGCGTACTCGAGCGGTGAGTGTGTGGTTGACCAAAACAAATAGCTGCCGCACTCGGAGAGCACTCGGCGATCGATGTCTCGAAGATGTTGACCTAATCATGGGATATTAGTGCGATTGCTGCTCACCATACACGATATCAATCCGTCAAAGAGGGGACCACCACTCGCCACTCGGGCTAACAATCCGGTGATGGGCTTGTAAAATATGCCACCACTCCAGGAGTGCCTTTGCGGATGCACGCAGCCGCGGCTGCCTGGACTGGCATTAAAATGTTAAGGCTGACGTTTCTTTTCCATCAATGCCCGCCACCCAGCAGACACACAATCATACTAAACCTTTTCCTTTTCCAAATAGCTTCACGCCTGCTAAGTACTCAACGGAGGGCCCTGCGAACTTGGCCGGGGTCGTGCAAATTACGAAAGGCTTCTAAAAATGTGTACACGACAACTCTTTCGCCGACATTATCCCTTTTGGGCAGTAAATCACTTCGAGTGAAGAAATAAAACTGGACTGAGCCAGAAGCAGTGGCGACGGTGGCGGCGAAAGCGGCTGCGACGGCATGGAGTAAGGCAAATAGATCGGAAATTTGAAATGCACCGAGACGCGACGGCCCAAAGGAAGTGACTGCAAGGAGCAGCGAAGATAAGATTTACGGCAAAACGCGCGCGTAAAAGTCAACGTCAAGGCGTCGTCATCGTCGTCGCCGCTGTTCGATGTCGATGGCGGCAGCAGCAGAGGCGGCGGCGTCAGGATTGAGAGTGCCGTGCTGGATGGACGATGGACGCACTTTATTTGCCATGTAATTAGCAAGCCGATAGGCTAAATGTGTGTTGGCAACTGTTTGGCTATTCGTGTAATTGTCTTCGAGTTCAGAGGTTTGCGACGCCGGTCGTATCTCAATCATGCTTTGCGGATGACGTACGCACAGCCTGCAGGTGTTCCAAAAGGACGGCTGGCTGTGGCCGTGAGTTGTGTCGGCTGGGAAGTGTTGAAAAGATTTGTCCATAACTCTCGCGTACAGATGAGTTGATGGCTAGTGAATGGATTCCAGGATGATGTATGATCTGGTGGTGGTTGTGTGGGCGGGGTCATGCAACATATTGGCTGGACAGGAAATTGTGATTCACCTCATCCTCATCCTCATCCTCATCCTCATCCTCATCCTCATCCTCATCCTCATCCTCATCCTCATCCTCATCCTCATCCTCATCCTCATCCTCATCCTCATCCTCATCCTCATCCTCATCCTCATCCTCATCCTCATCCTCATCCTCATCCTCATCCTCATCCTCATCCTCATCCTCATCCTCATCCTCATCCTCATCCTCATCCTCATCCTCATCCTCATCCTCATCCTCATCCTCATCCTCATCCTCATCCTCATCCTCATCCTCATCCTCATCCTCATCCTCATCCTCATCCTCATCCTCATCCTCATCCTCATCCTCATCCTCATCCTCATCCTCATCCTCATCCTCATCCTCATCCTCATCCTCATCATCCTCATCCTCATCCTCATCCTCATCCTCATCCTCATCCTCATCCTCATCCTCATCCTCATCCTCATCCTCATCCTCATCCTCATCCTCATCCTCATCCTCATCCTCATCCTCATCCTCATCCTCATCCTCATCCTCATCCTCATCCTCATCCTCATCCTCATCCTCATCCTCATCCTCATCCTCATCCTCATCCTCATCCTCATCCTCATCCTCATCCTCATCCTCATCCTCATCCTCATCCTCATCCTCATCCTCATCCTCATCCTCATCCTCATCCTCATCCTCATCCTCATCCTCATCCTCATCCTCATCCTAATCCTCATCCTCATCCTCATCCTCATCCTCATCCTCATCCTCATCCTCATCCTCATCCTCATCCTCATCCTCATCCTCATCCTCATCCTCATCCTCATCCTCATCCTCATCCTCATCCTCATCCTCATCCTCATCCTCATCCTCATCCTCATCCTCATCCTCATCCTCATCCTCATCCTCATCCTCATCCTCATCCTCATCCTCATCCTCATCCTCATCCTCATCCTCATCCTCATCCTCATCCTCATCCTCATCCTCATCCTCATCCTCATCCTCATCCTCATCCTCATCCTCATCCTCATCCTCATCCTCATCCTCATCCTCATCCTCATCTCCTCATCCTCATCCTCATCCTCATCCTCATCCTCATCCTCATCCTCATCCTCATCCTCATCCTCATCCTCATCCTCATCCTCATCCTCATCCTCATCCTCATCCTCATCCTCATCCTCATCCTCATCCTCATCCTCATCCTCATCCTCATCCTCATCCTCATCCTCATCCTCATCCTCATCCTCATCCTCATCCTCATCCTCATCCTCATCCTCATCCTCATCCTCATCCTCATCCTCATCCTCATCCTCATCCTCATCCTCATCCTCATCCTCATCCTCATCCTCATCCTCATCCTCATCCTCATCCTCATCCTCATCCTCATCCTCATCCTCATCCTCATCCTCATCCTCATCCTCATCCTCATCCTCATCCTCATCCTCATCCTCATCCTCATCCTCATCCTCATCCTCATCCTCATCCTCATCCTCATCCTCATCCTCATCCTCATCCTCATCCTCATCCTCATCCTCATCCTCATCCTCATCCTCATCCTCATCCTCATCCTCATCCTCATCCTCATCCTCATCCTCATCCTCATCCTCATCCTCATCCTCATGCTAATCCTCATCCTCATCCTCATCCTCATCCTCATCCTCATCCTCATCCTCATCCTCATCCTCATCCTCATCCTCATCCTCATCCTCATCCTCATCCTCATCCTCATCCTCATCCTCATCCTCATCCTCATCCTCATCCTCATCCTCATCCTCATCCTCATCCTCATCCTCATCCTCATCCTCATCCTCATCCTCATCCTCATCCTCATCCTCATCCTCATCCTCATCCTCATCCTCATCCTCATCCTCATCCTCATCCTCATCCTCATCCTCATCCTCATCCTCATCCTCATCCTCATCCTCATCCTCATCCTCATCCTCATCCTCATCCTCATCCTCATCCTCATCCTCATCCTCATCCTCATCCTCATCCTCATCCTCATCCTCATCCTCATCCTCATCCTCATCCTCATCCTCATCCTCATCCTCATCCTCATCCTCATCCTCATCCTCATCCTCATCCTCATCCTCATCCTCATCCTCATCCTCATCCTCATCCTCATCCTCATCCTCATCCTCATCCTCATCCTCATCCTCATCCTCATCCTCATCCTCATCCTCATCCTCATCCTCATCCTCATCCTCATCCTCATCCTCATCCTCATCCTCATCCTACTCCTCATCCTCATCCTCATCCTCATCCTCATCCTCATCCTCATCCTCATCCTCATCCTCATCCTCATCCTCATCCTCATCCTCATCCTCATCCTCATCCTCATCCTCATCCTCATCCTCATCCTCATCCTCATCCTCATCCTCATCCTCATCCTCATCCTCATCCTCATCCTCATCCTCATCCTCATCCTCATCCTCATCCTCATCCTCATCCTCATCCTCATCCTCATCCTCATCCTCATCCTCATCCTCATCCTCATCCTCATCCTCATCCTCATCCTCATCCTCATCCTCATCCTCATCCTCATCCTCATCCTCATCCTCATCCTCATCCTCATCCTCATCCTCATCCTCATCCTCATCCTCATCCTCATCCTCATCCTCATCCTCATCCTCATCCTCATCCTCATCCTCATCCTCATCCTCATCCTCATCCTCATCCTCATCCTCATCCTCATCCTCATCCTCATCCTCATCCTCATCCTCATCCTCATCCTCATCCTCATCCTCATCCTCATCCTCATCCTCATCCTCATCCTCATCCTCATCCTCATCCTCATCCTCATCCTCATCCTCATCCTCATCCTCATCCTCATCCTCATCCTCATCCTCATCCTCATCCTCATCCTCATCCTCATCCTCATCCTCATCCTCATCCTCATCCTCATCCTCATCCTCATCCTCATCCTCATCCTCATCCTCATCCTCATCCTCATCCTCATCCTCATCCTCATCCTCATCCTCATCCTCATCCTCATCCTCATCCTCATCCTCATCCTCATCCTCATCCTCATCCTCATCCTCATCCTCATCCTCATCCTCATCCTCATCCTCATCCTCATCCTCATCCTCATCCTCATCCTCATCCTCATCCTCATCCTCATCCTCATCCTCATCCTCATCCTCATCCTCATCCTCATCCTCATCCTCATCCTTTGTGTCTTCCCACCCAATCCTCAACCATCCCCCTCCCTCCCACTCACCCTCCCTTGTGATGCTTAATCAAACAATCGTCCTTTTGTCGAGTCCTTCTACCCCTCGGAGGATATACATTGGCGGATACCCCGCTCTGCCAAATTGATGAACAACTCTCGCATCACGGCAAATAAATCTACGCGTCCACTCTCCCCTTCGGTCGATAGTCCTGATTGCCTTCTAAATGCCACCCACCCCTGGTCGACGATGGCTTCCCTCCTTCGAGCAAATGTCCAAGATGTCCGAGTAATTGGACCCAGAAAAGAAAATCTTGCTAGTCGCCGCAGCTATGGCACCACGCCGCCGGCACTATCCCCCTGCAAATTGAGATTTATCGAGCCGCAAGGAAGTGTTACACTTCCGTGGACCCGACGGATGGCCCAACCCCCCGACACCCCGGCCGATACCGATCTGACAGTGATGCATAGTTTTTATTTAAATTCCCAACATTGATGTGTTCCGTTCGTTTGGTATTAAAATATTCCGCCCCACCCCGACGGCCGGACCGACACACGAGGACTGAAATAAATCCATCACCTGTGATAAGGGCGCAACCCTTTCCTGGGCCACTTCTCGCCCCGCCACGTTCGCATATTGCACTCGTCCTGGCGGCGGCCTTTCCGCACATCCCTCGGACGAATGAATTTATTATGAGCCCTTGGCACGCAACAGTTCACTCCAATGGCAGCTTATAACTGTCACCCTTTGCCGCCGTCCACCGGTCGAGAGCGTAATTTTCAAAATGATTTCGCTGCCATTAATTACATTTGATTAGTGCGGCCAGTAGCAAGCGCAGAGCGCCAAGCGGCACATATGTCACGACAGTGTCCTTTGCCGTGGCTGTGGGCGGTGGCGGCCAATTCCGCTGGAGTCGATGCCACAGCGGAAATATGACTTCGCCCCCGCCGAAGCGGGAGTGTAAATCTTGACAAAAACTCCGAGACTTTCATTTTGTAAAGTGACATTTGAGTTACCGTCATGGACGAAGACAGTTGCGCTGGGAAAATTATTTAAGTGCCACCATGTCGCCTACGCCGTACGAGGCAAAGTAATTGGCCTTGTTGTGCCGCATTGCATTTGGGCGCAGGAGTGAAGAAGGAGGACGGGAGAGGGAGAAAGAGAGAGAGTTGGAAATGTCACTCCAGTAATGGCGGGTGACATAAGCACGCACCCAGAAAGGGCTTGACGATTGGAAAGTTGTGTTGTGGGATCGAGGAGGTCAGAGCGGCGGCGTTAGTAGAATGACTAGCCGTGGAAGGGTCTTGACTTGGAATGCGGGTGGGGACGTTGTCCGATGTCATAGTCGTAGGACTGGGACCACGAGACAATGAGACACCTGCAACACCAAAAGTGCTGTAATCGGTGCTATGGACAGGTTTTATTCATAAATTAAGGCCACGCCTCATGCTTGTACCAGAAAATGGACAAAGGTAAGCAACGGAATGATCGACGTAGCCAGTGATTGCAACGATGGGAGCGTTGTGAACGAAGGCTACCTAGCCGACGAAAAGAGCGGTGTAATGTTCCTTCTTTCAGAAAATTCACGAGAATTCCTAACATTTAGCTATAATTGACTTAAAACGACTTAAGCTTATGCTGAATGGAACGAAAATTAGCGAAGAGTATCGTTACAAACCACATGACTACATAACCACGGGTGTACGAGTCCATTCGAGTCCAGGATGGTGGTGAACAAGTTCGAGCAAAGAACGAGCTACCACAACGACCAACTTTCAGCAAGTGGGCATTAGAAAATCTTCATCGGAGAAGCTAGTTTCTGGTTGAATGAATATGTTCATAAATTGGACCAATAAGCCATAGCATGCCCTAACAGTGACATCGACTTTTCCCATTTGAAGTAGTTTTGGTTAATGTACAGCTTTCTGTTTTTCGTTTAGTTGATGCCAACGAAAGACCCGCACTGACGTTAGAGGATCTTACTATTCGGAATTAAGGTTCCCGAGCGGGCCTCCATGCTCGTTTAAATAGCGAGTCGCATGCTCCCCCTTTGTTCAGACAGATGATGGTTCTCACAACACCTCCTATAGTCTCCGAAATTGAGCTTACAATTTGCAAGCTCAAAGCCCGGACAACCTGCCGGTGGAACTGTTTAAGTGGACAGCAGCAGTTATGGCGCCGATCCTATACCCGATCATGCGCGCAGTCTGGACTGAACGCCGAATCTCCCAGAACTGGAAGGAAGGTGTCCTTGTCACCATTCGCAAAAAAGGAAACTTGAGCGAGTGCAAAAACTGGAGAGGCATTTCACTCCGGAATGCTATCCAGAAGCTACTCGCCTCGTTGATCCTACACCGAATTTCCCCAACTGTCGAGGAACATCTGTGCCGTGAGTAAGCTGGTTTTCGACCCAACCGCTCATGTGTGGATCACATCAACTTGATTCAGATGCTCATCGAACAGTCTGAGCAGCTGAATGGAACTCTTCCATATTTTTATTATTCGTTGACTTCGAGAAAGCCTTCGATATGGTCCGACGAGAAGCCCTCTGGTAAATTATTGAGCTCATCCAGAAGCGTCTTGGGTAAGGACAGCACCCCATTTACCAGCACCAGAGGTGTAAGGCAATGGTGGATATTATCGCCCCTGCTTTTGATCATCGTCCTTGACCTTGTCCTAGACCGCACAAACAACGCCGACACCAAAGGAATCCTGCTTGCTAGCTGGGAGTTCAATTGAGGATTTCAATAAATTTTGCTACCTCGGCAGCAGTTGGACGGTGGAGAAAGAACATCGACAGATCTGGCTTCCTGGCTGGAAGTGACTAGGCTGGCCCTAGACTGAGTCGCGTGGAGATCATTCACGGAATGTCTGTTACCGGTATACGCTCCATTGGAGCAACCTTTCACTCACTATATTCAAATGGAGTACGTTGAATTTGTATATTTCGAAGGTTAAATAAATATATATATACAAGTTTCTGCTCCATATAGCAGGACTGGCCAAATAAGTGTTTTATTGTTTTACAGAGCATGATGTTGGTCCTTCGAGTCTGGAGTTTTGCGCCTAGTTGATTCGTCAAACCGTCATAGCATCGGTTGCCAAGGGCGAACGTCAGATCTCCACTATGTTGTCATCTGTGGGGTTCGCGTAGACGAGGTGGACGAGACGAGACTGAAGTTTAACAAGGCTGCCGGTGTAGGCGAACTGTCCGCTGAAGTCTTTAACGCAGCTGGAGATTATTTGGTTGCATGTATGAATCGGATGAAAGCACGCCAGAAAGGAGGTCTCTTTGGCTGCACCAACTGTAGAGGGATAGGTCTGCTTACAAACTTCTCTACAGTTGTGTGAAGCCGTTCATTAACAGCCTGATAAGTTCGTAGAGATAGTTTTGAGAGCTTAAGTTAAGCTTCCGGTCAAGCTCGTCAGACTGTGCACGATGACAATGGAGAATTCTCGCTTCTCCATCAAAGTCAGTAACGAACTCACAGAGACCTTCAATGTCAACAAAGGTTTTAGACAAAGCGACACGCTGTCATGTGAGTTCCTCAACACCATTCTTGACAATATCGTGCAAACATCGTTTCACGCCAACATTAGAGGCACGGTCATCCAAAAGTCCGTTCGTTAGCACACGCGGACGACATGGACGTGTTTGGCAGAACGCAGAGAGACGCCAAGGAGGTGTTTTCTTGCATTGAGAAGGAAGCGGCTAAAATGGGTCTGGCGGTGAATAGGGGCACAATGGAGTACAAGCCGTCCTCGATAAAGGACATGCAACGTTGACGTCTTGGACAGAGCTAGACAGTGATCAGCTATAACTTCGAGGTAGTTAAGGCTTCGTCTACCTCGCAGTAGACTATACAAACACCATCAGTACCGAGATGAAACGCAGAGAAACTCTTGCCAACCGATGTTTCTTCGGGCTCAAGAGGCAATTGAGTAATAGAGTCAGCTCTCTAAGGACCAAGAACTTCTTGGTATATTCGAGAGAAAAGTTCTGTGTGCAATCTTTGGTCCTGTTGACGTTGATGGGATCTGGAGGAGAAGATTCAACCACGAACTGTATGGACAGCGTCATGAGCCTAGTCTCCAACTATGGCCAACCTCTCAGCATCTCGATTACCCCCTCGAGCAGCTCCATCCATGAACTGTAGCACCATTCATCAACCATTCAGGCCAGTATCATGTGTCCAGTGGACAAAAATTAAAACCTGCCTGCAATTAAGCTCGAAAAGCGGCCGCCCCGAAGCGAAAACATTCCGCCAGTTGGACACATCTGCGCGCACCAGATTCTCGGCCATTCATACACGTCGGGCAATTATAAGACGCCCCAAAGGACTTCAGCCGAACGCGGCCATTCATCTGCGAACCGCGCTCATATCACCGGATCAACTTTGACTCGCTGCTACTGATCGTCAAATTGCGAGCACATGAACTGGCCCCTGCCAAGCGCAGCAATGCTCCCAATCCATCAGTCCAAGTCGACTGGAGCGTTGCTCATTACGTGTCGTTAAGTCCCACCGCATAGCTCATTTGCTTGCCAGTCGCAATTAGGCCCTATAGGTGGGGGTCGGTCTACATTTCATTGATGTCCGGCGGTCGTCATGGAGCGTGTTTAACGCCCTCCCCAACCCCATTTGCCGTAATTTTTATAGTTCGCGGAAATAGCTGCCTCGCCGTCCAGTCAAACTTCGAGTTAATTAATCCGCGCGCAGTCGCAAGCGGCCAAATTACACACCAGCCACTCGGCTGCTCCTTAAATACCACCCCGTCCTTCGCCCTCCCCCCACGCACTCACACACTCACACACACAAGCACACACGGTCTCCGGCAAGACCATTTAAATCCGAACAATTAACCATTTTTAAGTGCAACTGCCGCGAGTTTCAAAATGGAGAGTGGAAGCTCATTTTCATTTTCTGATGACGCGGACGCTGCCATTTGGCGTTCGGACCGGGAGAAGCCCTTATCGGGAGTTGGCCGGGCCCGCTTAGCAATCCGCGACTGGTGCCGTTCGCTCGTAAAAATCTGTCCAGCCAATTTAATGCTCCATCTCTGGCTGGCTGGCCGTTTGGCCGGCTCATTCATCTGCATTCCGTCAGGACGGCGGCAGTGGCGCGTTCGTCGTCCGTCCGACAGGCAGATGCCCACACGGCCACATGCCTTCGTGCCTCGTCGTCGTCGTCGTCGTCGTGGTCAGAAAATGGGCGACGACGAGGACGAATGTGTCCAAGAGATCGCCCCGCGAAATGTCATACACATGCATGCCAGCGCGCCAGGATTACCCCAGCCGCACCAGCGTCCAAGGAACAAACGTGAGGTCATTAAATTTGGATTAACGAAACGAAACGAAACGAGATAGACGGCAAAGCCCAGCCGGGGGAGCGGATGATCGCGCCCCAAAAAGAAGACGCGAACAGCACCGTCCACGTTCACGTCCACGTCCAAGTGGGAGGAAGAGAAAGACAAAATCACGTAATTTGTTAAACGAGTAGGCGTGTCCTACTCATTATACTGTTCCTAGGGCAGTCTTCCCGTGGAATCATCCACGCACTCCGAGATGATTCACATTCTCATGGATGTCCAGCCGGAGATCGGCATCAGCAGGGACTACGACGCTGACGCTAACGCTGACGACGGGGAAGACAGAGACGACGCACGGCTAGCCCTATGATTAAAATTTGACATTCTCTGATTCCCCTCGGACTAGATGCGCGGGTGGGTGCGGCACGGCGCTGCGGCGAGGGAAACGAGTGCAGCTCCGCCCGATGATTATGCCCTGACGGCCGGGCGATGGCGATGGAGATGGTGGTGACTTTGCCGCTCTGGCATATGGCTGATAAATTGCCCGCGCTCCTTGGCGAAATGTCAGGGAATTCACTCTCAATGGGCGGACGGATAGCCGCACCGTCGCACCGTCGCACCGTCGCACCGTGGCACCGCCAAGCCGCAGCGGCGGTGATTGTTTTTCGGTTCGTTTTCGGCTGTGTCTTCGTGGCGTATCTGCGATGCCACCACAAATTGTATCTCAGCCCGGAGACGAAGATTAATAATTTGTTTTCGGAGTTTGATTTCATGGTTTAATTTTGTGATTAATTTTTTGTAATTATTAACTTTGCCCAGGAAGAGACAAGCGAGAGAGAGACTGAGAGGAAATGAGAAATTATCCCGACCTCTGCGGCGGACCGTGACAAATTTTTGACATATCCACCGGGCACAGATTAGGCTCTGGGAAGCATGTGTCGGGAGCGCTGCCAGATCAAACAGCAGAAGCCTATCAATCTTGACGATCGGCGCGGCGCGGCTACAAGTGATCGAATGCGGGGAACTAGACTGGGGATGTGTCAAGTTAGGTCGTGACGTGGTCAAATTTCAAATGTCCTCCAGTGTGACATGAGTGGATGAGCATTCACTTTGAAATATCGAGCGATGTTGATTTTCAGCGTTCTGATAGTGACGCTGCCGTCCAAGATGGGCCTGTGCCTGGCTTCTACAGCAGCTTCGTAATCTTCTGTCACAAGTGGACTTTGTGTCAGTTTTATGCCGACTCCGAGAGGCGGGGCATTTTCACTGACACAAGCGTGAATCGTGATAATTTCACGTCAAAAGTTGACCCCAACACCACACCCGGTGGTTGCTTCGGCTTCTAGGCTCCGGGCGCTGGTTGCACTCGATCGCCGGAGCACACGCCTAGAGAGATAGTTCACCGAGACTAGTTTATGTTGATTTCTTTTGAGGCACAGTTGAAAGAGCTGGTCCCGGTCCTTTTGGCCGTTTAGCAAAGGAACGAAGATATGTTGTGGAAGTTGTTACCGTCGGATTCAGAATAAAGTTTCCCGACTATGGAGACTGTCCGTAGATAAAGGTGGTGAAATGGACGCCATGCGTTATACCCTGAAATGATCGTCTGATCAGCACTGCAATTAATCACAGAATTCCTGGACGCTTTTCCGCTTCAGTGTCTTTAATAACAATTCTCTTTCTCCTCATTTAGTATCTTAACGATGGACACAAATGTGAACTTAAGTATTACTTACTTACTTACTTATCAGGCCGGCGACCCATGAAGGGTTCGAGCCTGAGCAATTGCTGCCTTCCATCCATTAAGGGCCTGGGCACGCTGCTTCCAGTCATCAAGACCAAGCTGTCTTGCATCCGCGATTACTTGGTCTTTATACCGGAGATTCGGTCTTCCTCGCCTTCTCGAACCAGTAGGCTCGGATTCAAAGACCCTCTTTGCTGGAGCATTGTTGTTCATGCGCTCGATGTGGCAACGGATTTTTGCCTTCCGGACTACATCCACATCCTGGTACAGCTCGTAGAGTTCACGGTTATGCCTTCTCCTCCATTCGCCTTCCTCGCAGACGGGACCATATATCCGTCGTAGAACGAGTCAGGAGTTTTGAGCCCAGTTGTTTTGACAAACCGAAGTAGCACCGGTTGCCAAGGGCGATTCTACGACGGATCTCCACTGTGATGTCGTTTGTGGAGCTCACCTTTGTCCCGAGATAGACAAACTCCTTTACTACTTCGAAATTGCAGCTGTGGATCGAGAAATTTTGTCCAAGTGATGGAAAGTTTTTTGGTCGTCAGCACATACATATTTCTTTTTGTCCTCATTGACCTTGAGACCAGTTCGTTTCGCCTGTTCTTCAATCACCGTAAAAGCCTCCACTATAGCACAACTCACTGGTCTTTTCCAGGATTTGTCTTAGTGTGAAGATTTGGTCTATAGTCGATTTGCCGAGCCGGAAGCGGCATTGGTACGTGCCAATTAGTGCGGTGCAAAACGGTTTTAGACGTTCACACAGTACGCTGTACAGGATATTGTAGGCGATGTTGGCTGTAGCTGGCTGTAGCTCACGGATTGCTTGAATCATATTGGTCTTAAGTGCTTGAATCGTTTCCCTATTGATGGCATAACATCGGTCCTTCATGGTTCCCCAAAAAAAAAAGTCAAATCGCAGCTCCGAGGCAGCCAACTGACATCGCCAAGACGACGATTTGTGAATTTTGTGCGTAGAAGATCGATGGATATACCTCTATAGATCGATATACCTCTATAGTTGTTGCAAGAGGTAAGATCGCCTTTTTTGTGGATGGGGCATATGGAGCTGATATTCCAGTCGTCGGGCGTGCTTTCGTCTTCCCAAATTTTGCAGATGATCTGGTGCATGCTCCCCACCAGAACATCGCCACCGGCCTTGAAGAGCTCTGATGGTATTCCATCGGAGCCTACGGCTTTGTTGTTCTTCAGCCAGGACTACTTCATCGACTGAAGTTGGGATTTTCTTGATTCCCTATCACTCTCTCCTAGTCAGGCCCATTAAGCAGTTGTTGGAAGTGCTGCTTAAACACATCCACTATTCCCTGCGGGTCAGTAACAAGGCTACCCTCACGATTTCGAAGAGATTGGGTGCCTTTCCTAAGGCCTAACGCCAGGCTTTTGGCTTTTTTATAAAAGGCCCGTATTTTTTGTCTATCCCTAGACTCTTCGATGTCCTTGAGCTGGCGGTTGCGAGAGACCTTTTCTTCAGGCGTATAAGCTTCTTCTCCTCTCGTCTTCTAGCCCGGTACTCCTCTTGCGCTGCTCTAGTTTTCCGTTGCAGCGCTTTTTGGTATGCCTCGGCGGTTGCACCTTTCTTCTGCTCACACTCGCCATCATACCACGGGTTTCTTGTCGAGGGCGGTAGGTAGTCTAAGGTGGTTTCCGCTACCTCTTTTATGGCCGAGCGGCAATCGTTGACGTTGGTGTTCGACGTAGGCATACTGGGGAGTCTCTCGCTTAATTGCCCTTCGTAGGCTCTGGGCAATATCCGTTGTGCTCAGGCGTCCAATGTCAAAACTCTTCTTTGGTGGCTGGTGCAGCTTTCCGACATTGGAAAGTCGGGCTCTGAATCGTGCTGCCACGAGGAAATGGTCAGAGTCGACGTTTGCCCCTCTAAATGTTCGCACATCCAGAATATTTGCCGCATGTCTTGCGTCAATGAGCACATGGTCGTCAGATCGCCAGGTTGCTGTGTGAATTCTTTTGCGAGGGAATCTTGTGCTACTTATGACCATATTACGTCCTGTCGCAAAGTCAGTGTATTACCTGAATTTAAATCCACTCCTCTAGACTGCTACTCCGAGCAACAATAGGAATCTGAGAATGAGCGCTGTAGTGACTTTAGTGACTTCAATTCTTCCTCTGATGTTCAATGTTTGCCCAGATATCTTTGTCTTTTGTGGGCTAGCGCCGCACAAAATCGCAGTTAATGGTCTGGAATTTCATTTGATTCTCCGAAATTTCATCCGGAGTGACCTTCTTCTGATGCTCATAGTTTTCGTAGGTGCTCCCTGAGTTTACAGTGTCCTGTTAGAAACCCTGTTAGGATACGGAGGTTGTTTTTGGTCATTCTGATACAAGTTAAGCCAAAAAATATTCTCTCCCTCAAAACTTGTTCCACGTCGTCATCACACCATCGACACCGTTTCCCACAAGCGGAAAACGCTGACTTGACGTCTGGGAAATCGGAGACACCAAGATCGCTGCATTCCATCACGTACGGCGCACGGAAATCCGAGTACACCCGTGGGAGCATGTCATCGTTGCGGACCTGTTGCTGAGTATTTAAGGTAGCGTTAAGTTAGTTTTAAACGAGTTCGATTTTAAACATTGTAAGGGAAACCTCTGCCCAAAAGGGAAAGTAAATAAAAAATATTTTTTTAAAAAGAAAATAACAAGCAATTGTTTAATTTACATGCTTCAAACCGCTTGCGATTATGTTGACCCAAGAGTTTCTTGGCCTGCTTCATACCATGAGCGTTGTTCCATGTATCTGCTCGGTTCCATCTTTCTAGTTCCATGAACACTTCTCTGAACACGTGATCGCCTACAGCGCAGAATGGTTCGGGACCTATAAAATGTTCCTACGCTCCTTTCCTAGCTAGGGAGTCGGCCATTGCATTGCCTTCTATCCCTGTATGATCAGGTATCCAGCAGAGTCTTACCCTGTTACTTATATTCAGCTTCTTAAGCTTCTGTATACATTCCCACACGAGCCTGGCTCTGATGATATAGGAATCTAGTGTCATGATAGAGGCTCGACTGTCCAACTTAATTGCTATAGTTCACGTCAAGATTGATCTGAGCGCATCTGTCTATGACATAGACTTCTGCTTGAATGATACTGGAGCATTTGCCCATGGGTTCGTAGTACTTTGTCCGGGGTCCAAATACTCCTGCCTCTGTTCCTTCAGCAGTTCTTGATCCATCCGTATAGCATTTTATCGTGTTGCTGCTCAGTCTGTGGACTGTGGTTTCAGTTTTTGTTGGTGCTGAGCTTAGTGGTAAATTCCGATTGAAAATTGAATTTCCTAATCGCGTCATCCTTCGGAATGTCCAGGAGTGGTCGTTTTTTTGACTAGTGCATCGAATTGTCTCGATGTAACGCGCCTGTCTTTTCCTATCCCTTCTTTTGTCATTCTCATGATTGTCTTATTCGCACATTCTGCGACCACCAGATGCAATGGAGTCAGCTAGAGCAGCACCTCCATGGCGGCAGTTGGGCAAGTTCTCACGGCCCCTGTAATACAGAGGCAAGCCAACCTTTGAACTTTGTTGAGTGTCTCTCTTGCGCTGATCGAGTTGGTTCTTTTGGACTATGCTATTGCACCTATGTACATCCATCTTAGGATACTTGGACTGTAACCCCAGGATTTAAACGCTAAGCTTATACAAATCATAAATCATAAAGCACGCGTCGTCTCCCTGATGATCTCTTCTGTGTGTCTTTTCCAGATGAGTTTGCTGTCTAAGATGACTCGGATTAAGACTTAGCCCAGCTGACAGACACCACTCTTTGGTATTTTTTAGTCCCGATTCGATGATACCACACAAGGTCTCCTCAGTCCAGCCTCTGGCTATAATTACTATATCACCAGCATATGCTTGCCATTTGATGCCGCGATTTGTTAGCATCTCCAGAAGTTCGTCTACAACTAGGTGAGATAAAACTCCTCCTTGATCACTTCTTTTGTTGTGTTGTGTTGACTTTTATTATACCTTTCTGATGCCTGCGTCTCAGCTGATGGTCTAAGTGGGGCGAAAGTACCGAAGAAGAATAAATTGACACTCGTTCTGGAAAAGATCGTGGAAAACTCTCACGCCAACACAAAAGGCACAATCTTCCAGAAGTTCGTAGCACACGCGTATGACATTGATGTGATTGGCAGAACACAACGAGCCGTGAATCAGCTCTTTACTGGCATTGAGACAGATGCGGCTAGAAAGGTCTGGCGCTGAATACGGGGGAAATGAAATATATGCCGTCCTTAAGAAAGAACACACAACATGGACGTCTAGGACTATTCTGATTCGATGATGATGCTCAGTCTGCGGACTGTGGATTCATTGCTCCAGTCCCCTTTTAGTGCTGAGCGTAACGGTGAACTTCTTTTGGAAATTGAACTTCCTAATCTCGTCATCCTTCGGAATGGCCAGGAGCTTATGAAATATCTTGAATCGCGGAAGCTTCTTAATGACCGGCAGTACGGTTTCCGTAGTAACAGGTCCACTGGTGATTTGATAGCTTATCTCACCGAAAAGTGGAACACATCTTTGCATAATGCAGGTGAAAACAAGATCGTCGCACTTGATATTTCTAAGGCATTTGACAGAGTTTGGCATCAAGCTCTTTTGTCGAAAATGCGTGCATATGGTATCGATGAATCTCTTCTTCTATGGATTAGAAATTACCTTTCGAACCGTTCAATTCAAGTTGTTTTGGATGGGTTCAAGTCTGATATCCACCAAATAAATGCTGGTGTACCCCAAGGCTCTGTTCTGTCTCCGACACTCTTTCTCATTTTTATTAATGATCTCTTGTCTGCTACTTCTAATCCAATCCATTTCTTCGCTGATGACAGCACCCTCAGCTTTTCATATTCGTTCCGAGACTCACGACCCTGCCCTTCGGCCGTAGAATTGGAACGGCAGCGTATGTTAAGCTCCTTGAATTCCGATCTTGACAGCATAATTAACTGGGGAAACAACAACAGAGTGGAATTCAATGCTTCTAAAACTCAATGCTGTCTGCTGTCACTCAAGCGAACCCTTGTTAATCAGCCATTATCCATGAATGGTGCTTGTGTCGATGAAACCGGAAAGCTTTCCATCCTTGGTATGTGTATCAACAGAACACTTAGTTGGAACGATCACATATTTGAGGTCGCCAAAAATGCTGCGAAATGCTTAGGTTTCCTTAATCGATGCAAGAAATATTTCATCCCCTCTGATTTGGCTTTCATTTATAAAGCGTATATCCGCCCCAAGCTTGAGTACAACGCTCATATCTGGTCTGGTGCCCCAAAGACCACCCTGCACCTACTAGATAGAATCCAAAAGCGAGCGATAAAACTTATAGGAGACAACAATGTCGCAAAGTCATTAGACTCGCTCGAACATCGACGTACCGTTTCTTCTTTGTCTGTATTTTATCGCTATTTCAACAAACGATGCTCAAGTGAGCTAGCCAACTGCATTCCTCCTCTCCATGAATTCACCCGCAATACTCGTCTCGCCAGGAATGCTCATCAGTTTACCCTTAAGCCTACTTTCGGACGCACAGTTAAATTTAGAGACTCGTTCTTCAGCCGTACTACGCGAATTTGGAATGCTCTTCCCAGCCCTATATTTCCCACAGACTACAACCCGCAGATATTTAAGACCAATGTGCACAGGTACCTCCTCTCCCTTTCTCCCTCTATACCTTCGGCCCGTGCTGTGTCTTGACCCCGGACACTTAAGGGTATTAGCAATCCCTTGAGCGCGCGCAAATTATAAAAAAAAAAAAAAAAAAGGAGTGGTAGTTCTTCTGACTAGTGCATCGAATTGTCTCGATATAATGCACCTGTCTTTCCCTATCCCTTCATTTGCCAAATTTCAGTCTCTTAGTGGTAGGGATTTCGTCACAGAAGACCCCCGTGGCTGTACACGCATTCGTTTTTGAGCCGTCAGTGTATAGGGCCATTTCCCCTTCTGCTATTATCATTTGTTCCTGCCATCGCTTATGGTCCGGAAAGCGTTGCTTGTCTCTCCGGTAAGTAGTCAGTTTGCCTTATACTCCGTGCTTCTGTCCATCTCTTTAGTATGGCAGCGCGACCGTCTGAGCATCAGGACCGAGACTGCACTGATGAATAAAACGAGGGGAGGGAGGAAGATATGAAGATGGCTAGCTTCCGGTGTTGTTCTGAGACAACCTGTTATTCTTAGGCACGCCGAACTTTTTGTGTGCCTACATGTGACGTATTTAGGCTACTTTTTAGGACGATGCGTCAAATTAATCCTTAGATCAAACCTTTACACGTGTTATTAACACGAAAAAGTTACTCACAATGGGTAAAAGTAGCCGCCGTCGCATAGAGGTTGGGTGCGATTCTAGGTTCAATCCTCGGACATTTTCTTAATTCACGCCTTTACCTCTTTCGAGTTAATGACAATGCTTAAAGAGCATTCTTGCCTCAAAAAAGGGTTTTCAAACTTCGCCGTTCGTAGTTGAAAGGTTCCATTAACTTGAGAACAACCACTCATCTTGTGCGAGTTGGTATGAGCTTGGTTCAGGACTATGTGAGGGCCTGGCAAATCCCGGCCATTGCCTGTAGAGAAAAGAGTACAGCACGACTACATTTCGACTCGAGAAAATACTCGATATTTGTCAGCTGTAGCTACAACCCCCCCCAGCCATTTGGTCAAAGATGGATACTCACAAGTGGCGAGTCAAGTTCGTTACCGCCAAGAAGTGGACAGTTTAATCGCTAAAATAATGATGTTGCAAGAAGCGAGCAGGCATCCACCGAACAGCTATTTACGTCACCAATTGACTGGCCCAGCGGAACACTGATACTGGTAGTATAAGACAGAGCATCAGACAGGGCTATAAATGCCTGAATTAGTACGCGACAAGATGGACGATGAAATACTCCCCGACCTTACGAAGATGAGGCAACCATCCCGAGAAACCTTTGTTGTCATCTTCCTCCTCACTGAAGCTGCCACGCTTAGCCTCTTCCAACAGAAACGAGACCCACGTTGGACGCCATTCTGCACATTTAACTATCCCCTCCGTTGATCCTCCTTTTATTCATATTCACGCCAGCGCCAAGTAAGAACCAAAAGAAGGCTCCCAGAACTGCTCCCTACTCCACGTCATATGCAGTGTCCCATAACCCAATTGCAGCCGAGTCGACAACTGTCCACCACGAGCGAGTCTTTTACTCGCAACAACGAAAAGTAAGCAATTAGTGGGACTTTCCAGATCCGCTCCACCACTGCAACGCCACTTAAAATTGAATGTTTTTTGTTTTTCTTTTTTTGCTTCCCTTCCTTTCCGCGGAACTGTCCCTCCCCCCTTCGAGTGTGGCACTTCCCTTAACAAGCCGTGTACGTGTGTACATTCCGCAGGACATGCCAACAAAGAACAACGAGGGGAAGTGAAGTGAATCAAAAGAAATTACATCGACTGTGATAGCCTGTAATTTTCTCAAATTGCCTTTGTGTTGCTGTGCCTCCATTGTCGGCCCTTCCTGGGTTTTATTTCTATTCGACACTCCACCCGGCGATTCAACGATGTCCTCACCCGCAAGGAGCCCAAGAGCACCAGCCAGCATAGTGGGCTGCACATATGTGTGTCTCTGTGTCCCCTCGAGCCGAGTGAAAAATCCTTTCGCTGGCAAATTAAATGTCCTGGAAAAGTTTTGACACGAGAATTAAGTGGAAAAATATTTATGCATGCATGCATGGAACGCCCGCGTCGTCCCACAGCTGAAAGGACACCGAGAGGAAATAGGCAATAAAGCCGAGCAAAACACTAGAATTTTGTTGTTTGTTTCCTCAGTTCGCGTGCAGGTCGTCGCATTCGCTTTGCAGAAATGTCACGACGACGCCGCTTCGCTCTGATTTCAAGGAGGCACAAGTGAAATGACGCGAGGACTTTTCACATCAAGCGCCATGTTGGGTGGGGTAACAGGGGCCGAAATATGCAAATTTCCACCGGGGGTGTGGTGGTTTGTTTGGGCTTGTGGGCGGAAAAGGGGTGGCCGCGGCGTGGATTCTTTGGAAATGGAAAGGACTCCATTTAAGTGGCGTATAATTTTCCCATACATAGGGCGGTGGCCCCCGCCACGCCATTGACACTGATCGATTGACACCGGGCGCTTGACAAGTGTACAACCCCATCGGCAGCACCGGCAGGCCATCGACTCTGAGCGCACGGCCCATCTGGCGAGCAATTAATAATCGAAATGTCATCTCTGACCTTTTGCCAAGATGCACGACCAACGATAGGCGGGCCCGGCTTGCCGATCAAACGCGGTGGAGGCGTCCGCGGAGGGAATCGAACTTGTCACGGCTGTCAGTTGGCAGCCGAAAGGACGGCCAGAGGAGTCGATGCGTGATACACCCCGCGATCAGGCGAACATACGTATACACGATCGGTGATCGTGCAATATCCCCCTTTGCAGGTTGTCAGCTCGATCCCGCCGCCGCGTACCTGTCTGTCACTCGGGGGATACCTTGCGGGTAGAGTGACCCGCCCGACCGGTCGCTGTATCGATCCGATTGGCCGGACGACTGCGGAGCCTGGAAAACAATTAAAAATCTCATTCATACCTCGTGTACCGAGTAATAGATACCGAAAAGCAATTTGTAGTTCTGACGGAGACGACCGACCGGGCGACCCGCGTTGCCAGTGATCCATTGTGCTGCGGCTGTCCATTGTCGGTGCGGCGACTGCGGTGCGGATCTCGTCGCGATACACAAAGTGGTTCGGACATGGACACCGAGCGCCATGGGGGACAGAATCAAAAGAAAGATTCACTTTCAAAGTGACCCCAATGCGATGTCGCGGTCGTTGTCGATCCACCACGTCCCCCTCGTCCCATGGCTCGGCTTCAATCATCCCAATCTGACACAATACATATATTTCTTCATTTCATCTTCGGTCGATTGTCTTCAGTTGATTCCTTTTCAGTTTTTGTTGTCGTTGCTGTTGCTGTTGTTGTCGGTGTTCGCCCCTCTCGGACACGGGCCGATCCACATCATCAACAACTCCATGCTGGTCCTCGTCATCTGCGTCATCCTCTTGGATGCGAGTAATTATATTTTTGGATGTGTGCTTGTGTGATAAATTGCTTTGGCTTCGCAGGAGAGAACGAAAGAAAGACCGACCGACACCGGTCATCTCACCTGCGACGTGTCTCTCTGTGTCTAGATGCGGACTGCGAGGCATGTGATTGCGACAAATAATAACAATCATGAGCAATCGGCGGTGGTTGAGGCAGCGGACTGGAGTATTGAACGCCACGCCGTGTTCGGACATCATTTGGAGATCACTTGGAGATTGATCGTACGGCCGATGTCCTTCGCAGTAGTGGGCAATTCTTCAATTTGTTCTCTCGTCTCGGTGCGGGCCAGTGTGTGTGTGTGTGTGGATTCGTCATTTTTGTTCGCTTAGCAGGGGTCTGTGTGCTGTTTGTGGGGCGGGAGTCATTCGTCAAACACGAAGAAAAAGCCTCGAAATCGAAATCGATCGAGTTGAAGTCGATCTGGCCATTGGACGGCGGGCCGGGATGTGTGATCCGGAGTGCGTATTGATTCGTCACAGCGGATCGTGTTTATCGCTTGCTGCGATGTGCGACACACAATAGATTGATTGTGTGGTGTTGTGCAAGACGGGTCGGCGGGTTTTTTTTTTCTTTTTGTTCGAAGCTGACCGGCCGCACCGTGGGAGAGTTGAGTTGAGTTGAGTTCCTTTGAAGAATGGGAACATATTTGCGGGAATGTGATGTCCATGATTCAGCCGCGATCGCAGGTCAGCAGCCTGTTGATTGATCTGTGGACGTTGACGGTGTTTGACAAGCGTCGTTTGTCATTAGTCTGCAAGTGGCTGCTAATGAGCGACGTGTGGCTGGAAAACTGGTCATTGGACTGAAACTATAAAATTCCTTCGACGAGGCCGGCTGTCGTGTTTCACCCGAAGCCAGTTGACAGTTCAACTCGATGGTGGCGAAGTTTGAAGTTCAAGCCCTGACTACATGGTCTAGCACCCTTGATCGCTGGTACGGTGTAGACAATTTTGTGGACAATGTGGACAAGTCTGTGTCATAAATTTACGAAGCAATCGAAAACTGGACCAGTAAACAAGTGAACAGAGGTGAATAGTTATATAAAGTGGTTAAATTTTAAGGGCCGATGTTGATTTTGAATAAAACACAAATTATTTAGGAAATTATTGTCATTTATTTTTATTATGATAATATTGGTATGGTTCAATTATGTATGGAACAAAATATCGGCCAAATGACCGCCGCGACCTAGGCGGCACACCTCCGATGGGCCAAAATGTCGATGACGCTGAAGCATAATTGAGGTTCTATGCCGTTAATGTGCCGAATTATCTCATCCTTTAGCTCTTGAATTGTTGCTGGCTTATTGACGTACACCTTTTCTTTCAAATAACCCCAAAGAAGAAAAAAACCAAAGGTGTCAAATCACATGATCTTGGCGGCCAATTGACATCGTCACCACGTGAGATAACACGGCCATTGAATTTGTCGCGCAAAAGAGCCATTGTTTCGTTAGCTGTGTGGCAAGTGGCACCGTTTGAATATGCTTTCCTTTTAACATTAACAGATTGCTGTCTACCAGTTGTATGAATGTACCAGTTTCGTCGATTCGGTAGAGAAATTAAAATTGCTTATTAGTTTAGAGCACAGTAGTGGTTCACAGTATCGAAGGCTTTTGAGATAGTCGGCAATAAATAGAAGAGCAGTTTTGCGGCTCCGCTTACGTCGAAAGCCCGATTGACACGAGCTAAGTGTATATTCCGCAAGATGGTGAAGTAATTGTGTGAGCAGAGCTTTTTCAAAAACCTTTTTTTTGGCTATGGATTCGATTTTAGCAGTCTTCACTCAAATAAATGAAAATATCGTGTCACCCTGCACCCTTCCACGTACGTACACACAAATATTCTTAACGCAATTCTGCAATCAACTTCCTACAATCCTCTCAATTATGTAATCGTATGATCTGAATTATGTAAGCTCTCATTTATATATTCTCTCATTTACATATGCTCTGTTACACACATTCTGTTATACGCATGTTAAAAAAAAGCCTAATCGATGTCATTAGCGCTCGCTGTTAAAATAAAGCTGTTGTGGAGATACGTTCTCGAGTGAGTTTGTGATTTATTTGCCCTTACAACTCGTAGAGGTGTACCGAAGTAGTACAAATTGTGTTAAAAATGTAAATAATATAAGGGCAATGATAATATAATAAATTTAGGGTGTATCCCATTCAATCCAATTGCATTTATCTTTACTGAACGTAACGCTTCTACGACATCAGGATCAGAAAAGCGTAGAAGGGAGAAATATCATGTGGTCTTGTTAATGTCAATAGGCTCCCCTAATCTAGCTCTAAAGTCCTATATCAATAAAGGGGGAACAATAGATCAATCGTCTCTACCCATTTTCTTCAATTCACTACTTTTGAGCTTGAGTGTACATACAAAAATCCCCAGGACCATATACTGATTCTAGTCAAGATATATTTAAGCTTATAATCAGAACTCTAGTGAACAGGCTAGAACAGGGCGAGGCGTACCATTTTAGGTCCGCGTCACCAAACATGATAACATCACACAAACTGCAGCAGCTTCAAATTCTCAGGTCCGCTTTGGTTTTAGGACATGGTAGCAACTGCAGATTCAGCCGCACTCAGAACTCTGGAAATCTGGAACTCTGGACAAGGGTCAAAGTGGCCAAAATGTGAGAAAGGCCAATAATTTCAGACCCAGCACACTATCCTCGTTTATTCTTAAAACTTGCAAGAAACTGGTGGGTCTACAAATAAGTGAAAGGACTCCATTTAACTTCCTGTCCCCGAACCAACCCTCATTTCGCAGAGCTTACAGCGCTCCACTCTCTAGTTGACATCGTCGAAAAATAGCCTGAAAACAAGGAATGCGAGTGGCAGCCTTTCCAGCCATAGACGGAGCTTTCATCAACGTCATACGAACGTCATCGACCCTGTATCCGAGACGCAAGTTATCAAGTAAGTTCACCTTACAGTGGATACATGTCAAGTGGGGCAGGTTGTTACGTGTTTAATTCAATACAAGTCCAATAACCGACTTTAAAGTCACGTTAATTAGCGCGCACTAAGAACACTCAAAGCACAGTGTCTACAATTTTCGACCGCTTGATTTCCATGTAATCCATTGTGACCCCTCGAAAGTGCAATTCAACCACAGCCCATACATAACAAAACTCCCCGTAAACCCATTCAAGAACGACACAGCGACTAGAACCCACTCTCTAGCTCAAAAACTAAGCATCATCCCCGCCTAATTGACGTTTCAATATTTCTTCCGCTTATTCACTCGCAACGGATCAATTGAATACACGTCCCAATCCCTTTCAGTGCAACCACAGAATCAACCAAAAAACCATCGAATTCCGTACGAAATCATCCGCCAAATGAAATTCACACAAAGACCTGCAGTCATCCCGACGTCCCTTCGGGACTCGCAGGTGTACCACATTTTCACAATTCGATTGCAACTTCCGTTCGAGTGTAGCTCAATGCCATCAATCGCGCGAATCCGAATTCGTGATGAGATTTCACGCGAATTGCCGTCCGAACGTTCGCCCCTTCCCACGCCCGTGTACCGGGAAATGTGCTCTCCAGCGAGAGCCAATGGATCGAGGGATGGACGAAAAAAACGAAATAAAACATGCATTTTCCCCGCAGATGCACACGGAAGCTCATGAATATTCATCGTTATTACTTGTGGCACTTGGCACCGTGGCGGCGGCGCCGGGTGGCGGCCGTTGCTGCTGGTAATCGCTAAATCGCTTGTTTACGCGCCAATAATGCGTGCACGGGAAATGAATTTTTAATGCAAAGCACTGTGCATTTTTTTTTTATAATCGTCATTTTAATTGAATCATATTTGCAAAGCGCGAGGGACGCTGCAAACGCTTTCACACACCGATCGATGTCGAGGGGTGCCCACTTGGTGGAGGGAGAGCCGCGTCACGGTGGCGGGCGTTCGCAGAAAACACAAGCACAGAGGAACATCATATCACTCCCCCTGACCACCTACTACAAGGCTTCTGGAAAGTGCTTTGTGTTCGGCGCGCCCGGTCGGAGTTCCTGTCCTCTTGTTGGCTTCTCGTGGGTTCCGAGGTCCCAGGCAATCGGGAATTAATGCACTCAGCAGCAACACACGACCCCATCATCAGGAGTTATTTCGAAAAGGCGGTCCGGCGATGATTTATTGCAATCGGATTGTGAAATGAATTAAATGATGTGTGAGGCTGGGAGCTGATCTTGCACGTTGACGAGGGTGTGCTGAGCGGGGGATAGGCCTGACTCGCCTGACGTATACCTCTTGGGGGCAAGCCAATAGAAGGAGAGACGAGATGACTGCGACGTCATTAGAAAGAATGCGTGTGTCTCAACTTGCTCTTGCCTTGGGATTATGTTAACAAAGAGGAAGTGTACAAGTGTGCCTGGAGGTTTGTCTTCGTTTTGACTAAGCAGCAGTTTCACAGGACGTCGCCACAGGACTCCCTCTCTTGGATATTGTGAAGCGTCTAGGCGGTTTGCTTACTCCTTCAGAACGGGTGGTATCTACGGCGCTATTTGAAGCTTGCCTGGTTGAAGACGAATCCTCAAATTGGTAAGGTCCAACGTACGAAAGTTTCGTACGTCACACATACGTGGGAAACCGTATCGAAGTTCTCTGGAACAAAAAATGGTTCCGTCTGGTGTTTGGCAACATTTTTGAACACTACACTGCAGCATTCAGACTCAAAAAAACTGGCCCATTCTACTACCAGGCAGCAACCTACATTTAATGAAATTTCACAGGCGCTTCTGTGATGAGGACCCTACATCATCAGCTCTCACCTTATCAGCACCAAGTAACTACCAGCTGATCCGAGCAAAGGCGGGACAGTGGCAGAGGAAGTGCTCTGCAGTGTCGTCGTCTTCTCCACAGGCGTCGCAGAGGGTTTTGTCGCGAAGGCCAAGCACATTTAGGTGTTTGGTTCGAAGGTGCAGTGGCCCGTTAGTAGGTCGGTAAGTCGTCTGTAGTCTTTTCTGTTAAGAGATAACATCTACATCCTGGAGAGATATGCCACCTCTGGTTGTGCTCTCGAGAAGCCCACCCATCGATGGAAGCTCTAACCGAGGAAGAGGGTAGTACCAACGCAGGTTCGGGTCCTAAGAGTATCTCCTCTGATCCCTGTCTAGCTAGTTCATCCGCGATCTCATTCCCCGTGATCACGTGGTGGCCCGGCACCCAAACAAGTCTTAGCGAATTGAACCTGCTGATCCAATTTAGAGAAGACTTGTATTCTTGGACTACCCTGGAAGTGGTTAAAGGGTTGAGTAGGGCCTTAAGCACAGCTTGGCTGTCGCTGCAGACACAAATACTACACCCCTTCCACCTGTTCTTCGCAATATAGTTCGTGGCCATTAGGATCGCATAGGCTTCCGCTTGGAAGACCGACACAAATTTACCTAATGAGGTGTGAAGTCTAATGTTGTTGCTCTCTACGAAAGCGCCAGAGCCAGATACTTCAATGGTCTTGGAGCCACCCGTGAAGATTCGAGTACATTCTTTTCCTGGCTCATATTCTGGCCAGAGCCAGTCCTGAGTGCAGGGAAAGTCGACTTTGTATGTGCGTCGCTTTGCTGATGTCCATGAGTCTCTCAAGAACACTTCTTTTTAAACGGAAGATGCCAACTTTCTCCTCCTCGTGAAGAGAACAACCTCCGCTTTAAGAGGGTTAACTGCAAGCCCATGTCGATCACGTCTAGAGCCGCCTGCGGTTTTGAACACACAGCCACTAGGCCCGATCCGACAGACAGTACGGCTACATCATCCGTATATGCCTGGGCGTAGACGTTAGAGCTATTAAGGGCGTCAAGCAGAGAGTCAACCAGCATGCACCATAGCAGAGGAGATAGGACGCCACCCTGAGGACAGCCTCTATTTACCTCCGACATTACATGCTGGCCACAGTCCGCATCCGTAATTGTAGTTCTATTCATTAGCATTGCTTTGATCCACAACACTAATGATTCCTCTACACCAGGTTCTGTGGCCGAGTTGTACATGCCATCAAAAGTCGCATTGTCAAAAGCACCCTCTATATCGACGAAGATGCCCAACGCGTATTCTTTCCCATCGAGTGCACATTCAATTCTGCGCTCCATGGCGGCCCCATGCGCTCCGTTGGCAATCGTCGTGACCAAGTTGTCTTCTTGGCTACAAATCTTTCAAGCTGTTTCAAGTCAGCTTGTTCTTCTCATCGCTCGTGAACTCACTAACAAATAGAGTGCATTGAGCAGGCGTTATGGAAATGACAGTAACCTCTGATTTGTCCACGTTAACCTTCATCCCAGCATCCGCACATGCGGCCACAAACATATCGAGTGCGCGCTGGAATTCCGTCTGGGAGGACGTGAGCATAACTACGTCATCGGAACTAAGTCAAGGAAGATGATCTACGCCCAAATATCTTGCCAAGGCAGAAGGTTGCCATATGAGTTGATAGCCAAGCAGCCACCAAAGCTATTGCCTCCTTTACTTCATATTCTAAGCAGGTGCTGGACGTCGTTTGAATTGCAGCACAAAATGCCTCTTATCTGGGTTCCAAGTCACAGTGATAACTGGCTTGGGCAGGGATCTGCGCCTTAGTGTTTCCTTGCAGAGATGGCGCATATTCCACTACCAGCTGCCATGACTAATATCATGAAACAGAAAGCCTAAAATGGGTCAGACATCAAACAAACTATGACCTGAGTATAACCGATCCAAAACAAGTGATCTCCTTCGGCAAACTGGTTAAGATATCGCTAGATTGGTGGTGGCCTGTATGTAACACTGACCCACAGGAGATCATACCGTCAAACTACGTATCCTACCCAACACACATTGTCGCAGTTGCAACAAACTTAGCACCCTTGACGAAGTCCAACGCGGTCGGTGAAAGGTGCTGATTTACGGCCGCCTTCCAATTTATTATGTATACAGCATTTTGTTCGCGACAACCCTGTTTCGACCGTTCTTCAATCGCCGTCAATATACGCCTACGGGAAAAACATAACGACATATGTTTGATTTCTGTAACACACTTAACGAAGGAATCTCGTTTAAGTTTAAAGGGCTACTGTGGCTATCACGCCTATTACCCACCGCAGGGGGCAAGAGGCAGGTCATCATTGTTTATACGAGATAACATCAAACACTTAGTAGGATTAGCTAGAATACCATACAATGCAATTATGTACAGTTCGCGTACATAACAAACACGCACTCATATAACGTGTCGTCCATTTACTGCCCACCGCGCAGTAAAATTGAACAATTCGAGTACGACAACACATTTCTTAGTCTGGGTCAACACTTTACTAATCGGTGGAAATTTCAATGCGAAGCATTCCTATTGGGGATCAAGAACCATCTCCCAAAAAGGCAGAACATTGTACAAAGCCGGTATGAAACTTAGCTGCGAGCCTTACTCGACAGGGAAGCCCACCTACTGGCCTACGGATTTCACGAAAATACCAGACGTCGTTGACTTCTTCGTTATGAAGGGTATTTCAGGAAACTATTTAAAACTAGAAGAAAGCTCTGATCTCAGTTCAGATCATTCTCCAATTATATTCACTATGAGCGATACGCTCGTAAAAAGGGAAGCGCCGCCTACATTAACTAATCACCGTACAAATTGGCAAGCATTTAGCACCTACTTGCAAGATCATGTTGAACTTATGATACCGCTGAGAACCCCTTACAAATTGACTTACAAATTGAACTTGACAACTTGATAGTAAATATACAGTGTGTCGCATGGAGCAGTACACCACGCGCAAGAAGAGCGACGATTAAACACATCTTACGATACCCACCGGAAATAAAGGAAATTGTAACGGAAAAAAGAAAAGCACGCAAGAAATGGCAACAAACTCGCTCGCCACAGCATACAACTCGTCTTAGCCAATTGTGTAATCTGTTGAAGGCGAAAATCAAAGCGTTCAAAAACAATAACTTGAATGCGTATCTAGTAAACTTATCTGGAAAAAAAGAAACCAACTACTCACTCTGGAAAGCGGTGAAGGGATTTAAAAACCCTGAGGCACATAACGTCCCAATCCGGAAGAATACAGACGAGTGAGCGAAAGAAGATAAAGAGAAAGCTAATCTCCTGGAGGAAACGTTTAAACCATTCGACGGTCAAACACTCCCTGCCAGATACAATGGAACTGCCGTACAAGACGACAATTACATTGTCAAAGCTTAGGGAAGTACTAAAAAAGCTCAAACCGAAAAAAGCTCCTGGTTATGATTTAATTACAGGAGAAATTCTCAAAGAGTTACCCAAGAAAGCCCTTCTTAAGTTACTATATGTAGGGAAATTCGGGAGGGATGGCAAATAAAACACGGTCTCTTCGAAGGTTCTTTATTGACTGACTCTACATCATGCATTTTCTTACAACATTCATTAGGAAAACGGTGCGAGTGCACAGTAAGACAATTGCGGATAGATCATTCGATCATTTAGGCCAATGACGATTATTATAGCAAACGTATTCTATGTACTGAAAGCTCTATTTGTGGAGTAAATAGAATATCCAGTAAAATACACAGTCGAGACCATAAGTAAACGGACAGATTTAAATTAACATTGACTACATATACCTAATTAATGCCGCCCTTAGACTAGAACGTGTCCCTAGTCAATGGAAAGTGGCAGAAGTTGTCAAACCAACGGATGAGAAGTCATATAGACCAATTTACCTTCCCCCGATAATGTCTAAGGTTTTTGAAAAAATTCTACTTAGACGCTTAAGTTTAATTGTGGAAGAAAAACAGCTTATTACAAATCACCAATTTGGTTTTAGAAGTAAACACTGAACTATTGACCAAGTACATCGTATATCTGAAGTAGTAGAAAAGGCATTTGAACAAAAGCTCGTTTGTTCAGCCGCATTTCTTGATGTTTCCCAAGCCTTTGACAAAGTTTGGCACGAAGGCCTGAAATATAAACTTAACCGATCCCTACCGGGGGAAACTTTATAGTATTCTAACGAACTATCTCTCTGAGAGACTCTTCCGAGTAACACACGGAAATGAATATTCTGCCTTTTAAAATGTAAATGCTGGTGCACCGCAAGGGAGTGTTCTTGTCCCTCCGCTATACCTGCTGCATACGAGTGATTTACCACAAGAAGAACACACTGTTCTAGGCACATTTGCTGACGACACCGCCATTTTGGTAACAGCCAAAACGGTAGAAGAGTCTACATCAAAATTACAAAGTTCACTGGATCAGATACACGAATGGATGGATCGTTCATATCAATTTGACTTATAGGCTCGTTGATAACTTGCCAGTCTTTCTAAATCGTGGCAAAATACCTTTCGGTAATGAAGCCTTCTATGGTCGAACGTTCGCCATAGAGTCTTGTTGAAGATTTCCACACATCCACGAAAAAAAAAAAAATAAAATTACGCCTACAACGGCAACGAGGGAAAGACCGTTCGGAAGACATAAAGATCCCAACCGATGGCTCGATTTTGTTCAATTAACACCAAATTTAGGCGATTCTTGTCCATGCAACCCCTTCCTGAAATAGGACACAAGATCGCTCGCTCTCACACAACCACCCTCCAGTTCCCCTCTGCACAGTGTGACTCATCACTGAATGACGAACTTACCGAACACAAACGGCAACCACTTTCCTTGGTCAATGAGACTTGCCCCCAAGTGATCATGCTTTCACCATATTCGCACTGCAACCCATAGCAGCCTCTTAGCCCAAACCCCCTCCCCAATAAACAATAACCGCTTAGCGCATGCAAATTCCCATGGCAAGGCGCTCACCACCGTCGAGATACCACTCCTCTCGAAGTCGTTGAGGAAATTTTCGCAAACAAGACCATCGCTGGCAACCGAAGTACCTAAAGTGACACATTTTGGGCCACTTCTGTTGCGACTCCAGTTAATTTGTTTGCGCACACCACACACACGGCGTTCCAATTCACGTTCGGTGCGGTTACACAAACTTGTTTACCTGCCTGTCATATCACTCATCCTTCCACATCTCATTCCGCGCTCGTAATTGGTTTAGCTTACAAATAACGTTTTTGAGAAATAGATTCACATCTCAATTGCCCTCCTCGATCACTCCATCGACAACGCCGGCAGCAAGACTGGAGAGCTGGCTTCAGCATCTCGCCTCGATCGCCCACCGAGCTTGGTGCGGTGATCATCATCAACGTCTTGTCTGCTGCCTCTTCACTGGCCGTCGCGTCGATGTCCCGATGTCGATGATGACGACGACGACGACGATGACATAAAATTGTCAATTAAAGATCGTGAAGAAATCTTTCTTCGCTCGCTCGTCAAGGGGCCGGCCATCACTCGAGAATTAATAGACGAGTGCGTCTGCGAAGACGCGCTCTCGAACCGACAAAAAACGACCGTCGGCCGGGGACAGACAAGCGACGACCGACGACCGACGACCGACCAGCTACGAGGGACGTTCGAAAAATGATAATCGTTAGCCCTCGAGCCGAGTCTCGGTCCACTTAACGCGTTATGCGAGCCCACGAATATCTGTCCATGCCCTCGGGAGGGAGGGGACATCAAATGAGGGGGAGCACCACCGCCGGCCAATGGTCATTTATTACGGAATGAAATCAAATCGAAGCGCAGACCCACCCAGCACCGGCCGAAGCTGGAAGGCCTGACAAAAACCGAAAGGAGTTCAAGTAACGAGAAAGGTATCCGCCCGCAGCGTGTTCGTGATGATGGCCCAAGTCCCCGACCGCATGTGGGTACGTGCGCGGACGCCGAACCGAACCGCACTGCACGCTCTGAGTCGACCGCACAGTCTTTTGGCCGCGGCGGCGGCTGCTGCTCCCGCTGGAGAGGCTGCAACAGATAATGTCATTTTAATTGTTTGTCCCAAAAAATCGAGTCACGGGCATGCCGGCATTTGATCGTGACCATCGTCGTCATCGTCGTCGTCGTCGATCGTCGTGTTGAGAGACATCTTGGGGCGGAGACGACGTAGCCGTGGAGATAGATGCGTGGCGTGAGACAAATGATCCAACGTGGTGTGCTGTTGGGCCGAGATGATGGAGGAGTCTCGAATCTTGAATGTCCGTCCTGGTCCACTGGGAGGGTAATTTGGAAATTTTGTCCCGAGATCGCCTGCACGGGCGGAGACGCTCATTAAATGTGTCATTATCGGCCCGAAATAGCCACGAGATCCTAATTACATCGGAATGCGGCGGGAAGGTGTGACGTGGTCAGGAGCTCAGGAGCAGAGGGGTAGCGGCCCAAGTGGGCTTCACCTCAGGTTAATGGTGATAAATGCCATTTTTTTGTTCGTGTTTTGAGATGAATTAGCGTTTCACTTTAGCTAATTGCAAGCAAGGACGTTGAGTGCGGCGGAGTTGATTTCAGAGTTGACATTGCTTTGGTTGATTGGAGGGAGAAAGAGAATGCGGGGCAGAGGGGGGGATTGAGATTTCAGTTGTTGCCCTTTCATTTTCAATTTATGGAAGGAATGCTGTTTGAAGTTCAGCCATGTTTAGATGACGCGGTCCGTCATACAGATGAGGCTACAAGAATTTTAAATTTGTGATTGATTTGTCTGTACAAAACAAGAATCGATGAACATCACAAGCGTTGTCATAGAAACTGTCGCTGATTTGCTGAGTTCTTCTACACCGCCTAGGACAATAGCACGGTTTGATAACGAGTGCAGAGACAGGTACATGCAGCGAAGCTGGAAGCCTCTAAGGGAACGCTGCAACGAACAATGAGAGCTGGTTGTGAGCCGTACAAACAGAAACAGTGATGAAGAAAAGAGCATGAGCTGAACGCAATCGGCGAGATGGAGCCACAGGAATGGGGTCCGAACATTTTACAAGTTCTAAGGAATATCAAGATCCGGACTAAGCCCGTCGGGACGCAGAGGAACAGCTCATAGCAAGGTCGCAGCTGTCGATAATGAGAATCGAGAAAGTTCACTCCTGTTGACTGTAAAATTGCTTCGCCCGCAATTGTTTCTGGACACTCGCCGCTGTCGACAAATTGCTTCGCCAGCAATAGTTTCTGGGCGCCGTTGGGGGTATTGTCTCTTTCAAAAAAATTACAGAAATGGGTGGCCCTTACCAGTCATTGTCCTCCCAGAGTGGTTAGCAGTCCTACTTAGCTCCCTTACCGGATGAAGTGGACAGTCACGAGAGAGGTCCAAAGTCGAGTTTAAAAGCAAAAACAAGGTACTCTCCTTGAAACTACTTCCCTTCCCACCATATCTCGCATGATGACAGGCAATTGAAGCAAAAAGTTGAGTAACACCAATTCATTAACCTCGCAGCCATTCCCTCAGAAAGTCCATGTCTAGGCGCCAATTTCACAGCCAATCTGCAGCTCTTTTTCGTCGCTGGACCACACTTTCATTTTCCGTCGTCGCCGTCGCTGGGACAGTGAAAATTCAATGCATTCACCATTCACAGGCAACAAGTGTCGCTCATCATCTCAAACCAGCTCCGAGGCCATTCGCATTGTTCTCAATCATCGCAAGGCATCCACTCGTGTCTCGGTCGTCCGCTGACAGAAAACAGAAAAAAAGAGAGAAAAAACATGAAAGCACCCTCCGGGGTCAATTATAATGACAACCACCACCGATAATCTTCCCATCAGTAGAGTTCCACCTCGTGGATCTTCGGCTGCAGCCGCTCGGAGGGAAAGGTCCACCGTCAGTTGACAGCAATTACCCTATCCCTCCAATCAGTGAGACTGGCGATTTTCCATCGAAACACAATGTCCCCAGGACCGAGCGGAGCTGAGTGTCGTGCGTGAGATAACCACCATGCCATCGCGTCACCGCCAGCGTCTCCAGAGTGCAATCTAATGTAATTTAGCCTACCTTCGACACAGCCACACAAACACACACACACACGGAGACGGGCGTACATACGGCAGCTCTATGGAGTCGTGTCGTTGGCCCATTATGCGCATGCATCCTAGAGCCACGGCAACTACTTGATCAGATAATTCCACGGATGAACCCAGAGCCAATTCGAATCCAAGCCACCACCACGGACGGCACCATGTCGCATGTCGCATTTTCTTTCGTCCTTTGTTCCCACTCCCGCCCGCGTCAGCGTCGCCGGCACCTAAATAGCATCAACGCCCCTCAATTGTATCTGATTTAACAATTTTTCTTCCTCGGCCCTGTCTGTTTACCCAGGATCCAGCGAGCGACGGAATATGGCACATCAGGGGATGATGACTATGACGAGAAGAGAGGCCCATTGGCCAGTCATCCAGAATGACTACTTGCGCGGTAATCACTCGGAATCTTCCCACAGGGTGAAGCACACCGTGCTCCGGCCAAAAGGACAAAAACTGCGCGAAACAGTAGATAGACGATAGCTCATTGGGACATTGCCCTGAGATTGATTCTTCCCGATTCCAGATTCTCGATCCCTGTGCTATATGTACCCCCAGAGCGGTGAGTGGCGGTGTGGCGGATCGGCGGTATGACGATGTGACGGGCATAGAATGCGTTCCAGTGAAGCGGAGTTGCTGCAGCTACAGCAGGAGGAACCGCTTGCCATCTCCTATCCACTCCCATTCGGACGAGTATGAAATTACATGAAACTATGCGATTCTGCAGCCCGATTTGCGTTGACTCTAATTACAGAGTGTGTGTGCCCCGGCGAGTATCGGGCGGCGGGATTTAACATACAGCACTGTGCACGCTGCCCAGTGCCGGCATCATTCGGAAGCTTTAACATTCCTCGCGACTGATGGTCACTCATGGGGAGACTGTGTATTGTGGCGAGGGAGACGGAGCGAACAGAATTAGTCGTGCTCTGACATGCCCCCAAAACCTATATCATATCCAATTTATGTGCGGATGATATTAAGTTTAATGCCACGTTCTAGCTGGACGGACACAGTCTGTGTTGAAAGTGATGATCGATATACCGGTGTGGGATGGTGATGGGCGGCAATTTAATCATAGGAGTGCATAGTATGGTGCTTATTCTGTAGTCAGGATATGGTTTACACGAAGCATGCCCGACGACTGGAATATCAGCTCCAAATCATCAAAAAAGGCCACAAAAATCGCTTAACATCACCTACAAGATGTCCAGCGTACTGTGTAAACGCCTAGGGCCGTTTTGCAACCAATTAATCGGCACGTACCAGTGCGGCTTCCTTCCCGGTAAATCGACTATAGACCAAATCTTCACACCAAAACAAATCCTGGAGAGGATCAGCGAGTTTCAAATTGATAGGCACAACCTTTTCATCGATTTTTAAGCCGCATACGACAGCATTCATCGGAAGCAGCTATTCGATGGGATGGCAGGATTGATTCGTAATTCCGGGAAAAAAAATGATCCGTTTGTGTCGCATTACGCTACACAGACGCGATGCGGCATACAGTTCGGCTCGAGGACATCCGAGGCGTTTCGAGGATCCGTTTGAAACCAGATTTCGGCAAGGAGATGCGCTGTAGTGTGATTTTTTCAATCTGGTATTGGAGAAGATAGTACGGCGGGCAGCTGTAAACACAGATGGCACTATCTTCGACAAGTCAGTCCAACTGTTGGGTTACGCAGATGACACTGACATCGTTCCCAACGAGCCGTGGTGGAAGTTTTTATGGCGAATGAAGAAGAGGTCAAACGAGCTGGTCTCGAGGTTAATGAGGAAAAGACGCATACATTCTGTCGAGCAAGAATCTATCAGTGACACCACCACCTGGGACAAAACATCACGATGGACAGCTACAATTGTGATGTCGAGAAGGAGCTTTTCTACTTCGGGACAAACGTGATCTCCACAAGCGACATGCTAGTGGAGATCGTATGTAGAATTGCCCTTGGCAACCGATGCTACAACTGGGTTCAAAGCTCCTTCCTCGAAGGACCAAAAGCATGGGGCCGAAAGGTGAACGATAAGCAAAATATCAGAGCTGATTCTTACTGCCTTGGGAGGAAAAATTCTGCATCGGAAGGCAAAAATCCGTCGACTGAACTGGCTCGGCCACTTCGAGCGCATGGACAACAACGATCTAGCAAAGAGAGTCTTCGAATCCGAGCCTCCTGGTTCGAGAATGAGAGAAATACCGAACCTCCGGTACAAAGACCAAGTCATTGCGGACGTAAGAGAGCTTGGCCTTGCTGACTGGAAGCAGCGTGCCAAGGACCGTCATCGATGGAAGGCACCTATTGGTCAGGCTCAGACCCTCCATGGATCGTCGGCCTGAGGAGTAAATGAGACCCCTGGAACACTGGAAAAATATGATGCGAGGATACGATGCACTGGCGATGCTCTATCGATAGCCGTGTTCTTACCTTGGCCGCACCAAGAAAGCGATCCAAATCAAGGTTGCTTGCTCTGGAGGTGTCAGACATCTATCGGAATGTGATATAGCTCTGCAAAGTCTAGGCTCAAATAGCACACGAGTGATATGTGAATGAACAGTGCACCCCTTCTCTGTCCGTCAGACTGTAGCAGTATCCTTTGCGCGGACGATATGCGTTATGCACTCAAAGGCTACACTTAAAGTCATTTACTGGATGTTACTCTTGATGTCAGCGTGGAACAGCAGCACAGTTTAGTATCCAGCGCGCACCACAACAGCGACCCAACAGCAGATGCATCCGCGAATGCCGCGAATGCAGTTAATTTTATTTTTTATTCCTGTTCTCCGGCTTTTTTTTCTTTTCTTATATTTTTCCTTCAATTTAGTTCGTTCTGTTTATCCGGCTTTTGTCTTACACATGATGTCCGGATCAGCGTAAGCAGCGAGCGACGCAACAACACCAGACTATGACGACGATGATCTTTTCCGCTTAAAGATCATCCCGGTCCATGACGATCGTTTTATACCGCAGAATGATAATTGATGGCTCTGCGCATACCTGCGAATGTTCTCTGGAACAAAACAACCAAAGCACTGGCCCAATGATCGGCGATCATGTGAGCGGGAGGCCCGACCTGTGATGGGGGAACGATCACCTACCGCAACTCCGCTTCATGGTGCCTTAAAAGAAATAATTGCTCCCGCTTCGATCTCCTCCTCGGTGCTGCGCTTCGGTAAAATGTTTAAGGCGGATCGCGGCTAATGACATGATCGCTCGTCCTCGCCGCTCGCTGGTTCGTTGGATCGCCGGTGTGCCCGTGTGCCGGTGTGCCGGTGTGCCGGTATACCGGCTCTCCCCTGCTTTGCGCAATCCATCGATGGATTATCGATGTGCACACGAAATCGCGCAGCGATTCACCTGTTGCTGTGTTAAATTAAGGAAAAAAAAATGCCTAATTTTGCGATGATCGCGAACCGTGAACTCTAATCCCGCCAATTGCCGGAGCATATTGATTGGATGTCGGGATCGGGTAATTGCTTGGAGTCAGTTGCGGCAGTTGTGGCAGTTGTGCGGCGGCAGTCTGTGGAATGGAAGTCATGTGATATTGCACTGAATGGGCGTTAAGGCGCTGCCGTTGCTACTCCCGAGAGCGTGGTCTACACAACCACACCGTCAGTGCCATCATCAGCAACAGCAACAGCATGATGGCGAAAGTTAATCAAGTTTCATGCGTCCCAAGCGGGATAGAGTGAGTGAGCTCCCATGGCATTTTGCGTCGCGGTCAGTCGCCCTCGTCATCGTCGTCGTCAGCAGGAGCAGCAACAGCAGCGTCCAGAGTGTAATCTTCGTTTCGTGGGGGATTATTGTTAAGTGCAGGATACTTTTGTTAAATATACTCATTTATCCAGTTGCACAGCGTTCCGGGAGAGATGTTGCACTGGGAGTGGTGGTGATCTTTTTTGGTAGCAAAAGGTGTTCACAAAATTGCTGCAAATGCGATCCGATGGGGCAGCAGTGTCGTCGGGTGGATTGCATGCGAGACACGTTAGGGGATGAAATTGATGCAGATGGATGCTTGTGACGGCCCTGTGAGTTGTTATACGTATTTTGCGAGGATCGGATGGCAGAAGGCAATATTGGACTTTTTTGTTGGCTGGTGAAAGGTGCTATCAAGCGCGCGGTTAAGTGCTTTCAAATGCACCGTAAATAGTGGCTCCTTGCGACCAAAATGCATCTCAAGCTCAGAGGCTTACGCAGGTTACCATCGTTAAGTTGGTTTATTATTATGCCGCTTAATCGAAATGTTTCGTTGGTTCGGCACACTAAACGTCTCATGTCAAAAAAATGGCCATAAAGTCGGATACTTATTTTCCGAGTGAAGTTTGTTATTTCTTCGTCGACGGTAGTTTCGCCGCTCGTTTCGCTGGAAAACCTAATTGGTTGTCTGTCATCAGTCGCTATAAGATCCAAATGTGCGACCTGGTTGACCGCTCTTAACATAAACATCAATTGCAAACCGCTCGAAAGAGTGCAACGGATGGCGGGTGTATGCATCAGTGAGGCGCTAAGGACAACCCCTTCCGAAGCCCTGTACCTACTCCTTAACATTCCGCCAATAGAATTATTCGGTTAACAATCTGCTGCTTGCTCGGCGATAAGGCTGAAATCGCTTTCGGACACTGCACCATTCTAAGCTGTTTTGGGTCCCTCATTGAAGATACCGACCTCCTCACACCCAGGCTACTCTTCGAGAAAAAACTTCTCTATCAGCATTCCCCCAAGATCTAACTGGGAGTCTGATTTTCAGTCGTTGTATGGTCCTCTGCGAATCTTCACAGATGGATCGAAGATGGGCGATGGTGTGGGAGCAGGTGTCTATTCTAAGGATCTAATCATCCAACTGTAATTCCGACTACCACACCAGTGTAGCGTTTTTCAGGCAGAAATTATAGCGATTAAAGAAGCGCTTTCCAGATATCGTCATCTGTTCTGACAGCCGGGCAGCCATCAAATCTCTCGAGGCAGTCGCTTTTAACACAAAGACTTCCCTGAATTGCCGCCTATCTTGCAACGAGATGGCCAAGTATTTTAGCATTCAACTTATGTGGGTGCCGGGACACTGTGACATCCCAGAGAATTGCGAAGCGGACGAACTCGCTAGAAGGGGTACCAAGGTGGTACGCCTTCCGGATTGTGATATGCAATCCATGCCTATCGCTACTTCTAAACATCTACTAAATCACACATCTGCACAAATCGTAGGTGGTCTACCGGCACTAAAAGCAAAACTGCTATGGCCCACCATAGATACAATACGCTCACGTAGAAACCATCTCACATCTCCTGTGCAACTGTAATGCTCTCTCCACACGTAGAAAGCGTCATCTAGACGCCTACTACTCCAACAACTTGACGGAACTAACCAACATCACTATCAGTCAACTCCTCTGCTGTATCAAAAGCACTAACTGGTTTGCGGAATAGGGTTTTTTTTAGATCCTCGTGGTGTCACAACGGGCCTACTCTGGCCTAATTGTGACCGCTGCTACAGCAGTCAGCTACTCCAACCTAACATAACCTAACCTAACAAAAGTCGTTTTTTTGGATATTATTGGTAACAGCGTTATCGGACTGTATGGCCTAAAGGAAGCGTTAATTAAATAGAGAAGTTTAGTGAACGCCTTTTTTCCGTAAGTTCTTAAGGATTTTTCCGTTTATTAGATTAGATAGCCAAGAGTCTTATTTTTTCATTGCCTGGTAGAGTTCGGTTAGCGACACACTTTCTATTCTAGAGCTGTCGGTTATAGTAGTTATTTATTTTCATTTCTTGAATCGTCGACCAACACTTGTCCATGAAAAGGCTGAAATGTTTCCTCCCGATGTTCGACATATAGTTCCGCCTTTATCATTGTTTTTCTTGATTGGCGCGGACTGTATTTGAGGGTTTTGATATTTTTCACTGCTTTGCACATGAGTAGTTTGTACATATTTCATCTATGGAAGTTAGTGAAAGCCAAGGGCATTTCGAGATAGATTTGCTAAACGCACTCTCGGGGTTCAGAAAGGAGGCACAGATCGAAGGCAACTGGGGTTGGAGTTGAGTGGAATCATTCACAGAAGGGCAGACGAATCGATGGTAACAGTTAAGAGTTGGTAGACGAAGAGGATGGCTGCTACTTCGTGGCTTTTTTTAAGGGTTTTGGAAGCCGAGCTAAAATTGGGACCAAATCTTACTGATTGACATTCTAAGAAGAGGTTTGTATATGATGTAGAGGGATTTGGTACAATCCGAACATCAGCAGAGTATTCGAGAAGGTGATAAGTAGAGCTCTGACCAACTGGACGGAGGACAAATGTATAATTCCGGATAACCAATTCGGTTTCAAAGCGAGGCATGACACTATTCATGCGACGTCGATATTTCCAGTCGCCGCATCGATATACCAGTCGTATATTCAAAGGAATCAGAGCCAGAAACAATGTGCGGGTGCTTGCCTGATTGACCTGGAGAAGGCCTTCGATACCATATGGGTAGAGGGACTTTTTTACAAGCTCAATGGGCTAGGCATTAGTAAACCACTGCTGTACCTACTGTGTAACATGCTTACTGGTAGAAGGTTCGTCGTCAAGAATGGCAACGTGACCTCTACAAATGTATTTGAAGTCAAAAATGGTCTCCAACAGGGAGACCGCTCAACATTTACTTGAGCGGTCTGATAAGTTCTCTCCCTCGCGTAATTGCGTATGCCGACGACTTGATTATTTACAGATAAGGTAAAAAGACATCACGACTCTTGCTCAGAGTGACTTCGACTCATTCATGAGAAGTTGCGGTGACTGGAAGTTGAATATCAACTTTCAGAAGTCGGAAACCATACTGTTCAGGACCCCGTTGTATAAGGCTTCGGCGGATACGAAAAAGAATTGGCGAAAGTTCTCAATTCTTGTTCGACACGGGCAACCACAGGCGCAAAGGACTGTAGTCCGATACCTGGGGATCTGGCTAGATAAATATATATATATTTTAACAAACACGTCGGTGCTGCTCTGGCCCGAACCCGAGGTGCTTTCGCTCTAACAAAGAGACTGTTTTACAACAGCCAACTCGATGCGAAGGTGAAGGTAATCTGCTACATGGCCCTCATCCGGCCAATGCTCACCTATGGCTGTCCCGTGAGGTTCAACGTGAGTGCAAGCTTGATGGAAAAGATTCGGGTGTTTGAGAGGGCTTGTCTTAGGGCTTGCCTTCGCCTTTACAGAACGCCAGAGTCCCAGTACAAACAATTCTACTCCAATTAATACCTCATTGGAGTAGAATTGTTTGTACTGGGACTCTGGCGTTCTACAACAGGGCGAACCTGATACGAGTAGACAATTTCCTATTGAAATTGATTCGAGGCCAGCCAGAGCGATGAACTCTGTTAATAACTTGATCTCGGGGGCTCACTACCTTTATCCTCAATACCACGAGAGGGTACATTATAATGGCTTCGTCCCTCCAGCAGCTTTCCTCCATTTCGATAAGCACGATCTGAAACAAAATGAAAATGCGGTACCGCTTCTCTTCCACATCGCCCGTTCGCCTGTGGATGGACGACTCAACGACGACCTGAGGAGGTTCTTTACGGCGATATCAAGGCGAGATTTGCGAGATGTTGCAATGCAAAATTCTGGTGGCTGGGGACAGAGGGAACTCCCTCGTCGAACCCCTTAGACCCGAATTAGAGAATCCCCTTAAGGGGCGCAGTCGGTCTCTGTCTTGCAGCGGATTAGATCAGCTGCAACCTATGGCCGACCTAGTATCTTAGGTAGTTTTTTAAGGTAATCTTGTAAGCTGTATATATGTAAAAAAAAAATATCTATACACATTTGTACAACTGTGTGTACTTATGTGTAGAACCTTGTAAGTAGTTTAAGTACATATATATAAAGGGTGATTTTTTAGCTATTATCTTTTTGGCAAGACTGGTTTAAACAGCTGACGCACGTTTCGTGTTGTGTTTCACTGTCAAACATCTTCAGTTTGGTCTATAATTTAACCATGAATCGTCTTACAAACGAACAACGCTTGCAAATTATTGAATTTTATTATCAAAATGCGTGCTCTGTTAAGAAAGTTCATCGCGCGCTTCTTCCATTTTATGACGAAGCTCATTTTTGGCTCAATGGGTACGTAAATAAGCAGAATTGTCGATTTTGGAGTGAATATCAGCCAGAAGCATTGCAAGAGTCATTGTAAAGTCACAGTTTGGTGCGGTTTAGGGGCTGGTGGCATCATTGGACCGTACTTCTTCAAAGATAATGCGAATCGTAACGTAACTGTGAATGGTGAGCGCTACCGTGATATGATAATCAACTTTTTTTTGCCCAAAATGCAAGAGCTTGACATGCATGACATGTGGTATCAACAAGACGGTGGCACATGTAACACTGCACGCGCAACAATGGACTTATTGGAGGGCGAGTTCGGTGAACATTTTATTTCACGTTCGGGACCGGTCAATTGGCTGCCTAGATCGTGCGATTTGACGCCTTTAGACTATTTTTTGTGGGGCTATGTTAAAGCTCATGTCTATACAGACAAGCCCGCTTCAATTGACGCATAGGAAGACAGCATTGAAGCATTTATTCGTGAGATACCGGCCGAAATGTTGGAAAGAGTATGCCAAAATTGGACTAAGCGGATGGACCATTTGAGGCGCAATCAAGAATTTTATGTTTTTTTTTTGAAAAACTTTCCTATAGCTTTTAAAAAGTTATTTTAAGCTAGTATAATATATATATAAGTTAGCATATAGGTTTTAAATAAAATCAGTTCCGTTATTAAGTTTTTTGAAAGTTTTCATAATTTTAAATTGTACAGTCAAATTCATATAATTTTATATAGATCAGAAATAAGAGAGCAAGGAGATATCCAACTTCGGCGAGAATTTCCCCTAGTCCACACCGGAGAGAAATGTGAGAGTAGTGGAACTCTCTTGTATATGACACATACTCTTACAAAAACCATGGATCCACCACAATATGGCGGCCGATTCGTGGATTTTGTGGGATAATGGCGGCAGATTCGTGGATTTTGTGGGAAATCGTCGGCAGATTCATGGATTTGCCCAATCTCATGTACTATTGTTCGGAGGGTGTTCAAAGGTGACTCATATTTTTAAGAGTACATATAATACTTGGGTGAATAAAAATGTAATGTTATTTAAATAATACATGTGAATCTATTTACAGGAATATTTTGAATCAATTTAATTCTTCAAAGTAATATATAGGCGATCAGTTTGCAGTTGTATATCATTCATGAATTGTGAAAACTCATGAATTTAAATTTCATAATTGTTCAGAAAAATGTCTAAATAATGCAACTAAAACTAACTCATGAAAATGGTTGTCAAAATTTGGAATAAACTTCCATCACATTTCTTTAAAAAAACTAAAATGACCAAAAAAGTTATTTTTTTTAATGATTCATGCAAATTTTTCAATATTATTATTATTAGTAATTTTACACAAGTTTCGCGTGAATACATTTGATATGTTTTATTCATACATGTGCAGAAATAAATATGTACATTAAGTAATGTGTTCATTAATTTCACCCTTGTACTGCAGATAGTAATTCCCACAAATGGAAGTTTAATAAATCTGCTTCATGAACATACGCTTTGTTCGTTTGCTTACCCCTCCTTTCTGTGTTGAAAATTTAACACCAAAATTTGAAAAAAGTTCAGTAACGAGCGAATTTTTAAATAAGAACTCTAATTCACCCCAATACTACGGTTGGGGAAGGGTATCAGCTGTTTACCAGCTGTTCGTAAGAGCTCACATGTTTTCACAGACAGGGGAGAAAAAGCGTATAAAAAACGCTGTCAGATGAAATCAAGGGGCAAGAGAGGTAGAAGTTGGATATCTCCTTGCTCTCTTATTTCTGATATAGATGCATTGTTAGGTTAAGTCGAAAGACATAAATTTAAGATTAAGTTGAGCTTAGAGTGCCTGCCTAGGGCCAGTAAGTTAGAAGTAGTAACACTGTTCGTTGAACTAGTTTTAAGCATTTTTGTCTCGTATTTAAAAAAGGTTATGAATATCTGTTAATAAAAATGAATTTAAAATGAAAAAAAAATAAGGGCTTTGCTACCGTAGAGGTTCGAGGATTCATTGTACCAGCGTTTTATGAACCTGCAATAATATCACAGTCCACATGGAACCTCCTTAACAGCATAACACAATTACACCTTGAGAACCGTCACTACCTACGCTTCTTCAGATTTATCAGTTAACACCAAAAATATTCGAAGTCCCAATGAAACGGCACCAGTAGTTGACGGAATTTACTGAGCTTCCATCCAGACATCACCTCAGGTTGCACTTTCACGCCCGACACCTGGTCACCTGATTCCACATCCCAACACAGATGGAACCCTCGCCGTTACCTGAGAGATTTGTCGTTTAAGTCTCATATTTCCCACACCGTAAGTTAAGTTATATGTAAGAAAATTTTGTATGATTAGGTCTTAAGTAAAAATTAAAGAGGACATAATTCACACAAAAAATAAAAAAATATTTTTTTATAAAAATAAAGCCAAGCATTCGTTAATTTATCATATTCATGTTGCTGCATGCGTGCGTGTTTTTATTACAAATTCAAGGGAATCTTCTCTCGCAGATTCAGTCACTTAGGCGCCCTGTATTTCAATGACATGACAGAACAAAGTAATATTAGTATTGGTCATCTACATCGCTTCATTAACAGTTCTAAATGGCTTGCTGGTTAGGATCAACTAGTTACTTGTGGTAACACTACTGCCTCTGGCCTTAGTGAGACTACCTTTCACAGCAGTTAACCACTCTAACGTAACCTATTGGTTTTTTAGAATTATATAGTGAATGCGGGATTGACAATTCAGCTCGCACAAGTGATTCCGAAGTCCCGTATAACTATGGGTACAGGCTCGTTGTGAAGGCAGTATGTTCTGTGAGGTGGGGCGAAAGCGTTTTGGAGAGAAAGTAATGGGCTGGCTTTTAGCAGCGTTTAGTTTCCCACCAAATGCCGAGGCCATCTAGGCCGTTTTGAAATGCATTCGAGTCGGTTGGACTGGATATTGTTCTGCTTATTTTCATTTCATTTCTGCGTAGATACATAATATCAAGTCTTTAATGATGTAGCCGACATTGTTGATGGTTAAAGCAGAGATCAGAGGACCAAGGTTACTGCATTGCAGAACCCCCGATGAGGCAACAATGGGGTCGGATGTTCAGTATCTGAAAAATACTCTGTAGCGTAGGTACGATTTAAGTCCTGTGATGATTAGGGGCGGCAAACCAAGGATCTAGTTAATTGTCACATACGGGATTTCCAGAGAGTCTCCCAGCTCAGATCCCTATTACGAAATTCGTTTCCTTGGATTCCAGTGTGCGCCGGTACCCAGCAGAGGTTCACCGAATTCATCAAGAGTGTCAGAGTGTCTAAGGCTATAGTCTCTATTCCCGCTTGGCTATTAGAGAAAATGGAGATCAATTTGTCGGCTACGTTGTGGTCTCCCGACACGAGTGCTGCCTCGTCTACCGCAGCCATGTAGGCTTGAAAGACGCTGCATTGAAAGTCGCTTAGTGCAAGGGATTTTTCGAAGAGGTCACAGAAGACCCACGCGCCTTTTACAGTGCTCGTCTTTGAGCCAGCAGTGCACAGGACCATCTCCTCTTCTGCTCTTACCATTTGTTCCTGTTATCGCTTGCGGTCCGGAAAGCGTTGATGGATGTCTTTCTCGGTAGCTAGGGTTGGTGGTAAGTAGTCTTTTTGTCTGATATTCTGTGCTGCTGTCCACTTCTTGGTATGGCAGAGTGACCGTATGGTTTTCCTCCAGAGGCACACCTCTCTGAGCATCAGAGCCGATGAGGCTGCACTTTTGTGCAGAATATGTTGAGAGGAGGGAGGAATAGGATGACCTCGAGCGTTGCGTTATCAGGCAGACCGATCTTTGTACTTTGGTTAGCTGTGTGAGAATATATTTCCTCTTCAATGTTTTCCACGACAACAGATATCCGTAAGTCAAGATGGGATCATGATGTATAGCCCGTGGTTAGAGGCCCCATGTTTTACCGAAGGCATGCTTGCAAGTGTCGAGCGCCGCTTACGCCTTATTTATACAGTGCTCAGTGATTTCCCTCCATATGAGCTTGGAATCAAATATGACGCCTAAATATTTTGCCGTCTTTGAGAGTTTGAGTTTAACTACATTTATAGTTGGACAGATGAACTCAGGAATTGTTCTCTTCTTGGTAGAGAGCAGCGGCTCTGTTTTACTCGGGTTGACTGAGGCGGTTGCTTAGATTTGAAGGAAACTTTCCTGAAATGAGGACGGCCATATCGTCGGCGTATGCGGCTACTGTGAACCCATCCCTCTCCAATGTTTTACTATCTCGTCAACCACTAGGATCCATAGGAGAGGTTAAAGGAGTCCTCCTTGTGTGGTTTTTATGAATAACAGGTTACATCGTCATCGAAGTACGAAAATGGTTCGAACGAGCCGAGCAAGTACACCGCCTTTGGACGCCTTATTACAGCGTAAATTGCCCACTTCTGTGCGCTTTAAGACAACATTCATGCACATACACCCGATTAGACAAAATTCCAATCTCAGCTCGAGACCGTTGAGTTCTCTACAGACTTGCTCAAGGTCATACACGAACAAATGCCCACTCTCGCTCTCCGCCTGCCATCAATTACCCACCCGTTCCCCATCATTTGCTCCAGCTAACCGCACTCCCATTAGCTCCGAAACCACTTAAGACACAAACAGACCCTCAAATCAATCGCGGGCATTATCTCAAGGCGCAGCATTCCAATCGGCGCACACCGGTTTGTCGCGCTCCCCTGTGTCATTCGCGTAGAGCTTAGCGATCACTGGAAAATGCCTCATTTTAGGCGTCGGTTAGCTTAATTCGACGTTCGATTTCCATCCAAAACAACAAACAGAATTGATGGAAAACTTTTCCCCATTCACTCGAGCAATTCGCTTATCTGTCCAAACGACCACCCGACTGCCAGCCACAGACCAAGCCTACCCTACTCACAGTCAGCCTGCGAGTATTGCAATTAAGTGCAGAGAAAAAAAAAACAAGAGAAGGAAAAACTGCAACCGGTCGTTTGTTACCGCCAAACTGCAGGCACACAAGTGCATGGGTGCCAAACGTAGCCGACTAGTGGTACCGGAAAGTTTCCAGGGCAATAAAATAGATATAAATGCGTCTAATAGAACGTCGTGTATCCAGAGAGTCGTGCATGTGTGTGACATGCTGAGAAATTACGGGAAAATTGGCGAAAAACGTTCGTGCCACCGATTGCCTGGTGTGCTCTTGTGTCTAGTGACGTTCGTCCTACCTTCCTACATGCACACACATACGACAGTATGACGGTGCCCTTATGTAAACCACCACCACCTCACACACTCACCATTGGCCGGAGGAAGGACTCTGGCAAATTGGCACCGGAACTTGGGCCGGCAAAGTGTAGTTGGATCATTAATTTGTTTTGGCCAAAAACAAAACAGAAAAACGAAGTTGCCAGGGCTGGGGAACTTTTCACTGATAACACTGCAAGTGGAACAACTTTCGCAACGTACACCTTCGGCCGTCACCGCTACCGCCGCCACTACCACCGCCGCCACCTTTGGGGATCCTTGAGAGAACATGGGCGAAATGTAATTGCAAATTGCCTTGGAGTCTTGTTTCGGTCGGCTGTTGTTCTTGTTCGTGGCGGTGAGTCGGGGTGGGGTAAACATTTGCATTCCGAGGGTAACTGGGTGCTGCACAAAGGACACACACACACACGCTCACTCACGGGCGATCACGATTTTGTGGTCGGTGTCATGCGAGTGGGGTCGTCACATCCCCTTTTCTATCTGTTTCGGCTTTTTGGGGGTGGCCGTGTGTGTGTGTCTGTGTGAGGGAGATTCACATTCGGTGTTTCCTTCCGGTCTTTTTACCGAGGGCCACGTCGGGCCCGCCAGCGAACTGCAACCACTGCGGATGTACCCGCGTTGATAAGCCAAACAACAACCAAAACGAAACGCTTGTCCACCGATCAATACCGGGGGTGAGGTGGCCGATTGTTCTGCTTCCGGAACTGAGTCTCTTTAAACCCGCCGCTGGTGGGTGGTGCGATAGTTGTGATTATTTGCAATTAACCTGCTGCAACGTGCAAGTCAAATAAATTACTCTATTTGTTGCGATGGCATTTCGGGCATTACAGCCGTCTGCGTTGGTAGTCCTTGAAGGACGAGGGTGATTACGAAGCCCCGCGCAGGATGGGAATGACGGTTGGGCAATTGATGGAGGGCCACCGGAATTGGGGAACTCTTCTTGTCCAGAATTGTTTCGCCATTTGTTATTTTGTGTTCGGTCTTTTGTTTCATTTCCCCGAAGGTTGCCTGCTGCCACTGCCGCACAGACACACACACTCGCACTGAGCTGAAGTTGAATAATAGCTGGATCCCGTAATCGGGGAGCCGAATGAAATTGATGAATTTTTCGTGCGAAATTAGCATTTGAATTGAAGGGGGCGCACTGGTAATCAGGCAGAGATGTTTCATTGATTTGTGCTTCACTCACAAGGACATGGCGGGCTTGTGGGTGGTTTCAGTCGAATGGCCATGGGTTGCTCGGGTGGATTGGAGTCCCCATGTAACATAGTGGCGGAACACGAGGTATCTTAGCAGCGGTAGGGGTTAGGATGCCATTCTCTCTACAAGCAGATTTCATGGACACCAAATCAAACATTGAGTATTTTTTTGCAGTGGATCAAACCACTGCAGGAGTAAATTTCGAGCAGTTAGGGCCGCCGTGTCGTAGTGGGTAGGTGCGGACTGAGTAGACTCCGATATGAGCAGCTTTCGTAATTCATGGCTCTACCTCTTTCGAGTCAAGGACAATGCTCAAAGAGTTGAACTGCCTATTAAAAGCTTATCAAATCTCGCCGTTCGGAGTCGACATAAAACTGTAGGATCCATCCACTCGTGGTGGAACAAGAGCACGCACATCAAGAGTAGTTGTAGAGGCTAGGCCCAGCTCCACCTCAGTTACAAACGGTTTCTACTAAAAACTCGCACCAGTTTTGAAATTTTGGCTATTGTCTTGACACATGGCATCGGTGTATGGTGGCTTTTCTGAAATCCACCAACTTTCAGGTGTCACAGGAGCAATGCCTACAACCCCAACTGCTACTAGACCTTCTTCCACTCAACCTATATACATGCACACGACTGCTGCAAAGAGTGCCATCAAGAGCATCAAAATGCTGCTCAATTGGGCATGCAAGTACATATACTGGCTAGACTATCCTTTTCTCCACTTGGAAATACCTTTCCGGTGTTTTTGTGGAGTGGATTACACGGGGAACGCATCAACATACGGATGGATCGAAGATAATTAAAGGCATCGGCACGAATTGCTAAACATGCACTGCTCCATCGGAGTCCCTGACTATGACAGTGTTTTTCAAGCGGATGTCCTGGCAGTCTAGGAAGCGACCAGAGTGATATCAATGTTGGAAATACCACTCAAAGTTCTCAGCACGCAGCACTCGACCACTCTATGCTGAGTCCCAGGTCGCAGAGACATAGCCGGCAAAGAGGCAGCAGATGAACTTGCAATCCAATGTATTCAATCACCACTTGCAGATGTCAAAAAGAAATTGGATGACAGAATCATTGAGTTAATGATGGAGCTCTCTATCAACTTATGAGCCTAGTCGGATGGTGTGGCCCACGTTCAGTAGTGCAAAAACCGACAAACTCCTACAATGCGACCAAAAGTTGCTACGGATGGTAGTTGGAGCTCTAACTGGCCATAATCATCTCAAGTACCATAAAAACAAAATGGGACTGCCGAAGAAAAAAGAGAGGATACTCTTCACTATCTCTGTCACTGTCCCAGCCTCTGTCAGTTGAGGCTCAAAACACTGGGAACACACTTCTTCCAGGACCTATAAGAACTAACTAAAATCCCCTTGGCCTCTATTGTAAGGTTCATAAAGATGTCAGGATGGTTGGACTACGTGCAGACATAATGGGTACGAGGAAGGTAAAAAGGAATTTTGCCCCATCACAATGAGTCTATCAGGACCTATGTAAGTAAGACGTTGCTCTAGCGTTTACCCACGGAACTAACCTAACCGTCGTCCAAATAAAAAAAATTCAAGAATTAAGCACTTTTTTCTAGTTCTTCTGCGGCCCTACAGTCCGAGGTAGACCAGAGCTTTAGCCAACAAGCCTCTCTAGCTGCCATGATTTGTAGCCAGCTGCTTCTCAATTATGCGCGACAAGTTGACTGAGTCTCTCTCCACTTGTGGGCGCCATCGGCTTCATGGGCGTCGTCTATAGCGTTATCCCACTGATGCAGAGGCTAAGACCGGATCTAGCTTGTCCCTCCGCTCCACATGACCCTGCGAAAGTGGTGAAGATGCACAAATGCTTGTCGATCACCGACTGCATGGCGGAGACACCTAGGAAAGGATGTTTCGCACCCATGAGACGGGAGCTAGAGGACATGCGAACGGGGGAACTGAGCGCGCAGCACACAGGCAACAACTTGGTGCTTCGCTAAGAGCGCTGTGGAACGAGGGGTGGAGATAGCATCCGCGCAGGCGAAAGCACAGAGGGGAGTAGATGTCGACGCGATGAAGCGAGGCCGTAACCAACAACGAAAGGTCTTGGGTAAGATTCGACGCTCGGTGTAAGCGCCCAACTTGGTACAGCATGACTGACATGATCAATGTGTTATATAACGACAGTTTGGTCCTTCGCGAGAGGGCTCTACTAATCGCTTACCCACTCCGCGAGTTATTCCTCGCTTGATCTCTGTACTTTTGTTAGCGCTGTTGCACTGCGAAGCCGACATAGACAAAGGATCACCTCGAAGTGTTAGCTGCCGATTGTGACGCTCTATTCAAGACGTCGATGTTGTAAGTCCTTTTTTAAGGACAGCACTTACTTCGTTTTCTTTCATTCACGGCCAGCTCCATTGTAGCCGCTTGCGTACATATGCCAACAAGCGCCTCATCGACGGCTCGTTGTTTTCTGGACAACTGGTCGGACTTCTGGAAGAGCGTATCTTAAAAATGTCAATACACAGCAGCAGCAGCTTTGTTGGACTTCAATTTCGACATTGCTCCTTACCTAGTTCCAGTAGTTCCTAGTAGTGTTGAGTGGAACCTACTGCCTAACAGTGGTATTGGTGTCTTCATTCGTTTCCAGGACAAGGGCTACAGAGATCGGATTCTCTTTGTGGACTCCGCTTCTTCACTGAGGCGCGAAGAACTTTCAAATGGGCTGTGCGAGCAGTGGAAGGAGTTCGGCCAGAAGCTGGAAAGCGCGCATAGATCTGCGAAAAAGTTGTCTCGCCGACTCAGAGAAAAAGAGAAATTCCAGATCATCGAAGGAGCCAAAGCCATGCGTGTTGTGCTGCTTTCCAATGAATGGGCCCAATCCTAGACAAGGGACTGAGAGTGGCAGACCCATAGTCTTGAGTGGTTCGAAGAATGGACCAACGGTGGAGGTCACGCAAATTGCCAACTCCTCCCGTGTGGATTCAATCCGACCAGAAATCCTTAAGGCAAGAGTTTAGTGGCTCTCTCGTGTCATTAAAGTGGCTTGAGAACGCGGTGAGGCACCTGGCAATTGGCGAACAGGAGTGATTGCCCCTCTTTTCAAAAGGGGACGCACAAGAAATTGCTCCAACTACAGGGACACATCTCTCTAAAGTCTTCCCGGACCTACAGAGGAGTTGATAGTGGAACTCCACGAAGATATGTACTCTCACACCTTCTTTGGAACGTAGCGGTCACTGAACTGTTATTAATACTGGAAGAGGATGGCATAGACTGCAAAGTCATTGCCTATGCGGACGATGTTGTCGCTCTAGGAGACAGAGCTGAGGGTAAGTCATTTTTCTTTATCCTCACATCCTCACAGACGGAACTCCTGTGCGTGCTCGATAGGTTTCTGGCTGTACGTGCTGATGCTGGGATGAAGGTTGACGTGGACGGATCAGAGTTTATGGTTAATTCCAGAGAGCCTGCTTAATGCGCTCTACATGCTAGTGGAGTCCCAATGAAGGAGGTGGAGGAGTTTAGGTGTCACGGGGGTCTTTTGTCACGAGTGATGGCAGCGGTAATTCTGAGCTTTCCTGGATTGGCAAGCTGGCCAGCAGTTTGGAAACAGCTTGTGTCAAAGCCAAGGTGGCGGTTCCAGCTCGAAAGAATAAGGTCATGAATACAAGTGATGTCTTTGTGCTATTAAGGGAGTTACTCGCCGTGATGGGGGTGAGAAGCACTGCAGTGCGCAAGCAACTCAACGTTGAGCAGCTGCTTCACTTGGCACGAATGTTCCCATCATCACAGCTTCCGAGGCATGCCTATTCCATCAAGTAGGCGACGACTTGTGCTGACGGAGGACAAGGTGGTTGGACCAAGTCGAAAAACTCGCCAGATTGTGCTTAAGCATATCGATGGCGAAGCATCGAGCGGTCTGGAGATATCTCGAGCATGCTTTTCCTCACAAACTGGATCACCCGGGTCACTGAAGATGGGATGAGACTTGACTTGAATGGAGCAACATACTAATCAAGAGTCAAGGATAAATCGTTGAGAGTCCCCATAGATTCGAATAAAATCGGAGTAATCTACTATTCTCACTGTTCATCTTCAAGTGAATTCCAGCCTGAAACCGGGCTTCAACCCTTGAAATGGCATCCAACTTGTGCGCGTCATCAGATCTGTGGTCACCAGTTTGTTTTTAGCTTCGAAGATCCTCCGAATCAGAACTGTGGCCGCCACGCCAGTCGAACTCGTAACCAATCGCGATGGACCACAGGGACTGAGACATCGCAGAGGCTAACTAAAAGTAGGAAGGCTGCAGGTGCTTAAACATTTGATGACCAACAGTCGCCGAGGACAGCATTTGTTAAAATTACTGCAACCACGGTCGATTCCTTAGTTGAACCTTTCAGCAACCTCACCTTCAAGCGCCACCTCCCTCCTTCCCTCCCATCAGGCATCGGTCCAGTCGCACTCTCGCCAACCAAACCCAAACACCTCCGATTGCCATTTTGAGTTACAAAACCAACCAAATCTCATCGACTACACTTCGCGACTGTCTGTGCTGTCTTGCTTGACCGACTTAACAAATCGCCGTACATTTCCTATTCATCTCTCGAAGGTTGCTCTCAATTTCACATTCATCTCAATCGGCCAGCCTTTTGTCTTCGATTCGTTAATGCCACCCATCCGCAAGAGTCTGCTCCAAATCTTTCATCGCACCTAATACGGTCCATCAGCCATCAACAAGTCCATCGTGGCAGCATGGAGCCAAGATGTAAACCGAAACCACAAGACCAACAGCAACAACAACACACAAACAACAACGAAACGAAACGAAACGGCGAATGAATGACACAATCTTTGCCATCATCATTGCCATATCCAAGAGTCTACATCCGAGCCATTGTGTATCGACGAGATACGTACATTTTCGAAATCCTATCCTCGGGCTGTAAGCCACCACCGATCCGACCGATCTGCGGCCACGCTCTCCATTTACAAATCTCGAACCGAAGTTGCACAATCGAACTTCATTCATACAGGTGTGGCCGTTTGGCGAGTGCGCTGGAGGAGAGTACCCACTATGGGTCGCCGCCGTGGTCGCCGTAAGTACGAGTGCGGCAGAGTTGAGCCGCCAAAGGCGTCGATCCGAAGACGCATTTTAATTCAATCTCGAATCTCGAATCTAAATCCGAAATATCAACTCAAACAAATGAAGATACCGAGACGCGCGCAAATCGCCAACGACGTTATCCAATTAAGCGGGTGGCACCCGGAGCGGGGCGCGCTCAAGGCGGAAGGCAGTCGAGCAACAGTAGGCAACGGTGGTGGTCACACAAGGCAAGAGTGCTCCAGAAGCAGGTTACACATGCGAGGACTGCACCTGTGGGGGTGGAGCTCGTTTGCTGTTAACTGCATTCTAATGCGCCCGCGCCCCGCCCTTGAGGACGTTCACCTCCCTTGCATGGCGTAGGACATTTGTTCAAGTACGGTTGGCAACCAACCCCACACGGATGCCAGCACAAAGGACTCGACAGCCTGTGTGAGATGCTAGGACACTGGTTGGTGTGCACTAGGGCGCAGTATCCTACTCTGCATTGGGTGGATGAACGGCGCCGCATAGCCTACGTCAGCCGGTACCACACAAACAGCGAATGAGTCCTGAGGCGGAATGCGAGATTGGATGCTAGTTGCAAATGGGGGCCCACCATTGTTGGGTGGGCGGCGAGAGCTATTGACTCTCTGGACGGTGGGTGGCGAATTATGTCCTTTCTGTGAATGCAATTACATTAATGGCCTCACGGCAGCCGTGCACCTGCTGTTCCCGCAAGAATGCAAGTGCTTTCGAGACCGCTGCAGTTGCTCTGTTCTGAGACGAACTCGGGACAGATGATGGAGTTACGAGGGCAATTCGAAATATAATCAGGTTGTGGAGTGAAGAGAATGACTCAAGAATGAACTCTGCCAGATGAATGTCGTGGGGGAAGTAGGGAAAGTCTCCGCAGTACGGGATCAGGAATTAGTTCAGTCGCCATACGTGGCTTTCGGACCTTATTCAACTACATATTCCTCTCGTGAGGATATCTTCCAGGAAATTCTGTGAGCTAATGTAGAGTCCTACGTATCTTCCAAAATGACATCAAAATAGCCGTTTTTTTTCCTATTGTACCTATGCATATGCCGCCACCGCGACCAGAAGAGGTCTATTCTATCGAAGGGTTGGAGCAAACTCATCTGTAAAAGGCACACAGATGAGATAATCGTGTGCTCTAATGATTTGTCGAAGCTTGGCGGGCAAATCACGGGTATGCAGTCCGAACAGCCTAAGGTGGATGTATGTAGCTATTGTTAGACCCACAATTACCTACGGTGCAATAGCATGGGTAAGACTAAGAGAACCAATCTGATCAGCGCAGGGGAGACACTCAACAAAATTTTAAAGGTTGGCGTGCCTCTGTATTGCATGAGAGCCATGAGAGCTTGCCCAACTGCTGACATGGACGTGCTATTGGAGCTGAGTCCCTTGCTTCTAGCTGCTGCAGAATGTGCTAACAAAACAACCACGAGACAGTTCGATGCACTTTATTCAAAAAACGACCACTCTTGGCCACGTGGTTAGGAAGTTAAAATTCCAAAAGAAGTTTACTATACAGCTCAGCACCAAAAAGGACTGTTGCCATGCATCTATAGTACACAGAAAAATGGTAAGCAAATGGATCAAGAACTGATGAAGGAACTGGAGCAGGGGTATTCAGACCCTAGCCAAAGTACTCCGAACGCATGCTGAAGCTGAAATCGATGCCATAGACAGATGCATTCAAATTCATCTTGACAGGAACTCTACCAACTGCGACATAGCAATAAGGTCGGACAGTCGAGTCCCTTTCATGGCACTAGACACCTACATCATCAAATCCAAGCTTGTGTGAGAATGCCTACAGAAGTCCAAAGAATTGAGTAGGAGAAGCAGAGTTAAATTCTGCTGGATACCTGGCCATACGCTTTCTTATGCTTTCCTCGTCAAGACTGAGGATTTGCCTAGAGGAATAATGCCTAATTAATCGCTTTTTGCCTAAGATCATCCCCATTGGTCCAGTGGTCTCACTTACTTATCAGGCCGGCGACCCATGGAGGGTCCAAGACTGAGCAATTGCTGCCTCCCATTGTAGACATTCATTACGGCACGCTGCTTCCAATCATCAAGACCAAGCTGTCTTGCATCCTCGATTACTTGGCCTTTATACCGGAGATTCGGTCTTCCTCGCCTTCTCGAACCAGTAGGCTCGTCCATGCGCTCGATGTGGCCGAGACAGTGCTTTCGACGGATTTTTGCCTTCCGGACTACATCCACATCCTGGTACAGCTCGTAGAACTCGCGGTTATGTCCAAGAATCAGTGCAGTTTTGCTTAGCATCCAGCCTTCGGCTCCATAGAGCAGGACTGGCTAAATAGTCAGGAGTCAGGAGTTTTGAGCCCAGTTGTTTTGACAAACCGAAGTAGCACCGGTTGCCAAGGGCGATTCTACGACGGATCTCCACTGTGATGTCGATTGTGGAGTTCACGTTTGCCCCGAGGTAGACAAACGCCTTTACTACCTCGAAATTGTAGCTGTCGATCGTGAAATTTTGTCCAAGGTGGTGTGACGGAACGTTTTTTGATCGACAGCATATATTTCGTTTTGTCCTCATTGACCTTGAGAGCAGTTCGTTTCGCCTGTTGTTGAGAACTCGCGACGATGTCGATGTCATCTGCGTCCCCCAACAGTTGGACCGACTTGTAGAAGATAGTGCCTTCCGTGTTTACAGCTGCCCTCCGCACTATCTTCTCCAGTACATCCAGCAAGTTTCGAACGGCTCGGAAGTCCTTGAGCCGAACTGCACGGGTGCATCGCGTATGTGTTAGCGTGGTGCGACACAACCGAATCAGTTTTCCCGGGATCCCGAATTCGGCCATCGCATAGAATAGCTCCTTGCAATGAATGCTGTCGTATGCGGCTTTGAAATCGATGGAAAGGTGGTGCGTATCGATTTGAAACTCACTGGTCTTCTTCAGGATTTGTCTTAGTGTCAAGATTTGGTCTATAGTCGATTTGCCAGGCTGGAAGCCGCACTGGTACGTGCCGATTAATGCGGTGCAGAACGGCTTTAGACGTTCACACAGTACGCTGGACAGGATCCTGTAGGCGACGTTGAGCTGGGATATACCTCTATAGTTGTTGCTAGAGGTAAAATCGCCTTTTTTGTGGATGGGGCATATGGAGCTGATATTCCAGTCGTCGGGCATGCTTTCGTCTTCCCAAATTCTACAGATGATTTGGTGCATGCTCCCCACCAGAACATCGCCACCGGCCTTGAAGAGCTCTGATGGTAGGCCATTTGAGCCTGCGGCTTTGTTGTTCTTCAGCCAGGACTACTTCATCGACTGGAGTTGGGATTTCTTCATTCCCTATCACTCTCCCCTGGTCAGGCCCATTAAGCAGTTGTTGGAAATGCTGCTTAAACACATCCACTATTCCCTGCGGGTCAGTAACATTGCTACCCTCACGATTTCGAAGAGCCTGGGTGCCTTTCCTAAAGCCTGAAAGCCTGAAGCCAGTCCAGTGGTCTAGGCGAAGTTCGTTTTCCCATTCATTAATCGAGTTCTAACTGCCATTGAACTGGCATGAAATGGCACGGCATAGCCTACATCAGCAGGTACCACACAAACAGGTGAATGAGTCCTGAGGCGGAATGTGAGATGCGTTGCCATCTGCAGATTCGATGCCTTCAGTCATCTTGTGACCAGGGCCACATACGAGCTTCTCTTTATTGTGTCTGCCAAGGGATTTCAGTGCGCTATAGGAACATTTTAACGTTTTGAAGTTCATTAGGTTGGACGGAAATGCCTTAAGTGCAGCCTGACTGACTAAAAATAAAGGAATTCTAGCGCAATTGATACCTTTGAAGAGATTGTGTCTGGCACAGATCTAAATGGTGTGGATTTTAGCTTGAAACACCGTGGGAATCGAACCCATTAGTACGTAAAGCCTTGTGTTGGGTCTCAAGACTCCAACTCCAGAATCCATTTCCTGGGCTCGACCATAGCTCTAGAACGCGCTTCCAACACCTTAGCCAAAATTTTGGCTTTCTACGTTCTCATATTGGTAGAATCGAAAAATCTAAACCATTTGGCCGAAAAAATATATCACTTTGGGTACTTTTTTTTCCACTTCGTGGACCACTGTGCGTCGTTTCTTGTGTTCTCACAATCAAATCTGAGTCTGTCAGATCAGGTCTTTCCAATATGCTTTTCCTTGCACGACCTTTAGTGGTCCACTAGGTATGAAACTAGTTACTGCCGTGTCGTGCTTAGTGCTTACCCGTAATAATAATCGCCAGGTCATCAGCATAGCCTCTGGTGATCTCTGAAGATCTGCTAACAGTTTGTTGATAACTAGTGACCATATCAGGGGGAAGACAACCCCTCCTTGTGGACACTCCTCCAGAAAAGGAAAGACCCTAATTTGGAACATTGGTCGATTCGTCGATGCTTCTACGACTGATCACTCTGGTGATCGAGCCGTGGCCAGTGTCATCGAAAGCGCCTTCGATGTCGAGGAATGCACAAACGGCTATTTCTTTGGAATCGAGTGCACTTTCTAACCTTTTTGGACGAGATAGTGAATGACATCTCTGGTAGATGTTCCATTCCTATATGCAAACTTATTCCAACTATAACCATTAGGCTATCCATTGTCTTGAGTGGAAATGATGTTAGACTTGTTGGTCTATATGATTTAGGCAGCTCGCTGGATCTGTTACCCGGTTTAAGGATAAAAAGCACATTGACCTGGTATATATCTCCATTTGTAGCTAAATAAATCTGTCAGTTCTCTTATGATGAGGTCAATAGATCTACGGAGGAGTGCTGCGAAAAGACCATCACCACCGGGATCTTTGAATGGTTGGAAGGGGGTGCGCAGCCTATTTAACCTTGCAATTTTTGCAGATAAACTATTAGCGTTTCTGTTAACAAAGCCCCTATGATCTATTGAGATGGAGTGCACATGAGATATGTTTGTAGACGAGGCTGGAAAGTGCACCGGAAGCAATGTTCTGAGTGTGTCTTTCCGGTCGTTCGTGTACGTGCCGTCGTTTTTCTTCAATAACCCTACACAGCGGTAAAAGAGGCCAAAAGAAATATACTTTGTTTCATCGAGAAAGGATGCACAACATCGACGACTCGGCCATAACGTCACCGAAGGCAGCTATAACTTTGAGGTAGTGACGGACATCGTCTATCTCGGCTTCGCTGTAAACGACGTCAGTACCAAACGCAGAATAACTCCTGCGAACCGCTGTTTCTATCGGTTCAGGGGGCAATTGAGTAATAGAGCGCAATCTTGGAAGACCAAGTTGATTCTGTACAAGACCTTGATCATCCCCGTCTTGCTCTACGGCGCAAAAGCATGGACTATATCCAAAGCGGTTCTTAGTCGCTTCGAGAGAAAAGTACTGCGCGCGATCCTTGGTCATCTTTTGGAGAAGAAGGCTCAACCAGGATCTGTATGGGCTGTACAACGACATGAGTCGAGCCAGGTATCTACGGATCCAATGCCTAAGATGGCTATGGCATGTAGAGCGTATGGACAAGTTAGCTCCTAGGCTTGAAGAATCTTCGAATCTGAGCCTGTGGGACATCGCAACAGTGGACGTCTGGACACGCACAAGGTGGCGAAATTTGAGACCGTTTGGGTGAGGCTCAGCTCCACCTCGCACTGTAACGCCTTATGAAGAAGAAGAAGAAGAAACCTGCACAGTTCGTGCTGACATGTCCGCAATGATTTCGCAGCATTTCCTCTTAGTAGCCAGCTTGGATCGACTCATGTCGCTGTACAGCCCGTGCAGTTCGTGATTGAATCATCTACTCCAAATGCCATCTCTGACAACAGGACCGAACGACTTTTGGTCATAAGGCGTTACAGTGCGAGGTGGAGCTGAGCCTCACCCAAACGGTCTCAAATTTCGCCACCTTGTGCGTGTCCAGACGTCCACTGTTGCGATGTCCCACAGGCTCAGATTCGAAGATTCTTCAAGCCTAGGAGCTAACTTGTCCATACGCTCTACATGCCATAGCCATCTTAGGCAGTAGTTTAAGACAGCATATAAGTACATCCTTTACCCTCATTGATCCCCGCCTCTATTTCGATTTACGGCTCGATTTGTTCGACTAATCATGTCAATTTCGTACGGATTTTTGGAAGATCTGTCAACGCGTCGTCCTGTTTAAACCATTTTTTTGTGATTGAAGGTCTAGGTGAGTTCGTTAGCTCTTGATGGAGCACCTAGAGTTCTCCATCGTCATCACAGTGTGATCAGTTTGGTAGAATTGTCAAAACTGAACATGATGCTGTGTAGTTTGTCTCTGTGCACGCTTTCATATGCGGCCTTGGAATCGACGAATAAGTGGTGAGTGTGGATCGACATTCCTTGAATTATTTCCGGGATCTGCCTTAGTATACAGATTACCTCGACATGGTGGACTTTCCCGGCCTGAAAGCCCGGGATTAGGAAAACATACTTACCCCGAAGAGAAGCTGGCCCTATGCCAGTCATTTCCGAACCCAGGGATGTGTGGAAGCAGCCAGGTAGGTAGGTAGGATGATCTAGCAAAGCTCCACTTAGAACGCATTTGGGACTTCTGTGCTCTCACTTCCTGCTCTGTGTAGAGTCGTTGACCGTTGCTTTAGCTAATAACTACCTAGCATCCTTCTTCCTTCTTTCTGCAAGGATGTGGCAAGGGACGAGCACTATTTCCGCTTGCTCCCAATCACTGCAGCTTCCGCAGAAGTCACAGCAGGGCACTGGTCTACGAGGCAGTCCCCTTTACGCCCATCATTTAGCTCCCTGTCCAACTCTAGCAGAGCTTTAGTCCGTGGAAGGGGACCCAGCAAAACCAACAACAAAATGAAATCAACACACGTGTACAGCGTTTTTTTTTTAATTTTCGTTGAAATCAATATTATCTTTTATTTATCTTCAATAATTTTATTTTTATAAGTTACTTTCCTTATTTATTTTACTTTAATGTTCTTTTTTTTTTTTTTTGTATATATATATATTTTTTTTATATGTATAACCGTAAAATATTTAACTAGGATGTCAATTGAAGTGTTTCTCGTCACACCGAGTGTACATTTAAAGTTAATTCCTTGCTCCTTGCGCTTCGATTGAATAAAATTAAACAAAAAATAAAATAAAAAAATAATAGAATACAAACTAATTTACTTTTATTTTGCTCAATTTTGCTTGTTTTCTTTTTTTTACGCGGAGCGTTACAAAATGTGAACGAAAAACAAAATCCATATATTTTTATTTAATACATTCCATAAGGGGGTGTGTCTGTGTGTGTGTGTGTACATACATATAAATTCATTTTTACTACATAATGAGGTCCAAATAAGCAGTGAATAGCTCCTATTCCTTACCAGACTAACTGAGGGCGAGAGAAAGTACATGTGTATGTGTGTCCTCAGAGGGGAAAGTACCCGCAACCATCGGCGGTCGCAGGCACATCCACAAGGACTTTGAGTCAAAGTTAGGGGATGAGTATTTTTTCCTTGTTGAGTTGTGGGAGTGGGAGTGTTAGTGTGAGTGTGGGTGTGTTTCTTAGATCTATACAACGACTTATCATCTTAGCTAGGGAGTATGATACAAGGGGAGGCCTTGAGGTTGGAGGAGGGGGTTGGGGCTTGGGAGAAGTGGCTAAGCGGCTTGATATGATGAGCATTCAGTGGAAGGATCTCCCGTTGGATTTATTGCACCATTTGGGGTTGGAGTTGACGCCGAGGGGGTAGCTTGGGGCTCTTCGATCACTCTGATCGGCCGGGCCACTACGACAGGAACTCGGGATACGGTCATGAGACGCGGTCCGGCGGTGTGGGGTGATGGGAGCTCGCTGCGAGGGCGGCGGCGGCAGCGTCTCGGCTGCCTGGCGACAGTGAGGTGCGGTCATCTTCGTGTGGCGCGTTGAAGGAGCCGCCAGCGGAGGGCTGTCGGTGCGTCGGCGGCAGGTTGTTGCCAGCGGCAGGCGAGGCGGCTGGCGGCGATGTGATGGAGTGCGGCGAGTGCGAGTCGGATGATGGTCGCCGATTGAAGAGGTTAAGGCCGTTGAGCGGGGAGGCGGAGAGCAAGTGCGTGGAGAGTGGTGGGAAGCCCGGCAGGCTTGGCAGGCCGTGGAACAGTGCCAGTGGGTTGTGGAAGAGTCGGGGATCGTTGCCCATCCAGCTGTCGGGTGGAAAGGAGGGCGCCCCGCTGGGCGGGAAGTGACCCTTGAGCGCGTCGGCCAGGTTGAGCGGGGGCATGCCGTGGGAGCCGGCGTAGAGGCGGGCGAGGAACTCCGCCTGGATGGTTTGCGGGAGTCCGCCAAAGGGCTTGTTGTTGTTGCTCATGTGGTCGTCGCCATTGTCGTCGGAGTTGCCCGTCGAGAGGAGCTTCCGATGGAGATTCGAGTTTGAGCTGTGGCGGTCGCGGCTGCGCTTCGACGGGAAGGCCGCGTTGCAGCCGTCGATGTTGCACTTGTGGAGCAGCTTCAGGTGGATGTTCTGGTAGTGCGTCTGCAGGCTGAAGTGGTTTTGGAAGACTCGGCCGCAGGCGGTGCACCGCAGTGGATTGTCCTTGTCGATGGGCACTTCCTCCTCCTCGGGGAAGTCATCGTAGCTGGGGCACTCCTCCGGTGGTGGCTCCTGCTCGCTCTCGGCCGCCGGGTACTGTCTGGGAGGAGACGACGCGTGGTGGTGGCTGTCGTTCTTGTCCTCTGGGAGGTCGTTGTTGTTGTTATTGTTGTTGTTGTTTAGATTGAAGGTGTGCTCTTCGAGCGGCTCCTGCTTGACGACTGTGTCCTGAGGCACCTCGAGCTCGGCTTCGTCGGGCTCCTGTGGCTCCTGCTTGATCAGCTCAGCCGGGGGCTTCCTCTTCGCCGAGAGGTCGAGGGTTTGATTCTCGGGATCGGCCGCGTCGTCCTCTTCTTTGACCGCGTCCACGGGAGCGGTGCCCTCGTCTGCCTTGGGCTTCGGCTGACCACCGGCCTCGATGCCGTTGATCGATGTCGATGGGGTGAGGGGAGGCGATGGGAGGACTTTCGATGTTTCAGAATGGGTCGCGGACATGGGGCTCTCGGACTTGCGCGGTCGCTTCGACAGGTCCAGGGTGGGGTTCTCTGCGGCGCCGTCCGGCGACTGGGCCGGCTGGGGCTTCAATGACAAGTCAGCCACGTCGAACTCCTCCAGCGAGTTATCACAGGAATTTTCCACAGACTGCAGGGTGCAGCGGACAGGGTTCTGGCTCTTCCGCTTGCGCTTGCTGCCAGCGCCGCCCGCATTGACGCCGGTGTCCCTATCGGCGCTGCTGGATCCGGCTGCGCCGGCGTCGGACGCTCCACCACCAAGCACAGGCAGTCCACTCGTTGCGGTGTCGAGGTCCTCCTTGCCGCCGCCGTATGACGAGTCGGCTATGCTGAGCGAGTCATCGGTGTTGCTGTGGTTATCGGCGTCGTAGTCCACGTCGGATGACTTCGAATCTTTGGTTACACTGAAGTCTGTCGGTTGGTCCTCACCCTCAGTCGCGTAGTCATCGGAGATGGTCTTGTCGAGAATATTGTCGGACTCCTCGCCGACAACGACAATGCCGTTCTCGCCGTCGTCGTCATCATCGTCGTCCAGGACGTGATCATCGTCATGATCGTCGTCGTCATCGTCGTCGTCGCAGTCTTCCGGGTGCGGGTCCATGTGGCGAGCGTGATGCTTGTGCTCGTCGCCCCCACCGCGGCTCTCGTACCGCCCCAGCATGGCGCTGTCCATGTACGACCGGTGCAGGAAGTCCTGGCCGTGCTTCAGGTCCATGCCGTGAATCTGGTGATGACGCATGTCTGGCGGAGGAGTGAGCAGCGGGAAGCCTCCGAACGGATTGAGCGGATTCAGGGCGCCCGCCATCAGGCCGTTGGGCGGCTGGAGCAGCAGAGGGTGCGGCTGGGCGCTGCGACCGTCGTGCGGCGATATCTTCCGCCTCAGATGCGGAGAGTGCAGTTTCGGATTTGGGTTGGCGCTGTGGCGGTTGCGCGACCGCCTCGAACTGAACATCATGCTGCAGCCGTCCACGGTGCACTTGTGCATCTCCCGCAGGTGGACCGCGGAGAAGTGTATCTTAAGGGCGCCCTTGTCGCAGAACGTCTTCAGGCAGACGTTGCACTGGACGCGCTTCTTGCCGGTCACTGGGTTGATGAACTGCGTGCCCAAGTTCGCCGGCAGCGAGCCCCACTGGCGCTTGCCGCCGGGCGAGTGCGACTTCCTGCTCTGATGGGACGGCAGCGACGACGCACTCAGACGCGACAACCTCTGCTGGTTCTGCTGATGCTGATGCTGCTGATGCTGCTGGTGCTGGTGCTGTTGCTGCTGGTGTTGGTGCTGCTGGTGCTGTTGGTGCTGCTGAGGGGTCGAGTTGCTGGGTGGGTGGTGGAGACTGTTCTGCGGCGACTTCGCGTCCAGCCGGCTGTTGCTCAGGTTCAACGCGTTCTGACCCGACGGGCCGTACTTGTCCTTCTTCGGGTCCGGCGACTTGTTGCGCTGCAGATTCATCGAGGGGAAGTGCGAGGCCAGCAGGCTGTGCGGCATGGGGTTGCCGGAAGCGGCAGCGGCCGCTGCTATTGCCGCCACCTGGTTGTTGGTGAGTCCTCCCTGATTCGACGCCGACGGTGGGGGCGGCGGTGGCGGCAAGTGAAACTGCAGATGATGGGCGGACATGGCCATCACGTTGAAGAGCGACTGGTTGGAGGCGTTCTTCTCCTCGGACATCCGCCTGCGAGCCTGCGCCAGGGCCTGCTGCTGCAAGTGATGCTGATGCTGCTGCTGTTGCGCGGCCATTTCCGGACTCATGCGCGCCCCGCCGTGCATCATCGACGACGGGAAGGCGCCCAGGGCGGCCGTGTTGATCTTGCGAAAGTCGAAAGGCTGCATGTTCTGCAGATGATTAAGCGGATTCGAGCCGGCACCACCGCCCGCCTGCGGATTCGAGTTGCCCGACTGCGTCGGTGGCGGCGGCGGTGGCGGAGGCGGTGGGTTTCGGAAATAGCTGCTAATGTGATTCGGTGGCAGGCCTGCGGCCAATTTCTGATGCAAATGGGACTGGAACTGCATTTGGGCATGAGCCAGCGAGCTCAGGTGCATGTTCATCGGGTGCGTTGCAGCTCGCGGTGGCGACGGCCTGCGACTGGGTGACATCACCATTTGTCTGGCGGCCAGCTGCTCCGGATTGCGAGGATAGTCGTTGGTACCGCTGCTACTCCCTCTGTTTCCGTTGTGTTCCTGGTTAACGCTCATTAAGACATTCAATGGAATTTGTGCCCAACATGGATGTCATCATCTCTTCAGCGCGGCTCAAGTGGGTGACCTGGAACGACAAGAAACAGAAACACACACAATCAGATGAGAATCAGAACGTACGAGTATGCATGTAAGTAGGGTGCGCTTAGAAGCTGTGCAAACACAATTGTCAACCGGCGAGCGAGAAGAGGTGTCCAGCGTCATAGCGTCAAGAGCTTCTCGGAAGCCGGACCTAGACGAAGACCTCCCAGCTGGATGGACGCACAACAAAATTGATACATTCGAATGTGCGGCGGGGCCGCGGCGACGCGACGATGACTGGCGATGTGACAAAAACCTTGAATGGTGATGTCAAGAGCGCTCTGGAGACATCATCGTGCCACACACGCATGGCTATTGAGCATCTCACAAGAGGCCCAAGTGGTCCCACTCACCAGCAACAATGAGACGATGATCATATCTCGTCTTCAGGTTGGCTCAAGAGTAAATAGCGCGACAAGTGGTCGATCTGGTGTGTGCTGTTGCTGGTGGAGTACCGATGTGCCGAGATGTGCGGAGAGGGTGCTTCGAGCATCACACACAAGCGTCACCAATTGAGATCGGTTTTGATTTTTACCTGTGCGGTCTTCAGGCACTGCTCTGCGATGATGACGACGACGACGACGACGACGACGATGTCATGTCAAGGTGCCACTCTTGGTTGTGTCTCTTTCCTTCCTGCTACACGATCGGCTGCGGCAAGTGGATGACACAAAAAACGAGTGGAAACCAGACAAAAAAAAAAACTGCACGACAAATTCATCGGAATTCGTTGTCGCACTTGGGAGACAAGTCGTCATCCCCGGCCCCCGAGAGACTCGATTTATTTGCATAGGAAAGGTGAAGTGCTTGGCCATGGTTCACCTCGTCCGTCGTCGTCGTTGTCGTGTTCACCGAACCGCTTGTTTACCCGAGCTGTCTCTCGCGCTGTGACAGAAGGACGGAACGGCTCAGTGTCTGCGTGAGTTTGAAGGACTAACACGGAATATTGTCATCGCTGAGTGTTGACTGGCGCACTTGACAGTGACTGTAATCCTTTGCGTACATTTCTCTCGGATGACTACCTATTTTTTCGTCAAGTGGCGATCCCATCGCACACGTGGGTGCAGACCACAACGAGGTGTGTTCCACGAACTGTTGACACATATTTGTTGTACCATTCTGTGGCGTTGTGTTGGTCTGGGCCTTTTGTTGGAACAGGATTTGCGGGACTGCGGATTGTTTCAAGTGTGAAAGGACCTTTTTGTGTTGTTCAACGACGGCCTTGGCGTTGTTGTTTGAGCCGGTGGGCGTGGAGGACCAACAATAGTGCGGAATGATTGACTTCTGAGGTGATTACTCGAGGAGGTGGGACCTTTTGTTTAAGGGAATCTCAGCGATAAGTGGTTGCTGTGGTCTGCGGGTGGGTCGTTGGGATTGGAAGATGATAGAGGCGTTGTGATAAACACTGAAGGAGACATGGCGAGGAGAAGACTCATGAAAGTCTGCCATTTAGAGGCGATGCACATTCAATGTTTTTAGTGAGCACTACCGCCACTGCATTTGAAGTGGTTATGCCGCTCGATGCAATCAAAAAATATACAAATTGTTTGGACTGTATCTACACAAATATCGTTTAATTCCACTACAACTCCGCTGTGCCACAAGAAGTACGAGTATTGTGCGTATGCTAGTAGGGCCCCGCTTTCATAAAACTCTGCTCCTTGGGCTGTTGTCAATTTGAGTCGAAATGTTGATAAAATATAAAGGAATCAAGAAGGAAAGAAGAAGAGTGTGTATGGCCACTGAATTGGAAGCCCTTAATGTTTGCAAGATGAGCACACAGCCAAATGTGGTTCTGGTGCTGCTGGTCTCCCTGGAAGTTCGACTTTCTAAGTGGGTGGAGTGAAAAGTGTATTGCCGCGACTTCCGACGAATTGTTGCGTTTCGGATTCAATGAGGAGAACTACGAGCCAGCAAGACTGTGTAGATAGGTATACAAGAGGGGAGAGCGGAGCGCCCCCAGCGGTAAATCCAATCGCGAACGAAAACTTTAGTCGCCTTTTTCTCGAAACCACGTTTTTTCAACTGGCTGACACTCTTATTCAGAAATTATTGCACTTATCAACATGAATCAAACGGCATTTTGCTCTTAAAATGTCTCTCTATGGTCGGTACTACAATTCTTTGTTGTTAAAAAAGTTATAAAAAATTAAAAGTGAAAAAAAAGGGTAAACAAATTGAAAAAGTCCGCCATTTTGGTTTTTGTTGGTGAAAATGTTTCGTTGTTTTGATTTTTGCTTTCGGATGATTCGTTGTAATATAAATTAAAAATTTTTTTGAAAAAAAAAACATGTTTTATGGATGAACCTGGCCTTAAGGCTCCGACCTTGTGCAAATGACTCTCGGAAGTCCCTTTGTACTTGGATGCAAGGAACAAAATTGAACACCACACAGACATGTAGCCGGTGTGTATAAGGTAATCCCAAATTCTGTCTTAAGAAAGCCTCAACAGGACCCTGAGGGTGAATAAAAGATGGAGAATGTTGAGCTTTTCCTTGATGGCCAAGCAACGTCTGCGAAGCAATTGGAGAGCAGTCTTATTCTCGTGAAGTGCACACTTATTAACACTATAACCGCAAAATGCTGCGACGGCATGCATCCAAATCAATCGTGGCATAAGGTGACAATCACCCATTTATTGTCAGTCTTTTGAAATGCAAATTCATGAGGCAAACTGTTACCTTTTGCTGATGTTAAATTGCCTAAAATGCATTAGTGGCCCGTGCTGAACTGGTCCATCATCTTGTCAATACTTAGAATTAAAAAGACAAAGCCTGACAAATGGCCATAACCTTAGCATGGCCATGAAAGCCACATCAGGTACATCCGGCTATCAAAAGCGGATCCCAAGAAAAGTGTCAAAGCAATCCAGCGTGAAATAATGGATGAAACGGGCATTAATGTGTCTAAGAGAGGGACTGTTGCTCGTCGTTTGACGGAAGCCGGACTTCCCGGAAGACTTGCGCGGGGTGAAACCGATGGTCAAATTGGCACAAAGAAAACGTCGTATCGACTTTGCCAAAATCCATGCTGCTTGGATGGCAAAATAAGTGGACATTTGTACTATGGAGCGATGAAATAAAGATAAATAGGATTGGTCGGGATGGTAGAAGGCACGTCCGACAACCAAGAGGCAAAGAACTCGATCCGAGGTACACCTCTCCAGTAGTTAAGCATGGTGGCGGATCAATTTTTATTTGGAGATGTTTTTCGTGGAACGGCGTTGGACCGATTCATCGAATAAGGAGCAGTACGTTGACATATTGAAAAATGTAATGCTACCACGGGCGAAGAAAAGTATGCTGGTCATTCCAGCAAGACAATGACCCTAAACATACGGCAAAGCTCACAAAAGGCATTTTTTTTATCAAAACCCCATGCGTGTACTTGACTGGCCATCACAAAGTCCAGACTTAAATCCTATAGAACACCTTTGGAATGCTGTTCAGAATGCCGTCAGTTCTCAAAACATTTCCAATTTGGACGTTTTTTATGAAAAGGTGACGGAATGGAGAGATGCCGAGGCCTAATCAGGTCGATGCAGAATCGTTGCGGAGCTGTGTTGAAGCAAAGAGGCTTTCCGACTTAAGTACTAGTCATAATGAGACACTATAGTAAATATAGGGGTCGAGATGCTTCCAAAGCAGTGACTATATAATTCTAGATTTAATGCATTTTTATCGCTTCTTACGATAGGCATGCCTTACCTCGTGTATATACCACGAAGGGTCTCGAAGTCTCAATTCATTCGTCCAAACCAGTCGAACTTTCACGACTTCCTTCGAGTCATTCACAATGCTCCCCAAGAAGATACTCGCCAAGAAGAGCGTTTAGCTGCTTGAAGACGGCAAAGACGTGTATGTCCCTCGTATAATTTTTGGAGAGGCTAACTCCAGGCCCACCTAGGACTGTTGCACCACCTGGTGAAGCAGAAGAACAGTCAGCAGGCACCGAGCGACGATTACATCAACATCATAGACTGGTCATTCATTCCCACGGCCTCATACCGTTCACGCCTCAGCTCTTCGCAAACCTTCTCATTTGATCGCCAAATGGTGTGCGTCATAACTGCTCTAAGTAATTCCTTCTGCAAAAATTCCCTTTTTTGGAATTTCATATGGCTTTACTCGACTATTACGAAGATGAGTCAAGGTATGGCGATCAGAGTACAAGCGCTTTCAGGTTCTGTTTCATCTTCTTTCAACCATTGATCCTTAAATGATCGATTCATTCTGTCTGCGGATAAAACAAAACTTACTTCAGAGTCGACAGAGACGTAGGTCTCAGTCTACCTCGACACCGTGCTAACCATCTGAGCCGTGATCAAACGCAGGCTTAGTCATGCCTATTCTTGCTTGTTTATGCTCAAGAGGCAACCAAGTAACACATTCACTTTGTCGAGAGACAAAGTTGACTTCGCACAAAACATTGATCATCCCAGCCCTGTTCTACAGCGCAGATGAACGAACCAACAACATAGAGGAGCAAGAAGCTACCATTTGACTGTTTATTGTGGGCAATTGGTAGAGGAAAAGCAGCAACTACATGCTAGACTACATGTAATAAGTAGTTATTTGCCAATAGAGTGAAACACAATCTTTGCTCATGTTCGCGGTGATGACATTCTGGAGGAAGATTCAACTAGACACGAACTATGAACTAGAACATCGAACAACTTGGCCCCAGCCCGATGAATCTTCAACTCCCAGCCAGTAGAAAATCGCGACAGACTAGGTCCACAATTAAAGTGTTGGAGAAGGACCTCAAAGCAAAATACCGTTCCGTCTAGAGAGACTTGTTGGTTAAGGCCCAAGTCCACATCGAATTGTTGCGCCATACGAAGGAGAAGAAGGTCACTTAGATGGGAAACCACTTTAATGCTGGCCACAAAGCACGTCTCTTTTGATTTCACTCCATGATGGGGCTTCTGTTTATCTTCCATTGGTCATCTTTTGGCACCCTTGTCCGGGGTCTCAGTTGCGCATGCGCTTAGTCGAGCTGCATTCCTAGCAACGTATAGTAGATCTTGTTTGTCTGCCAAATTTCGTCGGTCCATCAAGCCAAGACAAAGCTTAGCTTCCTACGCAACTGTGACCCTCCACGTCCACTGCTGTTTGATGGTGTCTCTGGAGAGGAAGCCTCATCCAAGGTGGCTCCTTACAATGGAACCCGAAAGTCCGTCTTATTTTTCGTAGGCTTGTGGTCTTTCATGCTACATGCCTCCAAACTCAAGGATTCCACCGTCGACATGGTCATCGTCTACCGGTTTCATGTGCCCAGATGATTTGAGCCAAAACGAGTAATTCACAAGTTTCATATTCGGCGCCTAGGTATGCGTTCTATCATGCTTCTTAAGCTCATCCGGACCATTTTGCCAAATATGTTCACGACAGCCTGGTGAACAAAAAGGAAGTTGTGGCATTCGTGCGACTTCAAAGAAAGTCAGGTCAAGTGAGCCTCTGTTCATCCAGTCTCAATGCCGATCATTTGAGATGACGACTTCATTCCCGACTCCAATCAAACCCGAGCTTGCTTGACCTGTTTTCCAATTAAAATCACGCCAACGACGACTCTCCTCCTCCGTCCATCGCGCTGCCAGGCCATCGTCTCACTTGCACGACAAATCATCAATCTTGATTGCCACTGCTCTCCACCACCGAAGCACTTCAAGAACCCGGGCATTTGTGAGTCGCTCACCATGTGGTCCACTCCATGTCATGTCACATTTGACACCTGAACAGCGCCATCAAATGTTTTGGTTTTTTTTCTCTCCTTCGACCACCAACAATGTTGCACGATGTGACTGACTCTGACCCGGTATGTCATTCACTTTCGCTGCGTCCACACGAAGTGACCGACCGCGGCGACGAGCCCATCTCTTGAATCATTCCCAAGTGACATCTGTCAAGTAAAGTGCCCTCTCTCCCTTCGCACTAAATGTCATCGGTGCGGTGACATGAGCCATTCCCATTCCCAAGTATCGCCGTGACGCTTTGACGATCCATAAATCATTAAACTCGTTTCATCCGTCACAAGCCGATACAAAAGTGTACCGCCGCGCGCACTTTATGACAGACTCGTTAAAGCGAACAAACCGATGAACAAGATGAACGGAAAGCCGAGAAAAAAACAAAAACCAACACCTCAAGTGACACACCTTAGTCAGTACAGCATTCTCTCTCGCTGGAGAGTTCCCCGTCTCGAGTCACATCTCTCGAGCACCGAGTATTCGACGCTCGTTCCGGAACTTCCAAGTCCAACCTACGCGCGTCAACTTCGACGTCGCGTCGTACTTACGAGTTACGAGTAAGTGCCTGCCTCGTAGGTTGTGTGTATTGTCAACGTGTTGCAAATTAATTGCCCGCCACAGGCGATACGGCAAATTGTCAATTAAGCTCAGCACAGCACAGCAACGAGCACATCCACCAGCGAGCCGGTGTACTACCGCTAATTTGAATACTAATTCACATCGCCAATAGATACTGGCCTGCGCTGTGTGGTCGACAAGCGTCAGGCAAACTGCAGTACACGCCGCGCATGCGGGGAGGGGCCTTGAGTTGGTGCTGCTGCAAAAACACTTGTTCCTCCAAATAGCCGGGTGTTGCCGCCGCTAAACAACACACAATCGTGCATTCGACTACGTTCAATGTTTTAATTAATTGTCAATGATAGATTTGAATATTAATCAGTTGTAGTTGTTGTTGTTGTTGTTGCTGTTGTTCGCTAGTTAGTTGCAACGGCCGGTGTCGGACTTGAATGCTGATTGTGGGAAAATTTCGAAATTGATTGGAACATGTCACGGGTTTATTTTTAACGCTGAACGCTGACACGGAATATGCCATGGTGACATTGGAGCAGGCACTAATTGATCTGGATTTGAATAATCCCACAGAGCCCCATCGTGGGGTAATCTCTATTCAATTTTATGCAGATTGCTCCCCCCCGAGACGGTCGTTATGGGAGGAAAAACTCGTTGCGAACGCGGTTGTTGCCTGTCAAAGGTGGCACACGGTGGAAGCGCAAGCGCGGCTTTGCCAGGTGATGGATCTCCGTGTCAAGGGTGTCAGTGGGGTGGGACGAGCAAAATGCTTAAAATCTGTAAAGCGAAGGTGTTGCCTGTCTTGAGCAATCAACTGATGATAGATGCTTTGTGATAATGCAACGAGCAAGGGATTCTGATCTTAATCTCGTGTGTGCATGTTTTTTTTCTTTATTTCCCCGCCTCAAGGTGGTTTCTTTAGACGCAGTGCACGGAGATGATATGGATGACGAGCAACGAGAGGCTTTAATTTTGTCCTTTATACTTCAGGACAGCCATCGATCGCATGGCCCAAAGCAAAGTGTGTCCTTTTTGGTGCGGTTCCCATCAGTTTTTCTAGCATCTCGGGCGGTAAAGTGCTTATTTCGGCACGCGTGCTTGCATTGAGCTCGTCAATGCTTGCTTTGCTTTTCAAATAACGCCACAAAACGAAGTCCGGACGGAGGATCAACGAGTGTCAGTCTCAACCACTCGAGCGACAGTTTGGTTATATTCCAAGCAACGTGGACGATATTTTTCGAATCAATTGCAGTCATCCATCAAAATGCGCCTCAATGTGGTTCCAGTGATGATACGACACATGTGGGTTCTCTGCGACACTCTCCCTTATTGCTTCAATCTGTTCATAAGAACTTCTTGTGCGTTGATGAATGGCATGTCGACAATCGCCCCCTGTCCCGTGATCAACAAAATTCAACACCAATCGACGAAAAGTGTTGTCAGACGGTGCATCAGACAGTGTCACTATTTCGTCACGTTCTTTCGGTGTGAAGCTAGATTAATGGTTAATATCAAGAATTCTCAATGGCCAAGCGAATCTTGTGGTGTTGTAGCCGTCAAGGGCGTCGTCTCCACGGAAAAACAAATTCCAGCTTTCACCCCTCTTGGAACACTGATAAAGGTCATGCAGAACAACAGTCAAGACAACTCCCAAGCTTGTGAATTCATGAAGAATAGCACGCATACCACGAATCGGATATATAGTCCCGTCTGCGGGGAAGGTGAATGGAGGAGATGACATAACCACGGACTATACGAGCTGTACCAAGATGTGGATGTAGCCCGGAAGGCAAAACTGCGTCGACTGCACTGGCTCGGCCACATAGAGCGCATGGACACCAATGCTGCAGTTAAGTGGGTCTTCGAATCTGAGTATCCTGGTTCGAGGAAGAGGGGTAGACCGAGCCTTCGGTTTAAAGACCAAGTCATCGCGGACACAAGACACCTTGGTCTTGATGACCCTCAAGTGAGATGTGGATTACCCCCGTCTACCCACGCATCTAACCTAACGAGATATCTGGAAGCAGTGTGCCCAGGACCGTCAGCTCATACTCAGAACCTCCATGTCTCGAAGGCCTGAGAAGTAAAGTAAGTAAAACACGAGTGGTTGTTGTAGAACCAGGCCAAGATCACACCGGACTGCTGCACCACTTGCAGAAGGAAAAGAACCGTCAGCAGCCAGGCCTTATTTTCCAAAGTACCTAATGACGCAGCATTCATATCTTGTACGAATCTTGGGAAACCTAAGAGCATAAGAGATGGGTCCATCATAGATTGGACAGTCAATCAGTCTGCCATCGCTAAAAGAAGTAAGAAGGTGCCACTTGCAAAATGCGATACGAACACAGTGCGCTCAAAAACGATGATTACTTCAGAATCATAGACTAGTCAAGCTTGCGTCATTCAAATGCTTTAGGAGACCTCTGGTTCTACATCCTAGCTCTTTCCAAACCTTTCTCGTTTCATTGGCAACCGGATGTGAGTCATATCATCAACCCTCTTTTTATGAAGGTCATTTCGTTTTCCTCGGCACAGCACAGCACTAAGCTTAGAAGTGTTAACAAACATGATTGACGACATTTTTGGCAGCGTGACACATTACGCTGAAGACGAAGCCATGAGCACATCATTGTCTTTGGGTTAATGAATCTCTGCAATCGATCAGTTTGTTAATTTCTGCAGACGACCACCATGTCGATGATATTGGAGACATGTGGCGCATAAAGGATGATCACTATTAACACGAGAAAACGACAAGCCTACCAAACAAATAAGGCGGACTTTAGCGTTGTAAGGAGCCGCTGTCCAAGAGACACCAAACTAAAGCATGTTAGTTTCATAGTCAATCAAGCTAAGCGCTCATCAGTATCGGACAAAACTAAAGCCCCTCAATAAGCAAACTGAGTACCGTTGGAGTATTTTTCTTGTATCGCGTGACAGAGAGAAGTGACGAAATTGAAAAAACGTTATTAAACGTGGTCCGTGGCGTTGTGGGTATGTGCGCCGACTCCTACGCACTTGGACCTACGTATCTAGATTCGATTTCTGATACTACAAGAAATACTTTTCACGGCCCCACCACTTTCGAGTCACTGACAATGCTCAAAGAGTAGAACTGTCTAGATAAAGCTTCTCAAACTTAGCCGTTCGGAGCCGGCATAAAACTGTAGGTCCCTTCCACTCGTGATGGAACAATAGCACGCACAATACGAGTGGTTGCTGAGAAGCTAGGCCCTGGCCCTCAACGGGCTGTGGCACCACCCATATTATCATTATTATTATTATTACGTCCATAGGCGCAACTTTCTATGCATCTTCCACTGCCTCGTGATTGAAATTGTTTCATTGGTTCCGGTTTCTTCGTCTGTCCACTATTTCCCACAAGTTCTCTATGGGGTTTAGGTCTGGAGACTACGCAGGTCAATGTAGGACCACGATTTTGTTGCTATCAATCCAGGTTTTTCAGGAAACTTACTTGTGTGTGTTCGGATAATTTTCCTGTTGAAACCTCAATGGCATCTCCTCTTCACCGTGAAGCAGCATAATCGATTTTAGTATCTCTAAATACTTAAACCGATCCTATTCCCCAACCAGAGTAGCAGCCAACGAGTACATTTCCTCCACAAAATTTGCCCGTTGGGATGCAGTATTCTGGATCCATGACCTGCTGGTCTCCTTCTTCGGGTGATGCCGTTTGAAAGAACCGTCTATGTTGCAACTGTCCAGTTCAGGTGCTTATGTGCAAGCCCTAGTCAGATGGCATCATCCGAAGAATGGTAAATTTTATAAGATCTGAGACGAATTGCTGATTCTGAAAACCCCAGAAAGCTGGTTCAGTGCCAATGATGATCAAGGATGAAGTCTAAAGCACACCCCGTTTGGTGTGAACATCGGCGTTGCTTTCCTCCGGACACGTCACACAAATTCGTGTACATTCTTTATTGGATTCGAGTAGTGAGAGTGATCTGTTTAGACCTTCTAAATGCATGTTTCACGAATAAATTATAATCTTAATGTTCAGAGCCGTGGAAATCCCTCAAAAAGGCGAAAAACGCAAAATAGCTTTTTGCCACTTCACACTATCAGCGCTCGTCACTCTAGAACGATCGGGATGCGACTGAAATTTTGTATGAAAGTGCGTGGACTAACCCAAACACATGACCCACATTGGTGCACCGACACAAGTGTGCCGTGTATATGCCGCAAAATGTCGCACGATGGACGGAAGGAGCAGGATCACTGAAGAAAGAGAAAAATAGATTCAAGAACTAGGCACGTCTTAGACTCAAGCTCCATTTCTGAGGGAAACTCAACGATCAACGATTGTACATAGAGCGCAAGCTTAGATTAGGTCTGCGTTGCCATGACATCTGCGAACTATTGTGTACCTTCTTTGCACTTGCAGCGCTCTCACCTAGGCCTTGTTTCATGCTGAGAGAATAGGTGTCAAGGCGGTGGTCCACGGGTGGCCGAAGCCCAACATCGCATGGAATTGTCTGTCGTTCATAGTCACTGCTAAGGAGTCACTCGGTGTGTGAAGGCCGCAACCATTATCCATGACACTCCATGACACTCGAGAAGAGCGTCACCTGACAGATCAACCTCGGGATTCGATTTCATTCGAATGAGCCAGTCGGCGCTACAGTTCGCGATGGAACAGTGTCCAGCTACTGCAACAACCACTGCGTGATAGATTCTTTTCTCATGAGGAGTGGGCTTTGAGAGCCGAGCCACTTGTGATCTCTAAGTACTGTCAGTGAGAGGTGGAGCCGTGAATAATGAAAGTTGTTCCTGTCGGGAATTTAACCTAGACCCTCAGCCTAGAGACGAAGGTCCTGCCCACAACGCCACTACTGTTGCGTTCAATTGAATTAAATTCATCTTCAAGACCACGTCAGAAGCACTGAACGTGGTGTTCGTTATCCAAAAGCTCTGGATGCGAAAGCCTTTGGCGTTGAAAAGCGCGCTATTGTTATATCACGAGCGAAATGGACCTTCAGTTTTATGCCGACTTCGAACGGTCAAATTTGAGAAGCTTTTTCTAGACAGTTCTACTCTTTGAGCATTGTCAGTGACTCGGAAGAGGTGGGGCCGTGAAAAGTAATTCTTGTCGTGCCAAGAATAGAACGTATATACGTAGGTCCAAATGCGTAGGAGTCAACGCACATACCCACAACGCCAAGGGCCGGCACACATAGAACAATTAAATCAATCGATGGCTGTCCAGGCAAATGTAGCTACCAACATGCCACTGAATTGTCAAAGGGTTAGTTTGGGCTCTTCTGCGACACTCTTGAAGTGCCCGTTTTTGCTCCAACTAAAAGGAATCGAGATAAGGTCGCACTTTACATGCACCCAGAGACTGGATCAGCCTGCAACCCACACATGAACTCAGTCATTAAACCCAATTTTCACTCTAAACTCCAGTAATGACCTCTTTAAACGATGACTCCCTTCCAGATAAAGGCTCAAACCCATCAGATAACTGTCACATCCCTCCTCCCCTCCTTCAGCGGACGACACATCCACGCTGTCAATCGTTAAAACCATTACCCAGAAATGTCAACCGGCTCACATTCCGGCCGGTCGGCCATCGTCTAATCGTTTGTCTCGGAAATTCACTTAAATTCCCTCTCGTTCCATCACCCGCTCGTTAGCCGAGTCAGGTGACTAGTTCTCGGACATTGTATGAATCCGCGCACTATTTCCCCCAACGCACTGCGACAGGTAATGTCGACCAGTTGGAGGCGATAAAATCGCGCACACCACACAACCGACACTGGACCCACGACTCTTGCGTGCAATAAAATCAGAAAATATATTTCCAACTCAAATCGGACAAGAAAATCAAACCAAAGACAGAAAATTAAACCTTTAAGCTACCGAATGCCATTTGACGATCGTTAAATCATACACGTGAGGTCCGCTCCTTTTTGCCGCAGATAGCCCCTAAGATAAATTCAATTAATCGTAATTGCCCATAAATACATACAGACTCTTTCAGAGAGAGTGTGTGTGTGTGGCAAATAGACTCCCTGGCAGAGCACTCTTGCTCTTCAGAGGCCGAGATATGCGATTCCAGGAAGTTGTCAAACCAAATCGAAGCATGTCACCATTGCCAATGACCTTCTCCTCTGAGCGGCCGAGAGAGCGCGCGCGCCCGTTCTTTCGCTGTCGGTATTGTGCCGCTGCCGTTTGATGTTCGTTATCTTGCAACAACATCATCGTCGTCGTCGTAGTCTCCTCTCGTAAGCACCTCGGTAAGAGAACAAATTAAATTAACTACTCAACTACTACTACAGTTGAATAGGTACCTCACCATCGTCGTCATCATCATCAGCATCGTCGTCGCTGTCGTTGTCATCGTCATCGCCACCGCCAACACCAGCGCACAGTCACCGCGTGAGCCACACTCAGCATCGGCCAGCATGAACGTCGTCGTCGTCGTCAGGACAGAGAGATGACAAAACACTAAAAACCTGAATTTCAAGACTCACCGAAGTCCCGCACCATCGGGCACAGCATCGGAACGTCTCACTAGTCAGCTGACCAGATGGCTTGTTGGTGGTTCAGTCGTCTATACCCCCTACCCCCCACCCCACCCACTCGGAGTGTGTTTTAAGACATGACATTAAAAAGGCATCTAATCGCTACGCGGCCTACCTAATTACACATATGGCCATGTTGGAGGTGTGCGGGCGCACGACGGCTGTGGAAGCAACGGCAGCATAATTCATCAGTAGCACCGCACTCAGAGAGATAGATTTATACAAGGAAAATGACTGGAATTACATTCCAAAGCTGAAATTGTGTGGTGTGGACGTTTCGTCGTAAAACACTGTGTCGGTGGATAGTCGCAGTCGATCCCCCTCCCCTGTCCACACTGACAACAAAAGTGACAGAACAAGAAAAAGTCCGGTCTTAATCCTCTTCCCCAACGCAACGTTTTGAGGCAGCAGAAGGCCGCAGCGCGAGAGACTACACGCCATTAACCAACGATTCGATCGCACATAGCCTCTGTGTGTTTTATGATTTAAAGAGGGCCAGCAGCAGCAACAGCAGCAGTCAGCTCATAAATGCCAAAAACAGACTGCGAGCATCCAGCAGATACCAAAGACAGAGATACAATAGATTCAGCCGGATGGATACATTGTAAAGGAAAAGGTCGTCGAATGGTTACTGAATGACAACCGATCGCCATAAAGTGTCGTTGTTTGTTGTTTTTCGGGCGGTTCCTGGAACTTAACTTTTGCATCTTATCCACCCTCAAGGGAGGGAGGTTAATCCCCACTTGTCCCCCCCATTCCTCCCACCAGCGCATTGACATTGTTCGAAGGTAGGATGTATCGAAAATCTGTCATCGATTGGAATTTATGATCGGGGCATCCATGAGATTTTTGGTAGTTTTACGGCGGTTTTTATTCGATTTACGTTCGTAAACGCAGCGTATAAACAGAGGCGGGGGATCAATTTTATCGGCACCCCTCCCCCCCTCCCCCCACCCGTCTCTTCTCACCATCATCAATAAAACGAAAACAAATTAAAATGTCGAGGAAAATGCATTCAAAGCCAGGAAAGACCTCGTCGATCGTTGGTGATCGTTGATCGTTGATCGTTGATCGCGCTGATCGTTGGAGAGTAACCTTTTCGATTTTTGGGCCACGTCAATGGCCACACGATCGTTGTCGTCTTTGTGCCTGTGTCTGTATCACTCTCTAGCTGTGATCATTCCTCTCGTTTAATCACACATCAGGAATGGAAAGTCGTCGTAGCTGTTGTTGTTGGCGCATTGTTTGATTTTTGATGATGTGTTGCCTGCCGGAGCTTAGATGTTGCCGCTGTCCGATTTAGATGGTGGATGCTTTCGCCGGCACCACCGGTCTGTGATCAATGCCTCATAAAAGTGCCCGATGACATAAAAGTGACACTTGCGGGCAGTTTAATGTGCGAAAGGGGGATTGGTTAGCTGGCTGGCTGGATGGCATTGTGTTGCGGCTGCTGATGGGCAGGCTAAATGGTAGAAGTCTTCTCTCGTTTTATCCTCCTCTCACCTTCTTCAGAGTCGGCTGATGTTTCCCTTTTCTTTTTCCTTTTTGTTCGATTTTAATTGATTTGTAAAACGATTTGATGTGTGTTGTCGATTGAAATGGTCGTGTCGGGGATTTGAATTTTATTACGAGGGACATTTTGTTCTTTCGAGAGAAGGGGGTCTTGTGGCTTTCGCTTGTGAGAAACCGAGACCCGAGGTTTATGTGGAAACAAAAAAACCCAACCGAATCATTAGGAGTGCTACTTTGTGCCGGGATAATGGGTTGTAAAAAATTGGTTCTTTACTCCTCACGGGGGACAGTTAAAAGGTGACTATTGTTGCGGCTGCTTTCGTGGAGGATGTGACACTTTTAATGGCTACGTGTGGGGTGGAATTTGATTGGAATTGTGGGATCGGTTGGCTTGCTGTCAACTCAGACTCATCATTTTGGGGACTGTTCAAATGACAGATAAGTCCGCCAGACATGACGTCAGTATTTCATCTGATTTCATACATTTTCTTATCGTTTTTCATTCAAAATCAGAAATTGTTGTCCCCATTCGATAAGACGCTAGACGGACATCGGATATCTTTGAATTTGCATACAATTTAAGCGCGCTCTTAGAATGTGGTTTATTTTTAGCTTCTGCTGCTCCATATTCCATAACTTTCTGGCCATTTCCCTGTCGAATGAGGTAAACAGTTGCACCACTCGTTGGTATCCTTGTGATTGTAGCTCCTTAAAAGCATGTTGATATAATTTCATCCATTTTGAGGACGAATTTGCTCTGCAGCTTGGTGATCTCAAAAGTAATTCGCATTGACTTCCCTTACTTTGCGAGATGCTTGTCCAGGATTTTCACCGCGAGTGTTTATTCATCGTTAGTCTGCTTTACCGCGTGAGGTGACAGCGGGGCCGCTCTTGAACGCGAATTCGGTACAGACATTGTTTCCTTTTCACTCAGTATCACGATGCCTCAACAGCGGAATAAAAAAATCGGCAGTGGCAATGGATGAAATAAATATGTGCTACATTATTCCTCAAGTGAGGCGAACCATGTCTGTTTGTGCACACTGAGCGGCACTAGGTCTTTGCACTTTTTGAGTATATTTGATCGACATGAAACAGATCGGCTTTCGACAAAACGCTGTACTGTCATATGCGTGGACATACGAGAGGTATTCTGGCCACTTGATCCTCGGCCATCGACTCCAACTCATCAGAAGCAATGCGAGTGGAACCGAGTTTTTGGACTTGGTCAAACTACCTCTAAATCCAATACCAATTCAAGGCACGCCTCGGAAGCCGTGATAATAGGGAATTTCGTTCCACTTGCCGAAACCATCGAGGCATAGCCCTTTCCGTTCGAAGATGCAGCTACCGTGTTTCTCACCCTCGGCGAGTAACTCCAACAAAAGTACGAAGCGGTCTCATCTCGGCAGCTTGTATTCTCGATCTTATTCTGTCGGTCATTACCCGAATTGCATGACAATAAGCTCTGATCAGTATTACTCCTCCCATCACTCGTGAAACAGACCCCGAGATTCTTAAATGGGACTCCAAGGATGAACATATTCTCCTTTTCCCCTGTACGGCGTTACACTCTTTGGTAGACCTTGACTACTGGCGTTAAGCCTATGCAGCTAGCACATTCGTTTGCGTTTACACTCTCTAGTTTCACACGTCAAGTACTTATCTAATCGAGTCACTTGTGTCTTCTTTTGTGCAACCCACAGTCGAGCCTTCGCTCACCAACCGAAACCAAACGTCATAATCCATGGCTTTGAGGGTGTTCATGTTTGACAAATGGCATCTTAGAGGAAATTCGACATAACATGGTGTCCAGCAACTAAACAATTGTGGGTCAAAATTTGGAGCAATGCGTGTTAAACAGTCCCTTTCTTCTGTCAGTCTTGTAATATGAAGTTGGACAGTAAACAGGACAACTTAGGATTCGGGTTTTTTATGGAAATAATTCAGCTTTGTATTCGTACGTGCGGTGGCATGTGGCGTTGTGGGTATGTGCGTCGACTCCTACGCTCTTGGACCAATCTGTTTAGGTTCGATTCCTGGTACGACAAGAAATATTTTTCACGGCCCCACTTTCGAGTCACTGACAATGCTCAAAGAGTATAACTGTCTAGATAAAGCTGCTCAAACTTGGCCGTTCGACGTCGGCATATAACTGTAGGTCCCTTTCACTCGTGATAGAACAATAGCACGAACAACACGAGTGGTTGCTGAGAAGGTAGGCCCTGCCCCTCTACGGGCTGTAGCGCCACCCATATTATTATTATTATTGTTCCTACGTGCGAGGAAGTCGAATAAATGATAGACTCTACGAGCTGTACCAAAGGATTGTCTGCCAGAACCAGTCTACTAGACAACTTCGGTCACATCGAGTGTTCATGTAGATCCGTCCTTAGTCCTTGGACCCGACCTTCTTGGTTCGACCAAAGTCGCACGACCAATATCAAGTGATCGCGCCGTCAAAGGAGCAGTGATTAGTTCTTCAATTGGTCGCAAGATACGTTTTGTAATCATTTAATTTCATAGAATTTCACCAAACTCTAATCAGCCGTCAATCATCGACTTTGATCGGGGTTTGCCTAGCGATTTTCCTCCGAGGTACACCCTACTTGAAGTCTGTGCTTTATTCTCAAGTGTCGAAGTGTGGAAAAATACAGTCCGAGGTGGACCTGGGCCTCAACCAACAAGCGTCTCCAGCCAGCTCGATCCTTAGCTCCAGTTTCGCATGCATAGTTGGTTGAGGTCCCTTTTCACTTGCGTGCGCCACCTGAGTCGCGGTCTTCCTCTACTGCGCCGTCCCTCGGGGGTGGATTCGAAGACTTTGGTAGCTGGGTGTTGTGGGAATCGGGTAGGCACTGACTGGCGTCAACCTGGCGATGCCCAGTGCTGTAACTTTTTCTACACACCAATTGTGCTTATTTTACCTCCAAGTGGTAGCCATCGGGTACTGGTTGTAGTTCACCCGAGCTCAACTTGCCAAACTTATAAGTGCGACCTCTTATGCTAGGGGTTACCAAAAAGGAACTGGCCCTCCAGGTTGGAGGTTGTGCCGTCGGGGTAACTGCCCGGCCACACACAAGCATATAGTTACGAAGCAACAGCAAGTCTAATAAATAAGCTTTTCAAATATCCTTCTCATTTGTTTGATTTCGACCTGTATCTCCTCGAGAAACATAGGACATTTACTACACCTAAGCCAAATCGCCTCTACTGCTCTGCATCACGTTTTCTATGGACCACTATAGACTATATAAAAGTGCCTTGCTCTAAAGGCTCTCCCGACCTCCTTTTCCTCACCATAAATCAAAAACAAGTTAAAATCGTTAAAATAAAACTGATCGTTGATCGTTGGAGTGTAACCTTTTCAATTAGTGGGCCACGTCAGTGACCACGATCGTTGTGATGAATGTCGTCTCAGGTTCTTGTTCCTGTGACTGCACCCTCGCGGTTTTATGTCAATCAGTAGACCTTTAGGGTTCTTTCTCTAAAGTCTTCGATTACATAGCATGGTTAGTATGCGTGGTTGCGTGCTTGGCCATATGCGTGCTTGCTTCAGCCTATTGAAGAAAGTGTGTGGCTTCCTTGTGAAATGCTTTCATATATTACATCCATCTCATCAAGACTGTTTGAATGTGGTCTTCAAGCTCACATGGCACTGCATCTACAACGCGGACTTGGTTTCTTGCGATTCTCTTGCCAGTGTCCAGTTCACCAAATACTCCGCCAATGTTTCGCGGAGCATTTGATGTTTTTTGTCTTCTACCTCATCAATCTGACGTATTTAAGAGGGTCCATTAATCACGATCGGAGATGGTGCCTTCAACCTGCGATAGGCGCTACAGTTCAGAGCCTTTCTCTTGCCTGAATTGCAGACTCCAGTCTTATTGACCTTTGCGATAGGTGCGATGTCGTCACGGGGATCCAGCATCTACTGTCAAATGCGCCTATGCGGTACATCATGCAGCGTCAAGGGCTATAGAGAGTTTTAAATGTACCCCGCCATGGGTTAGTATGATAGAGTTGTGAGAGTGCACCACATTTGCCTTTGTTCCAAATGTGCGACTTCACTTTGCTCTTGGTTCAGGAAGAATTGATTAGTTTTACAGGCTTCACTTAAACCCAGCTGTTATAGAGATCGCAGCAGTCATTGATCTGCATTGACTTAGGAATTTACATAAACCTCGTGGCGCACGATGCTAAGCTTCGGCTTCCAAAAGCCAATGTAGAGGCAGCATGAGGATGATTTTCGTTCAACTCGTGGACCGGATAGAGGAGCTGTCTCTGTTGAGCGCCAACAATGTTGGTGAACACGAGGTCTCAATTGTTGCAGTGGGCTCTTGTGAGCCACTGGTATCCACCAATCCACAAGCTGTCTTCACTCCCATCCCAGTCAATATCGAGAGTCAAGTTTACATCTTCAACTCGGACTTTCCTCACATACCCCCGCCCCTCCCCCACCATCGCATGCGACAACTGATCTTTAGACTAATGAATCCCGCATAAATGTGACCAGTTTCCAGTTCTTGTCAACACGAGTCTCACCTCTTGACTCCGGCCACTATCGACGATGTGAGCTCTCCCCAAGCCGACCACAGCCATCCAAAGCCATTCAACAGAGATTTCATCAGAGACTACTAGCTCTAACACGAATCGCACACAGACGCACACTTGTGTGGCTTCGTGACAAATGAACCTCGTAGCCATCCATCAAAAGTCGCATCTAAAACTTAACCAAACAAGATGACAAACAAGAAACGACCAGCGACGTCCCCTGACGGACATTGCCAACAAACGACGATTAATAACGAGGCTTTTATCGTATCTAATCTCGTTAGCGTCGATGCGAACGTGTCGTGTATGTTGTCGAGTCATCCCCTCCCCCTGCACACACACACACAGAGAGAGACTCGCTAACAAGATCTTAAGTACATCGGCTTTGTCAAAAGTTTATCGCACAGATAATTGATCCCCAAACGTTTCGTTTTACTGTTAGTGTCATATCGATCATCGAGATGTTGTCTCGACGCTGCTATGATGTGTTTCGTGTTGACGAACACAGCCCGACAACCGACGACGACAACACGACTTTTTAAAGGCTGTCAAGGCTGTTGGCACGATTTGTCAACTGGTAACGCGCGCTGTTGCCGTGTCATCAATTTGTTGCCTGCCGCCGCCGAGGCGATCTTCAACCTCTTGATGTGGCTACATTGTGTCAGCCAGATAACCCACCACCTCGCCCCGGCCGTTGATGAGTCGTCATCATCGTTGTCGTTGCCATCGCCGTCGCCGTCGCCGTCGCTGTCTCTGTCGCCTCTCGCCTATTGAGACGATCGTTGATGGTCAACAATGCGCGTTAAATGGTTAATAACACAAAAGTAATTACAATTGCGTTTGGGCGAATGGGCTCCAAAAGGCTGCGTGGCTGCTGGGCTGTTTGGCTGCGTTAGCGAGCCCAGCTTGGCGAGTGATCTTGTGATTCGGCGGACGGGGGCCGCTTTTGTTTGTTCGCTTCCTCTTCCTTGGTGCCACCTCAGCTACGCGGATGGACCGCGGTTTGGGTCTTTATCTCGTGATTTGTTGGTAACAAGCTGCCGTCTTGTGCCTTGATGTGTCTGTTACCTTGAAAAAGTTTTCTTTCCGTGGGGACGTGGTCGTGTGGTGTCACGAAATGGTCACCAAATTGAAGTCAAATTGAAAACCAATTACCGGCCACAAAGGCTGGTGCTGCCTGCTGTGGCCTTTTGTGGCGATAGCATCTACGGCTTTGTGTTGGACGGGCCCGGGATCTTGTTTATCCGCGGAATGCTACTGGATTGTGTTGCGATTGTTCAATGAAGGAAGCTGGCAGTTAGCGGTTAGAGGTGATTATTGCTTGAATGATGTCTCCACAGCGACCACGTGGGGGAATGTTTGTGTCTCTTTGTGCGGGGAATTCGATGAATTCTGAGATAGAGCCTGATTGTGTCTGGCGCGGAACACCGGTTTGTGGTCTTGAACTTGATAAAGAGTGGCACCAATTGAATGGGAGATAAGCAACTGGTTTTCGAAGATGTTCGATGTTTTGCCGAAGTGCGAGTAAGGAAGTCGTTTTCCCTCGCGACTTCAAGGTGGATTTTGTGGCGACCGCAAGAGGAATCCTTCAGAGATCACAAAATGGGGGCGGTGACTAGTGAAATGCCAGTTGTTGCGGGGGTTAAGGGTAACTCGTTGGTGGTGGAAGACGAGTCTATGTCTGATCTCATGACGAAGCCAGACCGAAGATGAGAGATGTCAGTGTAGTCAGTGATACTGCCGATGATGTCACTTTTGACGTAACAGACCACAATGCCATGCGTTGCAAACAGCTGCTTTGAGCGAGGAGTTGCCCTGTCTCAGTAAACACTTGCAGCTCCTCCAACTAAGGAAGTAGAGACGCGAACTAGAAGGAGATGAGTTGTCAACCAGCCAGTGGAGGAGAAAGCTGAAGATGACGATGCAACAGAGGACGACAAAAAAACACAGAAAGACGATACAACAGACGTCACTAATGGAGCCAGGGAAGATAGTGCAGCAGAGAATGGCGCTGGACCAGGAGCGAAAAACGCTGCATCAGCTGATGATGCAGGAGACGTTGTGTAAGCAGAGGAAGACCATGGGTCAGAGGTCGCAGAACACCAACTAACGTAATCAGCGTCATGACGAAAATGTAAACGTTTCGTGTTCGTGTTAAATGACCTGGAGGGAGTGATAGGGACCCAAGAAGTCCCATCTTTAGTCGATGAAGCCCTCTAGGCACAGCCATGACAAGCTGAAGAAGAGCAAAGCAGATAGTTTGCCATCACAGGTCTTCAAGGCCGATGGCGATGATCCCTACAAGAGTAGGGAGCATACACTAGATCACCTGCAAAATTTGGGAAGACGCAAGCACGACGATTGGAATATCAGCTCCGTATGATCCGTCCAGAAAATAGGCGACCTACCTCGTGCAAGAATTATAACGTCGCCTATGGGATCCTCTCAAGGGTACTATGAAAACTTCTAAAGCCGATAGACACGTACCAGTGCTGTTTCCGGCCCGGAAAATAGACCAAACCAACAGTAAAGCAAAAACTGGCGAAGACCACGGCTATAATTTGCTGATCAATTTACTATAAGAAATGTTAATGAAAGAGTCAAGAAAAAGTCCAGTTCTTCTCTGTACCTGAGCACCAAGATATCTGGTAAAAAATGGGAACCAAGCCATTAAAAAAATCTTGTGAATGTACACAGCGATTGTCAGACCTTGACTTAGTCTGGTGCCAGGCCACACTGTAAACCACCAATCTAACGGTGTTAACCAAAATTCAGAGGCTTCCATGCCTGGGCGTCACATGAACAATCAGCACATAAATCATTACCACAGAAGTAGCAGATGATTGCTGCAAAAACTGCCATAAACCACAAATTCCACAGGACAGGAACTCCACAGGGCATGCAAGTATACTAGACAGACTAAAAAATAAACACGTAGCCTTCGAAACACCCTTCCGGTGTTATTTCCCTACAAGGGAGGGAGTTCATGTCTCCCAAATGAACCCATCAACAATTCGACCATAAGCATCTAAACGGATGGATTAGAGATGCTACAAGGCACATGCGCGGGTAAAGAGGCCAAAACCGATCCATCCCTGGCAGTTCAAAAAAAAGGATGACACGATCATAGAAGAAGCTAGGAAAAGGTGGAACGCCCTCAGCACCCGCTAGACCACTCGCATGCTCTGGCCCAAGTTGAACTCCTTTAAGAGCGTGTCAGCAAGACCTTATTTATTCCACTTCGGTTGTCCACCGCCCGTAAGTACTCCATGGAGTAGAGTGCAACCCTGTTCACTGGTGTATTGCGCTTGAAAATGCTATCAACTGCAAATGTTTCAATCGTGTACAGAGGAGGGCTTGCCTGTAACAGGCAACTCCCTTCGAAGTCATCAACACATTCCCAAAGCTTCCGCCAATGTACTTAACCGGCAAACATGTAGCGATCAGCACAGCGCCTAGACTGAAATCGCTGTAAATGTGCAAGCAACTCCGTTCTGGACACTCTCTCACCCTCAACAGATTTAGATCCATAGCCAGAGACAGCGTCGTCTTCTATTAAAGCTCCTCTTCGAGAAGAACTTCTCTCCTTCTCGACCTGCTCAAGATACCCCTCTGCGAATCGTCACATCTTTCAGCTGTTTATCATTTTGATTGCCGAACAACTGTAGCGTCCTTAAAGCAATTGAGGGAACAAGAACAAAGAAAAATGTGATATCACAAGACAGATATCGTCAGATGGTCTGTTAGGTTGGCCGGCTCTCAATGTAGTCACTTTTAACTCGAACTGCCGCCTATCTCTTAACGAGATGGCAACATATTGTGGCTTCCAGCAAATGGTGAAGGAAGATAAAGAACTCGCTAGAAAGGGCAACTCTTTCCGTGTGGCGATCTGCCATCCAACCTTCTTTAAGTTGTCTGGTGACAGCAGAACAATGATGGCCTACCCTTCATCCAAGATGACCACAGCCTGATCAGACTGAACCATCTGGGTCTCAAAACTCTTGTCGGCGGTATCACTGGCGCACCAAGTGACAAGCGAACAAGAGCGCCCATATCATTCCCACGAACGTGTCATCCCATCGATAATCCCCGCCGCCACAGGAACACGATCGAAATCCATGTCATTGTCAACTTTGCTTCCAAATTATCTCCGAACGCCGGACAGCCCAGCCAAGCGATGTGGTTGGACATTCGTTCCGATTAGTCCGATCGATCGTCCCCTGTCGGCCCAAGCGTGCGACACGGTATCCGGTTACGTACTCGTACGCCCATCCGTGGATCAGCCTTGCCAGTTGCCACTCATCTCCGTCGGCCGTGTCACAGGTTTCCCATGCCTCGAGCCGACTACTGCTGCTGCCGATGTCGCATGGGAGAGGCGCGTTCCAAAGCCCGGCCGATATTTCTTAATCACTGATTTGATTAATTAAATGCCGTTTGATCGAACACCTAATGATCACTCCCCATGCCCTCGGGGGCCGGCTCTCACGCACACACAAACGGCCGCGCCGTCGGCAGTGTGCATCGGCACCGCTCGGGCTATTTTTTTTTCCTTTTTTTTTTGTTCTTGCTTCTGATTTATTGAAAGTGCGAGCCCGCCTAATTGTGTTAAGCGAAGTGTAAACCTCACCACAAAAGGGAGCCGGGCACAGCTCGGAGACCTGGGGCCAGGGCGCTGCGCCGCCGAGGGGGCATCCCCCACTGATGCTATCGTTGTCGCCGCAAATGCCCATAATATTTACATATCACCTGGGTAATGGATCGTTAATACTTGTGACGGCATAAATACCTACTGCCACGGTCGGTCTACGACTGGGCCTGACTCCTTCCCTCCTCCCTCCTCCGCCCTCCTTGGTGGTGGTTCAGTCGGTGCGGCGGCGGTAAGCTCTGAATTCGTGTCGCGTTCTGCTGGAGGCTGTCAGGCCGTGGTGCCTGTCTCATTCCAAATGGATTTGGACCAAAAGCAAGGGCTTCCCATCGCCGTACGCGGTGCTGCTGCTGCTGCTGCTGGTGGTGGTGGTGCGCAGTGTTGCGCTGATATGCCTGGATGCGGTTGATTGCGTCGACACGAGGTGAATTGAATTCAACTTTCAGCGCGCGGCAATGTGATGGATTTGCTTGGGGTCTCGTTGTGCTGTGCGACTCTTTGTGGGACTGCTCTGCTGCTACGGTCGAGTGGAGGCTTGTTGCATTTTTGTCGTATGAATGTGACACCTGTCAGTTGTTCGATTGAGACTTGGGTTTGTGAAATGGGTTCGGTTGGGGTTTTTTCTTCTGCTCTGTTGGACGGATGAGCGGATTCAGAATGACTCAGTTGGCGATGGGAAAATCTTGGTCGCTTGGCTTGACAGAGATGTAGTCTGTGACAGGAGGAGTCACAGTCAACGGAAGGGTGGTCAAACATTTTGTCGAAATGCGGAGGCTTTCGAAAGAGGATGACGGCAGGATGCTGGTTGACTGGACGGCAGACTGTGATGAAGGGGAGAAGGTTGCATGGTCGAACCATGCCATTGACGAACCAATGTGACAAAATGTGATGGACAAACATTCAAATGCCAAGGCAGGCCACACGCAATGGAGGCTCCACAAGTGAGTGGTTACACAAGAGTGAAACCTCTTCGGCAACATCTCGCATCTTGAATCGACGCCGCCAAACAATTGCCCACACTTATGTACGTTCAACAACCCGCAGCTCAACTGCAGACGACATTAAAACGGCCTCGTCATCGTTGGCCACAACTGAAACCAGGCGCTCCTCGTAAATGATGTTCGGCATCGTTTGATCTTCCATTGATCAATTATCTGATGGCGGTAATCTGAGGTGGATCATCCCTATAAAAAAGCTTGCTACTCGGCTTTGATTCGATCGCACGGCTTTTCATTAAACAGTCGATTTATTGGGCGATTTTGATAAATGAACGCAAGTGTGCCGTACTAAGGTGGAGCTGAAGGCCATAAGTGACTGAAGTTCCGACTCAGCATCGGGCAAACAGATCTTCTCTTGAGTGCCGCCACACGTCGGGGTGGCTGTGATCAATTGATGAGTCGTGTGTGGATTAGGTGTCACTACCCTTACTCGGCACTAGACGTTGTCGCTTCAGTGCTATGTGGTATATGCTATGTGTTCGAAATCGTGTCGAAGGCGGCTAAGAAGCGAGATTTTCAACTTTACACTAGAAGGCTCCTACTCCATTGGAGTTCTGCTGGATATTTGATTTCTGAGTAGCCCTCTTGATTCAATAAAGAATTCTAAAAAGGTCTACCTTTCGTCTTCTTGGATAAAACATGCAGAGACTCTTGATCAGGACAAGGGGTCTGATAAAAGCATACACTCGCCTGATAATGAATGCCTTGCTCATCACGACAAAGAATATAAAAACTCATTGTCGCCAAGGTCCACGAGATGGTTCAAATTTCACGAAGAGTCAACATGACTCAAGGTTCATGGTTCTGTTCCATCGCTTAAGGTTGTACTTTGTTGTCCATAGTCCACAGGACATCTTCTGTCTTCCGTCCTCCTTCGTCAGTCCGTCGCAGGTCAGGTCAAACGTCCTGGCTAAGTCGTCTCGATACAAAAGGACAGATAAGTTCCTTCCCTGGTCCATCAATACACGTCCTGTGTGGTATGTAGCGACGTCTTGATGGAACCCCATGATTACTAGGTTCACCTCGTGTATATTCGGCACCAAAAAAGCGAACGATGGCAATCATTGACCAATAGCGGACGCAATTGACGGTAACGCTGATCTCACGGCCCTCTTTGTAAAAATGCCAATAATTGCGATCGGCGAAGGCATACGAGTGTTGGCTTGTGGCCTCTACTCAGTCCGAGAAGAACAAAAGCTCTCCAATCGGATATTAGCAGGCTTACAGAAGTTATTACTGGTGACTGCCCAATAGTCTATCACGCGAGAAGAATGAGGGCCTTGGAAGGGGACGAAGCTATCATCCACCACATCGGAGTGAGTACTTGCAATAAATAGAAGGAAGCATCTCGACAACTACACGTTCAACAATCTAGAGGATCTGTCAGATGTAAGAATCAGTGGCATACTCTGGTGGTGTTGTGCTTCAACACTTCGCCAATAATTCCCTTGAGGAAGCTTCAAAGTTTGGCGCTGCTCTGGCTGACAACTGGTTAGCTCGCGGCTTCTACCAGTCGAGGGATTGATGAACCGAATTTTCCGTCTAGTGAAGTCTCAATGGGAAACAAATAGGGTTTTGGTTTTGAGGTTGGCATTAATCTGTAGTTCCACTCCATTTACGAGAGAATCAAGACCCCACCCACACATAAATATGCGGTATAAGGCATCCTTTCACTGAAACCAAACGCAGCATAAGGTCATAGGAGAATACTTCCTCAATGACAAAGAATATGTGCTTAATCACGGCACTTGGACACGAAGATGGTGCACCCACTAGAGCCGCAAAATTAACGCATTAGGCATATACCAGACATCGTCTTAAAATAGATCCTCAGTCTCGTCGATTCAAGGCCGCATATGACAGCGTGCATAGAGACGAGCTATACAGCTTGTGCAGGATGACGATGGAGAACTCTCGCTGTTCCATCAAGGTCGGTAACGAACTCACCGAGACCTTCAATGTCAACAAAGGTCTTAGACAAGGCGACACGCTGTCATCTGATTTCTTCAACATCATTCTTGAGAAGATCGTGCGAAACTCAAATGTCAACACCAGAGGCACGATCTTCCAAAGCCTGTTCAACTGCTTGCTTACGCGGACGCCATTGAAGTGATTGGATGAACACAGCGAGCCGTCAATGAGGCGTTTGCTGACACGGGTCTAGAAGTAAATCAGGGCAAAGCAAAGTACATTCTCTCATCATGGAAGGACGCACAACATCGACGCCTCGAACAGAGCGTCATAATCGGCAGCAGAAACTTTGAGGTTGTCAAGGACTTCGTCTACCTCGGCTCTGCAGTTAACAGGGACAATAACACCAGTACCTGGATCAAGCGCAGAATTAATCTTGCCAATCGTTTCTTTGGGCTCAAGAGGCAATTGAGTAACAGAGCCATCTCTCGAAGCACCAAGCTGACTTTTTATAACACTCTGATCATCCCTGTGCTGCTCTATGGCGCAGAGACATGGACGCTATTGTAAGCGGATGAAGAAGCTCTTGGTCGTTTTGAGAGAAAAGTTCTGCGTGCGATCTTTGGTCATGTTTGCGTTGATGGTGTCTGGAGGAGGAGATTCGATTACGAACTGTACGGCGGATCCAACGCTTAAGATGGCTAGGTCATGTAGAGCGGATGGACAGCACACCTCCGGCCCGAAGTTTTCGATTCCGAGCCATTGGGACAACGCAACAGAGGACGTCCTCGAACGAGATGGCGCACACAAGTGGAGAAGGATCTTAACCAAATTGGTGTGGGCAATTGGAGGCAGCTGGCGAAAGATCGTGCTGGCTGGAGAGGCTTGTTGGTTGAAGCCCAGATTCACCCCGGACTGTAGCGCCAAACAAAGAAGAACAAGATCCTCAGTCAAACTTTTAGTTACTGGTAGTGAATTATTTAAGTGTTGTTTTACAAGCCTCTCTTGAGGCGAACTTTGTACCAGCATAACCGCTATAGACAGGAACAATAAGTTCTGGGTTATAAGGGTTATAAGATGGATAAGGACCTTCTGGTCAGTGGCTGCCGATGTGTATGGTCTGGCGTTGTCCTGATGACACGAAATTCCTCTCCTATTGGCCAAATCTCGCGGCTTCTAAGCGATTGATTTCTTTAGACGGTCCAATTGTTAACAATACAGGCCCGAAATAAGAGTTACGCTGCAGGAGATTAGCTCACAGTAGATGAGTCAATGCCAATCCCACCAAACACAAGACCTTTCGGGCCGTCAGTCCTGGCTTGCGCCGACTCACTGTGGTTCGACCACGACCGTTTTCGCTTGAGATTTTCGTAAGTGATCCACTTTTCGTCACCAGTCACCATTTGCTTCAAAAATGGGTCGATGTTGCTGGGATTCAGCAGTGATTCGCAGATGGAAATTCGGTCCTTGAGGTTATTTGGCCTTAAATCGTGTGGTACCCATGCTCATGCTTCTTTTTGTATCCAGCTTTGTTCAAATGGTTCCAAAGGGTTTTTTGTGCAATCGAAACCGTGCTGACATGACGGTTTGACTCGAGGATGTCGACATTTCCGACACTAGGCCTTCCAGTGTGTAACCGACCATAACCTCCTAGTCTTCACTCCCCAAACAGCGTCGAAATGATGCTTGAATGTTGACACTTCGACAATGGCGCTAAATGTAAAGTGACACCTCTTGCTGGTTGACCATGTATCGACATCTTCTTCAGCTGGCGTTTGCACTTTTGTAAATGACTTGACTTGAAATTGTCTAGTTTTGACTTGGACTGTGATGACGCGTTTGAATCAAGTCCCAATCTTAGAGTCCTCCAGTCCCTATTGTTGAACATCTTATGACAGCTGCAACCTCACCGAGCACACACGACTCGGTTCTGTCGCCATCAATCGGTCGGATGGATGCAACTCCAGAAGTGTTCACCCACCACTCGTTTCTTTCTAACTTTTTTGCGTCACTCTGCCACTCAGTCAGTGTGTGCGCCTGGCATCTAAAAGCTCGCCTCCTAGCCCCACACACATTTGTCATCACAACTCGCAGTGAACCTTGCAATTAGCTGACATTTGCAAGTGCTCCAAACCACAAAACAAGACAAGGCACATCTGCCATTTGACAAATGAATACCCGCCGTGCTGCGAAGATGTATTTACATCTCCGCAGCCAAAGATCCGGCTGTCCACTGCGCACTGCGCACAGGTCGTAAATTAACAAGCCCCACGTTGACAGCCGTCGTCTAATCACTAATCACCGTGGCATACCTCACCCGCCGTTCAGCTGCATGTGACACGATTGTCAACTCGCCGATCGCCTGGCAACATTGTTGCGACGTGGCGGTATCGCTGCGTCGCATAAATGTCGCCAATCTGCGACAAAGTCGGGCCCGCCGCGGGGCCAGTTACAGCCTCAATCGACTCGGCGGCGCACATATCCACTTGACAGCGTTAATTGCGAGATTTATCTGTGTTGCACGCCACGGGGCGATGCAGTGCTGTGTGCGATCTGAGCCCATCTAGGTTTCCGCAGACTGAGCGCGCAGTCGTTCAAACACGAACGAGAACAGCCAACCGAACGGAGCCAATGCCACGGCGAGGCACCGCATCTTCAGGTGTTCGAAATTGTCCATATTACTCGAATGAGATATGTCAGCGGAGGCATGGGGCCCGAGCGACCGCCGCGCCTCGCTGCTGAATAGCTGATTGGGGGGACCGGGGTGGCACACCGAACTCATGCCCGTTCCTGAGGGCATTCAGCCGGAGGCGATTGCGCACTTCGGTGGGGATTCATCGACGGTGGCGTCCTCGAATTTGTTGTCGCCGCTGTTACGTTGTACTGTCAGAATGAGAAATGTCAGCGGGAGTTGGCCTGTGTCCGCCTGTGGTACAAGTTGACAGCCAAAAGGCGGCACCCATCGATCGAGCATCTGTCGATCGTGGTTCGTCGTTCGTTTGTTTCTTCTTCTCTTCTTCGTCGTACCCCCCACGGCAGGGGGGGATGGTCAACCCAAGCTCCCGTCCTGAGGTGGGAATGAATTGCAGTGCGACTAGCCCGGCCAATTGAGCGTATCGCTCTGTGAACGTGCCCGTGTGTGTGTGTGTGTGTGTTGCCAATCGAATCAATCATAATCTGTTGTCTTTGATGTCGTGAGGGGTTCGTTTTATTTCGTTTCGTTTGAAGGAGATCATTTGTTTCGTTTGTCGAATGCCATCTTGAGACGTTTCGGCTTGGCTTGTGTGACTGTGCGACGGAGACAGACTGCCCAGAGACAGAGGAGCACAGGCGAGAGGTCGTGATGTGAGGTCGTTCCCGCCTCTTGCACGAGTGGCTGTCATTTTTCTTTGCCTTCCTTTGGCGTTTTTTTGTTTTCTGCTGTGTTTTGTGTGTGCCTGTGTGTTTCATTGCCACGAAGTTCTTGATGGCCGTTAAAGACATTTTCGGATTTTTGCCACGATAATTATCGGTTAATTGTTAGTCGGTTAATTGATGGATACACGTCTATAAATGTGAAATATTTTAATTAACTTCGATTCCTGAGTTGCGCAGCAGCGGTGAGGCGGACGTGGAGTGAATCGATGCCTTGTGCGGCGATTGGTAGACAGTCGAAGGTCACGAGTTTTGTGCTCTTTTGTAATTGGCGGCACTGGTCGGTGATCAACTTCACGAACTGAGCTTGGGCATGTGGTGGATTGAGGTGATGTTTTTTTTCCCCAAATTGATTGCCCATCGGAGGGAAGGTCACAACCCCGGCTGTATAAAAGGGAACGGTTGGAAACTTGTTTAGTCATCTGCCAACAATGGAAGCTCCACCTAGCTACAGTCACGACCCGACACGGCATTGGGCAAGAAGTCAATGTTCAGAGGCCGAAATTCGACGTCGAAGACAGATGAGGGAAGCGTTCAAATGTGCCTGGATGGAATGCTTTGATTTTGAAACATGCTCCTTCGTCTAAGTCTCTGACAAGGAATGAAGAGGAAGTCATCAGACACGAATTAGAGCGGGGAACCGATTGACGAAGGGCTGCTCCTAGCCTGACCAATACGTCAGTCTTCATGTGCCATGGACTCCAAATGACCGTGAATTAACTGGAACTGTAGTTCATTGAGGTGCTCTTTGACTAGTTTTGACACTTGATGTTGCCTTGGTGTCCTCCTTAGTTGGCAATGAGGTGCCCTTACAGCAAGGTGTTTGGCTTGGCTTTGGCTGCAAAGATACTCCAGCACCGAGTCAGCATTTAATTCGGCAAGATGAGACAGACGCTAACATCTGAGCCGAACCTAACGTTTGTACACATCCGCTTCCCCAGTCTTATCTTGCTGGTAAGAGTGATTCGATACAGAGTGTGACACGGGGATATATCCCATTGCGTTGAGTTAAAACAAGGCTACACGGTCTTCTACTTCACAGCTTAGACTCTCTCAATCTGATCGATCTCTGCGCTTCTGTGACCGATAGCCGGAAGATTCAACGTTCTGATGGAGTGGACCTAAGAACTCGTCTGGAGTCCATACAGGCCATCCTGTTAGCCTTACTAAGGATCCTTATATTCACCTTTCACAAGCGACTTCCCGTCATTTTACTGATCGCTATGGAACTGTTAAGATCACCAAGTCACTCACGATATATTCTCAACTAATTTTAAAAGCATTCCATTAATGACACCTAAGCCACGATGCGAGGATGTTCGCGGTCTGAAATCTTTCAGGTTTTCAATGTGACGAATTCCGAATTCGAGACCCGTGGAGTGTCTGAACTTGAGCTGTAGCTGCCTTCGATCGATGGCGGTCATGTGCCAGATGATTCCAGTTATCAAGCTCTTTTGAGTCCGCAATGACTCTTTCGAAAGTACCAAGAATCAGCTCTGTTGTTTTGGTTATCGTCCAGCTTTCGGCCCCATATATATAGCAGGACTGGAAAAAAATGTGCTTGGGAATGCAGTGAATTGATGTTGCGGTCCCTTTGTTGTTCGCTTGACTGAAAGGTGGGATTACATCCGGATTTATAGATGACTTAAAATATGTATGACCATCTAAGTCCACAGTTTCATGAGGAAATGCAGAATGTTTGATGTTGTGTGTAACAGCAAGTGGTGCTCTCATCGGCAGTAGTAGCATCTGCAACTGCTATCCTATCGTATTCGCCTAAATACCTAACCTATCTACATTTTCATCATTCATTCATTCTTCTTCTGTAGAAGTTGCGGTATGTTCAGACGTAAGGCATTTGTACATGTGACAGAGTGCTCATATTAGCATGCGCACATCTTTGCGAATAAACGGAACATTGATAGTCATCTCTTCTTGTTCAGCGTCGGCCATAAAGCTGTGGCTGTTGATTCCATGGCCAGACTAAGCCGTCGATTCCTGCCTCTCTCCGTGGACTGCCTGTCCGTTTTCCTTCCTATATCGAACTTAGCTTAAGTTCCCTCTTTCCCAAGACTGTCTACTTTTTCGATCATAAAAGTTGCGATCAATCTTCATTCATGTAGCGCTCGTGGAAGAGGGATGGCGATGAAGCCTGCATGTGGGATGTGGGAGAACTTTCATTCTTCACATCGGAGGTTGTGGATGCCTGCCTTGGATGTCAGAGCATAGGTCTCGGTGTCCAGCATAGGGTCATTATGTTCGCCAAGGACATCACTCACTAAACTTTTGCCTACTACAATATTTATATAACTTCCATATTTAAATAAAATACCGCTGCTTGGCTATCGAACAATTTGTTGATGATATTGCCGTCCCTCGGCGCTTGAGCTGCTTCATTTATCGCAGCTACTTCGGATTGAAAAACGCTATTAGTCGCTACTACTGCCAGAAACTTATCGAAGATGTGACAGAAGACCCATTGCCAGTCGGCCAGATCGTGGAATATACAAGGAGCTAAACTGTTTATCGCCCGTGATTGTTTCATCAGTTGCGAGTGTTGTTGTATTCTCATACTTTACTCTTAAGCCTCAAATTTTATGTTTACGACTAGGAACCTAATGGGCAACGGATTTACGAGGTAAAGGGTCTTCCAATAGGGACTTCCTAAATCTGAGCTGTTATCTGATAGATCTGCCGAATACATCACCGCTGTCCGTGAGAGTGTGGAGGAGACTCGAAAACAGTCGATTTCGCATACCACAAGTTCGCAAAATTTGTGTCGTAACCTGGGCCGGCACCCGTATAAAATTCAACTAACCCCGGCACTGAAGGTAAACGATCATAGACAAGAACGTGTGTTCGCTAAAATGGGCTTTGAAGCAGTTGGAAACATCTTCAGCGATGAGACCCATTTCTGGAGGAATAGGTACGTCAACAAACAAAATTGTCGAATTTGGCGAAATTTGGTGTGGATTTTGGGCTGGCGGTGCCATCTGTTGACATTTCTTTGAGAACAACCTTAGCCACGACGTCAACGGCGAGCGCTGTAGATCGATGATTACCAACTTATGTTGGCCGAAGTTGGATGATATGGACATCAATCAGAGTCATGGAAAATTGGACGCGCCCAGAGAAGCCGTGGCGGACATTTGAACAATGTTGTATACCATACATAATGGCATCTATAGGCCCTTCAACGAACAAAGAATTTTCATGATATTTCATACACACGTTGCTTTATTTAAATTGAAAGATAGATAGAAAGACCGGCCAATCTGGTTGGTTCATACCAGTGTGGCTTTAGGCCAGGAAAATCCACCATCGACCAAATATTCACACAACGGCAGATTTTGGAGAAAACCCAGGAGCAACAAATCGATAACCATCACCTTTTCATCGATTTTAAGGCCCGTATGATAGCATCTATAGAGACGAGCTATACAGAGCAATGTCTAGTTTTAGCATCCCTACCAAACTCGTCCGTTTGTGTAGGATGACGATGGAGAATGCACGCTGCTCCATCAAGGTCGGTAAAGACCTAACCGAGACCTTTGATGTCAAAAAAGGATTCAGAAAAGGCGACGCGCTGTCATGCGACTTTTTCAACATTGTTCTTGAAAGAATTGTGCAAAATTCGAACGCCAACACCAGAGGAACAATCTTTCAGAAGTCCGTCCAACTACTCGCATATGCCGACGATATTGACATTATTGGAAGAACGCAGCGTGATGTCAATGGCGCTTTTGTGGGTATTGCAACGGAGGCCGCGAATATGGGTTTAGCGGTAAACGAGGGTAAGACCAAGTATATGCTGTCAACGAGAAAGGACACCCAACACCGACGTCTCGGTCAGAACGTCACAGCAGACAGATTTAACTTTGAGGTAGTCAAAAACTTTGTCTACCTAGGCACCGCTATCAATTCAGACAATGACACCAGCGCTGAATTATACGAAGAATAACTCTTGCCAATCGCTGCTTCTTTGGGCTAAGAAAGCAATTGGTAAACAAAGCCCTCTCTCGAACAACCAAGGTAACGCTTTACAAGACCTTAATCGTCCCTATATGGCGCGGAGGCATGGACTTCGTCAACAGCGGATGAAGCTGCTCTTGGTTGCTTCGAGAGGAAAATTCTTCGTGTGATTTTCGGTCCCGTCTGCATAGACGGTGAGTGGAGGAGGAGATATAATGACGAACTATACGGGCTGCTCAGCGACATCGACTTAGCCAGAAGAGTGAAGATCCAAAGACTGAGATGGCTAGGTCATGTAGAGCGGATGGAAACCAATGCTCCGGCCCGAAAAGTCTTCGAAGCCACCCCCGAGGGACGGCGCAGTAGAGGAAGACCGCGACTCAGGTGGCGCACGCAAGTGGACCAACTATGTTTGCGAAACTGGAGACAGCTAGCTAAAGATCGAGCTGGCTGGAGACGCTTGTTGGTTGAGCCCCAGGTCCACCTCGGACTGTAGCGCCACCTTAAGTAAGTAAGTAAGTAAGAAAGATAGAAAGCGCTAAATGAATGTCTTTTTTTTTAGAGAATGAAATCCGATAACAGACTTACAGGCAACCATCTTCGCCCCCTTAGGCTAATACGTAGATGAACATTAAGCACGGCTAACTCAGGCCCATGAACCCATTGCGTCCTGGCCTCTTAAAGACACCACCCAGCAACTTCCGACCATATATCCCCCATTCTTTGAATCAGCCAAAATCAGTCTCTGAATGTATAGTAGATAGGTAGAAGTGGTGATTCCATATTTATGAAGTGGAGTTTTGAAACATCTCTTAATACAACCTGATGCATTCAAGAAGGGAATGAGTTCCTTAAAACCCCTCGAATAGATCTCAGCAAGTGAGCTGAAGAAGGGTCCAGCAGCACACTCGCTGCCTAGCTCTAGCAAGAGGTGGACAAGAGCAAAAGAAATGTATGAAGGTCTCCCTCTCAACTGCGTTGTTGCAACTGGGAAATGTGTGTTGAGTGGGATGCCTCGTTTGACGGTGATCTCCTATCCCTACAGACCGCCACAAATCTAGCGATATCGTGAATAGTTCGCTGAAGGAGATCGCTTGTTTTAGATCGGTTGTTTCTCAGGCCATTATTTTTTAATGCTGCACAGCTTGTCAATCTGCCCCATCTGAGGTTTGCTATTTCAAGAATTTGCGTGGAGCCTTGACAGCTTTTAGTGGAATGTTCACCTCATCTGCTAGTGAGCACTGAAAGGTAGATCCCTGCCTAGCCAGTTCATCGGCTTCCTCGTTTTGTGGGATGCCACTGTGACTTGGCACCCAGATGAGGGAAATTTTGAGCTGCGCTTCTAACATGGCATTCATGGCATTCCAGTATTAGTTTAGGATATGAAGTAAAGGAGGCAATAGCTTTGATGGCTGCTTGGCTATATAGCAACCTTCTGCATTGGCAAGATATTTGGGTGTATTTTGACTTGACGACATGCTGGAACACACTGGAATTGTGTGGCAGTCTGTAGAACACACCCGCACCGACTTCGGCGACCATCTTTTAGTCGTTCGTTCCTGCACACCTGCCCGCCATGACATTCCGTTTCTTCGAAGATTAGAGTGTCAAAGTCGATTGATAGGTTTGTCTGGGGAGTCTGTTGAGGACTTCTCGGTACAAGCTCAAGGTTTTTATGTGCAGTAGCCAGACGCTCTGAGCCTAATGTCGCTGTGTGCTATACGTCCTCTGCCTCAATTGACAGCCATTGCTTGCGGGCACTACGCATCATACATCGCCAACATTTCCCAAAAGAAAATACTCAACAAGTTCATTGCAACGTTGATGTCGCAATCAAACGACAGAAGACCGTCAAAAATCTGGGTCAAAAGCCTCCATCAACCTCCATCGGATCGCGCCGTTAGTGGGATCACAAAGAAAAGGACAACACTTATGCACAAATCATTTTTATTGCGCAGCACTTTGTTCAGCAGCTTTGTCCGTTTTGACATCAAGAGGCACTTTAGAAATTAGCACAGCTCATAAACTCTGACAGCCCTTTTGCCTTTGTCTCGCAGTCAGCTCAGCTCAGCGCCCTCGCGCTTATTTACGATCGCATTTGCGGCGCACATTTGTGCCTAAATCTCGGCTCAAACCGATTTACATAATCCCTGAACTCCAAAATGACAACTCCAATGAGTCCGACGATACTACACGCGTTTAGTTCACCATCATTTAGCCACTAACAGCCGCCAGAGCTTATGAATTATTTATGTATCTACTCAGTAGCATGCACACGGGAACCGAAAAAAAAATCATAAAATTAACATATTTCCCCAACGGCAACAGCAACGACAACCAATTCCACTTTAAATTGTGTGAAAAATCTATAAAAACAAAATGAAATTGTGAATTGTTTTGACAAGATATTTATTCATAGATAATTTGGTTAATTCGCCGGCGATTCGGTGGGAAGATGCGCGCGTAGGGCTACGGGCTTAACCGTGTCCACATGGATATGGTTGCTTTGTCGGCGGCCGGTGAATGGCTTAACTGTGGGGTGCAATTGTTCGGCCATTTAATTTGCTTTTTGCATGTGAATGGGGCTCGAGTGGATCGACAAGAGTAGGGGATGGGGGCAGCGAGCAACGAGCAACGAGCAACGAGGCGATTCTGGTGTTGACATAGATTCGGTTGGGGCTTTTAATTTGTGAACGAGTTCTCTGAGATAAGAGATTGGCGATTGGCGAAAATGCGCCGTTTTGAGATACTTTAACTGTCGTTGAGTTCATAAAAGTTGCGATTAATCTTCATTCAGGTAGCGCTCGTGAGAGGGAGAGACGGTCCGCGACGGCGATGAAGCTTCGATGTGGGATGTGGGAGAACTTTCATTGTTCCCATCGGAGGTTGTGGATGCCTGCTGTGAGGGACGTCCGGTTGGTGCGGGAGTTGTGCCAAGATGTTGTCTATTTCTAGATGGATTCTATAGGACTGAATAAGGAATGCTCCAAATCGTGTATGCGATGGCATCAAGAGAGGGCCACAACACGAAGCTAAAACCTGATTTCCTGTTCGAATGGATTCACTCATGGAGTCATACTCATCTGGCACAGCCTCTATCAAAGATTCAAATACCGGCTCTGTCTCAATACCACCTTTTATCTCATTTGCTTCAGAATTTCGTTTAAGAACCTCCTAAATCAGTGATTCCTCGTGCTCAAGACCTTATCAACGAGACTGCACCCAGGTCCCCTCGATCGAAGCTCCGTGCCGTGCCAACCTTATCAAGTGTCAAGTGCAGTCTGTCAATGTCACACACAAACATCGCCCATTAATCTCCCGCCTGTGACGGCAGAGGCATCAAGCGCCAAGCGTTTATCTACAGTTTCCAATCAGCCCGACACTGACCCTTTGCCGGGAGGAACAAAGCGATGAAAATCTGTTATTCCTCCCCATCGCCATCTCCATCCCCTTCGATCTGTCAAAACGAAATGCACGCTCTTATCGCCTTCTGTCACTTCGACACGAACTGCTCCAGCATACGGTTTGATTTAAAAAAAAATAAAAATTCAAGCAAAAGGGGATACTCCCTCCCTGCGGGCACAGAATGGGGTCCGCAAAACAAAGCAAATATCAATAACCACCTCTTCTTCGTCGTTGTCGTCGTCGTTCGATCAACGAGTCCCCTCGTTCCTCGGGGCGAGTAATTCTTCTTCCTGCCAAACCACCTTCACATAATTAACTTCATTATAACGCCCCATTTCGCCTTGCGATGCTTTGCGTAGTCGTCGTTGTCGTCGTCATCGACACAGTGATGTGGTCTGCTGTTGGTTGACTTGGTCGCATTCAGTGCCGTGTCGGTCGTTCTGTCACTTTGCGCCGTCGTCGTCGTTGTTGTTGTGGCAGTGCTCTGCGGCCGTGCGACTCCTTTTTCCAGTTGACAATTACCGCGAAGGATGTCGAAGTGGGCTTGATGGCAATCGTTATGGCGATGGCGATGGTGACGATGATGATTGCCGTGGCGGTGGCGGTAATGGCAACGGGTTGTGTTGCCTTGCTGTTGCAAGTGCCTTTCAAAAACATGTCTGACACGACATTCCGGCTGCCACTCAATCTCGGCTCGACGGTCTGCTTCACTCTTTGCTGCAATTTGTCCGCCAACTTCCTTCTCCTTTCTCTCCTCCTTCCCCCACATGGCATGGAGCTGTAATCAAGTTTTCGATTTTGTCGATTGTCAAATCGGCGTCCTCTGACAGTTCGGGGTGCCTGCTGGCCCGTTGGCCTGCTGGCCCGTTGGCCTGCTGGCAGCTGAAGTGAATAAGAGAATCAATCGAACTGGGGGACGACGCGACGCCGCACTGGTGCTCGTGCAACACGATTGGTTGTCATTTTGTCAACACACACACACCACCACCGGGTGCACACGATTGAAATGAATCGTGCCCGGGCGAGCGAGCGCGCACACACAGCGAACCGCAGTGAACGTCAGCGGAGCATGGGAATCTTGTGTGTTGCACCACCAGCACTCGAGGGCAGTTCAATTGGATGCCTCCCACACCACCGCTGCCGCGCCACCGCCGTCGTATTCCCACTTTCGTGTCACTTTTCGATTGCAGTGCACGCACCATTTTCTGCTCCGCGTCGTTGTTGTCGTCAACATTCTCCTCCTCTGGCCGTGTCACTGCGTCATCGGGGGTGGCATCGGGAGGAGGGCGGCGAAATCGAAAATGAAGTCAACTCTTGAGAGTTGTTTGTGCACCGCGCGCTCGTCGTGCCACCTTAGATCGATCACGGAACAAGTGTTGCACCGGTACCGGCACCAGTGCCAGCACCCTGCCACCAAACCAGTTCACAGCAAGGTTCGGGGAAAATAATCAGCTAAAGAGCTTGCTGCAGCTCGCAGCTCGCAGCTCGCAGGAGGATGAGAAAAGCAGAAACTGAAGAAGACGAAAAAAAACCGGGCTGTAATTGCGCGCCACTCCAGCTCGGTGAGACTGCAGTCTTGGCTTGACCTTGCGCACCGTGGTGTGCTGATGGTGGATGATGGTGTGCACACTGTGGCACCACCATAACTCATCAGCATCACTCAAAATCGGACGCCTGGATGGGCCATCCGGTCGAGAGGATGTTCATCCATATCTCGGGGGCTCTCGAGTGCTTCGGATATAGTTCCAAAACAAAACGAGACGCGGGACCAGTTATTCGCGCCGTGGACTCGTTTCTCGCCAGACTTCAAATTACATCTTCGCTGATGACGATGCTGATGGGGCACGAGAGATGGACGAGCGAGCGCGAGCGCGCGGTGGTCGTCATCGTCTTCATGCTGTGAAGATCGCCATCGTCTTTATCATCATCATCGTCATCGTCATCGTCGTCGTCGTCGTCGTCGTCATCGTGATCTGCTCCAGCATCGGAGTCACCATCGGAAGGTGATGTGCGAGGAGACCTTATGCTCGTTGAAGCTTGTTCTTGCGGTGATTACTGGATGTGACAGTGCGCGCTGGATGTTGTGCTTCAATTGGAATGCGGACGATCATGATGAAGTCGTGTCGGCGGATGCTGCAGATGATCATGATCATGGCGACGGAATAATGCGGAGAATGAGAAATATGTTGTCTCGGGCAATTCAGCGGGTGTTCAATATGAATTGAATGTCTTACAAGGGAATCGAGTGGAGCGAGCTTCCTTGACATTTTTGCATTTTTTGCAGTTTGTTTGCGGTTTTTTTTTTTGGCATATTCGACGTTGTGATCTGTTTAGAGACTGTGGTCTCCTTGACGCCTTTGGAGTGAGTGTGTAGTGTTTGATTGGCAAAACAGACTGAATAAATGACAGCCATTTTGACAGATGTGGATTCAACAATATGGCCGCTATCAACTGTCAAAGTTCGGAAGTGCCTATTGGAAGACCCTTTACATGGCGCCTTGCAGATAGGTTTACGTGTGCCCTTGGCGCCAACGGAGGTGGTTTCTTGTTTCTTTACCATAATACAAGTCCGGTGGATTAACATTGCAGCTTTGTAAGCTTTGATCGGTGCGGCCTTGCGGACTACAGCCGCGATCAACGAGATGGGTCCATTGTGGGTGACAACTATCCCCACGTGTCCCGACACAAACTACCCCACGTGTCCTTTCTTTACTAAGACAAACCAGTTCCATATGTAATCCTCCGCAAGCATCTGGGTTACATTTAAATCTTTCAGTCCTTCAAAGACGTGTTTGCCTAGCAACAGCATTCTCTTCAGTGACACTCGAAAGAGTCAATGCAATCCGAATAATTCCTAAAGCGATTAAGCTAGATGGTTGAACACACAAAAAAGACATACACTTCCCAGAGCAGTCATGCAAGGCCGGCCTTGGCTGCTCCAGTTTTGTCTAGATGAAACTATTGACTATCAAACATCGCTCTCAACGATCACTCCTTCTAAAGTGTGACCGCATAGCAATGACAGTTTTTTGCAATTGCAATGTTTCAGCAGCTGTCAAAGTTGCCGACGACATCCAGCTGTCCATATATTCAGCAAGGTTTGCCATTTTGTCATGCATTGTTTCACGTTTGTCAAACGTGCGGCAATCATTAAAAACTATTATTATACCGACCAGCTTTTCACTCCAAGAATGGTACTCGAGAAGACTTGGAAGTATGCCAAACCGATCTGCAGCTGTTTTTTGTACATTTGGAAGAGGCATACGACCGAGTTCCTACGTTGGTGTTCTGCAGGAGTATGGGATTGATGGCGCCCTTTTGAGGGCCATTTAGTCTCTATACACAAACTGTAGCACCTATGTTCGAGTTAACTGTGCTAAGTCAACAACTTTCATCGTGGACGTTGGACTTCGCCAGGGTTGCGTCTTATCACCTATCTTTTTCATTATAAGCATAGTATATGGACAGAGATATTGACGCTATTGAAAGCACATGAAGAAGCTCTTGGTCGTTTTGAAAGAAAAGTTCTGCGTCCGATCTTTGGTCCTATTTTCGTTGATGGCGTATGGAGGAGGAGATTCAACTACGAACTGTACGGCGGATCCTACGCTTAAGATGGCTAGGTCATGTAGAGCGGATTGACACCACAGCTCCGGCGCGATTAGTCTTCGATTCCGAGCCATTGGGACAACGCAGCAGAGGACGTCATCGAACGAGATGGCGCACACAAGTGGGGATGGACCTTAACCAACTTGGTGTGCGCAACTGGCGGCAGCTGGCGAATGATCGTGCTAGCTGGAGAGGCTTGTTGGTTGAGACCCAGGCCCACCCAAGATATGGACTGGATGTTGCAGTGCAGCCGACGCAAGGAATGCGAAAGTTTTGAGCGTAAGTCATCTTGTTTTTGCAATCGACTCCTCCTCCCAGAGGGACTCCAGCGCGCGGGAGATAGGTTTGTGGCCGTATGTGCTGATGCTGGGATGATGGTTATCGTGGACAAATCAGAGGTAATGGGTATTTCCAGAACGCCTGCTCAAGGCACTCTGCATGTTTGTGGCGTAACATTGAAACAGGTGGAGAAGTTTAAGTGAATCGGGGATTTTTTTCACAAGCGGTGAGAGGAGTAATGCTGAATCTTGGTCAATTTTGAAAGAGCTTGGAAGATCTGTAATCGGAAAAGCCGAACCTGGTTTCAAATGGTTGCAGCTCACACTTTTGGTCATGAAATTTGGGTATTGACCACAAGCATAAGATCGCGAGGACAAGCTGCCGAGATCAGATTTCCTCGTGCTGTTGTGGGAATTACTAGCCGCGATAGGGTGAGAAATACGCCAATGCGGTACGAACTCAACGTTGAGCAGCTGCTTCTTGGAACGGAAAGGGCTGTGCTTCGATGGTTTGATCACGTGGCACGAATGTCCCCATCCTCAACTCCTTCGCGGCGTGCATTGAATGCGATTGCATCGCGTAGGCACATACTTGGCAGAAGCAGGAAGAGGTGGTTGGACCAAGACAAAAAAAGCTCGCCTAGTTCCGCTTGGGCATAATTCCTGATGAATTAGAGTCGATGGCGGAGGATCGAGTGTCCTGGAGATCTCCCGTGCGTGCTTTGCCCCCGCGGACCACTGAATGATGATGAAGATGATCGAAATTCGGGCTCCATTGTAAGTAAATACGCAACGTGCATTTCGTCGTGAGGTTGGTCGTCATCATGGCTTCAGTGTGCAGGCACTCTTTTGGAGCTAAAGCAGCAACCAGACAGAGCTTGGCACGAAATCAAGAAAACATAGCTAGTATCACAGAAGTCCCAGAAGACTCGATTCGGCACCGATCGGTGAATTGGGCATCGCCGACGAATTTTTCGGTTGGATTTGAGCCTACAGGCACGTAAGATTGTGTCGTCGCAAGAATTGAAGACAAAGCGGAGTTGTTCGGTGGAAATGTTAGCCCGAGTCAGCGACTATGTCAAGACGCATCTGCACCCACAAAAATTGAATGTTTGGTTCGGCTTATGGCATCCCGGCAACTTCGGAGTTATTTCTTTCGAAAGGAGGGAAGGAGGCACTGTTGCGGTTAATGGTCTCAGGTATAGAGCCGGAGCACGACAACTGCGAGGTATCCGAGCTTTGCTTCCAACAAGATGGCGCTACCGACAATCAGCGCCATACTAACGACGCAACGCTGGAAGTAGACAACTGAAGGCAGTCCACAGTCGAAAACCCCTGCAGCTTAACAATCCTACATGGCTCCCAATAAGATGGATTTTCATGAAGAAGGCCAACATTTACAATTTTAGGTACTACTCCACTCGAAATTGACTTCTCTTCAAACGACTCGACTTCTTTCTCTGGCAACTCATCAAGTCCTACATCTACGCTATCAAACCAGCCACGAGATCGAGGCCGCATTCGAGACCTTATTTTCGGAATAAAACCGCACAGAGTTGGACCGAGTCATCAAAACTTGGATTAACTGAAGCACTTCGAGTGCACCACATACACAATGGCATGAATGTGACTTCAAAGTAAAACCAAAATGGATTTTAAAATTCACACCACTGTTTTTTTTTATTTGAAGTTCATTTCCTATCGTCCTTATCTGGTCGGCCTGTACAAATTATCGTTTCTCCTTCAGACTCAAGTCGTAGACAATATTATGGCCAAAGTCGAATCGAAAAATCCACAGGCAGCAATTTTAAGCACAATAGTTCTAAAATCCGCTTTAAAATGTAGGCCTCCTTTATAAAAAAAAAAAACCATCTCTTCGGGAACCACCAACCCTGCATGGCCGACAAAAAGGATTTCGACGGCGGTCCTTCGTCACAGTTTAATGCCATTCGAGGTATGTGAACCCACAGCGGACCTCCCAAACGATGTTCGACAGACCGCTACACATCCCGGACGTGAGCTCAGTTTATGATTCAATTCCTACAAGAACAACAACAAGAACAGCGCGCTTCCGTGATGTTCAAAAATAATTTAAATGCAATAAACTCAGTTTACCAAATGAGTGTGCGCCAGTCTGTGTTTGAGGCAATTAAACCTTGCCAGCGATGCAATTTTAAAAATAACAATACCGTTAGTTTCAAATTACTACCCCCTCATCTCACACAAAGCCACGGTTTAGTCTAAAATCAGAAGCAATCCTCGTGTGTGTGTGTTAATTTTTGTTCGGATTACGACCGAAAGGACTGTAAAGACGTAACCAGCCGAGAGGCGAAAATCGAATAATTGGACGTAATGTTGATTTGATTCGAATAGATCCCAAACATGGATGGGATTACTCATTTTCACTCGTAGTTTGTGCAGCGAGTGACCGCGGAGGACAACATGTGCCAGCATGTGCAACATCTATAACTTCGCCTGCAGTGAGACACAGATGTTCTTGTGGGGACCTTCGTTGGTTCGCAGTCTGACGAGGAGGTTAAGGTTAGATAAGTGCTCAGTTTTGGTGGATTTTATGAAAGCACTTTGAAGGAAATGGGCTCATTTGCGTGGAATGCTTAGTCGGAGAGGGGGCAGGGAAGATTGGATTGGTTTCTCCGTTGAATATGGCTAGTTTTAAATTAGATTTTAAGCAGTCATTCACTCTAGTCACCGGAGAACAGAGTGACAGGATGAGGATAACACAAGGCCCCTGTTAAGAAATAGATTGTAACGTTGTCCTTAGGACTTTAGGATGGGTTTTGTTGTTATTTTGGAGTGCTTAGGGAACCAAGAGGTAGACAGGGACCATATCCAGCTGTTGTAGGGAGATCTAAACAGAATTTCCAAGCATTTTCGGGTCAAGTTGTAGCGGAATGAGGCAGACAAGCGCCTTAACTATTGTACCTTTACGTCGATTTCTGCTTGACAAAAAATACTGCGTTTTGTCCTCATGTGAGTTCGGCTCAATTTGCCTGTTTTTCAATCGCCGTGAAATTTACTACTTCGGAGTTACGGGTACCGACGAAGATGTCGATGTAGATACCGATGTCTAATATGCCTACTGCGATCCCTAAGCACCACTCGAGTGATTACTTCTGCCACCACGTTCACTTCGTATAGCGACGTCACCCTAAAAAGAAGAATGAGATCATAATTCGCCTAAAAGACGGCGATCTAGACCATATCATGCGTCGTCCTTCTGCACATTCAAGCTGTAACAATTTGCGCAGGACCCTGAAGCATTTTTACAGCAACGACAGTCTAATGGCCGCTTTTAGTTCGATGGATTTTGGTAAAGTAAAGAACAATGTACGATGTAGCCTGCCTGGACTAGTGTCCAATAAAGAATCAAGTGAAAGAGAAACCATGAAATGACCCACCACCCTCTACTGGAACCTCCTTCAAACCACATCTTGCATGCTGTCGCTAAATACAGACAATTGCAACAACTAGTGAATTCAATAACGTCACGGACGCATTCAGTCACAAAGTCGAAATCTGGGCGCCATTTCACCATATACATAAAGACTTCATCGCAGACCAGCTCCGACGCTACTCGGATTCTCCTCAATCATCACAAGGCATCCTCTCGTGCTCCGGTCGTCCGCTGATAGAAAAACACGAAAGCATGTCGTCGGATCCACTCCAGTCTTTGGATTTCGTTAATACACATCTCAACACATAACCACAGGTGCGCACAGGTCGTAGGTACGCCTAGTTGGGCCGCTGTGGCAGTTGGAAGATGAGCCATGGAAAGGCTCCAAAATCCTTACTATACACTGTACATTTTTTTAGGTGAAAAATTCGATGTCGTCGGATCCACTCCAGTCTTTGGATTTCGTTAATACACATCTCAACACATAACCACAGGTGCGCACAGGTCGTAGGTACGCCTAGTTGGGCTGCTGTGGCAGTTGGAAGATGAGCCATGGAAAGGCTCCAAAATCCTTACTATACACTGTACATTTTTTTAGGTGAAAAATTCGATGTCGTCGGATCCACTCCAGTCTTTGGATTTCGTTAATACACATCTCAACACATAACCACAGGTGCGCACAGGTCGTAGGTACGCCTAGTTGGGCTGCTGTGGCAGTTGGAAGATGAGCCATGGAAAGGCTCCAAAATCCTTACTATACACAGCACAACCACCGATAATCTTCCCATCAGTAAAGTTCCACCTCGCAAATCTTCGGCGGCAGCTGATCGAAGGGAGAGGTCCATCGCCAGTTGACAGCACCCTGTCCCTCCAATCAGTCAATCAGCGATTTTCCTTCGAAACACAATGTCCCCATGACCAGGAGGCGCTGAGTCTCGTGCGTGAGATAAACACCATGTCATCGCCACTGCTATGTCTCCCCTTGTCGTGGAGTCATAGAATCGTGTCGTAAGCCCACTTTACGCATAAATCCAGGAATGCGTGGTGAACTTTTCCTTGGAATTTTTTTCGCAATTGTTCCAATTACCGCTCGTGTTCAAAGAAGCGAGGGTTGAAGCTTCTTCCTTCGGAGGTGGTTTGCCAGATATCATCGCTTGGAGGTCAAATGATGATTTAGTTGACAGAAGATTGTTTGTTCGGCTTCCAGACCACACCTTGACAGTGCATGCGTTTGGAACCGAGACGGAATGCGATAAGAGACATGCAAGGATTTCTGGAAATACACACGTGCACGACGTGTAGACGCTTGTGTCTGCCTAAATTTGCTGTGTCAACGATTCCAGACCTGTTGGACAATACAACAGAGGACGACTGTGTCTACTGAAGCGCACTAAAGTGAAGAAGGGCTTCACTGGACGCTCCTAAAGGCCAGCAAGAGAGAGAGATACCGCTCTGACTGGAGATGGTTGAGATTCAAGTTGGAAAGAGTAGAAGCCTTACAAGGAGCATATTTTGGCTCTGAAGCTACCCGCATTTCCTTGTGCTACACCCTAGAGCTCTTGATACCCGGGTAGTCCCCTTGGATCCAAAAACTTATTCATTGGAAACTTGTTCCTCTAACCGATAGATTCCCGGGCAATGGTTGGTACCAGTAACACGGGAACACGAGTACGCGGGTGATTGGTAAAATTGGTATTACTCGGGTAAATTCAAGAGTCCTACTCATATTTAATTAAATTGCAACAAATATCAGGCCTGTCGACTGATCAACTTTTGATGGCGAATGTTGAACTTGACGGGGTGCTACAAGGCATTTGATTGAAGACTGGTCTGGACAAATGGACAAAGAATTTGACGATGGGCGTGTCTTACTCAAGAAATCAACACAAACTTCGAGTTAACAACCCCCCCTCTCATCTGCATGTCCACCATCCACGTGCACCTCTACAACAATCGCGCAAAACATGTTTGGGATATGCTACATCATTCAATCTCAATCGCTTCGCAATAAAGTCACAAAGCAACAAACCCATTTGTCGAGACCTCTCGCCTGTCACACCACAAGTCGTCCCAAGGTCACATTCATTGAGGCGCGCGCCGCTTCTGCAACACATCGAGGAGAGAGAAAGAGCTCTACGACTATGTATACCAACTGGCGATCCATGCGTACATACTCGTAGAACAAATTACAGCAACAGCAGTTATGGTTAATTAGTGTCCAATCAAGTGGTGATAAAACTCACAAAAACACTCTAAACCCAAACGCGGCACACAAAAACAACTGAACGACGAGCCGCCGAGCGGCCGAGAGTTGTGTTCATCTGGTCGACAAAGATCTCGTTGTTCTTATCTTGCTTGCCTAACAGCGAACGACGACGAATAACGACGGACGACGACAACGACTTACAACCAGAGTCACTGATGTGTGAAAATCTCCAACCGACCTTCCCACAAAATGACTCTCCTCCCCCTCCACCGCCCCATCCGCCATCGCCAGCTAAACACTAAACACCCATCCGCCTAATCCACAGTTCACTCTCGTGAAAGATAACTCAAATCAAGTGTCCTTTAGACACACACGCACACACACAGCCAAGTACAATCGCCGCACTTGAGGTTCGACGAAGTTAAAGATGTTTCCGTCGGCGTGCCGCTGCCGTGCTCGGCGGCCGTGGGGCGGGCGGCCGTGGGGCGGGCGGCCCTCTTGCTCAACAGCTCAATCGTACTCGAACTCAATGTGCAACCGAGTGTAAGACATTAAACCATAAATTGCACAAAACTGAAGGAAAAAAACTCAATAATTTATTAGCTAATTAATTTGTGCGCACAAAGCGATACAGACGCCAACATAAAAGAGACCGACGACGACTGCGATGACGATGACGACCGCAGCGAGGCGCACTTTGTCTCAAGCGAAAAGGTGTCCTTGCGGTGACCTCTTGGCTAAATTTACGCATCCGTGCTCGCCGCTCGCGGGAGTAAACAAAGAGAATTTCCTTTCAAAAATAAGCACACTTCTGCGAACAAGTGGGAGCACAATTGCCACTTGCGACTGGATGACGCACGGACGACGCGGCGAATTGCAACAAAGTTCTCGTGTCGTCTTTGGCGTCGTTGGTGGTGCATCACCTCAGCTGCGTAATGATGCATCTTTATTAGGACAAATCATGTGACGCCAGCGCGGCTTAATTGAATCAGAAACCCCCCGCCGGTCATGAGAGCCAGCTCACTCTGTGGAAGAATCACAGCAGCGAGCTGGTGTCCTAACCCAGCGAATTAAATGTCAAGCGGAGGGACGAGGAGACGAGCAGCAGAAAAATTAGATAAACGCTGCACAGCCGTGTGCACGGCGGAGTACATTGCCTGTGAGATCGGCGGCCGGCGATAACCCCCGCACGATTGTGATGGAAATGTTAACACGAAGATTTTAATTGCAATTTTATTTCAGTTGCAACTGCGCAGGGATACCACCGACCGACCGACCGGCCGACCTACGCGCGCACACACTCGCTTATTCATGAAGACACAAAACATTCTCTATTTGATTTCTTAATTAAAGTGGAAATTTGTATCGTGTAGACAGATGTGGGATTTTATGCGGCCGGACATGTTCATTTGTAATTCATACGCAACGCAGGCACTGGCAGCACTGGCGGCGAGCGTGCAACACTCCTGACATTGCAGGGAAATTGAAGAAGAAGCGTCTTTTGGTTTCTAGACCACGCCTTGACAGTGCATGCTTTCCGATTGGGCTGCGACTGGAAGCGCTCAAGGAATTCCGGAAAGGCGTACAATCACGAATGGTGGAGGGGGATTGGGGGCGGCAAATTCCTGCTGGGCTCTGTGTGAGAAACCAGATCTGTGATGTTTTGACGGCTCGCAGCGACGAGATGATGGTTTAAATGCTTCTGACTTTAATCGTGATATAAATCAGAACTCGAGACGCATTCGCTGCGCGGACAGATCAGATCAGTAGTCGCTTAAGCACGCGAGACTGAGGCATTCCAATTTGGAGGAGAGGTCGAGCGACTGCGGTGGAGTTGATCGACTTGGAATGGGAGTTTTGGGAGCAAGAACCCACTTGGAAGGTATGCTGACGGACTGAATGCAGAATCAGTCTCATCTAGGACATTCTCTTGGGTAGCATGAGTTAGTTAAGAACGGCTGCAGAAGTCGCGCTTTTCTTATCCGTGTGGTTGCGCAATGAGCATGTGTTAGCTCGGAGTGTGCCCTTGGACGCGTTGAAATCTTCTAAGCAAGACTGATAGAAACGGAACGTGGCAGGCTACATGTGGGTCCACTGAGGGGACAGATTCGCCGACGAGGTGCTGCAAGACATGACAGAAAGTCGGGCAAAATCTTCGGAGGATCATGGGGTTGGCGATGGGAAAGCGTTTCACTGATTGCTTGCTCGCCGTGGTCTACTTCGTGGCATTTTTCGACGAGGAAGTGTCGCCTCATCAACTCTTCCTTTTCTTCCTCTTCTTCCTCCTCTTTCTCTTCTTTCTCTTCTTCGTCTTCTTCCTCTTCTTCCTCTTCTAACTCTTCTTCCTCTTCTTCCTCTTCTACCTCTTCTTCCTCTTCTTCCTCTTCTTCCTCTTCTTCCTCTTCTTCCTCTTCTTCCTCTTCTTCCTCTTCTTCCTCTTCTTCCTCTTCTTCCTCTTCTACCTCTTTTTCCTCTTCTTCCTCTTCTACCTCTTCTTCCTCTTCTTCCTCTTCTACCTCTTCTTCCTCTTCTTCCTCTTCTACCTCTTCTTCCTCTTCTTCCTCTTCTTCCTCTTCTTCCTCCTCTTTCTCTTCTTCGTCTTCTTCCTCTTCTTCCTCTTCTACCCCTTCTTCCTCTGTGACGCTTACCACTAATATCTGAAGTGAAGGAACTTCTGTTTAAGGTTGACCACAGCACCAGATGATCAGAGAATTTAAATCGATGCCCCCCTCAACTTACAACTCAACATCATCACAAGGACAGTGCAGAGAAGGCTCAGAGAAAGGGGATTACACGGTTCTTTTGCGAAGAAAAAGCATATAAAGGGTGTTTTTTAAGAGGTATACAACTTTAAGTTGGCAACACTATTTTAACCGGCGGCCATTTTGTCAGCTGTCTAGTCATTTATTTTTAGTTTGGTTTGACATTTATTGGTTAGCATAGCATATTTGGCATAGTAAGGCATAGATTCGTTCAATGGGCCCAAAACAAGATTGCCGTTGATCCCAATTTTCATAAGCGAATTTTATTTAGCGATGAAGCTCACTTTTGGTTGAATAGATACGTTAATAAACAAAACTGTCTTATTTGGAGTGATGATGATGTGGTTTATGGGTTTATGGGTTCCTGGAATAATTGGTCCGTACTGCTTTAAAAACGATGCTGGCCAGAACATTGCATTCAATAGAGCCATGATTACTGACTTTTTCGTTCATCAATTGAACAACCATGATGTGCAGGAGCTGTGACTTCAACAAGACGGCGCAACATGTCACACAGCTCGTGCCACAAATGATTTATTGAAAGAAACGTTTTGGTATCCGCATAGTTTCGCGTTACGGACCTGTGAATTGGCCTCTAAGATATCGCTAGATAAGCGCGAAACGATTGACCACTTGCAGGACAACATTCGCCGCGTTATTGCCAATATACGACCACAACTGTTGGAGAAAGTCATCGAAAATTGGACCTCCAGATTAGACTATGTCCGAGCCAGCCGTTGCGGTGATATGCCAGAAATCTTATTCAATTTATAACAAAAAAATCGTCTTTGTTTTATTCCAGTTCAAAGTTCTATCCATAAATATCAAAAGCGCCCAGCCCTTGTCGGACACGTCATCATATCTTGAGACCTGTGACTTGGTGCAGCTCACCAACAAAACTTGAAGCAAGTGTGTCAACTGTATTATCTCGACTGCGGATATCTGCGTTCCTGGAATACCGCCAACATATTCAACCGAGTAGCGGCGTTGTTTTTTTTTTTTGGAGATCTCTTTATCCCGGGACACTTTGCAGTCCGATGTGCGATTTCGTCGGACGGTGTCAAGACTTAAAATGCCTTGTTTAGGCAAATAGCGGCACGAGAAAGTCTGACAACAACATTTGATGCAGCACTCAAGTCGGGCTCACTAGACTCAACAATATTTTCTGCTCCTGTTTCGGGCTCATATTTGTATGAAAATCCACTCACACCACTCAGGGCACCGATTTTGTAACCCCATTTACTCGGCCTTTTCGGTTAAAACCTTTTAAAATTATGTCTTGCTTTGGTCGAGCAGTGCAGTGTCCCAGAAGTCCCAGATGTCCCAGCAGTGTTACAGATACTGGCATGGATGTTTACTGGATGTTTACTTTTTTTTCTTCTAGTAGAATTTAAGTCGAATGGATAAATTTGCAGCATTGACAAAGTATATAAAAAAATAATAAATAATTGGGCGATAATTGTTAAGAGTTCTGAAGATTTGTGTGTATGTTTGACGTAACTAATTTTATTAAGCTTAATACAAGCGAACAGATTAAACAATCTAAACTTAAAAACTAAAGCTTAACCTAGATGGTAGAGAGAGAAAGGCAGGACCAGCGCAGGAAAGAATGAGACTGGAGGTGGTTGGAAATCGAAAGAGTATTCCATAGTGTTAGCCAGGCTTAACATTCTTGGTACCGGTGAGTTTAAGCCGTAATTAGTCCTATGTGGTCTAATGCGGAAGAGGGCTGTAGACTTTAGATTCTAGGCGTTGAAGTTAAAAGACACAAAATGCGGAAGAGGGCTGTAGCCCTTAGATTGTGGGCGTTGACGTTAAAAGACACAAAATGCGGAAGAGGACTGTAGACCTTAGATTGCAGGCGTTGACGTTAAAAGACACAAATTCAAGAAATGCGGGGCAGTCTGTATTACCAGTAATCAGTTGTTAGAGAAAGAGGAAGAGGAAGAGAAAGAAGGAAGAGCAGATCGGCAGTTTTGCGACGGCTGCCGAGGGGCTTCGATGCGACGAATGTGGACCGCGTAATGTGGTGACCATACTTGGCTGGCATATTCGATGAGCTCACGATCACAGATTACGCCTAAGTCGGGAAAAGATGATACTGTTGTAACTTGTTGTAAATTGCTGTAGTTTTTCCTTAACGGGGCAACTTTGAAACTCAAATCAGGAATCGGGACAAATCGGAATATTTGTGTATTCCCCCACAAGATTGTCATCACCGTCTTTTTTTCAGTGGAAAGTGCAAAGTAATCATCTAAATGACATGGCAACCACGAACGATTGAGTTGAGAGGATTTGAAACTTTTACGATAACATAGCCTTTCAGCGAACGAATGTGCGAATATCGTTCGAATGAGTCTTTAAGGGTTCAACCTTTGTGGTGTCGTTCATCGATTCAAAAAGTTTTACGAGTGTTTAGGGTTTAATTGAAGGAGGAAGGATAAATATGAACAAAAAAAGTGACTCAATCTAACCGCCAATCAGACGGTTCTCTGAGGTGGGTGCTGGCTACCTCGATAAATTCTTGCCTGTATGAAATCAATTTTGTATACTTTATCCTGACGTGGGTCATTACGTAAGAGTCAGTGCAGTGAACAAATAAAAGAAGAATTCGAACACTGAACACTCAAAAACCACATACAAACCTCAAAAGGCTTCTTGGACTTGCAAACAAGAAATTTTGTTGCTGAACTTGGCGCTCATTTGAGGTTTTGTCGCCAATGGGTTCAGCATGTGGATGTTGCAGCAAATGTAATTCACACGAGCAATCATCTTTCTTGTGTGGCGCTGGAGTCCCGCGTGTGCTCCTACTTAGCTCCTGCAAGCACCCACTTGTTTCTGCTGCGTTCTACGAGTGGAGGGAATGAATTTATCCAAACTTCGAGGGGTGAAGATTGTCAGTAATCAATCTCAAACTTACTCAAAACTTTCCCAAAGTGATGAAAGAAAAGATAGTGGCCTTGCGGTCTTATATTTGTGCTCTAAGAATATTCACTCGGCTGTCACAGGGTGTTGCTGAGACTATTGGACTTTAAATGGTGCTTTTTTTAGTGCGGATGACTTTAGATTGCAATGTTTGTTGTCTGTGGCGGTTGATGTTGTTCCTTCGGTTTGGCAACGTTTACAAATTGTTCAATTTTGTCGATGTTAGAATACCATTGCATCTAAATTATTATTGCTAGTTGACGTTGCAGTCATCGGTGACCGGTAGCGAGCCGTAATTACTTACTTTTTCCTCCAGCACTTGCCGAAATACAGCCTGATGTACTGCGAAGAGTAAATAAAAAGTGAAAATTGCACCTGGAGTTTGGCCATATACGCATTTATTAATGCCATGAAATTATCTGCATCTTCCGAGGCACGGAAGGGCTTCCCAAAGTTCCCCGTTTGACGTTAGTAGGACACGTTCCCCTATGTCCGAGAGCGCACACCCGTTGAGTAGAACCTAAGCAACAGATGCTGTAGCAATGATTTCAAAACTTCACTGTGCCTCAATATTGATGTACATTAAGAGCATTCTAATCTTTTTGATGTACAGACTTTGAACTAAAGGGTGATTTTTTAAAAGCTATAGGAAAGTTTTTCAAAAAAAAAACACATAAAATTCAGAAAAATGCATGAAATCTTTATTTGAATCGATAGTACGGTCCATATAATTTAATGTTTGAAGATTATTTCATGCAAATGTTGACCTAGACTGCGCCTCAAATGGTCCATCCGCTTAGTCCAATTTTAGCATACTCTTTCCATCATTTCGGCCGGTATCTCACGAATAAATGCTTCAATGTTGTCTTCCAATGCGTCAATTGAAGCGGGCTTGTCTGTATAGACATGAGCTTTAACATAGCCTCACAAAAAATAGTCTAAAGGCATTAAATCGCACGATCTAGGCTGCCAATTGACCGGTCCCGTACGTGAAATAAAATGTTCACCGAACTCGCCCCTCAATGAGCCCATTGTTGCGCGTGCTGTGTGACATGTGGCACCGTCTTGTTGAAACCACATGTCATGCAAGTCAAGCTCTTGCATTTTGGGCAAAAAAAAGTTGATTATCATATCACGGTAGCGCTCACCATTCACAGTTACGTTACGATTCGCATTATCTTTGAAGAAGTACGGTCCAATGATGCCACCAGCCCATAAACCGCACCAAACTGTGACCTTTTCTGGATGCAGTGGTAGCTCTTGCAATGCTTCTGGCTGATATTCACTCAAAAATCGACAATTCTGCTTATTTACGTATCCATTGAGCCAAAAATGAGCTTCGTCATAAAATGGAAGAAGCGCGCGATGAACTTTCTTAACAAAGCACGCATTTTGATAATAAAATTCAATAATTTGCAAGCGTTGTTCGTTTGTAAGACGATTCATGGTTAAATTATATACCAAACTGAAGAGGTTTGACAGTGAAACACAACAGGAAACGTGCGTCAGCTGTTTAAATAAGTGTTGCCAAAAAGATAATAGCTAAAAAATCACCCTTTACAACATAAGTAAGTGAAAGTGACAGACATGCGTTTTCAGATAACGAATTTGAATTGTGAGGACATAATTGAATTGAATATACTAGATGCAACCAATTGAACAAAATTTGAGTGTAGGGCATTATTTCAGCTCGTGTTGGAGAGATAAGACAAAATTGTCTGTAGTAGGTCTTGGACCATACCGGGGAAGGTAGATGATTCGAGAGATGAACAGCATGCACGATGTTAAACACGTTCAGTGGCTCCAAGTGAAACTCGTACGTACACCCTTCTCTAATGACCTGGCAAACAAAATCAAGTTGTAGTGGGTCCCTTCCACTTGTGAGAGAACATTAGCACAAACAACACGAGTAGTTGCTGTACAAGCTAGGTCTTATACAGTCTGTAGCGACACCCGTATTATAAATACAAGCAGTCTTCTTACTAACTAACAAAAGAGACAGTAGCTGCACGCAAGTTCTTCTTCTTCTGGTGCTGACGCTACAGTCCCGTCTAACAAGCCTCTCCAGCTGACACGATATCTCCTACAATCAACTTACGAGTAGGTCATCACTGAGACATTGATCATATGCTCTTTCTAGGATATCATAGGAGTCATCCATATCATCCGTTAGAGCATGAGCGCATATTAGGCTGATGTAGCCTTAATGCGGATTGTTACGAGACTTTTTTTGTATTCAAAGCTTAAAACTTCTTTCCTAGGTCTGCCTCGAACTACAAAACCGGCATCCAAACAAACGCTGGCTTCGATCTCTGTAATGTCCGTAAGTCCTATTTTTGCCAGGCCCATTTAATCGCACTTCCTGCATTGCGGTGATATCAGCGTTCTTGGGCCTCCGCAATTTCATTAGCTGCACGTGGTCTGTTAAAGGACATCTCATTCCACGTGCAGAACCGAAAATCGTTGTACCTAAGTCGTTTGCTGGGGTCATCAACATGAATTCTGTTCGTACCCCAGACAGTTCGTTATCTCTGAACTAGTATTTTGTTTACACGGTGGAGAGTGTTGGGTCCTTTTTTATACCCCTGGACAGAGAGGCCGCTGTAGGTATTAGCTCAGCCTTAGCCAGTTGCCTTGGAGGCTGTCCGGAGGCCGCTTTGAGGAAGCTGTGTGTCAACACGATCCGTGCACTCACATCGTTCCTGGCATCTCCCTAAGTTGAGAGCGATCAAGAATTTTGACTTGGATTCACACGCCCATATCCCAAGCAATTAGGGGAACCTTATTGTCCGAGTTGAGTTGAAATGAGAATTGTTAGTAAGGTTTAAAGTTTTATTTTTTATTGTGTCGAAGTGAAAGACAAATATTCCCATGTGCAACTTGCTTTTTCCATGCTATCACATATGAGCCACTGTTGAAGCCACACCATAATATTAAGCTTCTATAGACAGAAAGTGATTTTTTCATGAAGATAGCTAGGTAATGATGTTAAAGAGTATCGTACACGATCCAGCTTAAAAATGCATCCACATCACATCCAAGGAGAATGTGGCGTTGGCCCGAGACATGATCAAGTCTTCGAAGGTTAAAGACAAGCCTTGCAATCGCGATGATTGCTTTTCACAATTTTTGCAGAGATAAATAATCACGGGGAGCATATTAGACACAAGTTCTAATTTGACATCGATGAAGGGAGTAAATTTGCTAATAGACAAACTTTAACGTTAATTTTACACAGATTATTCCAAGATTTTTAACACAAGTTGCACAGACGGCAATAAAGTTTAGTTCTGTAGAAGGAACATTTGAAGAGGAGGACATGTTTTTTTTTAAATTGAACTGGCTTCGGTTTTGTGAGAAATGGTTATGAGAGCTCACTCAGTCATACACAGATTTGGACATCATCTTTATGTCTTAAGATTTGCAACTCTTTTGGAACTTCGTTACTCAACGCTGAGACGGACCGCGAATATAACCTTGGGGTACACCACTGCGAATATCAGAAAATGACGAGCGTCTTGACACAATTGATATGAAACAGCTTGATCGTGAATAGTAAAGAACGAGAGGATCCACTGATTAATGGGATTACAGAGATTGAAATATGTGGACTCCTTGTGACAAAGTTTTGGTCGGTGAACACTGTCGAATGTTGTTGTAACACAGCCATGCCCTTTAGAGAATCCCGATTGCCAAGGATTTGAAAGATGTGATCTTTGATGACTCGACTGGTGATAGATTTGAACACTCGACAAAAATGAATGAATAGCAATTGACCGATATGCTTTTTTCCAAAGTGCAGGATAAGTCATGCAACATTGAAAAACCGAACCGCCAGTATGCAGCCACTCTTCCTTCTTCAAACCCATTCAGCCCGATTCTTATTTCCTAATTTCTGGTAAAGACACGTTGCGAGGGCATTCAGAGAGAACAGAAGTGAGACGAATACTTAATTCCACCGGATTTTACCGTCACTGTTAGGTCGTTTGCTGACTTTAGCCAGTTCAATAGCCCGCACCTGCTTCTAAAGGAAGTTAGATGATCGGTAGTAGTTAAGCTTTGCCTTAAAATAATTCCTTTTAGTCGACCTTATCCACAAGGTAACGTAGTTTCTGCAACCTTTGCATTCACTTTGAATATCGTGGGAAGAGTGGATAAACATGCATATTCCCAAATGGACATCTCTCGTGATGCTCTTGTGGACATTCAAAGCGAAATGTTCTCCGGATATGGTGGCGGTTTAAATCATTTTCTTAACGTTTCTTAAAAAAAACATATGACCCTTCTCTGAGTTTTCGAGTTTTCGATTCCGAGCCACGAGGCGCACACAAGTGGAGAAGGACCTTAACCGTGCTGGCTGGAGAGGCTTGTAGGTTGAGGCCCAGGACTGTAGCGCCAAACAAAGAAGAAGATCCTTCTCAACCATAATTTTATGGAAATTTTTGTGAAATTCTGATGTCATGTCTTACAGTGGAGCAAGCTAAAAGCAATGAGTTTTGAAGCTCTTGTCGGTGGCTCATGAAGGTCCACCGATTCACCGAAACTTCAGATATGACTCGAAATAATCATTTATTTATAGCTCCAGCACGCAGTCGCTCCACTTAGGTGAACCTACCACTAGTCAAACGGTAGACACACAAAACAAACATATTATCATCGACTTCTGTCCCATCTAAAGCTTACATGAACTTCCTTCTCGTACTCAAATCGCCACTGAAAGTCCACTTTGTCGGTTCATTAGCCATCTCGCCTGTTTAACAACTTTACGTTGCACACAATCACATTCAATAAGCTCACAATTCATAAATTTCCACAAATTTATTCAGCGAAATCGATCATTTGAACAGAAACGAAAAAAAGCTTGTCAGGAGCGTCATTTCACACATTTATGCTGACTTAATGTGCACTACGTCACAATTCATCGCTTAATAGCTGTCATCCAGGGCTACTGTCAGTGTCAACAGAGCACTAGCTCAGGCATGCAACGGAAGGAATTAAAAGTCCATCAATCAAGCGATTTATGCCAAAGACAGTTGACAGGTTTATCCTACAAATGGGCCGTTGCTCTGCTCTGTCCGAAAGGTGAAAGGTATCTCGTGACTGGCGACTGGCTTTCGATGGAAATTACATTTTTATGAGAACTTTAAAAATTAGTCGCTCTCATAGGCATTTAATTGGAGAGTGATTTACATTCGCCTTCGGGGCGTTATGAGGCGGTTTTTCTCTTGGTTTTCGGGGATGAACTATCCATGTCCGTGGGGGGATTGACAAATTTTTGTTTGAGTTTCAAAACATGACTGATTTTTTGGCGGCCAAACGCGATACAGAAGTCGGCATTTTGATGGTTCCACAATCAGAGTCGATGGCTGGGAGTAGGAACGATCAAACTCTCGTCGGATCAGATCCAAGAAGAGACATCGATTTTAGCAAATTTGGGGATGTTGTTGCCTCGTTTCAACAAAGTTTGAATTTCCAGGGTTTCCGTCGCAACGTGGGAGATTGGGACTTGTTTAGACACATCGGCTATTGATTTTAAAGCCTAATACCTTGCTGATGGCACATTTGAGTTGATTCACAGCTCACTGCCAGACAGGCGGCTCATATTAGTCTGGTGTTCACTGGTGACGTGGACCAATGTACATGGGAAGCCATCATCGAATCCAGATTATTCTGAATTGCATGTCGAACTGACGATGGGTACGACAAGTAATACTAAGAGCGTGAGAGAAGCGAACTGCCGAACTGTGCAGCCATCGAAATAAAAGTGCTGTCTTAAAAACGTCCCTCTGTGTTATTCGGGAATAAATGTAACTTGTGCGCTTAACGTTGGTACACAGGTAGCGCAGTAGTACAATGCTGACGTCAAAAAGGCTAAGCCAGACGTGGAAATGTCTCCCCGTATTTAGTTTGCGAAGTTAACGTTTGAATCCGTTGCGTGCGTTGCGTTTATAATCCGGAGAGTCATAGCAATGAGCTGCCCAAAGAATACGTACTTTGCCTCTGATATCCATCCAAGCCCCAGGGCGATGACATCAGAAAAAAACAGATTAACGAGAGAACAGTCAAAGTTAAAGTTACTACTTGTGGGCTGCATTTGCTGTTGCTCTTTTTTTTGTCAACTTTTTGGCATAACGCAACGCACTCAGCGGATTCTATGGGTTTTGGGCTTTCAAAGTCTAGCTTCGAATTAAATAATTTTCTATTTTTGTTTGCGTTGAAGAAGAAATTAAATAAACTGCAAGGGCACTCCATCTAGCCACGTTTCGATCAACGTCGACATAGTATCCTGTTCTCGCAGCGTTTTATTGCACGCAGTCTCCGCAGGATACTAAACATTGGTAGATGGAGTGCCCTTGCAGCTTATAGCCGTGGATCCGTCTTAAAAGGCTCCAGATTTGTTGCACTGAGTGCTCCTTAATAAATTTCATATAAAATATGAGGAAATGAGTTCAAATACGAGCGCAGTCATTGACTTTTTGAACAAACGTTTTATTTGTCAACACAGTCTCCTTTTAGCTCCAATTTGTTTATTCCCTCAATAACAGATTTTCTCAAGGCCCTCAAAATAGTAGTTTTGTGTCAGTGACCGCTTCAGTCGGCTCAAATCCGCCCGCCAAATCAGAGGTGCTGCATCTGGAGAATATGGTAGATGTAGTAGCAGTTTGTAGCCTAATTTATGGATGGTGACATGATACGTCACTGCATTGACTCGATGGCACAACACTTTTTTCTTGGCCATGCGGTCGTTTCTGATTAAAATTAATGTGGAATCGTATAAATACAGTGGACTTCCTCAGTCGAATTTTCACGAGATATCAAAATTTGTTCTAGTTCGAGGATGGTTGTTTGCATCGAAAATTTGAGGGAATGTCAAAGTATGACGAGTTAGAGAGAAATTCGACTTAGGGAGAGTCCACTGTAATATGAGTGGCGCTACATCATGTAGTAGCCCTGGGCATAGCTTCTAGAACAACCAATTATGTGCGGAGGGGACATACAATTTGTACACCGACTCCGAACGGCTATGTTTGAGAAGTTATTTTCGAAACAACTATACGCTTTGGTTTTGGTGGTCGGTGACACAAAAGCCGTGAAATATAAAAATTAATTGTCGTACCGGGAATCCTAGAGCCCGAGCACATTCTCCCTACGTTACGGCTGCCACCCTCGTCTCATTTCGATTCACAATTTGCTAAGCAGGGTTAATATTGCAATTCATTGCTAAATACTCACGGACTTGGATTGCACTGGCTAATCGCCTCAATGTGAACTTCAATGATTCGTGATGCAATTTGCACACAGTTGGTGTTCATCTTCGTTTCAAGAATGTGTCCATTGTGCTTGGTCATCTTCACTGACATCGAGAAATTGTAGCTTAGGCTGGATGCTGCAAGAGTACCCATACATCTACCCAACCCGTCATTTCAGTAGAAGTCCACCGCCTGTTAAGTTCATCGACTGAAGAAACATTGCGAATCATTTTTTGGTAGCTTAGAGTTTTTCGTAAAGGACACAGGAAAAAGGCTGTCAAAAACTATGCAGGATGCTCGGTTAACCAGGAGTTTGGGGCACTGACAACGGACGTCTGTGGTGACAGGCAGGCTTTTTTTCCCTTTACAATGAACTTAAATTTCTGGTCTAAGAAAACAGCAACTACAAGACGCTAATGCACAAAGATAGACAGCAGACCGAATACCCCTTAAATGCCCTTGATGGTCGACACTGTCATACAAAATTAGTTAGAGTTAATTTTTGGCACTTTTTTGATATTCAAAGAACACCTATCATCAGCACTTTTGAAATTTTGCATCGTAACACAAGCTTTATGTGCTCTTTAAGATCTAATCCGTGCACCGAAAACATTTCTAAAGCCTGCCCCTGGTATCATAAAGGAAACGAAATCCTGCACTTGTTCCTTCTTTGGGCCTTTCCCTCCGTCATCATCTCTCCTTTGGGGGCTCTCTCTATACACATGCAACCATTTATTTTGTTCACAACACCGCGCCGCGTGCTGCTAGAGAAGTTCATGACCTCGTTCATTAGTAATCACAGAGGTGCTCTCTTCAGTTCGTACGCGTCTCCCTCAGCCATCACCATGCATCATAAAATTCTGTTTTATTAGCCAAAAGTTCATTACACCTCTAAACTTCGTGACTTATTCCTTTTTTTTTTCTGCCTTCCTTTGGCAAGAAGACGTTAAAAGTCGGGGATCTGAATGGAGACGTTGACTTTAAGGCAAGTAGTTTCAGATTTTTTTCTTCACTCACAGTTTAACAGGCAACTTGGACATGGGTCAAAATTTGATACATGTATCGTTGCAACCTCTTGTGTCGAAATGAGCTTTAATCCACGACTCTATATGTTTAGTCTAAGATTTGCCATTTTACATCATGAATAGCTTAGCAATCACTGAACCTGCTGCGCTAACTACAAAAATGACGCTTCTGTTGTGGGTACGTCTACTGCGTCTACAAGCAGATTATGGTCCACTTAATCGTCCATCTGAGCGTACGATGGGAAAAACTGCAAGCAATTGAGAAAGACTGGCTCTGTTACAAACGTTCATCACTGCCAACTGGACGATCGACAGAAAATAAGTCCGTCTTCAGTGAAGGTGTTGCAAAGGTCCAAACGTATGGATTTCCCAGCAAGCACAGCCTTTGGTCTTTGGTCTTGTCTTTTGCATTTGAATTTGTCTCTCTACAGTTCGAGGCACACCTGGGTCTAGCTGCAACATCAAAAACTCGTATGGTGCGTGCTATTTCTGCACGACTGAAAGGGACCTACAGTTTTATCCGACTCCGTGGTTGATAATCTTTTTTTTAGGGAGGCTCTTTGAGGATTGCCAGTGACTCGAAAGAGGTAGAGTCGTCAAAACTATGAAAGTTGCTAAGTTCGAGGATTGAACTTGGCAACCCCGGCGAAGGAGTCAGCCAAATTCACTAGGGATGCCCTCGCCACATCCATACTTTGGTTGTGACTGAAGGTTTGTTTAGAGTAACTCAATCAACCAACACGAGGTGCAATGCATTTCAAACCTCCAAACTGAACTGGTCCAATCTGGATCCCAATCGCTCCAGATAACTGGTCTCGTTTAACAGATCACATATAAGTCACATGGTTGGTATCATTATAAGACACTGTCTTTTTGGAAATCATGTCAAAGATCACCTTCACCTGCGCCTTCTATGCTCCTAGTCATGTCGTATATCTCGCAGATACACATTCCCTCAATTTTTCAAGGCCTCTAGCGGCTTAAATCGAACACCTATCACTGACGTACACCGCTTCATCCTCAGTTCCACAAATGGCTCTCCACTCTCCATTAGTTAATGGAACATTCCAAATTAATCAGAGTGGCTAGCTTTGGAAAGTGCATCCCAATTCCCAAAAGCCACCCTAACCTACCTACCTACCCAGTAGTCTATTCAGAGAGTCGATGAGCCTTCAAGATGTAGAATTAAAACTGAACACAACGATACAATTGTGGGACATGTCCAAACTATTCTCAGAACAAACTGAGACATGAAACTGCTGTCGAATGGTTTACGAATGGTTTTAGGCGGTTTGGAGCTGATAAAGAGGCCGTCAAGAGCTTCAGTGAAGCCATCGGTCTGTTCCACCATTATCCGAGGTGTCGCCTATTTCAGAAATGTTTTCTGCTTCCCCTGGTGGCTCTACAGTGGGAGGAAGACTTAGACCTATCTTCTTCAGCAACCACTCTTGAGGAGACCTACAGTTGGATACGGAGTCCAAAACCTGAAGTTGAAATAAGTCTTTCTTAAATCGCTGACCATTCGATGGTGATCATCAGCCGACGTTGAGAGTACTAAAGTAGCCCATTTAAAACTTGGGGAAGTACCCAAACAAGCAGTATAGGCCATCTTTTCAATAAATAACCTGAGAAATCCGTTGTCATTCATCTTACCAAGACTGAGCATTACCACTGACGTTAAAATTAAACGGATTCGGGCATTCTCTTTATCGGCCATTACCATCGATAACCCACCTTGGTACAACCAAGGTTGGATTCAAGAAAGTTCAAGATGTCAAGTGAAGACATTTTTCTCTTAAGCAAAGGCAGCGCTTGGAAGAGCATAGAAATGCTGGCGTACTTCCTATTCTTGACAACATAGATATGTGCCGGCTTATGCTTTCGAGCAAAAATCCTTAATTCATCTTGGACTGTCTTTAATCCACAGTATATGTGGAGCCGCCTTCAAAAGATGACTCGCCCGTGAATCCACGGAGAATCTAACTCGCGTGTAAATGTGATCTTAGCAGGATTCACCTGCCAAACGAAGGGACAAACGTTGTGACATGAAAGCTGCTGCATAAGTCCCTTGCTTAGTGTTAGTTTATGGGGAAATAAGCGTACAAATCTCGCACTATTATTAGCGAACCGTCCTCAGAGTGTCCACAGAAGACCGTCATCTGCTTTCGTTAAAAAAAAAATACGTTTTATCATCAAAAACAAGTTTAAATTTTACTTGGCTATCTTCGCCCACAGTTTTGCTCATGTTTTTGATAGAAGTGGACTCCCAGAAAGGGGCTAAGAGAAACGTTACAACAATTTGAATGCGTGTCGAAGTTTAGATGTACAAACGACATGAACATCATTCAACGTCAAGTTACTGGTTCTTACTCAAAATGTTCAGATCAAATGCGTCAAGATACAAAATATGCGTCATTTTGAGTTTCTAATCAAAATATTTAGGACTGTAGCTCCAGTAGAAGAATAAGAAGATCACAATGTTGTCTGGCGTGGTGTCCAGGCAATACACGGTCTGTCTGAGTCAGTTTACATTAAATGAACAGACAATTGCAGTGCATTTAATGAGCTCCGTAGCCAAATCATTCATCTATATTTACGCCAAAATTTAAACCACACTCTTCGGAAATATGGGGCAGAGGCAGAATTGCAACAATTCAAAGGGAATGGCTCTGTTTCAGACGTCTTAAGATCCATTCATCATCGAAATGCACACTACACAGCAAATACATATGCCCTTAGCGAAGGTGTTGAAGTAGATCCAAATCTGTGGACTTTGTGAAGAGCACATTGGGCATTTGGACTTGCACGTAAACCCTTATAAAGTTGAACTCACTCCAGCTGAGCATCAGCGTTTGGATGGACAATTTCAGACAACATTTTCTTCGGTGACGAGGTTCATTTTACAATCGGCGGATTAGGCACACGGGCAAGAAGAAGTGGTGTAGCTGTCGAAAAACCATTGCATTCACAAAAAGTTAGTCTGGTGGTGTCATCGTCAATTCAATTCAATCAAAACTCCTTCAAAATCATCTTCAAACTTTCGCGACGAAAAAGACGGACAAAAAAGAACAACAAATTCAAGTACTCACCAATTTTCATAGAAATAGTTCGCGTGCAACTACCATCCGTCGCTGTTTTCGAATGCTGATCGCTGAGTTGAGGTAAATCCCTTCGAGTCCTTCCGTTTAAACTTTTTCCCTGTCAAGGCAATGGTTTCAAAATTGATTTCCCGATTGACTCTATAATCACAGGCACACACAGGGAAATTGTGAATATTTTCTTTTCTTTCTCTCTTTTTTTTTTTTTTCTTGTTGCACACTTCCTTCGTTAAGCGAAGAACACACTTGCGGTGCAGATGCAGAACGTAGTAGTAATCAACTAATTCACTAAGTATTGCTTTCTCCTTTCCTTTTGTGCACTTCTGTTATCCTTTTGGTTGCGAACTGAATTGGTGGGTGGCTGGGTGGTTAGGGGGGGAGTAATTATGCACTTATTGCTTGCAAACATCAATTAGAGGGCTTGCTCCTCCTCTTCCGCGTAACAATTAAATCGCATAATCGTCGTTAAGGAGCGTAATTGCACACAACCTATTCGTTTCCCTTGTACACACACACGCGCGCGCCTTCGACTTGTGTTCTTGTAACAAGAACAAGAATGCAAAAATTACCGTCAAAAACGAAAACAAATAATAGTAATCTACCCCCGACTTGTCTGAGAGTGAAAATAAAAATGGCGTTAGTTAGGCAACGACTCCAACAACTTCAACCGTCACTCTGGTGTTGTCAAAACTATCTGTCGATGCACACAAGCACGCACGCACACGTTCGCCACAGAACACGAACAAAAAAAAAAAAACGAACAAAAACTATGTTTCGCAAGACACAGACCGAGAGAGAGACCAGAGGCCACGCACAGACAACAGAATTCGATCCCAATTGGAAATTGATTCGCAGGAGAGATTATTTTCCGTGCGAAAATAAAAATTCGCCGCCGTGACAGAATGTGTAATCCTAACACACACTAGGTAGGCACAGTGCTGCAGCAAAATGTCGTTCGCTGAATGTGGCGGTGCTGCTGCTGCTGTCGCCAAACGAGTCCGAGAGATGCCAAATTACGCGACACAGTCCTCCAAAGTCGTCGTTCCATGTAACACTCGTTTTATTTTCTTTTCCTTCTCTTCTTCTTCTTTGTTTTTTTTTTTTTTTTTTGGTTCACTCACTCGACCAATGACACTCGACGATGACAAAAATTGAATAAAAAAAAAGAATACAAATAAAAAAGAACTTGTGATTCTATATACACATCGCGCTTGGGTATATAATGTCAGCAGAAGAGAGGAGACACAACACGAGATGGCGACACCGACGACGACACAACGACGAAAACGACACGCTGAACGACGACAACGACAACGACGACGGCGAGGAGAACGGAGACACAACGCCAACAACGACGACGCCAATGACAAAACCGAAAGCGATGAACGCGAACGACACGACTATACACACCGCACCACACAATCGTTGTGTTATGTCGTCGTTTCTCGGTTCGTGGGATTGTGTGCGGGCAGTAAACACACACACACCCAGAGGCACAGACGCACTCACACGAATGCGAGTGAGGGAGGCAACGAACGAAGAGAACACCAGTCCTATATACTCTCTCTCACGCACGCACACATACGCGCACGGTCCCAGAAGAGTCTCTCCAACGCCAATGACCAGCCAGCCAGTCGGGGTGAATGTGCAAATGCAAGGGGTCCTGCTGGTGTCACCAGCGCTCACCACTACCGGAGCGGAGTTACTGTCAAATGTCACTAGGGATGCGTGCCCGGATTAGCACACGACCGATTGTGTGTGTGGGTGTCCCGTTTACGGCTTAGCCTCGCCCCCTCTCGCGCTGTCGCACGCTGTCAACCAGCCAAGCATGCACACACAGAGCGACCCCAAAAATCGCCGCTCGCTGTCGCAACGTACGTAATCCAAGAGCTCGCGCGTTGAGGAGCAGCGACACAGAAAACGGAAAAAACAACAAATGAACAAATATACTGCCGCGCGTCCCGTCTAAAGCGTCTCAGCGAACGGACCCATTGATACTGGGCCCCACTGAGCGATGGCAAAACTTCGCGGCGATGGCGATGGTCATCCGCACGCTGCAAAAACAACAAGCAGCTAGCGAGCGTCCCCTCCCACCACCATCGCGCCGCGTCAACGACGCACACCGACCCACAGAGGGAGAGGCGAAACAGAAAAATCCCAAGAAGCTGGAGAGACACAGAAAACAACAACAAGCCAGTGAACAGAACACAAAAAGAAACACCAAAGAGAGAGCTTCAAGAACTTAAAGTCAGGTGTCGCCCTCCCCCTGAAACAAAAAATAACCACTGTCCAAGGCAGCGCTGAAATTGTCTCTCTTCCCGTGTGCGGAATGACACACACTACTCTCGTCTCGTTAGAAGACGAACAGCGACACAGCAACAACAACAACAGAAAAAAAAAACCAGCCAAAGTCCCGCGCGAAAGAGACAAGACGCGAGGCAAGCGCGAGCAAAGAAACGAGTCCAACGGCAACTACCACCCCGTGTGCCGTATGAGTGATTGTGATTCGTTTGCGCCTCGGGCGGTGCGTTGGTGTGTGTGCCTGCACACATGAATGCGGAATTTTTTTCCCCCAACACAGGCACACCGTGGTGTTGTCATGCTTCTGGTGTTCAGCGGCAGGAGGGCACTTATCCGATTTGAAAAATCGTGTGACACTGTAAAATGTGTCCACTACACTGTACATAAGTGGTGGCTCTGCATCGCACACACACACACACAAGCCCGGCCGCCGTGTGACTGTGTGCGATCGGAACGACACGAATGACGACGAAACCGAAGCAAAGAGAGAATTGAGACCACTCTCTGTGGAATCTGCTGCCGGTGCCAGCGAAGAGCGAGTGAAATGAAAACCAAGTATCGGTAAGGCAGTGCAATGTAGTCAACCGACAGCCACTCTTTGAATTGAAGGGATGAACGAATTTCCGATCAAGTGGGCGGGAGGACGTGAGTGTGTGCACTGTGTATGCGTGTGTGGGAGAGAAATGCTTTTCAAGTGCTCCCGCTGAAGACACGAGAATAACTGGGTTCACGCCCGAGGCTTTAATGGGAATCGACGCGTTGCGATAGACTGTTACAAGGGCAAAATTATTAGCTAACTGCGAGCTCCTAGGATTGCTTGGACTGTTGGCTGAAGGGAAAGGGGATGAGGATGCTGTCTGCGCGCAATGAATGAGGTAACATTTAAGCTGCACATTGGAGGCTTGAATTTCGTGCGAATTGATGCCGGAGTCTTACTGAATTTTGACTCATCAGTTGCCACGGATATTGTGCTTCACTTTTGATGGCGAGGGGGAATGTGAAGGTCATCGATTGCAGAAAATCATACAAATGCTCCAGATTTTCGGCGCCTAAGGCGGGGTTTTTGTACATTCAACTGCGTTCCTTGGTGTTGCTCATTGATTCTTGGAGTTATTTTGAATGCAGTGCAAATTAGGGTCGACTATACGCGATGTAGTGTGGAATATCAAAATAGATTTGCAACGGATTCTTTTTGATGTCGCGGGACGGGACAAAGAGTGGTGATTGCCATCATTTCGCAGGTTTACAACATGTGCCTGGTGTCTTAAGCGAGCAGAAACGTGCCCGGAAAGATGTCCCTGATGTTATGGACCTTTGCCAGGGTGCTCTCGACGCATCGATGTGCAGCTTGGGTGACCTGGGATAAGGCAAACTAGATGCCGCCGAGCAAGAATTATGTCCGAGATGCTTGACTCCTACTCCCAACTACTCGTGTGTATCGTGGTAGATATTTGTTTTTTTTACTAACCGCACGTGGCTCGGTAAACATGAAAACACCCAAGTTTGTTGCAATCGACAATTCGAGTCCTGTGCAATTGGTCTCGTACATCAGTAGGATAAGGAATAGAGAGCTGAACAATTCGCGAATTCTGAGAAATGTTTCAATTCTGTTGATGCTTCCGTTTCATTACAACCACAGTTAGAAGCGCATGGTAGCCTGAAACGTATCTACGCGTGTACATGGTTCATGGAATCCACTCCAGGATGCGTAACTGCCATTTCTGTCATTCTGTTCTGTCCATCGAACTAAAAGAATCTTTTTGTGATCCTAGCAAAAGGGAGACGTGGGAAATTGGGCTCCAGGCCAGTAATCGATTGACCGTATCGCGGCCAAGTGGCTTAACTTTCGAAGTCACTCGAACCAAGTGCAGAATCCGGACCAAGCTGTCGGCGCTGTGTTGAGAATGCGCGTACAAAGGACAGTCGCATTCGCTTTTGGATTCACGGTGGCTCCGACCAAACGTTGCAAGCACAAGCAGTGGCGACACTCTTCAAATGTCACTGCTCGGTGGTGATTATGCCGTGAACGAGCTACTGTTGGTAAAGGCAAGACCTGATGACATGGCACAATTCAGGGCAGTTTAACAGGACTGTGTGTTGAGGCCCCCTGGATGGTGGTCCATAATGTGAGAACCACAGTACTGCGTTGGTGCTACAGTTCTAACGCTGATGCTGATGATGTCAGTGTCGACGAAGAGTCTGCAAATCCAAACAGCGAAATAGTCCAACTGGGGTGCAAAGTCGATACTTAAGTGCTTTAGAAGACCATCCGGAGGTAGATGCAGGTCAGTAGTGCTCCCCAATGTTTCGGCAATAATGAGAAGGCATCATCAATGCATCAACTTCGCCGAAGTTTAACAGCCATTCGAAAATGGAAACAGTATGTTGCTCTTGTCTTACACCACTCAGACGACGGAGGTGTGATCTCGAACTCTAATGAGTATTCGAATTCGCACCGGACTTCCCAGGACATCCCAGCAAAACTGAAATACCAGCCGCAATCAAGTCTCTCAAGAGGAACAAGTTGGTGGCTATTGATAGCATCCAACCTTGGTTTTCATCGCGTCCACCCTCTTATGCGAATGCGAAACATAATGGACTAAGATAGAAAACGACGCTCCTCATTCCATATCCAAGACCAGCATGGACTATGCACCGGTCTCACCTTCGACAAGGACCATCAGAAATGCCCCAGCAACAGGAGGGAATACGCCGACAGCAATAGCACTCTATTCGACATCGGCAACAATTCAAATATGGCCATGATGGACGTAAGAAGTATGCCTCCCGGACTACAATTCTTCGACGCGATGCGTTAAGCGCGGTTCTGCGAATCTGCTGTACAAACAGACATTCCCAAAGACATCAGCCAACAGACTGTCATTTATATCTACCAAAGTAGTGACAGGACAACAATCACTACCCCATCCCGGGAGGACCAACGAGGACACTCAGAACTGATCATCCCCATGTGAGCACATATCATGGCTTTTTGTAAGGGAAGTGTCAACAGAATGTGTCATCTTGCAACGAACGGTAGCTAAACGCAATATTTTGAGCAGTTCCTTTGGATTGATTGCGTTGGAAGATGACCGAGTCACGGTTGCACCAACGTAGCATTGTGTTTCAGTCTTTGATAGGTATGCATATGGATGCCCTTACGGCCGTGGTTTACTTAGTCCATCAAGATGGGTCCATAATGCCCTTGTTTCAGCCGTAAGACATTCTGAAAATGGACTGAAGTAGGCTGGAGTCTCAACCAATAGTCCCTTCAGTTAACTCTAGCGCTGTTTTATTTATCAACAGTTTGCAGCGCACGTTATGTTAGCTTGTGAGCCCTATCTTTTGCAGAATTATGTCAGGATTTCTTCAGGACTGGATGAATTCATATGGATGAATCTGTGTGTATGGAGGTCCTTTAAATGACCAGTTCACAAAAGATTCCTTTTGATATCTTTCCTCTTTCAGTGTCGTGAAACAATATCGAGATCATAACTTGGTCTTTCGAGAGATGACTCTACGATTGAGTTTCGTCAAAGAAACTGTGATTAACAAGACAGCTGATGTGGAGGCAGGCGGAGGCGAAGTGATCGTAGCGGGTTATGATCTTCAAAACAGACATTTGAGGGTTGAAAGACTTACAGTGCACACTGTTATCGTCCGGAAGTTATAAACCATCACATTTTATCGACTTGGTGGCTAACTGGCATCCAGACAAAAGAGACTCCGAATGTCTTCAACAGTTTAGACGAAAGAATATCATTATTTGGACACACGCAAGGTTGGCCAGGCGGAGATGATTGCTCATTTGTCTCACAGCACATGTGTTGAAACCCTTAAAAGATTTACGGCGGCTGGTCTACAGACAGTCTAGAGGCTACGACAGATCCAGGAAGTGTAGATCGACACCCACCATGTATTTGTCGACTTATCTCTATGAGTGACTATACACCCCGATGTCATGTTTTGAAATTCCTCGCCAACTCGTCACGTTGTACTGGATGACTATGGAGAACTATTGTTGCGCCATCAAGGTCACGAGACGATCAATGTTAAAAAAAGGGGTTTAGACACGGCGACGCGCTGTCAAGTAACCCCTTCAACATCATCCCGTAACAAAACCTGCAAGACTCACACGTTCAGCTGTTAGGATACTCTGATGAAATTGATGTGACATTGCGGCAGAGTGCAGCAAGTGTATGCTAGCGTTGAGACGGAAGAGGATACAATTAGACTTCGAAGTTTGTGACGCTTTTTTGAGGACAGCACATACCTCCTTCACCCTCAGACTCATTTTAGTAGCTTTCGCTTCCATCTTGGCTCCTCAGTAAACAGTACAAACATCACCGAGATTAAACGCAGAATAACTCTTGCCAACCGCTGTTTCTTTGTACTCAAGGGGCAAGTGAGTAATAGAGCCCATCCTTGAAGGATGTAATCCAACTTTATATAAGACGTTGATGGTCTCAGCACTGCACAACAGCGCAGAAGCATGGAATCAGTCCTTTGTCTCAGAGGATTCCCGCGTCTTTGGTGGCGCACCAGACTGGAGAAGGACCTCAACCAACTTGACGGACGTAACTGATGGTGATAGCTGGAGAAGTTGGTTGAGTTCCAGGTGCCCTCCGAACAGTACGAAAGAATCCTGATTAACTGCCCCACGACTAACTACATTGTCTCGTTATTTACATCGATTGTGCATATTTTGAACCGAATTCACTGTTTATCAAAATCACTTCTTTCTCTCCACGAAAGCCGCAGTCAGCAGCTTGTTGTTGCACGGAAGTGCTCTCAATCGGCCCTTCATTAGAAGCAACGGTGTCACACTGCAGCCTTGACGTATCCCATCATCTAACACTTAGCTTTTCCCTAAAAGCATTTTCGAAACAATTTTTGTGACTCCGAACTGCTTTCCGGATGCACTTTTCGTTGTTCTGCATCCACCGCCTTCAAGGAATGAGAAAATGTGGACTTTAAAGAGTTTTCTATTCATGGGAACTAATCACGCATGACGACAATCTCTCGTATGTCGCTTGGACGATAGTTTCGCTTCACATTGGCATGAAATAACGATATCGTCTGAACCATGTAGTCACTCTGAATCGATTTCTGTTCCTTAAAAGACATCGTATGCGGTGGTCATCAATTCATCGATGACCTACCCATTCGCCGGGTATCGCTTTAAGGATTGACCTCAAAAATAGGAACCATCAAGTGAACAGAAACCGCCGCACTGCAACGCAACAAGGAACATCACTCCAGATGAGTGTCAAGTCAGCGAGGATACCAACGGCGCTTCCCCAACAAAAGAGCACCAAGTTGGACTAGTTTCCACTTTCAATGTTGAACAAACAATTCGTGACCCGATCGCTGACTTGCAGCACATCCCCAAGCAACCCACGTCAAGCATCGGGCAACCTGCAATTAACAATCAATCAGCTGACTTCCATTAGGAGGCACTCTCAGAATCCCGTCGGCATCTACGCACCCCGATCTCACGAGACGAGATAAACGACTCACGGCTCGGTCCGCTGAGTCCGCCCCCTTTCTGCCACTCATTAGCAAGTGAATTTCATATTTTCCATTTTCCACCCGAAGATGTCCCAATCCTCGGGCGATCCCATGTTCATCGATTACCCACTAATTGCTGTTAAGTGCCGAGGCATTATCGATGCATTCGTATCTAATGACTTTTTATCGACTTTTCCCCCGTGTGCCCTGGCCCAGATATTCATTCATCATGCTCCCGATGCGTTGCCAGCCGCGGGGATGCCACAGGAGTCGAGTCAGTTCGCCTGAAATCGATGAATCTCGTGGAATTTAATTCGCACCCCCACCACCGCCGCGACTACCGGACTCTCTTACCGACGACACCGTGTGGCTCTCTTCAACTGGGCCAGCTGCATGCTCCATTTGCTCCCCAGTCGCCAGTGCGAACTGCGAACTGGAGATTGGAGAAGGCAATGGCTGGCTCTCTTCCACACGGAGTGTGACAAGCGCTCTGCGGCGCTCTCCACTCACCGATGGATGGCGAAAACCGGATGGCGACGGTAGTGCCGTGGTGGTGGTGCTGTTGCTGTTCGTTGAAGAGGTGGTGGTGGCGGCCTGGACCCATGCCAGAGACTTTCAAATCGAATTAAATGCCCGGCGACACTTTGGACTTCGGGCTGGAAGCAGACCCGGCCTCCTACTGGCCGGGCGGCAGATGGGGGGCCACGGCACAGTGTGGCGACACATACAAACGTCACCGCAGTCGGGGCACTCGGATCTCTGTCTCTGTCGCACTAGCGCTCGACCGATGGGGGCCTCCCACTCTGGCGATGGATTTAGAGTGCGCGCGGTTGCAATGCGACACAAAATCGAGCCACGGCGACGAATGGGAGCCCAGGCCACCTCGAAAGTGTCGTTGTGTGTGCTTTTATTTGGTGGGACGAATCGAAAATCCAAATCTTTGCATTACAGAGCCTGAGAGAGAAAGAGAGAGAGAGAGAGACTGCGAAGGTACAAGCGAGACGCGACGATGTTTACTTACCACGGTTTTATGTTAGTTAAGGAGGCGACGCGACACTAGCGACACTTGCGACCTGTGACCGTATTTGGAGTGGCGCTGGATTGAGAGTGTTTCTTCGTGTGTCGTCGTCGTTTGTGGGCAAATCCGTGGGAGAGCAGCACGACGACAATATGGAATCGAGAAGAGAACGACTAGAGGCGGGCATGTAGTTGGCTCTTCGTTGGGGCGACGGGGTCGCTGTGTATCCACACTTTGCTGTGACACAGTGCGACAGAGACGGCCAACGTCGTGCGTATTGGCTGCGGCGTGGGTTGTGTGAGACGGACTGCTTGGATTGCGGGCACTGGCGATGCTGGTGGTGGTAGGAGTGCGAGTAGGTGACCATCGGAGGCCACTTAGACGCTGGCTCTGGTGACTGGGTGGATACACAGTACACACGAAGAAATGTGTGCGCTCTCTGGAGGTTCGACGGGAGTGCTTTTTTCCCCATTTAATTGGATGCTCTCCCTTGAATGGACGGAGGGTGGGGTCGAGTTGAGACTTTGGACTTTCGGAAAATGGATTTAGCCTGCTGTGGAGCGGGTGTGCTACTTCTCCGGTTTCCTGGCGGTTGTGGCAGGTGTCAAAATCCTTTGGCTTGTGGCAGATGAGTTTGTCTCTTGGGTGACAGTTCGGCGAACGTTTGACGGCGGCAGCGACTGGCGACATGTTTGAAAGCGCTGTCGATGGCGATGGGAAGTGTTGGGATTGTTTAAAATGGACTGAATTCGGCGGGAGATGAGACGTTTTGGATGTCGATTCGATTTGAGTTGATGAAGCTTGTGCACAGCGAAAGTAAAATGTCTGCCAATTCGTTGTCTTTGTCCTTCAGTTCGTGCTCTCTGACGGGTTGAGCAAATGTCTAGTGCATGCCAAAGAGCGAGCTGAGTTTGCTGAAAAACCTCAGATGGTAGGGAGGCTAGTCGACTGGATTGCCATTGAGAGCCGTGGGCGTTGGACAAGTGATATATTTTGTCTTGGATTGATCTTGTTCGTATTCCTGCTATTTAAGCGTACGATTCGAATGCGCACATTGACACGTCTTCTGAAGTCAACTGGGCCGCTACAGACAATTGTGCATTGCAAGGCGGTGTTCATGATGAACTAGGAATCAGGCTCTATCTACCTGGACAATCAAGTCCGGTCCCTGAGCAGCAATCAATTAGAGGCCAAAAGAACTAGAACCCGGTTAGACTACATTAAGGAGAGTTTCTGTCAACAAATTGACTGCTGTCGAGGCACTTGTAAATTTGAGGAAATTAATTGTACTAGACAAGGTTCCGCAAAGATGTAAAATGGTCATAAAACCCCCTCATTAATGCCATTCTGCTTCCTCCTGACCATCATTTTTCCAAAAAATGTTTCATTATCAGCCTTCTTCCACCTCGTATAAGATGATGAATGAATGCGCGCGTCGTTGGGAATCGTTGTTGAAGTACAAACATGCTCAAGGTGGCCTTACTGCTTAAGACGTGTATAGCATAAGCTTACCAAGCAAAATATAGATCTTCTGATGGATTTTCTTCATTGCTAAGGGTTTCCTGAGGATTTCAGTAACCAGTCGGAATGACTTTGAGTCTTATTGCGACCATTTCGGGTGGCATTCGATATCTTGTCGAGTTTAATCATGATTAAAGGGGACTTGTTCAGGTCGTTTTTCTGAGCTAGTTTAGACTCAAGCACATAAACTTGGTAATGATGTGTTGATGTAAAGCAAGCACTTTAACTTGTTCACGTTGGAGAAAATTTGCTGTTCTGAAACAATAAGACGATCGGTTGTGAATGACTGACGGTTATGCCTCGTTATCCCCCTTTATACCTAAAATTAGCCCACTCCATACATAAAATGGCCGCCATGGGGTGCCAAGTGTTTAATCCCCGAATTTCATAACTTTCACGGCTCCATCTCTATCGAGTCACTGGCAATCCTCAAAGAGTATAACCGCATTAAAAAAGCTCAAGTCTAAATTGGTGTCGTCACCGTCAGCATAATAGGTCGTTGGCTTGGCCCGCAGGTGTTGTCCAATATTCCGTGAAAGATTCAGCACAAGTCTTGCTGCTTACATCGGGCTGTTGAAATGACTTGACGTACTTCTAATCAAGAGCTCTGCATCAGCAAGTAGGCGATTCAAGCCTACAATTTGATGAAGAATGTAGAAGTTTGAACATCTATGACTCATACATACTCCTTGAACATTATGAAGAGTTTGTGACGTCGAAAAAGGTCATTGCTTTCTTCGTGGTTGAATCATGCTTCAGAGTAAGCTCAAACGGACTGAACTGGTCTCTATTGATACCCGCATCCAAATGGCACCAAAAGGTGGATGGCTTAGTTTTGTCGCATAGCCAGGTTGAAAAATCAGTTCGTCAAATAGCCAAAATTGTGAAATGGAGCCATTCAACAGTACATGCCATTATTTCACGCTACGAAAATGAAAATCGGATCCATAATGTGAGCAGAAAAGGGCGAGAGGAAAAAACCTGGAGAAATATGATGAGAAGCTACTTGTGCCGGCAAATATACGTGAGTAGTTTCTTATTCTCGGAATCTCTAAAGGTTTCTCTTTGAAAGAGACGAGGAGTAAGGAAGTGGCAACGAAACAATCGGAAGCCATACATTAGTGAGACAAATAGAAAAGAAAGGTTGAAATTTGCTAACGAACATCTTAAGAAGGGTATGTTGTTCTGGAATAAGGTGCATTATTAGTGAACTATTTGACAAAATAACATTATAAATTAGGTTTTGTTCACGGACGAAAGCAAATTCAACTTAAAATCTTCAGACGGACGAGTGTACATACGTAAACATATGTAAGTTTAGAGAAAAGAAAATGAAGAATTCTCACTCATAAGCATACCCGAGCTACTGTTGAGCATGGTGGTTGGTCGGCCATGGTATGGGGATGTATTTCCAGTGCTGGTGTTGGCAATTTGCAATTTGTAGAAGGTAAAATGGATCAAATGGCATACATCAACAATTTGAAGCAACATTTGGTGCCGTGATCGACAACTGGTGTACTAGAAATGGACTGTCAGTAAACCCTCTCAAAGCAGAGGTTGTTCTCTTCACGAGGACGAGGAAATTGACTGGTCTGACTCAACTAGTACTAAAAGGTGTCACCATCCTCTTTTCCGATGAAGCTAAATATCTAGGTGTTATCTTGAATAGAAAACTCTTATGGAAAAAACACATTCAATCGAAAACTACCAAGGCGCTGTCAGTTTTCTGGCAGTGTAAGGGATTTTTCGGCAAGTCTTGGGGTCAATCACCAAGAAGATCCCTTTGGATTTACATGGCTATGGTAAGGCCTCTTCTATCATATGCATAGGTCGTTTGGTGGAATAAGCTTTCGCGAAAATACGTAACTGCTGCTTCCACTAAACTTCAAAGAACGGTTTGTCTCGGCTGCGTAGGGGCCTTCCCTAGCCTGGCTCTGCTCTTGCACTTCTGAATCTCCCCCGCCTTGATACCCACATCATGGGGTACACTCTCTAGGCCATCTTCGGTTTAAAAAGAAGTGGTCTTTCGTACAACTCGCACTGGAGTTTCGATGACCTTGTGCATCGCATTTCTTTTGACCACAGGCTCATGGATATGCCTTCTGACGCAAGGACACCAGCAATCCAGCTGCGATGCACATACAAAGTCGACTTTCCCTGCACTCAGGACTGGCTCTGACCAAAATATCGGCCAGGAAAAGAATGTAGTCGAATCTACATGGATGGCTCCAAGGCCAATGAAGGATCTGGCGCTGGCGCTGGCACTTTCGCAGAGAGCGACAACATGAGAGTCCACACCTCATTAGGTAAATTTGCGTCGGTCTTCCAAGGGGAAACCTATGCGATCCTAATGGCCACGAACTATATTGCGAAGAACAGGTGGAAGGGGCGAAGTATTTGTGTCGCTACAGCCAAGCTGTGCTTAAGGCCCTACTGCACCCTTTAACCACTTCCAGGGTAGTCCAAGAATGCAAGTCTTCTCTAAATTGGATCGGCAGGTTCAATTCGCTAAGACTTGTCTGGATCCCGGGCCACCACGGGATCACGGGAAATGAGATCGCCGATGAACTTGCTAGACAAGGATCAGAGGAGATACTCTTGTTGTGACTACCCTCTTGCTCGGTTAGGGCTTCCATCGATGGCTGGGCTTCTCGAGAGCACAACCGGAGGTGGCATGACTCTCCAGGATGTAGACAAACCAAGCTCGTGCTCCCTAACGTCTGTAAGAAATCTGCGGCATTCTGGTTATCTCTTAACAGAAAAGACTGCAGACGATTTACCGGCGCACTAACGGGCCACTACACCTTCGCCAAACACCTAAATGTGCTTGGCTTAAGCGACGAAACCCTCTGCCGTGCCTGTGGAGAAGACACACACACGACGACCTCTGCCACTGTCACGCCTTTGCTCGGATTAGGTAGCAGTTATTTGGTGCTGATGAGGTGAGAGCTGATGATGGAGGCTCCTCATCACAGAATACCATGAAATTTCATTAAATGTAGGTTGCTGCCTGGTAGTACAATGGATCAGTTTTTTGAATCTGAGTACACCAGTGTAGTGTTCAAAAACCTCCGACAAAAAAAAAACGTTTGATGTTAGTAAACTTGGAATACAAGACAATTTTCTTTTCTGTGTCCGATTAGTCGTAGGGACCACTGTACATAGCAATAGAAAAAGAAAACTGAAAATCTCTTTGACACAATAACGAAATTGACGACAAGAACATGGTTCAGATTTCTCCGATTTTCTTTAGACAGCTGTGTCGTCAGACATGCATTGGAGACGTTGGTCTTGCAATGTTTCTCCGAATCATTTTAATCAAGAAGTAGGTCCTCATTCGACAACTCATCAGGAGAAATGCCCAAGCGACTTGGTTCAATCATCTCATCCTAGATCTGCCAAGCGGTCGCCACCCGATCCCATTCAAGTGCCGCCTCGGATGACGTGTTGATGGGGTCATTCGTGCCACGCGAGCAAACCATCGAAGGATAGTCCTTTCCGTTCGGAGAAGTAGCTGCTCAACATTGTGGGACGTCAACGTACAATTTGACCCGAAAATAAGCGTAAGTACCGACCCTACTAAGCCTACTAGAGTAGAGTAGTGATTACGTTATTTCATGAAGTCCGATAGGAACTGCGCATTGAGCTCAAATGAACTCCTATTTGTAAGTGAATGCGAAGCCGAAAGCTTGGCTGGGGTCCATTCTCTGGTGTGAACTTGGAGGACATCCAGTCTGACCCTCGGTCACTCGGCTGATTAATCACAGACTCGACTTCATCGTCAAGATCATTGACAGCATCAGAACATCAGCACCTTCTGAGGAATCCTTTCCTCTTCTGTCAATAGAAGACAGCAGACACATGAAGTTGTTTTCAGTCATTATCGGTCGACATCCGTGGCAAACCAGCTCAACCACGCTCGCTTAGCTTCACATAGTTCACAGCTCCCACAAGAGCTCCAAAATCCGCATCGTTCATTCATCCAGCCAAGACAATCCTTATCAACTTGTGCCACATTGTATCAATCCATTCACAGCCTCGGATCCCTTCTCAGAAGCCGATCGTAAACCGAATTAAAATCAACGGATTACCTGCACGACACAGCCAACCGACCGACCGAACGAACGACGTTCCACTAGTTTCGATACAGAAATGCAAAATTCCCGGACTTCAGCCGCAGCGACACACCCACGTGTGTGCCTGTGTCTGTCTCTAAACCAACGTCACCGTTGTTTTTGTGTGGCTCGTCAAAGGGTTAAGGCAAGCAAAAGGGTTAACTCGGCATTTAACCCTTTCACTGGGACATTCCTCAAATAAAATAATCGCGACACGACCAATTGTAACGGAAAACAAAGGACAAGATGAACAAAAAAAAACGCGCAACGATCCCTTTGTCTTCGGTCCATTGTCCGCGACTCATTAGGATATAATTACTCCAAGAAAAGCAGCCATCACGGCACACAGTCCTTCCGAGGTACATATCATAATTATCATCGGGGTGTTAATGCGGATCCCCTTAACCCTTTCGTTCGCGAGCGTCGTCGTCGTCGCTCTTCGGTCGTCGGTCGTCGGTCGTCCGCTCTTCCCCTTATTGTTTACTGCCACATTTATGACGCAGCGTCATCGTCCTTTCTGTATCGCTTAACCCTTTCGTCTGGCACGATTGACGAAGAAAACCCACCAAAAACGGACGGGGATCACGGATCATATCGCCTAAATGCCATGCTCATAAATGGAGGCTGTAAACCCATCAGGATGTGTCTTTGTCGGAGACTCGCATGTCCTGTGATCTGCAGCAGGGGCTTCCATCGGCCGATTGCACGGTTTTATTGCGATCCACTGTGCATGTGCTTGATGTGTCGTAAAAGCGACAACGATTCCCAACGAACACGCATTCCTGACACGATGAAACTGGTGTCATTCAGAAGTTTGTCGTCATCGTCTGTGTCTGTGCATTTGTTGTTGCTGCAGTCTGTGGAGTGTGGCCTCGAGCGAAGCGAAAGGGTTAAGCGAGTTGGGATGGATTGCTTCGGTTATTTTCGTTTATTGTTTTACAATCTAGCGGGCAATAACAGAAGGGACATGCGAGCAGATAGGCTACGGAGGTAGTGGAGTGTGTTCAAAGGGATTGCTGGCGGACGTGATCAGCTGGTTGAAAGGGACATGCATTTGATTGGAATTTTGCCATTGCTAGCTTTGTGGAATATGTTCTGATCTGATCTGATAAGAATCTGAGCTGATCCTTGATCGGACTAGTTCGAGAAGATCGACGACTCCTCCGATCGGTTTTATTTTTCAGTGGACAAGGAGGTGGTCAATGGTTCCTTGAACGTTGAACTTAAATTGGACGAGGTCTAGGCTTTTGATGCGGCCACAAACCACACGGATGACCTAGTGATCATAGGTAAGTGGTGAAGATCAGTGAGATTATGACAAATGCGTAAAAATTGTGCAATTAATCGAAACAGGGTTCAAAGAATAGCATGCATAGGCGCTATCGAATACTTTTATGTCAAATCCCTCAGACGCCTTGAATGTCACGTTGAATCTTCCGTCTCTCGTGTTTATTTGAAGTAAAATTCATTTATTTTATTTTAAACTTAAGTTTGATTGAAAATTAATTTTATTTTCAGTTGTTCGTAACGTAAGTAACATTTGAGAAAAAAAAAGTAATAATTCAAGTTCAAAGTTGGGGGAGAAAAAATACAGAAAGTAAGTCAAAAAATTGTACATACATCAAAAAATTGCACGTACACTAGTTAAAAATATGTCTTGTGTCGCGTTTAATAACTGGTATGGTATCCTTTTGCTAAAAAAACATCTCTTAATCGTTTTTTTCATTGAAAGCACAAGCTTACTGGTGACTTCGGGCAGTATTTTGTTCCACTCTTCTAAAATAACTTCTTTAAAACGATTTTTGCTTGTTATTTGGTGTTCTCGGAGCTTCTTTTCTATAATGTCCCAAAGATGCTCGATAGGATTTAGATCGGGCGATTGTGTTGGATGGGGTAAGACAGATTTTACATTATACAGCAACCATTCTTTTACTAGCTTGGATGAATGCTTGGGGTCGTTGTCCTGAACCAATAAAAAATCGTCGTGTAAGCCTATTTTACTTGCACTAGCCTTTAAGTTTTCTGAAAGTATCTGTATGTACATGTGTTTATCCATCGTAGTTTCAACAAAAACTAGACTCCCCACACCATTAGCTCCCATCGCTCCCCATACCATGATACTGCCACCACCATGTTTTAGAGTGGGTTTTAAGTGCTGAATTTCCAAGGCTGTATTAGCTTTGCGCCAAACAAATCGACGACCGTCAGATCCAAAGACGTTAAATTTGCTTTCGTCTACAAATATAACGTTCTTTCACAAGTCATCTGATTTTGTAACATATTCATTTGCGTATGCCAAACTCCGAGCTACATTAGCCTTGGAAATGTAAGGTCTTTTTCTTGCCACTCGTCCATGGTATCCTTTTGTGTGAAGAAAATTCCGTATGGTTTGTGGGTTTACTGTTACTCCATCATGTTTGGTTAGTTCTGCAGCTATTTTTGGTAAGTATTTATTTAACACTTTTTTTCTACCTCTTCCAGGTGCAATGTCAAAGCTCTTATTTTTTTCAAAATTTTTTATGACACTTTGAACAGTTGAACGCGGTCTATCGACGATCTGTGATATTTCCGTATAACTTTTACCATCGCTTTTAAGTTTTACGATCGTTTTCCTTATATCGATTGGAACTTTGTTATGCGACCCAGACATCTTAGCAAAAACTTTGTAAAATTGAGGACTGTTGCAGACTTCATTAAAAGAGTTTAATACCCTGATCGTAACAATGCCCAACAAAAATTTAACCGTTTTGTGCTGATAAGTTAGTGTTGCCATACTTGTATGTGCAATTTTTTGATGTATGTACAATATTTTGACTTACTTTCTGTATTTTTTCTCTCCCAACTTTGAACTTGAATTATTACTTTTTTTTTTTAAATGTTACTTACGTTACGAACAACTGAAAATAAAATTAACTTTCAATCAAACTTAAGTTTAAAATAAAATAAATTAATTTTTCTTCAAATGAACACGGTGTATGTGCAATTTTTTGATATAGTGTATCTCGCATTTGGTACATCCAGAGACAGGCAGACTGAGCTTCTGCACTCATTCGGGGATGGGATGCGATGTGAACTCATTCAGAATGCAGCTGATCACATATGAGTTCATTTCGAATAGGAAAGTAGACACTTCGGCCATGTCTCGGACGTGAGCGGTTTCTCAGACGTCTTGTGGACTGTGGACTGTGGACTGTGGAGTTGACATATCAGACACTCAGATAATCCGATCAAGACTCATAAATGGTCAAGGAATGACGCAATACAGTGCAAGTTCATGTCATCCATCATTTGGTTACCAGAAAATAGCAACATCTTCTGTAATGAGAAAGACGGCGTACACCCCATGCACGCACTCGTCTTCCATAGCTCGATTGCGATGGAGGTACACATTTCGACTGAACTAGTCAAGGTTTAAATCGGGTCACACTTCCAGTTCCACAGAAGAAGAAAATCTACGGTCGACATTGCTAGCCGTTGGACCAACGAATGAACTCCTAGCTCATCCCTGCAGCCAATAACGAGCGGATATTATGTTCCACCCATGCCAGGACAGGGCTTCTTGAATTGCCATAAATTGTAGCTGGATGCAGTAGGCAGGTAGGCGTATAGAGCACCTCTTTCATTTCTGACCGTCTGTGTGGCTATGCATTGAGTGTAGTTAAATCTGCGCTCACATTAAGCGCGAGAAGATGGTTTTAAGTGAGCCACTTCGGCAAGCTTTACGCTGGACTCTCGTGCTTGGTACTCCTTTGCAGATATTGAAGCATCATATACATATGCTAACAACCAGCTTTCAACAACAACTTTGATCCCAAGGTACACCTAGCCAAGTGTCGCGGACACCGACTGGTTAAGCTGGGATGGAGGTCTACTTAAGCAGTTCCCTAGGTTAGGTTAGGTGAGTGTGTAGACGGAGGTAAGCAACGTCTACCTAAGTTATATAATCAGTTCCCTAGCGCAGCTAGAGCTGGTTAACAACATTTGCCGAGCTCTATGCAAACAATCCTGAGACGATTCATCGAGCTATTCGTGAAATAGTGATCCTAAATATTGGTGAACTGGCGAAGTGGATGTGTGCGTCGAGTCCTACGAACAATTTCTATAATTCACGCGCTCCACCTCTATGGATTCATGGACAATGCTTTGAGGGTATAGCAGCTCGTAGAAGCTTCTCAAATCTATTGGCCCCCTACCCCAACTCCCCGACTCTGTGTGTATCTGCGGTCTGAGTGAGTCTAGGTATCAACCACAAACCTCTCTAGCTAGACCGTATTTTTACTGACTAGCTACCTGTGTACCTCCTGTTCTTGTGTTTTTTTTTTGACGATCTACACTGTGGGAAGATCTGGCCTATTCTGTAGACGGGGCAAATAGGGATCGGCAACTTACTGTTGGCCTGGATCAGCAGGACGATGAAACCACTTACACAGCATGTGCAACACTAGACATAGATAGTCAGATTCTTGCCGGAAATCATCAAGTCACGTATTTTTTCAAAGATGATCGTGATAACGACGTTACAGTCAATGTCGCAGTCGATGCTGAGAATTTGGAAAAATCACGTCTGCAGACTGTTAAACGGACATGACAACACAAACTCCGCTGTCAGGCAGAATGTTCCACTTAGTTTGGACGAAGATGACCAAGAATTCCGTCCCTCCGATTTAGACGAGGTCAAGATAGCGATATCTAGACTGAAGTCGAACAAAGCTGCTGGAGCGGACGAACTGTCCGCGAAACTGTTTAACGCAGCTGGAGATGATCTGGTTTGGCGCGTACACCAGCTCGTTTGTAAGAAATGGTCGGAGAAAAGCATGCCCGATGAGTGGAATCTCAGCGTCGTTTGTCCGGTCCACAAGAAAGGAGACCTTTTTGACTGCGCCAACTATCGAGGGTTCAGTCTCCTTAACATAGCGTACAAGATCCTCTCTGCCGTCTTGTGCGAAAGCCTGAAACCATTCGTCAATTACCTGATAGGTCCTTATCAGTGCGGTTTCAGGCCGGGAAAGTCCACCATCAACCAAATTTTCACACTGCGGCAGATCCTGGAAAAAACCCAAGAGATGCAAATCGACACCCACCACCTATTCGTCGATTTCAAGGCCGCATATGACAGCGTGCATAGAGACGAGCTATACAACGCCATGTCTAGTTTTGACATTCCTGCCAAACTCGTCAGGTTGTGCAGGATGACGATGGAGAACTCTCGCTGCTCCATCAAGGTCGGTAACGAACTCGAGACATTCAATGTCAAAAAAAGGTTTTAGACAAGGCGACGAGCGACTTCTTTAACATCATCCTGGAGAAAATCGTGCGAAACTCAAATGTCAACACCAGAGGCACGATCTTCCAAAAGTGGGTTAAACTGCTCGCCTAAGCGGACGACATTGACGTGATTGGACGAACACAGCGAGCTGTCAATGAGGCTTTTGCTGGCATTGAAGCGGAAGCGGCTAAAATGGGTTTGGCAGTGAATCAGGGCAAAACCAAGTACATGCTATCATCACGAAAGGGCACACAACATCGACGTCTCGGACAGAGCGTCATAATCGGCCGCAGAAACTTTGAGGTAGTCAAGGACTTCGTCTACCTCGGCTCTGCGGTAAACAGGGACAATAACACCAGTACCGAGATCAGAGACATGGACGCTATTGAAAGCGGATGAAGAAGCTCCTTGGTCGTTTTGAGAGAAAAGTTTTGCGTGCGATCTTTGGTCCTGTTTGTATTGATGGCGTTTGGAGGAGGAGATTCAACCACGAACTGTACGGGCTGCACAGCGGCATGCACCTAGTTAAGTGTCTTCGGATTCAACGCTTAAGATGGCTAGCTCACGTAGAGCGGATTGACACCACAGCTCCGGCCCGAAGAGTCTTCGGTTCCGAGCCATTGGGACAACGCAACAGAGGGCGTCCTAGAACGAGATGGCGCACACAAGTGGAGAAGGACCTCAACCAACTTGGTGTGCACAACTGAAGGCAGCTGGCGAAAGGTTGTGCTGGCCGGAGAGGCTTGTTGGTTGAGGCTCAGGTCCACCCCGGACTGTAGCGCCCAACAAAGAAGAAGAAGTCAAATGTCACCAACTGTCGTTCATTGACTTCGAATTTTCGTTTGCCTAAATGTCACGAGCTGAACCTGGTCGACATGTGGTACAAGAAGTCAAGACGGCCGCCAGACAGCAAGCGAATCGATGGGCCAATTGAGAATGAGTCCGTCGAGCAATTTATGCCTCGTTTTGGACACCGGTGAATGTGGATCCGTCGAATCAGTCGTCTTTGGTGATAAGCGAGTCTTGGAAGATATTAGGGAATAGCAGCCAATAGGCTCGAAAGAGTGACTCAAAATGGGACTCTCCATGTGTACCATTTAAAATGTAGTCATGAGCAACATTGACATGAGGCGACTTTCAAATTCAAATGGCAAGCATTGATTTATCAAGCCAAACTAAAATTCTTTACAATTTAGTAATTTTCGAGTGATTTTTTTGTCAATTAAAAATCAAACGCTTAAAAATTATCGCTAAAACAAAATCGCGGTCACTTATGACATGGGACGACGATTCCTGCGTCTTAAGACAAGCAGGAGAGCGGTTATAGGGGACATAAGACGGTTTCCGGTGCAACTCTTTAAAGAAGTGGAGGCAACAGCCCAAAACATGCTCACGCATAGAAAATGTCAGCTGGCCACTACATTTCGGCTTTCAGTCCAAGTCTACAGACAGACCAGTCGTAACTGGTTCGTTTGCTTACTTCGTGAATGAACCTCTTTGAATCAACTCACATGCGTGTGATCTCAATCTACAATCACTTTAGCCATCGCGTCATACAGTAGCCGCAATGGGCTTCCGCAAGACGCACACAATCTGCCCGACCATCGGCCACTTAGGTAATCATAGGAAATCCGATTAGCTGGCTGCCTTCATTCACTGGCGATCGTAAATTCATCAATCAGCCGCCCATTGATAAAGGCCCCCGAGTCGCGGCTTGCAACATTCGCATCCCCGGCCAGGCGGCGTTCACACGCGCATCGTGTCATCACATAAATTCGGTCACTTCTCCCGAATTAAAAAGAGATTCGCTTATCTGGCTATCGGGCGGCTTTCGAGCGCTCGCCCAGTGACCGACCATTGGTCGTTTAATTCGCTTCGATCAAATGAAAATAAATTAATTGGACAATTGAGCGAGAGACAGGCACTAGCGTACGCACAGCGTTCACCGCCGCCGTCGCCGCCGTCGCCGCCACCGCCCAAGTGATCGCCGCCGTGACCCAGCGGCAGCGTCTTCGTCCCCATCGCCTCGTCGGTCGCCACTTAGCAAACCGAAATTAGCTTATCTCGGTTGTGCGTAATTAAATTCTCTTAAAGTGCAATTAAAAGTTGAATTTCTCGAGGCCCGCCGCCGTGCCGCGCCTGCTGCTTCTCGTCGCTGTCCCGGGCCACCATTCATCGCGTTCTGTTTGTTTTCGTTCACCGAAAATTCGATTCAATGAATTTCCCTTTATCGACTTCAGATTAATGACGCTGCTCTCGGTGCGGCGCACACACACACACGCATACACTTGCCGCCCGATTTCGATTTCGATGGAAGCGAACGGTTTTATCGCGTCTCCAGGAATCTGGCGTTGGAAACGCATCCGACGGGACAATATTTCTGCCACCGATTCCGGGGAAAGGGTGTTTTACGATCGCGCACCAGGCCACTGGCAGACTTGGGTGGCTTATCCGAATGCGAGATAACGGGATTGATCTGAATTAGAGGGAAATGATGGTTTGCATGTATCTAGGGCAGGGAGTGTCACAGGATGTGCAGCGTGCCGCCACTCGGGCTGCTGGTGGGAAATGGGAATCGCTTTGATTGAGAGCAGCTCTTCTTCCGACTCCCATGAGATGGATGAGAGTGAAGTAGTGATGGGGGGATGGGGAGGGGCACCTCGACTGAAAATGAAGATATCCAAGTGAATGAGATGCGCGCCTCTGGTGAATGCAAATTCCGGGCAGAAACTTGATTTTGAGGAGCTAACCGCCCATGATCACGCACTTAGTATGCAGGCGCAACTATGTGCGCCGTTTTTTTTTTTCGCTTATGACATGACGTCGCCGGCTGGACGGACGGAGGAGGAGGAGGATGAAGATGCCCGGCGAACATGCGTTTTGCCAGTTAAATTGATGTTTTACTGTGTGGCAATGCAAATTGGTCGACGATGATGATGTCTTGATAGGAATCGTTGACACTCAAGAGTGATGTTGGGACCGGCGGTGTACACCGGCCTTCATTTGCATCCGTAATTGCTGGTGTAGAGGCAACGTGGCTACACAGCAACTGCGTGTCACTCGGTGGCAGTTCATTAATTTGCACTTTACCCATGAGATATAGCTCTCCGTAACGGGGTGGATTATATTTCATTCTTGTTTTTCGCGTTTTTTTCTTCTTCTTCCGGGCAGACATCGCGTGATGGTTGGCTCGTAGAGGAGGAGGAGACAGTGGGAGATGCAAAGGATTTCAGATGGGCGCTCCCTCTGGAAGGATGAGTCGATGTGATTGAGGGTGATGTCCACAAGTGGGGTTCACAAGTGGGGTGGCTTCGAGATGTCAATTTCTGCTAGGGAATTTGCTGGTTTTTAGGATGAAGGGGATCTTCGTGATTGCGCGAGTTGTTCCCCTGAACTAAGGGCTTTGTGAAGTTGCCCAGGCGAAGCATGAAGTCGACAAAGGGAAGAGGAAGACACTTTGCTGGCCATATGGCTGCCTGCTTTGACGTTGTGGTTTCCAGAATGTGATCTGATCACTGTTCCTGCGTGATTCTCTTTGTTTTCGACTGCTTGCCGGACACCACCAAAGCTGTTGGCCAAAGCAGGTCACTGCTGACATATTTGCCTCCAATCAGCCGCAAAACAGTGGCGGACTGCTCCACATTTTCGGAAACGCCGCACAGTGTTTTATTTTGCGAATCTAGCCGAACTTAATTCAAAAATCAAAGTCGTCCGAATGACAAAAGTTTGGTATCAAACGACAGGTATAAACCAAGGTATTACAAATTTCATGGAAACGGTATTTACCGTTGTGTGACATCACAAACATCAATCATTTCTTAGCAAGAGAAATATAAAACATTAGTTGCATTATGTGACTCAAATTCATCGCCGCTACCTTTCCAATTTCTTGCCTGTTATCTAAGGAATCTTTTTGGTAAGCTTGAACCTTGTAGGACCTCAGCAAATGGTAGTAATTACCGATTTGCTTGAAGGCCTTAGAATTATCCGCAGAGTTTTCAAAATGTATCCGCGTGTAGCCACCTCGAGGTGTTATTTATTACCTTCTCCGGACTATAGAACTTTGGGAATTCTCCCTTGCATTCTTGGATCCGATCATTTGAATGTCTATTGCACATTTCTTAGACACTAAGAAATGTCAAGCAAGATCACCACATTCAAAAACGATTTCGGGATGAAATGAGACTGCTAGTTGACATGCCAGAGCAAGTAGCAGGCAATACGAATGATGGTAACACAGCGCGAATATTTTTTAGAAACGTTAAGATGAGTGCCGATATAACAGGCATCAGCATTGATCTGATCCACTTCCACTCCTGATAGAACAATAGCACGCACAACACGAGTGGTTGCTGAGAAGCTAGGCCCTGCTCCTCTACGGGCTGTAGCGCCACCCATATTATTATTATTAGCATTGATCTGATCTACCATTTCCGAATTTTACTCGAAGTAATATCGAGTGAATAGGAAATTGATGCAGACAAGTTTGCAAACTATGCCAATGAATGAAAAAAAACATATATCTAGCGCACTACGCATGGTACCACATGCCTGCAAGCATACATAAACTTCTGATACATTCAAAAGAGACAATTCAAGCCTGCATACTGCCACTTGGTCAATTGTCCGAGGAAGCCCAAGAAGCGAGCAATAATGAATACAAACGATTCCGAGAGCATTTTAGCCGTAAATCTTCTAGAAAGCTAAAAGACAGGTTTTTAATATCATCGGATCCATATCTTTCGAGTCGTAGTACAGCGCCCCATAAAAAAAGGAACCCACTACCTCAAGAATGTATTGCCCTGTTAAAGGCTTCCGAAGTACGAGTAGCACCACCTAGTAGCAGTTCCGATGAAGACGATGATGAGAGCGACTAACTTCAAGTAAAAAAAAAAACCTTAATTAAATCAACAAATAAATAATTATAAAAAATTGATAATCCTTTATTTACGTTTTACATGTGAATATGATGAATGTGATGATGGACGTATACTATGTTAGTTTCATCAAAATATCTTGGGACTTGCACTATCTCAAATGGGTTGGAGTAAAAGTGATTTTTCTACTGTCAAACAAAATTGGTCTAGTGGTCTTTTAGTTAGAGACGTTTGTATCCACGAGGTTTATGGAGGATGGGTGGCGTGGGCTATACGCCTCCTATCGGTGACCACATATAGCAATTTGTTTTAAAAACCTGATAGAATTACTTTTTTCCTTCACCGAATAGGATAATCCATAGTTTAGCTATACCAAGCGCAACAGGAATACAGTTTCGCTAGATGTCGAAAATAATACACTGTGCGCCGGCTTCAACACTGGGTCTGGGGACTACAAGCCTGAGTTTTGTTGTACAGAGACGACCGAGAATGAGTGTCGTGTCGCCTGTTGTGAGAAAAGTGTATGTTCCCGAAGAAAAACTCAAGCTTCCAAAATCCGGCCTAGTGTTCACTTCTCCCGGCATTTTGCATGCGACTTATTCACATCCTATCGCGGCTCGATACCGCTGTCCTGTTGGATGGAAGACCTTCTCCTCGCTCTATTCTGTCGTAGTTGAGTCGCACATTCGCAATTCGACGGGCGACGCTGCTTCTCGGTCTTAAATCAGGTTGCTTTTGTGTGTTGTAGTCAACATTTGTGATGTACTACGTTACGTTACGTCAAGGTGCCTGTCATCGACGCGGATGTGTACATTTTGAACGGCGAATATCGGATCTGATCACTGTCTTGTGGCAGCACGATTCAGAGCTCGGCTGTCTAAAGCCAGGATAAACTCGATGTTGAATAAAAAAAATTAAATAAAATGTTTCCAGATAACAAAACCATCGTGTACACTAAAGCAGTGGTGAAGGCTAATTGGCGCCAGCTTGACGTGGTGACACGTGCCGCAACATGGGTTATTCAAAGCGGTAAACACACGTTGCAAGATCTGCTTCGATCTGATAAGACGACAAGTCACGATCACTGCTCGATTGTTGCTCGATACTCGTGTGCTGCAATGTTGCGAGTTCTTAGCTCGGCTTGTGGGTGAGTTGGTGCGGAAGGCCGTTTGGCTTCGTGGAATGAAACAAATCTAGTGATAGCCGACACTGAACTGAAGTGATTAATGAAGCTTAAGCCTGCCGGTGACCAGTTTATGAAGTGTGTGTTCTTTGATAGACAATCAAGATGTTGTGGCAGCACTCTGTACTCTAATCAGCAAGTTATCGCGAATTCCTTGGCCAAGCGGACGTCTAGCACATGCCCACATCAAAGGCTTGATGTAAGACTCAGATGTAAGCTGTTGGAGGTATAAAATTGCGGCCAAAACAGGATGTTGGATTATTCATTCGATAATCTTACGACATCGTGTCCTGAATATGATCTCTGGCATTGGATTGTACTTGCTGCAAGAAGGCCAAAGGAAATATGAAAAACAACTCGCCTACACTTTCGTACATCTGTCCGTCATGTAAATTCATCGCGTCACCTCAGGCCAATGTCAAGCATCGCCCTGTTCTCCGGAAGGAAAGGGCTTACTTTTTCAATAAACTAACGACTGATTTTACCGGCACTAATGTCTCCCTACATCAAAGCGAGGACGCTGGGAGTGAATAATTCGGAACATTATTTATGTACATACATGGCGAGAAGTGAAACCGTTCCCATCCTTAAGTCAAATCAGAGAATCGAAAGCAGGATTGCAGCGTTTTTTCGCAAAGTTCGCTGTGTGCTCTATATTCTTGCTCTTTTGCTGATGTCCATGAGTTTACGTTCTCGCTCCCGTGACCTTTCTGCTCAATATTCGCTCCCGATCTATCTTCCGGTCCTGCGTTTTGCCTTCAATGTCGGCTGCCTTTGCACTTTGCACAGATTGAAGACAGACTTCAGGAAAAATGATGGAGACTAAGCCCCCTCGCACAAGTGGTTCACTGAATTTTGTTGCGGGCGTACGGTCACAAAAGATGATGAGTGTCCATGGTTCGGTTTAGCGTTTATTTAGAACATCGTACAATGTCCACTGCTTACATCGGGTTGGGATCAGGTGGTGCTGGAGTTCCGACTTAGCCTCGATGATGACTGGCTCAGGCTCAGAACCTCCATGGGACGCCGCGCGCTCCGGCCTGAGAAGTAAATGAGATGACTGCTATCGCTGCTGTGGTAGAAGCCATGTCGCTAGCTGTTCGATGTAGCTGGGCGTTCCCTTAACAGATTTAGTGCCTTGAGGTAGCGTTGTCCGGCAATTGTTTTTCTCAGGTCCCTGATTGCCTCGTCAGGAAGGTTGCTGAACAGTGTCACCATGCCTCCAAGACACTGCAGCGATTCAGTAGCCGGAGCGCCGTAGATGTCTCTTGAACCTGTGCCTACAACCGATTTGGATTCTTCTGTGTGGATTTCCATTGTAGCCTGAATACAGCCTTTGCCTACAATCCAATCTAGCTTCATGGGAAATATAGTATGTGTTGTGTTTTATATCGAAGTCAACGAAAGGCGTTAGGTAATCTGTCTCCTTCGACTTTTGGAGTACCTCCATATGCCCCTTTGCTGGGAGCTTTAGCCCAGCGATTGCAGTTTCTAGTTCTTAGTCCCTGCATGCGTAGCCGTAAGCTTCCCATATACAGGGTGGGCCATCTAGTGGTTTTACTTTCAAATCACACTGGCAGCTGTTTCCCGCTCGAAATCTGACAGAAAGTCAGTATCATACCTTCGCGGAACGAAATGAGTCGCTTTACGCTTGAACAACGTTGGGATTGAAAACTTATTGCCGAAGTGAGTGCTGTGTAGCACAAACAGTGCTTTTTTTGAAAAGGATAAGTTTTGGCCGAAATGGAGCACTCACCGCGACTGCTGTACGCAAGACTGTGCAAAAAGTTCGTGAGACTGTTATGCTAGTGGACAACACTCATGGTCCCCGTCGGCGTACTGTGCGCACAGATGAGTAAGTGTCTGCTGTGGCCTTCTTCGAGGCTGGGAGCAACGTTTCGGTCATCGGTGGGCGTTACAGAGCTATGTCAACCGACTTTTTTTTTAATGAAGTTGAAGACCTCGACTTAGACAACCTCTGGTTCATGCAGGCCACACAGTTCAAGCAACAATCGATATTTTGCGCACCAAATTCCCAAATCGTATCATCGGCCGTGTTGGAGATGTCAATTGGCCGCCTCGAAGCTGCGACTTTTTTTTGTAGGAAACCGTGAAGGACCGGAAACGATTCAAGCACTTAGGTTAGGCTAGGTTAGGTTGTAGTGGCTAACTGCCAAGGGCAGTCACGCTTAGGCCAAAGTAGATTGCCTTCTCCTAACATCGGAACCAGTTGTTGCTTGCAGTGAAGCGATTTAGCTGGCCTATGCTGACGCTGCTTAGCTCATTGAGATTATTGAAATAGTAGGCTCCTAGGTGCAGGAACCTACGACTAGCCAGAGCGCTGCACGAGCAGAGTAGGTGGTGAGTGTTTTCTACCTCCTCTTCATCCATGCAGCTTTTGCAGAAATCATTATATGCTGCACCCATCCTGCGAGCATGACTTCTATGAGAGTCCTTAATGAGTGCTTGCTGAGCCTAAGTAGACTGAGTGACCGTTTTAGGTTAAGTGATGGCCAGATTTCTTTTGTTTCAAGGCAGGTGGTGCCTTCTAGCCATTTCTTATTGGTGGTTTTTATTGTATGAATCTTCAAAAGATGGTAGGCTGTAGCGATCGGCATGAAAGGTGGTACCCCTGCTGTTGATACGGAGGAGGTTGTACCACACCTGACGAGTTTATCGGCTTTGCAGTTAGCCTGGTATGTCACAGTGTCCCGGCACACACACGATGGTGAATGTTAAAATGCTCAGCCATCTCGTTAAGAGAGTTAAACATGACAGTGTCCAGAGATTTTATAGCGGCCTGACGGTCCGAACAGATGGTGATATCCCTTTTTGATGTCACGTTGTTTTTGAGCCATGACAACGCCTCTTTAATCGCTATAGTTTCTGCCTTAAAAACGCTACAGTGATCAGGAAGCTTCAAAGAGATCTTTAGAATAGACTGTGGAATAGTCTGTGAAAATACGCAGAGGATCATCCAACGGTCTGCCTATCAGACATCCAGTCCGATCGGGAGGGAATGCTGATAGAGAATTTCTTCTCGAAGATAGCCTGGGGTATTAGGCGGTCAGTGTCGCTAGGAAGGAATTTGAATTCCTTGAGGATGTTGAGTTCGGACCACAGTCGGAGTGTTTTCAGTCTCAAGGCTGTGCTGGCTGCAAGCACACTAACATCCAAGCAATCCGTGAGCAACAGCCCGAAACTATCAACAAGGTCTTGAAAAACTGGGGTGACAGAATGCCGTACTGCGAAACCAACCGAGGCAGCAACTTGAACGAAGTTGTATTAAATAATCAAAAAATGGTCTACTGCTTGGTAGATCCAGGACAAAGTGGTTGGACCAAGTCCAAAAACTCGCCTGGTTGCGTTTTGGCATAACTCCTGATGAGTTAGAGTCGATGGCGGAGTATCGAGTGGCCTGGAGATCTCCCGTCGTGCATTACCCCCGCGGCCCCTGTAGTAGATCATTCGGGTAGAAGATGATGATATGATGGGGAATGCTTGTTCTTACTAATCAGGCCATAATCCATGGAGAAACATTGATTTTGTTCATTTTATTGCATTTTTAAAAAGAAACTTGTATTTGACCCACCCTTTATATAAGATCGGCAGTGAATATTGAGATCAAGATCAGCGAACCAACCGCCTATTCTTGCAGATCATTTTTGATGTCAAAGATCGTGGTAGAAGTTATGTCGCCACTTTTCACGACGATCTTCCTACCTGTGATCATGTCATAGATCATGTATAGAAATGGTTTACTTATCCCGCGTCTGACCGGCTTGAAGAAGAGGCCCTCCAAACAGATGGTGATGAATGCCTTCTCCAAGTCAGACAGACAGACACCCGTTCAGTGTTACACTGACAACAAGTTTGGAATGAATCTGCATGATCCGCGAATGAGACCTCGAATGACTATCTTTTCAAAAACCTTGCTTATGCGAGGATCAGAGATCAGACAGTTCGACCGGAGCTTTTGTGTTCTTGTCCTCTTTAGGCACTGATTGCACCACAGCTGTTTTATTGTCATTCCTTAACGTATTGTTGAACAGTGGCGTGTAAATTTTGCATCGCTTCGGGTACTGTAGTGCTTTGCAATGGATGATGTCGAATGCGTATCGAGCTAAAACTCACTTGCCTTTGGTCGATTTACCGGCCGGAATTTGTCGTTTACGCTGGACAGGATCATACAGGCGACCATCATTCTATTCCAGAAAAATGGTGAGAAGTTGTTTTCCAAATTCGACTGACGTACTACTTTGTCATCTCAGTCGTTGAGCGCTACAGTCTGATCCTGCAACATGAAACCAAAGCTGTTGTACTCTCGTGAGAGAACCTACAGCTTAAGGCTGACGCCGAATGCGGGATTTTTAAAAACTTTCCTTGGCAGTCGACGCTGCGTTACGAGAGCAATCAATACTAATTCGTCAGCAAGATCCTTGTCATCAATTGACAGGCCGCGAAAGACCCAACCAACACCCATCTGCAACAAGATAAGGCTTCGTTGTGAAAACAGCGAAATCATGGGGAGTTGCAACAACTAGCTGCCAGAACAGATGAAGGCTTACCTCACGACCTCCCACCACATCATGCCGAGCGCTGGCCATTCAACATTCTTCCGGTGGTCCACGGAATTTGTTCACACATTCAGTGTGAACCCACCCAACAGCTCTGCCCACAGACCAGTTCCCTCAGCCAGTGGGTGGCTAACGGGGACACACCTCAATCAAAACCTGCCCACAAGATTAACGATCGCGCTCAGATTACGTGACATGCAAGTGAATACAGACTGGCGCTACACTCTGCCGATCAGACATCAGGTCCTGCATTCATTCCTTCACAAGTATGGCTAAGCGATGAATGACGTCCAGACAAATCCGGAGCACTGGCGCCAATAAGTCCTCGCGAAGACAATGAGAATCCCTCACCCTCGCCAGACCGAGTGGAACGTCGATCTATCCCTTTGTGCGGCACAAATTTAATGCAAAATTGTCCCGCATTCATATTTCTATAAATCCAGCAAATCCTGTGTGTCCTGCAACAATGACAAGCGAAAAGGACAAAGCACACACGCAGCGATGATAATCCTTTTACAACCAAATGGCTGCATGAACCACTCGCCTCTAATCTTGTTTCGTTCAAGTGGCTCACGGCCGGCTCATCCCGGCCGGAGGCCATCCTTCTATCAGGGCAATTACACCCATTGTCCTGTGCACCCACCGAAGGGATGCGAAATGCAAATCTCTATTGTGGATGACAGTTCAATCCCATCAGCTGCGAGCACAAAGGAGCTCGCCTCCGCATACTGCAAGGTGTATGGATGTCCTTTTGAGGGCCGAAGCGCCATGCGCTAAAGGATTATCCCGATCGGCATCTCCGCACATCGAATAAAATACGAAATGGACCAATTTTGGGATGTCCGCCGAGCTCGGACCTTTGTCACAGGGACACTGTGACATCCCTCGGCTTACCTGTTACATTATTAGCCGTCGATAAGGATCTGCCGGCGCAGGGACACACCGTTCCGTTGTGTTATTTTCAACACACACCAACACCGCACTGTTGACAAGGACCCCTTGTTGTAATTTGGGAAACCAAAAAAAAAAAGAAATAAAGAGTGAGAAGATTCATATCGTGACAGGGTGACTCCTTGGACAAGGATTCGATTTTATTTATCGATAATTGGTGATACGGTGTTTGGGCGATGTCAGGGGGACGACGACGTGCGATGACAAGCGGACAATGGGACAACAAAGGCTGCTCGGGTGATGTTGTTGTGGTCATAAACTGAGGAGCGGTCTTTATACTTTTTCAATTTATTGATTTTTTTCCTCTCGTTGTTCGTCTTTTGTTTTTTGTCGGCTAGGTACGGGGACTTGCAAAGGACACGCCGACAAATGATAATTACGATGACGGATAATTTTCGTTTGTGTTCGGCGGGCCGAAGAAATGGGTGCGGATTAGAGAGAAAATTAGGCAATCATCGCTGACCACACGCACTCTGCTTGTGGTCCTGCGGACAGCGTGGGTAAATTGAATGGTTTGGCATTGAATGTGATACTTTCGAGGGCCACCGAGTGGACGGAGGATGACACTAATTCTGTGCCTCAAGTGACCACCACATGGTGGCAGATTTGACAAAAGCCGATTGTGGGAAAAAGTGGATTTTTGGACGGAGAGATAGGGAGTCTTCTTCTTTTCTGGCTCCCTCCATTTATTGTATGGACTGCTATTCAGAGCGGGCGTGCCCAGCAGCAGTGCAACAGCTTGGAGTTACCGAAGACATCGCTGTCATCAGAATAGGCAAGGAAATGCCCGCTGGGCAGTCCCTTTCAAGTGCTGCAAAATGCGGCTGCTGCAGAAATAAGAGACTGATTGGCGTCGGAAAAGCAAACCTGTCCCGACCGCAAACGTTTTCGATGTGTGCACTTTTGAGTGGGCAACCAGACGATAGACGCAGGCATTTACGTCGTACCAATTCACGGATCGACTTATTCAGGGTCAGTGGCAAGCTCAGAGAGTACACGTCTAAACTTCGTCCTTCATGCATATCATCCTTCCGAAAAGGCCAGCTGAAGATCCGAGTATTCTGGTTTAGGTTGGAAGACTGAAGTCAAAGCGATGACTGGTTTCGGGACAATCTGAATGAAAGGCAGCCTTAACTCAGTTTCACACTCTACATCGGTCGCTGGCCAAAAAAACGAGAAGAGAACTGGTACTTAACAAGCCCCATCCATCACTTTTCCTGACGACGTCCAGCTAGCTTCTCTAGGACTTGATGATACCAACGCTTTCCCCAATCTTCAACTGCCTGCTTCCTGGATGCGGAAAGCTCTTCGTCTGGATAGAAGGACTCATCTATAAGCTGAATCAGATTGGGTCTACAGAAGAGTCTACGTTCAAGTTGAAGGCAGCAAATCAACTGAGATGACCACCAAGACTGTCGCTGTCCAAGGGTCGAAGCTAGGACCGATGCTATTCAACATCTACACGGCAGATCAACCACCTCCAACCAACACAGTGGACTGACTCGCTGACATAAGCCAGCTCGCTGTCACCACAGATCGCCACGCGAAGTCTGGTACTTATGTGTTTAAGGAGACACAGCGCCAAGGGGAGTAGTATTTCCTCTCCTACGCATCATAGTATCAGGAAAGCGTCGAATGCACTGTACCTGCAAAAAAATCGTCGGACCTGAATGGGGAATCACACCGAAAATAGCACACTGGCACACTCCAATATGGCCAATACTGATGTATTCTTAGTCCGGTGGATGGTACTAAAAGTCAGACAGAATGCAGAATTCAGTATGCACCTGTATTACAGGAGCACTCAGAGCACAGCCGCTCTACAAATGTTAATGCACCTTTTATAGCTACACAGGATGGGCCAATTACAAGTTTCTTTTAAAAAATGCAATAAAATTAACAAACTGAATTGTTTTCCATATATTATGGATTTATTAGAAAGAGCGAATATTCCCATTAATTATTAAAAACAACGTCGTTCTAGTGGCTGCCTCGGCTGTCTTCGCAGTAGCGCATTCTGTCGTACCTATTTTCCAAGACCTTGTCGGTGGTTTCGGGCTTTAGCTCACGGATTGCTTGGATGATATTGTCCTTGAGTGCTTGAATCGTTTCCGGATTGTTGGCATAAAATAGGTCCTTCATGGTTCCCCACAAAAAAAACAGCCCAAAGGGGTCAATTCGTAGCTTCGAGGCGGCCAATTGACATCGCTAAGACGGCTGATAACACGATTGTGGAATATGGTGCTCAAAATATCAATTGTGGCATGGCGCATTACCTGTCTAAATCTCTCCTCTAAATCCATGTCTTCAACTTCAGTAAAAAAAAGTCTGTTGACATAGGTCTGTAACGCCCACCGTTGACCGAAACGTTGTTCCCAGTCTCATTTCCGAAGAAGGCCACAGCAGCCACATTCTCATCTGTGCGCACAGTACTCAACCGTTATGCGGATGCAGCCAGCTATGGCCTGCTGTTGTCCACTGTGCTTCAACGTGAGTATTTACCAGATGGAAAGATGAAGTTGTTCGGGAGACAGTGTCTTCGAACCTTCGAATCGTACACCCGAGTCTGAATACAAGGAGTTCAATCCCAACGAGGTCCTATACAACGAGGCAAACTTTATTATCAAGTTGATCAGAAGGCACACTGCTCGAGCTATGACATCTTCCAACAGTCTGATCTTTGGGGCTTACTACCCGAATGTTATGTTCCATGAAAGGTTTAAGCATTCTCTATCAGGATACACAAGGATGTCCTTTTATCTTCCATGTCGTACGCTGAACAGTGGACAGGCGACTCCAGTTCTCCTACGGTTCAGTAGGGCGATCCCTGGTCGCGTCAGTAAAGGGCGTGCACTTTTAATTGGGGCTACAGCAAAACCTGGATATTCTAGAAGGCATGACAGTTGACAATGGTGGTTAACTTAAACCAACTGTTAGTTGCCTATACGGCCAGAGGCGGTTTGGGAGACAATTAGATTGGAGGATTAGATGCAGCGAAGCCTTAAACATTATCGATCAAATCGAAGTCCAATATAAGTAGTCAAGCCCCAGAGCGACGACCAACAGCGAACTAGTCTCGGGAACCCCGTATTGATGGAAGAACGAGTCACCTGCCAGTGAGTCAAGGAAACTGAGAACATCATTCTTCGGCCAGCGAATCGTCTCTAGGGTGCTACCAAATGAGCGGGACGAGCTACCAACCATCAGATGGGATACATAGATCTAGTGCGAGGTCCCAAAAGAGACTTCAGATCTCGAGAGCGAATGGCGGAGTTGTCACACTTGCCGCAGAGGCCTGTGATGGAGACGATGTCAGACAAGGACAGCGACGCGGGTGACGTCAGTGGGACAGCAGCCAGTGGAATTGTAGTCAATTATGTCGCTCGACCTAACATCCACCCAACTACCGCACGTTTTTTTGAAGATGTAGCGTATATATGTAAGCAAGCAAGATGTTTCCAAAGGTTACCTCGCGGTTTTATCCCCTTTCTCAGGTTCAATGTTGGGCCAAGTCTTCTTTTCGTGTGCCAGGTGGTAACCAAGTCATCAGCCAAGACTGCCGATAGATCAGTCCTCATTGTTGTTCGGTGATTTCGGATGTATTTCCGTTTTTCGTTGCCGCACTCTTCCACAAAAGGTGGTGACTTCGACTTCCCCCACGATCCTCTGCTTTCATTCGTCTTCAGTCAAGAGTGGGATTATCTGTTTGCCTCATTTGAAGCGAACAGTTCACCTCTGCCAATCTAATCTGCCAATCAAAATCCTGCCAACTAGAAGAATTAAAGTGTCACGATTCCAATGTCCCTTTCCAAAACCGGTCGTGTCCAATCATTGTTTTGGGAGAAGGCTCATGAATCGTTGCTGAACAGCGGTCCTCGCCTCACAATCATGAGTCAGTCACTCCGCGGGCAAAAAGACATCTGCTCCACTGGTCGCTTCCCATCCCCCGATGCACGACCGAATGAACCGATTCGAATACTCCAAAGCATCCCCCTTCCGCGGGTCCTTCAGAAAGATGAAAGCCGAATCTCTACGACATTCCTGCGATCCTCAATTACAGTTGATAAACAAAATTAGAAACCTCTTACGCCATCCGGTTGGAAGACACTCAATCGAATATGACAAATCCATCCCGAGCCACATGGCCCCGGCAGCGCCCGGACGGGCTGACTCGAATCGAGGATGCACGCTCGTGTCAAAGATAACATCGCTTATGACGGAACTCGAAGCATAACCAAGCCCCAGCACCACTTGAGATCATGCCTCATCCATCCATTCGGAAAATGTGTCCAACACAGCCATCAAGTCTCCCCCCCTCGGCACAGGGACAAAGACATCTCTCGCTCCCGCCAGCCCTGGCTGCGTGAGCTCGCACTGGCGTCACTTGAGCACTTGAAACTGCCACTCTTCGGGTAGTTCCGCTTTTTTGCTCCGTCTCTCCGTCTTTCTGTATGCGTGGCTCATCGCTGGCCCACGGGCCACAGCACTTAACCCACAAAGTCGCTTAGTCTATTTTCGATCGCATTTCCATGCAGCCAAAAAATGGGGAAAAAAATGGGAGCCCCACGGCTCCAACTGGCGAATGGGTCAAGACGACTTGCGTAAGAGTCGCAAGCGGACGCACAGACACTGGCGCACGGTGTACCACAGAACAGATGGAGCACCAGCAGGGCGTAGCCCTAGCCCTATAACATTTTCAAACAAATTTATTGCTTCATTGTTCGCCGCAACGTTTTTATCGTCTTCCTGATTGAGTATCGCTGGTGGAATTGACTCTCCACCGGTGGATTATTGGCCAACAATCGAAATGCCAATGGATCACTGTAAAATCAGCTGCTGTCGGTGCAGCCAGCCGCGGATATGGGCTGCGTCGCTGAATGGTCGTAATGTGGCCATGGTTCGGTTCGGCAATGGTTCGATTCGGCCACCCCTTCGAAACCGCCGCACTCCTCTTGCTGCGGACTGATGGCCGGTTCGCAGTGCCGGAGCACGCAGCGGATGATGGGGTGGGTAATTGTCCTCAGGCGACTTATTGTTGAGATTTATGCAAAAAAATTTATCGCGAGCACTTAATCTCGTCGAGGGGGGGATGTGTGTGTGTGTGACCATGGATCCTGGATAGCCAGAGAAGAGTTCGTTGGCGAGACCTCCCCCACCACCGGTGGGTGGGTGGTGGCCGTGTGCCGGTTCACCGAACCCGTCACAGCACCTCGTCACACGTGCATCACACCTCGCGCATGAATCCATCATCGTCGCCGGTCGGCGTCGTCTGATTCCCAGGAACCAGGAACGTGCTCAGCGTCCCATGTGTCCAGTGATAATTTCCGGTTTTCTCGCGCCGAGCCGTAATTGAAATTCCATCTCAGTCAGCAGTCGGCAGTCGGCAGTCGGCAGTCAGCAGTCAGCAGTTGGCACGGGCAAGCTCGTCAGTCGATCTCATTCGGGGCCGAGTTTGGCCGCCTCGCTGGCCTGGGCCGGACCGTGTGGAAATCAATTAAATCTAATTCTCACGACCGAGTGACACGCCAAACTGCACATCGCACGTCGCTACAATACGATGCTGTAGCGCAGCGGCTCCAGCCTCTCGCATCATGATCGACCTCTAGCACTCGAATCAGGAATCGCAGACACCGGCAAGGAATGCACCACACCACTTGCCGCGCACTCGGGTTGTGATTGCAAAGCAATCGAATCGAAGGCAATCCAAGCAGCAGCAGCGCTGGCAACGATCTCTCACAACGAACCAATCATTATGTGTCATCCCGCTCGGACACTCGTCGGATCGGGCGCTCGCAGATCGATCTCGATAATCATGCGCTCGCAGAAAACCCGTTCATCCGTGCGCCTCAGCACCCCAGCACCCCAGCACCACAGCATCCGAAGCCAAGTCGCGTTATTACGAGTACGAGCGAACAGAACAGCGAGGAGACAATGTGTAACGCACCGGCAAGCTGCAGCAGCCTCATCCATCTCGAGCGGGAAGAGATCCTCTGCCTGACCACCACTTGCCATGCAATTCAATCTCACAGACCGGCCGGGAAGCGGCACAGGTGCTTCATTTTCGCAGTCGCCTCTCGGTGGTGGAAACACAACAACGGCAACCGAGTCGCATAAGGCCCCATAATTCATAAGCAGCAGCAAGGCAGCGCAACAGCACACCGGCCGTGGGGCGTATGGGTTCAGGAGACGAGAGCGAGAAAGAGAGAGTGTGTAGTGACTTCCTTGGATCCATTCCCATTCATGTCGAGTCCGCAAGCCGAGCACTTGGTTCGATTTGCTATTGGCTCCGTGCCGTCGGTGGAGCCATTGACGGATCTGGCGGGAGCGGTGCGGTGCGCACACCTTGTCCGAGTCCGCGTCTCGACCAAAACATTTACACTCGCATTGATCTCGTTCGATTTATTTGCTAGTAAATTTGTCCATTACCCGCTGGGTCAGTGCGGAGAGTGTCTAGACTTGGAGAAATGAGCGGATTAAGCAGAGCCACGTAGTCGATTGCATTCGCTTCGGAGCGATTTGTCGGTGTCGACGGACAGTCGCCGATTGGCGGGGGCGAACCGATGCACACGCTGTCTGCTCGAAGGGGAGTCGACAAGAGGCTGTCTGTCTCGTGACCACAAATGGGTGACACAGCCGTTGCCCAATGACAGCAGCCTCACGCTTGAGGGAAGCGACGATGATTGCAGCTTGACACAAGTCGTTGAAACGGTACGAGCACCTCAGGGTGCCTTTTTATGTTCCGGGTCGAATTTGTGTTTGGTCGCAATTTCGGTTTGGATGACATTTTGTTGTTGCCATTGGACAGTTGCAGAGACTGCTTTTTGATAATTTGTTGCAGTGCATCAAATGCCAATTTTGGTCAAACAGTTTCAATACTAGGAGCGACGAAGCACTTTCCGACTGACTGACTGGTTAACTGGCTGACTAGCTGACTGGCTAACTGGTTGAATGGGTGACTGTTTGGCTTAGTTAATAAAGGCAATAGTCGTAGTATCGATTATGAGAATTTGGAAGAACCATTTCTGTAGACTGTTGGACGGCGACGAGGACAACAATTCCGTTGTCAGGCCACACAATGGACGATGATAGAAGAGAATTCCGTCCCCGAACTCAAGATAGCGATATCGAGACTCAAGTCGAAGAGCTTCAATGTAAAGGAAAGAGTCAAGACAGCAGCCAGAGCACAGGCTGCTATCTAAGCAATTACAACACTCAACCCCAAAACTGTCCTGTGGATGTACACAGCGATAGTGAGGCCAATCTTGACATATGGCAGTGTTGCCTGGTAAAGCTACGAACGAGAATACAGAGACTTGCATGTCTAGGCGTCACAAGAGCAATCTAAAACATTCCAGCAGCAGGCTTGGGGGTCTTGCTGAATCAACTCCCACTCGAGCTCTACCTACAAATGACAACCGCAATGAGCGCCATTTAGATAAATCAAGACAAATGTTGTTTCCCGAACCGGAATGCACATGCAAGTACTAAAATTTGTACTAAATATTGTACAAACCGAAAGTGACTACAATCTCCCTTACCTCGACTTCGAAATACCCTTCCAGAGTCGTTTCCCGACCAGGGAACACAAATGAACCCATCAATTATTCGAACATCCACGTCTACATCGATGGATCGAAGATGAAGACAGGTACAGGCGCGGCAATACAGGTAACTCCGAACGGTTAAGCATGCACTGCTCTATCAGAATTCCTGACTTCGGCAGTGTTTTTCAAGCGGAGGTCCTGGCAGTCAAGGAAGCGGCAAAAATGATATCAATGATGGCTGATATCACTATTCTTATTGACAGTCAGGTGGCCATTAAGGCAATTTCCGCAACGGAGATCAAGTCCCAGCTGGTCGCAGCTCTGTCGCAACGAGCTTAAGGCTTTTAGCACACAGCACTCGATTGCTCTTTGCTGGGTCCTGGGACACAGGGACATAACCGGCAATGAAGCAGCAGATGAACATGCCAGGAAAGGGGGCGAAACCGACCCAAACCAGGCAATCCTAGAAATACATCCTCCTCTGGCAGACGTCAAGAAGAAGGCGAACGATAGGATCATAGAAATAGCAAACTGAACGGTGGAAAAAATCGAACCACCTGTGAGACCTCTCGGATGTTATGGCCTAGGTACAATAGTGCAAAAACGGACTAACTTCTGGATTGCTATAAAAATCTACTCGGGATGGAAGTCCGAGCTCTAACCGGTCATAATTGTCTGAAATACTTAAGGGTTGTTGAATGTGAACCACACCTAAACGTCAAGTTTCTTTCTGCATTTCATTTGACATTTCTCAATTCTCTCAGACTAACTCAATTTGAACCATGGAAAGATACACAATCGAGCAACGCGTTAAATTTATTCAGGCTTATTGTGAAAATGGGCGTTCAAATCAAAATGCATATCGTGCACTTCGTGATTTTTTCGGTCAATTTAATGTGCGTACAAACCGGGTCCGTACGAGATGTGAAAACACCAGTGCATGCTCGTACTGCAGAAAATATTGCTGCTGTTCGCGATAGTGTGGCTGAAGAGCCGTCCATCTCAACTCGTCGTCGTGCCCAACAATTGCACCTCTCACGCTCGTCGTTGATGAACAGTATGCATAAAGACTTGCATTTACACGCTTACAAGGTGCAATTGACTCAAGAACTAAATCCTCTTGACCATTTCAAGCGTCGTCAATGGTCAGAATGGTGGCAAGAAATGGCAACAGTGGATGATCAATTTTCGCAGAAAATCATCTTCAGTGATGAGGCACATTTTCACCTCAGTGGATTCGTCAATAAGCAGAATTGCCGGATTTGGGCGAATGATAAGTGATTGTCGAAAAACCAATGCACACACAAAGAGTGACTGTTTATTGCGGTTTATGGGCTGGCGGCATCATCGCGCCGTATTTTTTCCAAAATGAGGCCGGTCAGGCAGTTACTGTGAATGGTGTTCGCTATCGTAAAATGATAACGAACTTTTTATGGCCCGAATTGGAAGATATGAATGTGGACGATATGTGGTTTCGGTGCCACGGTGCCACTTGCCACACAGCTAACGAAACAATGGCTCTTTTCCGCGACAAATTCAATGGCTGTGTTATCTCACGTGGTGGCGATGTCAATTGGCCGCCAAGATCATGTGATTTGACACCGTTGGACTTTTTTTCTTTGGGGTTATTTGAAAGAGTAGGTGTACGACGATAAGCCAGCAACAATTCAAGAGCTAATGAATGAGATAATTCGGCACATTAACGCCATAGAACCTCAATTGTGCTTCAGCGTCATCGAAAATTTGGACTATCGGATGGAGGTGTGCCGCTGAGGTCGCGGCGGCCATTTGGCCGATATTTTGTTCCCTACATAATTGAACTATACCAATATTATCATAATAAAAAGAAATGACAATAATTTCCTAAATAATTTGTGTTTTATTCAAAATCAACATCGGCCCTTAAAATTGAACCACCATTTATAAAAGGCAGATGGGACTTACCAATGACTACATCTACAGGCGCTGTGGCGACGATGAAGAAAAAGAGGACACTCCTCGCTACCTGTTCCACCTGCCCCAGTCTCTGTCGACTAAGACATATCGTTGGGAGAGCACTTCTTCCAAGACTCATTGCCATTGAAATCTCTGTGCAGGTTTATAAAGACATCGGTCTGGCTAAACATCCAATAATCAGCATGAGGAACGACGTACAGGGGAAAGCATGAAACAGGGGTTAAGAGAAAGCTACTCCCTCAATGGGTATTACAATGGGTCTACACTCACCTAAGTGAGATGGGCTCGTCAACTCACAAACCTAACCTAAAGTCGAAAAGCTGTTGGTGCAGGCAGACTGTCGGCAGAACTCTTTAAGGCAGCGTGGGATGAGCTGGTAGGGTACATGCACCAACTCACCTATAAGACGAGTGGTCTCAGTATCCTTTGCCCGATCCACAAAAAAGGAAACCTTTTCAGCTGCCGAGGGATAAGTCTCTTAAACATCGCCATCAGACACCCACCACCTATTCGTCGATTTCAAGGCCGCATATGACAGCGTGCATGGAGACGAGCTAGTTTTGATATTCCTCGCAAACTCGTCAGGCTGAGCTGGATGACGATGGTGAACTCTCGCTGCTCCATCAAGGTGGGTAATGAACTCATCGAGACGTTCAATGTCAAAAAAAGTTTTAAACAAAGCGACCCGCTGTCATGTGGACTTCTTTAATATCATTCTTGAGAAGATCGTGCAAAAGTCACTAGCTGGACAATTGCTAGCATACGTGGACGATATTGACGTGATTGGTCGAACTCAGCGAGCAGTCAATGAGGCGTTTGTTGTCATTGAAACGGAAGCTGCTAAAGTGTGTCGGGCGGTAAACGAGGGCAAAACAAAGTATATGCTGCCATCGAGAAAGGATGCTCAACATCGACGACGCGGCCAGAAGGTCACAGTAGACAGCTATAACACTCGAGGCAGTGAAGTACATCGTCTACGTTTGCAGAATTTTTGTGAGACGTTGTGGAACACTTTCTTGAGTCAATTAGGTTCACAGATTATGCTATCCATACCACACACAGCTCCAGCTACGTCGAGAAATTGTTCTTCTGCCGAATAGTTTGAAAAGGTGGTGATATATAGAGTCCCACATAATTCTCTGCCTTTTGGCGCCTCGGACGGATGGTAAAACTGTTACTGTGAAGGACCGCATAAAGAATGCGTTCTATACATGCAAACTGGCATTCGGTAAAATATGAAGTCTCCAACCACGGGTGGTTGGCTATACCAGGTGATGTAAGACCCATCTTGACTCTGGTGTGGTGGCAAGTATTGGACAAGAAATATATTCTAACACAGCTAACCAAAGACCAAAGATCGGCCTGCCTGAGAAAAACAGGTTGTCTCAGAACAAAAGCGACGTCATCACTCGAGGCCACACTCTTCCTCTCTCATCTCGACCTATTCTGCAACAACAATGCAGCCTCATCGGCCTTAAGGCTCAGACAATCGGGTTTTTGGAGGAAAAATAAAAAGGACAGCTGCACATAATGTGAGACAAACCTACTACTCACCACCGACCCTAGCGCCGATGACGAACTTCCATCAACGCTCTCCGGACCGGAATCAATGGCAGGCACAAATTGTAATAGAAGAAGGGGAGACCGAGCTATGCACTGGCGACTCAAAGACGAGCGCGGGTACAAGCTCGGGGTTCTTCTGTGACCACTTTGGGAAATTCCTAGCACCAAGCAACGACTGCAGCGTCTTTCAAGCCGAAGTGGCTGCGAGGACTCGCGTTGAGAGACCCCAAAGTAACCGACAAATCGACCATCATTTCTTTGCTAACCGAACGGCAATAAAGGCCATATCATCAGACATTCTGACATCGAAGCTGGTTAGGTTGTGCAGATGGAGGATCAGTGAGATATCCTTGGTTAACGCGGTGAATCTTTGCTGGGTACCGGGGCATTCTGGAATCCAAGGAAAAGAAAATGTGGACAGTCTCTCGAAAAAGCGATCGAAGCTGGGAGAATCTCAGACAATTCCGCTCTATAAAGCAAAAGAAACTAGAAGACGAAGGCCAGGATAGAGCCAGAACTCGATGGCTTGGTCTGAGTATTGGAGCAACAGCAAGGGCTCTATGGCCGACGCTGAGCAAAAAGAGATCAACATCACTGATCAGCTTCAGTCGCATGGATGTACTCAGGTAAATAGGTGTCCCTACCAGTCACTGTTTCAACAACGACTTTTGCAGGAGCTTCAGAGAAGAGGAAGAGACAGAATCGATCCACCATCTGCTCTGCGATTGCCCAGCCCTAGCAAAAAGTGCCCAGGAAAGCACTTCTTCGCAGAGCTGGATGACCGTAGCGATGTTGATGGTTTGTGGCTGGTTTTTAGACTAAAAGTAGGCCTCATGGTATTAAACCATTCCTCAGCAGGGGCACACACGTTAGTCTAAGTGAGCCACGCCATAAGACCGTCAGGGCACCAAATTTCCTACCTACCTATCTAGCCACGTATTGAAGGCTAGCCGGTAAGATCGCTGAAAATCCCTGTAGACAACCAGAGACCATCGCAGGAATTGCGCCTATCTGCAACCACTTTGATTGGACAAGAATATTGGACAAGCATCTTGGACCAGCATCTTAGCCAACATTCATGTTAGCGACAGTTAAGACAGGAATTGAAGCCATGTGACCGCGCACACGTTCACTTTTCCTTTGATTGAGTGTTGAATTTGATTTAGAGTGATTTGAGAGTAAGTGATCACCACCATCCAATCTTCATCCACAACGAGTGACAGTTTGTCTGGCTGGTATCACCGGACCGTATTTTCAGTCGCATGCAGTACTTAAAATTTTCAACTGGCAGCCCTCATTGAGCAACAATGAAATAGCTGATGAGCTTGACCTTGTCCAGGCCTTAAATCAGATCATACCTTCACTTGCAGATGTTAAAGGTGAACAACACGATCGGCGAGCAGAAGGTTCTTCACCAGCGCTGACACCAATGAACTCCTTGCCCGTGAGTCAAACAGTTGTTCGCGATATTAGTTGGAGTGTTCCATTGTATCAAGGGTCTGAAGTGTCATGGTCTGGATTTGCCGATAATGAGAAACAAAAGTATACTTCTGACTATGTCCACCATTGCCCCAGTTTGCATCATTAAATAGAAGAAATCGAAAAATGCGAGAGTAGGTAGCTGATGAAATGATCCTAGTTTACGACAGTTTAAAGACAGACATTGCACTTAAAGAAGTATGCCGGAATTATGAAAAAAAAACTGAGCAACAACTGAACACAAGCTCAGCAAGACCAGAAACTTCGCTTTCAGACCTCTTGATGTGTTTTTTCTTCATTATTTTCGTCATAAGCGCTGCTAATAGTATGCACATCTGTCGCGTCGGAATTCAATTAAAATAACAACAATTGCGAATAGTTTATGGAAATAACTCTGTAATCAGTCTCTGGGCAAAGTCTTCGTTGAATTAGACTCATCTTCATCAGTGGGCTAGTTACACTTCGAAGAACATTAAGAACAAATCCATGCACGCATCTCCAAGGAAAAAATTATCTAGATATATGCACATAATTCTCTTTGTTTCAGAATGTTGATCATCTCAGATATTGATTGATTTATTTATTTTTCTGCCATAAGGTGTATCGGTGGATCATAGGAAAAAAACAAAGTAAGCTCCAAGCGCTATTACTCATCATAGACTATCGAGTAAAGTGAACAACTTTTTGTTGAGAGCGATAAAATCACGATATTCCACGGAATTCCAATCAGTATATCCAAGAAATTTAAATTTATTGTGGATTTTCATAGAAAGATGAAATCCATAAAAAACCTGAAGTACACTAAAGCATCAATTGTGATGCCTTTTGATGCAGCAAATGAATTAAGAGTAGATTGCGGTGGTTTATTAATCCTGGAAGCACTGAATCTTGAGCAAGTTTTGAATTCAACGAAACGATTGTACTATTTGAAGCCTTCGTATTTTTAAAAGAAGTCAATTGCATACGACGAGAAACTTATTTTGCATCTCATAGCCACAAGTGCAACTCGATAATAAAGCTCACTATGAACTCGAATTACATCATTTATATAAAATCAAAAAACAGAAAAGTCGAAAATGATGGTTTTTACGCGATGTCCAAGAATCCACATTAAAAGGCAATGGAAATACGATGGTCAACCACTTGAAACCGTTAAAGAGGTGAAATATGTGAAACTGAATGAAACTGAATCCAACTCTAAGTTTTAGTAAACATCTTAGAGATAAAGCAAATAGCTCTCAAAGTCTGCTCAACCTTTCGTGGAAAAATGTGTTTCAATATATATATAATATGGGTGGCGCTACAGCCCGTAGAGGGCCAGGGCCTAGCTTCTCAGCAACCACTCGTGTTGTGCGTGCTATTGTTCTATCACAAGTGGAAGGGACCTGCAGTTTTATGCCGGCTCCGAACGGCCAAGTTTGAGAAGCTTTTTCTGGACAGTTGTACTCTTTGAGCATTGTCAGTGACTCGAAAGAGGTGGGGCCGTGAAAAGTATTTCTTGTCGTACCAGGAATCGAACCTAGACAGGTAGGTCCAAGTGCGTAGGAGTCGACGCACATACCCACAACGCCACGGGCCACCAAAATGTGTTCTACAACAAAAAAATGAATCTATCTGTAAAATATAAGATATTTAACTCAGTCGTTAAATCCACCCTCTGTTACGCCTCGCAAGTGTGGGGGACTGATGAGTATGAAGAAATTGAAGCATTCCAAAGGAACTTCATTAAAAAACTCTTCAATCTCCCATTAAATACACCTAATTACGCTGTACATTTCGAAGCAGGTCTACCAAAATTGTCAACGGACACACTCAAGTCACATTCTGACTTCATACTTAAGATTTGCAGATATGGCGATTTACGAATAGCAAAGAAACTTTTTTTGTACGAGTTAAGGAATGCAGATTGGCAAACTATTAGTAACGACTGTGGCAGGAACCTACATATTGACATGGACAATCTACGTGTTTTGAAAAATAAACTATACCGCATTATACAAACCAACGAAAACAACACCCGAAATACGTTAAAAATAAAAGCTCGAGAGTCAGAAAGCAGGACACTTTACAGTCAACTAAATTATGATCTGAACCAAAGAAACTATTTTCATGACTCGTTTAGTTATGACGAAATATCTCTGATATTCAAAGCAAGATGTGAAGTTCTTTCACTAAATGGTAACCCCTATAATGGAAAGTTCAACCAATTCTGTACACTTTGTAATCTGAAATCGAAGGAAGACTGCTTTCATATTATAAGTATATGCCCAATATTCAGACCACAAAGGATAATCTTCCTTACAACTTCCTTACAACCTTACAACTTTTAAACGAATGTGACTGGAAAATTCTTATCGGTTTTTTAAAATCAATTTATAAATATAGAATGCTGTTATTGACTGAATATATTTGAATTGTAACTTGAGTTTGCACGTAAAGACTTAAAATACAAATTTAAAATCCTGCTAACCAGGCTGACGGCTTAGCGATAGCTCTTAAATTCAATTCATTCAGAATTATTAATAAATGACTTACTTACTTACTTACTTACTTACTTACTTACTTACTTACTTACTTACTTACTTACTTACTTACTTACTTACTTACTTACTTACTTACTTACTTACTTACTTACTTACTTACTTACTTACTTACTTACTTACTTACTTACTTACTTACTTACTTACTTACTTACTTACTTACTTACTTACTTACTTACTTACTTACTTACTTACTTACTTACTTACTTACTTACTTACTTACTTACTTACTTACTTACTTACTTACTTACTTACTTACTTACTTACTTACTTACTTACTTACTTACTTACTTACTTACTTACTTACTTACTTACTTACTTACTTACTTACTTACTTACTTACTTACTTACTTACTTACTTACTTACTTACTTACTTACTTACTTACTTACTTACTTACTTACTTACTTACTTACTTACTTACTTACTTACTTACTTACTTACTTACTTACTTACTTACTTACTTACTTACTTACTTACTTACTTACTTACTTACTTACTTACTTACTTACTTACTTACTTACTTACTTACTTACTTACTTACTTACTTACTTACTTACTTACTTACTTACTTACTTACTTACTTACTTACTTACTTACTTACTTACTTACTTACTTACTTACTTACTTACTTACTTACTTACTTACTTACTTACTTACTTACTTACTTACTTACTTACTTACTTACTTACTTACTTACTTACTTACTTACTTACTTACTTACTTACTTACTTACTTACTTACTTACTTACTTACTTACTTACTTACTTACTTACTTACTTACTTACTTACTTACTTACTTACTTACTTACTTACTTACTTACTTACTTACTTACTTACTTACTTACTTACTTACTTACTTACTTACTTACTTACTTACTTACTTACTTACTTACTTACTTACTTACTTACTTACTTACTTACTTACTTACTTACTTACTTACTTACTTACTTACTTACTTACTTACTTACTTACTTACTTACTTACTTACTTACTTACTTACTTACTTACTTACTTACTTACTTACTTACTTACTTACTTACTTACTTACATCATTTATAAATTGTTCGCTTCTCCGATTTGATATCTCATCGATTTTTTTCCAGTGCCACATATGCATAGAGTGCAACAATAGCAATAGTAGGTGGCTTTAAATGCTTTAAACGGGGGATTGGACTTCTATGACAGCCTTTGTCAGTTTTGTCAGTGAATTCTAGGATTGATTTGACTGGTGTTTCACTGAGGTCACCTAGATTATCGAAGACGAAGGAGCCCATATACATATGCCCTGATCGAGGCGAGTGCAGGGCAGCTACTTTCCCCCTCTTCTTCATCTAGGCAGCTGCTGCAGAAATAATTTGAGAATATTCCTAGTCTTTTTGCATGTAGAACTAATAGGATGCATGTAGACCCTAATTTTGGATCTCTTTAAGGAGATCAAGCTATCTGATCTTTTTGGATCGAGACGGGGCCAGATGTGCTTGAACTTTTGGCATGTAGTGCCTGTCTTCCATACAGGTCTATACAGCCCGTAGATGGCCAAGGATTAGCTTCTCAGCAACCACTCGTGTTGTGCGTGTTATTGTTCTCTCACGAGTGGAAGGGACCTACAGTTTTATGCCGACTCCGAACTGCCAAGTTTGAGAAGGTTTTTTCTAGTCAGTTTTACTCTGTGAGCATTGACAGCGACTCGGAAGAGGTGGGGCCCTGACATTTTTTTTTTGTCGTACTGGGATTCGAACCTAGACACCGATTCCGAAGTGCGTAGGAGTCGACTCATAGAACCACAACGGAACGGCAGCCACGACATCTTTTTATTTATGGAGAATATTTTGCTGTAACTTGAAGATGACTAAGGGAGTGTCTATGTTACAAGAGGTTCGATCATTTGGCACTTTTGTGGCAATTCTTTTTTTTTCTTTTCCCCAAAAGCCTATAGGACCTGGTGGTAGCCAGCACAGGCGAATGCGAAACTGTTCGGATCTCTCCTCAAGAGATGGGCCACAGAAAACTATGACTAATGAGTTTATAGAGACCGATGTCAGCGATATGATTGCTGCCTCGCTGTTCGAAAAGATACAGATATCGCGGGCGGATATCACGTGCCACCTCAACCAGGACAGGGCTTCGCTAATCGCCATTATTTCCGCATGGAAGACCCTGCAATGATTAGGTAGACGAAATGACTTATTTAAATTAATATGTTCAGAGTATACACTACTTCACTCCATCTTCCGTCTTTGATCCGGCTATGTAGAAATGTATGGTGTATTGCCGCCGTACCATAGGTCTCTTTCCGGTATCCGGGTCTCGAAGTTTTGTCTAAGAAGTATCTAGGAGGCGTGTGGTCAACGTTGACGGAGGTTAGGTGCTGTTCTTTTAGAATTTTATCATGCCCAAATGTGTTTACAAAATCTGTCTAAGGGAGTAAGGTTCAATAGGGTTTCGAGTGCATAAGTGGGTATAGTTCACAATTCTGTAATTTCTGTGTAACTCCTACAAAACATACACAAACGAGCTAAATAAAAAAAAAATAGCAAGAACTTTAGTTTCAAACCGCAATGACGCACACACTCCAGTTGTGCCCATTGCAACTCGGCTATGAGCCCTCCGTTCAATCTGAGTGGGACAATCTAAGAGTCATGCGGCAGCTCCCATCCACGGCATCATTTACTCTCAAAATCACACCACGAAGCCTCCGAATCGGCGCGCAAAGCCTCACGAACAGCGCAGTTCACACAGTTCTCGTTTCATACTCACACAGCACATTTCATGTGACAATATCGACGCAGGACATGCACTCTGCACACCATCCATCTGCAGGATGCAGCGCAACTTGCGTGACACCGAACAAGGCCCTAATAATAATTACAACCAGCATCAGCATCATCGCCAGCCGCACACGGTGCACACATGGAACGCAGATCAAAGTCCCACACGAACCCCATCGCCTCCACGGACCGGCATGGACTTCACAGGCTAGTCAGCACTCTGGCTTGGGGTTACTCTGCAACGAGGCAAAAAAGGAGTCTCCGCACGGGAAAATTAAGGAGAACTTATGTTCGATTCGTTAATTAACAAGCGATAACGACCAGAATTACAGGTGTACAACACAACGTGCGACGCAACCAGCTCACTCCATAATCCACATGTGATCTGCGCGCCGTGGACGAGGGGTACTATGGTCGGTCGGGTTGATGATGCGCGACGCTGTGGAATCACCAACCAGCACTACCAGCAAACAGGATCTCAGCCGTCGCGTCGGTCGCCGCCATCGTCATCGTCATCATCGGTATCGTCGCCGTCCACATGCCACATAATTCCATAAGTTCACGTAAAGCCGCTGCAAACGGTTAGATAAACAGATAGAGATACCGGCAAGCCGCGTCGATGCCGTCCGAAGCAGCCCAGCTCCAGCGCTCCTCCAGATGTCTGCCCAAATGGTCGCGCACACACTCGCCGGAGGGGCGGTGCGGTGCGGCTAGAAAACCTGTCTACCGGCTCAAAAATTGCATGTCCTCATATCAGGAACACATATTAGCCATCAAAATATTCTCCCCGCTGCGTCGCGTCGCACCTCCGCCCGGATCGCCTGGGTTTCCGCAGTCAGACCGAGCACCCAGACCGAGCGAGCGATATTTCCCAAGACCATCAGTGCGCCCGAGAGTCACTCCGAGTGGACGCGGCGGCGCGGCGAGCGCTCCAGCGAGGAGGACCATGTTTCATGAGAGATTGAGATAACAAAATCCACATCCATATGCGGAGCAGGGCAGGCATACACAGAGACAAAGAGCCGGCGAAAGTCTTTGCCGGAGCTGGAGGCCCCGAGGAGGTTCGGCGCAAATGTGATCGGCCGAGACGGCGGACGCTGGAGCTGCTGGATCTAAGCATGTCTCCCGGGTGTTGCTCGGACACACACAAGTTTCTCACATTCACCCAGTTGGCCTGGTCATATCACACGTACCTTAAACCAGGACAAATACTCGCACTTATCCCGATTGTACTGCACTGCACTGGCAATGGAATGGTGCATGGGCCTCGCGCAGGATGGCTGGGCGCTCTTTTGGATCTCGCTGCTCCGCTTATATCGATCATCGCATCCAATTGCGGAGTTTGGCAACAGAGAGCGAGAGAGGTGGGCAAAGTTGTTTGTTGTTTGTTGTTGTTTGATCACCTCGGGCAATGATCGGTGGCCGGAGCGGCACCAGTTAGCCTGGGCAGACACATGGGCATCGGTTAGGGAATATTTACTTGAGTTCGGTATCCACTCGCCGGCAGTGGAGAAGGCGTTAAAATCCCACAACAATTCATTGGAGCGGAATGCTCGCAGATGGACCGATTTCACCACCGGCTACACTGAAACAAATGATTTAACAAGTTTTTGGGCAATGGCCGCTGCGTCGCTGTCTGATGGGGCTTTGGATGGGTGAAAGTTGACATTTGTTGGGGACAAGCAGGGGGAGGTGGGGCAGGTTTTTCGGTCAGTTTTATAAGATTATAGACTGACTGGGAAACTGATGGCAACCTTAGGAGGCTGCAGGTGGAAGTGGGACTTACCAAAATTGGTAGTGGATTAAAGCGTTATTTGACTGAGTCCCTAGGCGATTTACAGACGGAACTAAATATTTGAGATAAATGTGCACGTGCACTGATTGAACTTCGGGACGATTTTTGAGCGTTTCCGGAATATGCCATCAGTTGGCAGTCAATGGACTGTTTGATTTAAATCGCGCGTCTCAGGTGAAGAAGATGCTGGCTAGAGAGAGAGATGATGCTAACCAGAGATGCTAACCAGAGCTATCGCTTTAATTAGGCACGATCCAAGTTCCAGTCCCATCCGCAATTTGGCCTTTTAAATTCCCGATACTACGTCATCCCGTCGGCGAATTCTCGATGAGAGTTGGTTATCTATAATGTCAAGGCCAGTTTTCTGTTCTGTATCTACACCTACATCATAAAAGCCTCAATTCTATTTCGCTCGCATTCCAAAACGACCTTGATTCCTGTGGCATTTGGTCAACAACTTCTTCGAAATAAACGTTGGTAAGTGCCGCACTTGGTCCAAGGAATTTTCGAACCCCTACGTTACACAAATCCCTCAGCATCACTTACTGCAGACCTCTCGAATATGCCAATCAAATTGCCCTCCTCGTTTTGCATTACGTGGTGCCCCATTGCAACCTTATAAAGATCGACTACAATTGATAAGCTCATAAAGCCTTAAAAAACTTAATCGGAACAATAGATTCATCTGCCCTTCTTGATAGGATTCCATTCAACTTCAAACCCTGTCAACTTAGGCCCGTACCTCTTTTTCGACTTCCGCTCTATCGTACCAACCAGCCTGTCGCGCCTGTCGGGCCTGTCGGCTGACTGTTAAAAAGTCTCTATACACACACAACCAGCTCAGGAATACGAACTGTCTAGAGACAAACAAAATCGACTGTCCTTTTATTGAAACAGAGAAATTGGCAAGACAAAAGCCAGCCCAACCACTGGAATATCAGATTATGCCCCATTAAAAAAAAAAGCGATGCTCACTTCCTGCTATATCCCTGCTCAATGTCGCCGATGAGATCCTTCCAATCTGGGTGCTGTGTAGTCGATAGACACGTACCAGTGCTGCTTCCGGGCCAGTAAATGGACTATGGACCAAATATTTACACTAAGGCAAGTTCTGGCGAAGACTACCGACTTTCAGATCGATTCGCTCCGTCTTTTCATAGATTGTAAAGCCGCATACGACAGCAACCATAGAGAGGCACTGTTCTATGTAGTGGCCAAATTCAGAATCCCAAGGAAATCGGTTGTGTGACATCACGAGCCGCTATGTACGGTTCGAGGACTTTGAGCCGTTTTAAACCTGCACGGGCTTTCGGCAAGGAGATGCGCTGTGGTTTGATGAAAACTCTTATTTTGCAAGTCCCACTACATGCAGCCGAAAGGTGGACGAGAAGCGATACACTGATTCCTGCTACCTTCGAAAATCGCATATTTGAGCGGTGAATGATGGAATGTACAAAGATTTGGATGTAAACCAGAAGGCAAGAATTCGTCAACTGCTCTGGCACGGTCACTTCGAGCGCATGGACAACAATGCTCCATCTGAGATGGTCTTCCAATCCGAGCCGCCTGATTCGAGAAGGAGAGGATGACCGATACCAACAGTGTAGATACCAAGTTATTGCGGAAGCAAGACAGCTTGATTTTGATGACTGGAAACGGCATGCCCAGGATCATCAACCGCGGAAGCCAGCTATTATTCAAGCTCACACTCTCCATGGGTCGCAAGCCTGATCAGTAGGTAAGTAAGAGCAGGAGCACTTATTTTACAGAATCGGACATATATCGATTTCCAAAACGATGTGTAGAATTGCAGTGGTTCAACATTAGGCGGACGTCGTCTCATCTCTCTCTCTAATCTCATAATCATGGGTTAGTCGCGTGTATATAGATCAATAACGCTACCGAAACAGTCGCCGTGTTGATGGCCATTTTTGCACAACATTTTCTTTCCATTTTGCAGTGGATGCAGCTTGCTTTCAAGAGCTTGTAGTTTGTCCGTATACTTTATGGAAAACATTGCAAGATTATTTTCTTGTCAGAATTGATTCGCCACCGCTAAGGTACAATTTTCGGTGAATTGAGGCTACAAATGGTTGAAATTGATCTAGAAAGCGGACACTAATCCTTACGATTAGATTCGCTGCAGGGGAACCCATCAAAAGGCACCAGAACACCAGAAACTTGTCATGTGGCATTTAGCGAACGACGTAGGCATGTGAGACCCTTCTGCTCTTTTGTTTGCTCCAAATGAAACATTCTGTCTGTTTATGGCAAAAAATGTTCCACGAGAAGCCCCTATTGGAGGACCCCGCTGAAACCATCGCCAGTTGTTACCGATTACCTAATTACCCACTCAGCAGCTCTGTTGCATTGTTGACAAGAATGCATCCGCCACACATTGTTGCCTGTATGCTGTGGGTGCATTCGAAAAGACCACTGAACCATGCTCGATCCAATAATTCGATCTCCACCAGTTGTTCGTCAATCCGTCCCCGATTGTGCTCTATTGAATTACATAATTCGCATTGCCTGGAGGTCGGGAGGCTCCTAATTGCTTCCAGCATCCCTCTCTGTCAGCCATCGCATCGCAGCAATCCGCAGAAGCAGAAATTATGACAAAAACAAGATCATGTCATTTATGACAGAAGGCCGCTCCGAAAATTCCCATCATCTCAGGTTACGTACGACGAGCGACAAAAAGAGGCTGGTCTCGGCAGAACCTCGTCCTCAGCCCTGTGTGATCCCATTTCACGCAATTTTTGTCGTTTTCTGTTTTTCGTATTTTTTTTTCTCTTCTTATTTGCCAACCACACGCGATGCTCGGGGAAAACTCTTGAATGCCCTTGAAAATGAATGGTTTTCCGAGTGAGGGACTTCGACCAACTGTCGCTGGCGCACCATGTGCACCATGAAATCGAGTATCATTCAACCTGGCCGGGCTGGGCTGTCTATTTACTCAGGATGGAGGACCAATCCCATTTGCCGCGCAGAGATGCACTCGCATAGTGCACGCCGCAGTACATGGTAGGATCTCCGGGGGTGATCCCTTGTGTCATCCGTTCCTGTTCTATGACAGTGATCGTTGCGCGTTGGACATCTGTCTGCGCCATGTTCGAGCAACCAATCCAATGGGCTGCAGTCGGAATTGCACAAAACCTCACGATAATCACAATCAGCAGGAGTAGTTGTAGTGGCTGCCGGGGGTAGCGTCATTATTGTTCGGGATTTTGTGTCCCTTGGGCTTTGTTTACGTTAAGTACACTCCCGACCCATTTCTCAATTGTGCCTGTCCCTTGCGCAATCGGCAGTCGCACAGGAGACAGAGACAGTGCGACCATTTGCCATTGTGCGCAAATGGATGGGATGGGAACTTGGCGTGACAACAAAAGATACCTTAGCTATCCGTTGTGGGATTCGGATTCGGATACCTCTCGCTCGGTGATGGGTTGTTCCTGTTCATTGTTTGGGATTATTTTTCGGGCTTTGTTTGGTTCGGTGGAAGGGACGGGCTCTTTTGAATCGCGCTTGGCAGGCGATGGACGCAGAATGAAACCTGAAATATGTCGTCTGACTGGTCGTTGGTGACACGGTGACACATACGATGACAGTCGGGGACATTTGATGACAATGGTTGCGGTTTGTGGTTTGACGAGTTTCGGTGACGTCTATTGGTTGGGCATGGCTGTGAGACGACCAATGAACTATGAGGGTGCATTGTGTCCCGTTCCTTTGGGCCGGCAGTGGGAATCTTGTGTGTGGGGGGAGATATGTGGCATTTGAGAGGTGACACGAAACATTTTCGTGACGATTCAAAATGGTCGGGAAACTTGAATGCAATGAAGCGTTTAGGTGGTCGATCATTTAGTGGTTTGCAAATGCTAATCAGAGCTTGGAGGAACATCTTGTGTCCGTGGCAGTCGTGTGGGCATTTGTATTTCTGTGACGTGGAGTGGACGACAAGCCGTCAAAGTAGAGAAAAATGAACGCATTGCCCGTCGCTGTTGGAAAAGCCTTTACAATGACTAGACTGACATTTAAGAATACAAGCAGCCTCAAGAACAAATTGATTAATGCAGGAGTTCCACAAGGGTGCATACTTGGTTCGGCTTTATATAACACTCTCCCGAAACTGATGCAGTTCAGCATCGGCTTTGTTTCTGACGATAATTGCATTAATTTTTCAGATCCAATTGGTTTCAATATTGAAACTATTGAAACTAGTCTCCAATCTGCCATAAATGCACTCCTTATGATCAAGTTTTCTTGTACACGTGAAAGCAAAGCTTATTGTGAGGAGCGACGGAAGTACCTTCAAGATCCGCTGCTCATATGAAGAATTTAGTCTTCGTCTGAAACAGTTGGAAGACCTTTGGGATGAATTTGATAAATGCCGACAGTGCCACAATGGATTACTACACCGAAATTCGAAAACTCTTGGTCCTTGGACTTGACTGAGCGTCAAGCAGTCAGTGAACCTGGAGCTGCTTCGTGCTTTTGGGGGAATAACTCGTGGTGTTAGTGAAAGAAACACGGCAGCACGCGAGAAGCAAGGGTGAGGGCTATGCTTCCATGATTTGGTCACCTGGCACGAATGTCCCCATCATTACGACTTCCGAGGCATGCCGTGAATGCGACTTCATCGCTTGGCAGTAATTTGCTACGGCGGCTATTTCGGCTGTTGGTTGATCGTTCGATGGATCTGGAAGACCGCCATACAATTATGTTACAAGTTGGTCTTCTTTGGGTGGCGCTACAGTCCGGTGTCAACAGTCCGGGCCCGGAGCACGGTCTTGGGCTATGCGCCTCCAGTTTCGTACACCCAGCTGATTATGGTCCCTTTTCAGCTAGTTCCGCCTTGGAGGCGAAGTCTTCCTCTACCACGTTGTCCCTTGGGGTTGGATTCGAAGACTTTCCGACCCGGAGCGTTGGTGTCCATTCCCTCTACATGACTTAGCCATCTGAGTCGAGACAATCGAATTCGCTTCACCAAGCCAATGTCGTTGTACAGTTCGCAGAGTTCGTCGTTCAATTTTCTCCTCCAAACTCCTTCTTCGCAAACGGAGCCCAATTTAATTCGAAAGGCTTTCCTCTCAAAGCCACCAAGAATCTCTTCGTCTGCATTTGATATTGTCCATGTACAGCATGTATGAAGTTTGTCTTACCCTCATTCACCGTAAGACCCAACTTAGCCGCTTCCTTCGCGATGCTCACAAATGCCGAGTATACACGACACGCGCTCTCCATCGATCAGCACCGAAATTCGTTTCAGTTAAAGGTGTATTCGCACTCCAAGCTCTCTAGTTGAGAAGAAGATGACGATCTCAACTCCAACGCAGAGACCAAGTCATCCCTAAAGCAAAAAGGCTTGATCTAGAATGCAATTTATGGCTCTGTTCGAGACTAGTGGCGTGTTCTTTCTTCCACTACCAGCTTACTTTTCAACGCTCAAGCTGACCAGGCTGTGTAGAGCGCACGGACGCCTCAGTTCATCGACTTCGTACGTGGAACAAAGAAGACAGAATTGACTTGGAGCACTAAGTTGAAGGAACTCGACCCATTTGGTGTGCATTGCAAGAAACATTAACACAGCTACATACAGAAGTCGTCGGTAGGTCGAATTGGGCCGCTGTGGGAGTTGGAAAATGAACTATGGAGGCAGCTATCAAATGACCACCTGGACTGTGGTGCAATGAGTATTTGTGTAGACGCTGCTTTTGTGGAAGTTTCTGCATACCGCCGCAACTCCTAAAGGTCACCAACTCATTAACTTACTAGCCACTCCTCTGTCTTCTGTGAATATGTAGGAGAGGATAATTTTTTTTATTTTAGTGACTGAAAGTCAACGCGGGCAAAGTATTGCAACAAAGTCTTTTATTGACCAGATCCCGAATGAAACGAATGAATTTAAATCAAGTCATCGCTGCTTCCCGAACCAGTTTCCAACAATGTCTCTGTCTCTTAATAAAAATCTGTCCCACTCGATGTTCCGTCGATCTTTGTCGGCCTCTGTCCTCCGTGCGCACCGTTGCTGTTGATCCCCGTTAATACATCGGCTTAGTTCACCTTTTAACAGTCGATGATAAATGTCTCGCGATCATGAGATGCAAGCCAATTTTAATAATTCCCCAAGTCATTAGCCACTTTGTGCAACATTCTCGGCCACAAAATGTAAACACAAAGTCATCGCCGGCCAAGACAAATCCCTTCCTTCTCATAACTTCTTCGCCAGAAATCCATTTGCGCCGTCGCATCGCATCGGTTCCGCGAACGAGGATTAATTATTCGTCCCGCTCCGAATCCATTTGTCATTCCCGAGCCAATACCGGCTGTCCCATAAAATTCGTAACGAAATTATACCGCGCCGTGCGGCCCTCTTGCGAGATTGGTTCCCAATACTCACGCGGTTCCCACAGTAAATCCTTGTCGCGCTCTACCTCTCCCGGTGTGTGTCTCTGTGGTAGCTGAAAAAAAAGAGCGTCCGAATGGCCGAGGGACTCATTTCGGTATGGGTCGAGACTCGGGGGAGTACTTTTCGTCGTAAAGCATTCGGTTTGGGGCTTTCGTGGATTTTACGACGATCAGCGCTTCCATTAGGGATGGCTGTTGCAAGGCTCTAAGTGCAACAGAAGCAGCCGAGGAATTATCCTGCTCTCGAGTGTGGAATGTTCTGGGTGGACACGACTTTCAACATCGCCTTGCGTCCGTTATGGGCGTTTGGAGCCGACGAGCTTGGAGTAGGAGTCGCCCAGTCAGTTGGTCCAAGGACGAGAACGATCGTCGAGAACCGTACTGCGGCCCTTAATGGCCAGTGCCACGCTGATGATGATGGGAAATTGTAGGAGCATCACGAGATCACTTGGATTAGTGCGGCATTAGCTTCCAATCTCGGTTCGGTTCAGGTCATAAACAAAAGAAAAGAAAAAAATTAAAGAAAACCAGAGAAGAACGAAGAAGAAGGAGCCTCTTTCGTCATTACCACCACTGCGATCGTCAGACAGATGGGTGGACCTCAATTCATTTGGCCCCTGCGATGCTCAAAGGATAAAACGATTGACTTTACTCCTCGAGGCCTATAATTAAGACGGTCGATGGTCATCTTGATCGTGCAAAGGTGAAGTATTGTAAAACGAGAGCAGGGCACACACTCAGATGACTAGGGCAGCGATGACGGCGTGCAGAGGGATCCTTGGATTTTTGTGTCGCAGTGCGGGGACCCAAACGCGATATCCTGTCTGTCTCCTGTGTCCGTGGTGTGGTGCGTGAAATGCTTCGAGGCTATATGCACGCCGCCACAATGATGATGGTTATGACGACCACGACGACCAAGACTACGACGACGACGACGACGACGCGAACAACGACGGGAAATTAAAAAGGGTCCACACCGCTAGGCGTGCAGGCGGCAGCAGCACCGGCGCAGAGGACACGAAATGGTGGTTCCATTCGAACTGTATGACACATGGGAGGGACCAATTTTAATGGAATTTCTGATTTTTTTTTCTGTTCTTCCTCGTCTTCTTCTGTTCGTATTCTCTTCTCAAAAGTATTCATTTATTATCGCCAACAACAACAACAGCACTCTGAGCAGAGGGACAACAGCAGGAGCCGACGACGATGACTACGAGTAGGAGGAGGAGGAGTAGGAGTAGGTTGATGATGACCAAGCGAAGAAGAGGAGATCCATTTTTCGGGATGCATTAGGTCGCGTCGCGTCGCATCGTCGGTTAGAGTGGTATCGGACAGGAAGGGCGGGTGGACATCTCCGGCATACAGACACTCCAGACGCTGACACACTGGGAACGGCAAAACGAGAGAAAAGAGAGCCGAAGGCAGGATGAATAATAGGATGCGCTATCCAGCGTTCGTGTGTCGAGCGTTATTAAGGACGGTTTCTTGTTTCTTCTGTTTTCGTTTGTGGTTTCCTTTCTGACCGATGGACAGAGGACAGAGCACAGAGCGCCGTCGCAGACAAAACGGTTACAGAATTTTGATTTAGTGGAGTTCGGCTTGAATTTTTGTGTGTCGGCCTCCACCAATTACCGGTGGGAGACAATCGGAAATGGCTTAAATTGGTTTTCTGGCCTGACAGACGACTGAAGAGGGGCTCTGTGCATTTGCTACGAAGGCGGGACTCAATCTTGAATCGAGGGACATTTCATTCGGTTACCTGTGTGTGATCGGATGACATTTGAAGGGTATCGCAGGTGTGACTTGGAGACTTTTTTTACGGACAGCAAGAATGGGTTCAAGGATGCGTTCCAAATCAGTGATCAGACTTGTTGATCTTCCGGTGCGTAAGGAACTGTTTCTTGTGGCCAGTACCTGAGGTACTTTCTCTATTACGAAGAGGAGTGATATGCAAAGAATTTTTTTGGAAATTTCGGTAAGTCACCCCCGTCGTTTGGTCGTTTGGTTCTCGTAAATATGTAAGTGTTGCGTTCACTAAGCTTCAAAGAACGGTCTGTCTCAGCTGTATAGGAGCCTTTCCTAGTACGGCTGATTCTGCTCTTGGTACGTTTCTGAATCTCTCCCCTTGATATCCGCGTCAAGGGGTGCACTTTGAAAGCCATTTTCCGCTCAAAAATAAGTGGTACAACTCGTTCGGGAGCTTTGATGACATTGCGCACTGCATTTCATTCGACCCACGGATACCACATAATCCAGCTCGACATCCGTTGCACCCAGGACTGGCGCTGGCCAGAATCTGAGCCAGGAAATGACTGTGCTCGAATCGCCACGGATGGCTCCAAGACCATTGAACAGTCTGGCGCCAGTGCCTTCCTGGTGGCCTGTAGACCTCGTTAGGTAAATTTGCATCGGTTTTTAAGGCGGAAACCTATGCGATCCCAATGGCCACGAACTATATTGTGAAGAACAGGTGGAAGAGCGAGGTATTTGTGTCTGTAGCGACAACTAAGATGTGCTCAACCCCTTAACCACCTCCAAGATAGTTCAGGAATGTGAGTCTTCTCTGAATCGCCTGTCTAAATTCGGTAAGACTTTACTGTGCCACCATGGGATCATCTGATATGAGATCGCCGATGAACTTGCTAGACAGAATCAGATGAAGTACTCTTAGGACCCGAACCTGCGTTGGGACTACTTGCGTCCTTGGTTAGGGCTTCCATCGATAGCTGGGCTTCTCGAGAGCACAACTGGAGGTGGCATGACTCTCCAGGATGTAGACAAACCAAGCTCATGCTCTCTAACGTCTGTCAGAAACTCGCGGCATTCTTGTTATCTTTTGACAGAAAAGATTACTTACCGACGTACTAACGGGCCACTACAACAACGCCAAATACCTAAACGTGCTTGGCCTAAGCGATGAAACTCTCTGCGAGGAGAAGGCGATGACACTGTATAGCACTTCTTCCGCCACTGTCCCGCCTTTTCTCGGATTAGGTGGCGGCTATTCGGTGTTGATGATGTGAGAGCTGATGATGTAGATTCCTCATGACAGAAGCGCCTGCTGGTATTCCTCCGGCAGACCAAGAAATTGCAGTAAATGTAGGTTGCTTCTTGGTGGTACAATCTCTTGGTTTTTTTTTTTAATGTGAGTGCTGTTAAAAACCTCCGACAAACGAAAAAAATGGGTCACGGGGCCGTACCGGCTTTGTCGCCCACGAGTGTTAAGATTGACCATGCCTCCGTGGCAAATCGTAGCACATTGATAATTAAGGTGTTCTAAATGTCAGCTTCGTCAGCTTGTTGCAGCGAGAATTCAACATCCTGCACAGTCTGACGTTTGGCAGGCATTTTAAAATAGATACATCACTGTATAGCGCATTGGTTGCTAGACCGCGGACCTAGGCAGCGTCGTTGGAATGGTAATTTAAGCGGTCGAAGTTGGCAAAACTTTCTAAAAACTTCTCAGGTCAGCTATCAATGGAAGGTGTGAGTTTTGCAGTCATCTAGACACGTTCCAGACTTCAAGACCAAGTTGTACGCGCAGTAACCTTAACTACAACACTGCTCCCGTCAAACGTCAACAGCTGTCAAGTGTTTTGAGTAAGCTGGCTCTTTTCCAAACAAAACCTGGTGAATTTTAACGAAAATGGAAACAATTTTGTTTGCTGACTAAGCATCACATTCTGCACCAACCTTCACCGAAACCTGCAGTATCAATGTGTATGGTTGAGAAATTGGTTTCTGACCTCCGTTGTGGTCGTGAAGCCGATCGTTCAGGACGGCCAGAAGAGGTCGTCACCCCAGAAATCGTCTATAAAATGCAAGGAATAGTATTGGACGATCGGGGTACAATAGTGCGTGAGAGTATTGAGACATTTTACACAAATATTTGAACATAAATAAGTCACCATCGGGCGATCACTCACACTCTTCTCTTCCGTGACCACTTCAAAGAAGCGTTTGGCGACGTTTAGCCGCAATTTGAACGGGTTTTTGGAGCGTTTCCTTACCCTGGACGAAAAATGTATCCATCACAACACACTAGGGATCAAAGAACAATCAAAACAGTGGGTTGTTCCGCGTGAATGTGCAGCAAAGAAGGCGAAGGTGGGTCTGTCGGCCAACAAGGCCACGGCCACAATTTTTTGGGAAAAAGCTGATCTCAATCCATCGAGCTAAAAGGAGACCAAACTGGGAAATATTAATAGCGATCGCTTGGATTACTCTTTATATCTGGAGTCCCTCTCAGCAGGAGTAGTGGTGTTCATATGCTCGATGTGGCCGAGCCTTGCGGAATAAATCCAAATGTTTATACACCTCGTAGAGTTCGAAAGCACCAAGATTCAACTCTGCCTCTTGCTTATCGTCCAGCAGTCAGCTCCAAATAGCAGGACTGACAAAATAAGAGGATTACGGAGCATCATTGTGGTCCGTCTAGCCTAGAGTTTTGACAAAACGAAGAAGCCCGAGCGGCTCTTCGTCGGATGTCATTTGTCGAATTGACATTTGCCTGAGGTAGACAAACTCCTAAACTATCTGGAGGTTGTAACTATCGATCTTGATGTTTTGTCCAAGGTGACATGTGACAGAGTAATTTTTGCTCCACAGAATATATCCTTTTTTGCCCTCATTCACCTTCGTTTCGAATGTTATTTAATTGGTTTGAAAGCTTCTGCCGCTACACATTGGGATCGCACGACTATGTCGATGTCGTTTGAGTAATTCAAAGATTGTACCTGACTCCCAGGCTCTTCTGCACCTAGTAGGATGTAGATTTACCCCTCACGGCGGCGCACTTACATCAGGAATTGTGCCCATTATTCTCGCACCTTATAAAGGGTGATTTTTTAGCTATTATCTTTTTGGCAACACTGGTTTAAACAGCTGACGCACGTTTCGTGTTTTGTTTCACTGTCAAACATCTTCAGTTTGGTCTATAATTTAACCATGAATCGTCTTACAAACGAACAACGCTTGCAAATTATTGAATTTTATTATCAAAATGCGTGCTCTGCTAAGAAAGTTCATCGCGCGCTTCTTCCATTTTATGACGAAGCTCATTTTTGGCTCAATGGGTACGTAAATAAGCAGAATTGTCGATTTTTGAGTGAATATCAGCCAGAAGCATTGCAAGAGTCATTGTAAAGTCACAGTTTGGTGCGGTTTATGGGCTGGTGGCATCATTGGAACGTACTTCTTCAAAGATGATGCGAATCGTAACGTAACTGTGAATGGTGAGCGCTACCGTGAGACGATATCCAACTTTTTTTTGCCGAAAATGCAAGAGCTTGACTTGCATGACATGTGGTTTCAACAAGACGGTGCCACATGCCGCACAGCACGCGCAACAATGGACTTATTGAGGGGCGAGTTTGGTGAACATTTTATTTCACGTTCGGGACCAGTCAATTGGCCGCCTAGATCGTGCGATTTAATGCCTTTAGACTATTTTTTGTGAGGCTATGTTAAAGCTCATGTCTATACAGACAAGCCCGCTTCAATTGACGCATTGGAAGACAACATTTATTCGTGAGATAACGGCCGAATTGTTGGAAAGAGTATGCCAAAATTGGACTAAGCGGATGGACCATTTCAGGCGCAGTCAAGGTCAACATTTGCATGAAATGATCTTCAAACATTAAATTATATGGACCGTACTATCGATTCAAATAAAGATTTCATGCATTTTTCTGAATTTTATGTGTTTTTTTTTGAAAAACTTTCCTATAGCTTTTAAAAAGTCACCCTTTTGAAACGGGCGATAAAACTTAGAGGAGAATTCATAGAAAACTCCCCGGAAGTCGTTGGCTCCTTGAACGAGTCTATTGCATGCCCGTCAAATCTGCCATCAGTGAACCCCATTCGACAGCAATCAACGCGCTACAAAATCTGCCCCACATCATGTCTCTCGAACCCAGCACCACCAGCATTCCACGCATACTCGGAAGTCGAAATCTCTCCTCACCTGGACCAGGGCTAAGCCTCGCCAAATGCCACTTAAAACGACAAATTATGGTCCATTCCACAGTTAACCACCCTCCGGGTGGTTTTGACTTAAAGTGCCACCGATCACCGATTTCACCACATCGCGGTATGTGGGCCAAATCTGTTTACACTTGTCCTCCGCCCAAAACGAAGAAGAAACAAAGACGTGCCCCACCCCACCACGCAGCCAACCAGCGGACATGTGAGGCAACTCCTACGAGTACACGCCGTGCGCTGCTGTTAAGGTGACTCTTTGTTTACTCCCCTGCAGAATCTCAATTTCTCAACGAATTGCTTCATAAATTCTTTTCCTCCGGTGGGCCGCCTGCAGGAGCGGTCGAACACTCGCGGGGTGCCTGCTGCTGCGTCGCTACTCGGTCCCGACTCTATCCAGATAAACTAAACACAAAACTGCGTGTGAAATTGTGTTAATGCGACGTCAGTCCATTACGAAAAGTTTTACGAGCCAAGTCTATCCATCTCGCCGAGTGTTGTGTTCTGTTCTGTTGTGTTGTGTTGTGTGCTGCTGCCGTGGTGTGGCTGCGACTGCGGAAAACTTCTCTCATTCCATTGGTTTTTGGCGATTTTATTGGTCGCGCTCAGGTAGGATTTCTCAAAATTACGCTATCGTCTATTTTTGGAGATGAAATTAAGTATTTTACGCTGCAATTCTAAAGTAGCTGGCCTCGTCTGGTGCCGCGCCACCATCGTCAGCATCGTCAGCGGCTAAACAGAAGCCGCCATCGATCACGTTGAGAGTTTAGAAAACTAATTACCCGCCAATTGGGGCGGGACGTTGAAAAAGCGTTCACTTGACTCTTTGTATACGCAACCGAATGTCAAAACATGGACCGGCTTTTGGGGCTTCTCAGGTGTTGATGTATGGCTCCTTCGTTATATCTTTGTACAGACTGCCACCCAACATCCCGTGTCGCCCGTTCTGCCCGTTCCCCTGCTTGCCGTTATGTTTGGTCGTTAATTTATTGAGTGGATTTTATTGGGCAGTCTCGGGCGAGTGTGTTAAGAACCAGTGCCCGAAGTGTGTTTACTCGCGGCTATTTCGAAATACCATGCGAGTGAGATTTCAATGAATTCTCAGATTTATTTTGTGGCCGAGGAGTATTTTGTTGGGCTGCTTGTGGTTGCCATAGGGTGGTAAGTCCTGCAGAGGAATTTTGAAGAATGAACGTCTTGAGGGGGACCCTATTGACGGAAATCTGTGAAGAAGACATGATTGGTCGTACTAACGAACTTATACTTAACTGATTTAACGATACGTGAAGATGGCGGGTAATTAGTGGACATGTGAAGAGGCTTTTTAACAGATAGGGTGGATGTCAAGGCATTGAAGTGAAAGCGGCTAAAACGGGTATAGCGGTAAACGAGGGAAAACAACGTATTTGCTGTCACCACGGAAGGACACACAACAGCGACGACTCGGACAGAGCGTCATAATGTGCAGTAGAAACTTTTAGGTACTCAAGGACTTCGTCTACCTCGGCAGTTAACATGGACAATAACACCAGTACCGAGATCAAGTGCTGTTTCTTTGGGCTCAAGAGGCAATTGAGTAACAGAGCAATCTCTCGAAAGACCAAGCTGACTATATACAAGAAACACACTGATTATCCCTGTCCTGCTCTATGGCGCAGAGACATGGCCGATATTGAAAGCGGATGAAGAAGCTCTTGGTCGTTTTGAGAGAAGAGTTCTGTGTGCGATCTTTGGTCCTGTTTGCGTTGATGGCGTCTGCAGGAGAAGATGCAACCACGAACTGTACAGCGGCATGCACCTAGTTTAGCGTCTTCGTCTAAGAGGATGTCCTCGATCGAAATGGCGCAAGCAAGTGGAGAAAGACCTCAACCAACTTGTGTGTGCTTAAATGGAGACAGTTGGCTAAATAACGTGCTGCCTGGAAAGTCCACCCCGGACTGTAGCGCCAATCAAATAAGAAGAATTAGGAGTTTTGAGACAGATTTGCTAAACGCAACTTTTTGCAGACAGGCACGAGCTGGCCACTTGAAAAAAATTGCGTATGTCGCACCAAATGTCGAAGGAATCAAGATCGTTTTGGAAAGCAAACGAGTCGGTCCAGCATCGTCTGCGTAGATAAATTGAATGGAGTCCACTTTCACCATTAATGGTTTAGAAAAGGGTCAGAGGACCAAGGCGACTGCCTTGCGGAGCGCCCGATCCGGCAACAGTGGGCGCACATGTTGAGTGTCTGTCTGGACTACTGTGTAGTGGCGATTTAAGCCATGCGATAATATGGGGCGGGTCACCAAAGGCCTGTTGAAGTAGATTATTGGGTGGCTGATTTTGTCAAAGGTTTTTCTGAAGTCTTTACGACATCCACTTCATTGCCTTACTCCAATGTTGAACGGGTTTTGTGGGTCAACTCTGCAAGGCTAGTTTGTATTGCTAAGTAGCATATGACAGAATCTGGTTCTTCTCCTCTGTGTGGTGCTGCAGTTCGTGGCGGACTTTGGGACTCAACCAACAAGTCTCTTCATATATCGGGTTCTATATCGTGGTACATACTTGCTTGCAGATGAATATATATTTTTTCACTGTTTAATTCATTTTTAATTTCATATAATAGTTCTTTCCGCGAAGTCTTATAAAGGCTTTTCTGCAGAAGATTGTGTTTCAGAAATTTTAATATTGATTTTAGATGAGTAAGTTTAGTTTAATTAATTTTTTTTTCAATTTATTAGTTAGACAATGCAGAAAAACCTTGTGGCATTCAATTTAAAAGATAATTACATTTTTTGATTCGAATTTAGAAAAAAAGGTCTTCATGTGTTTTTTCCTTGTTTTTATATTTCAAATGGTTTTAATTTCTTGTGGAAGTGTATTGAGGACTTCTTGTACACTGCATCTAAGCTGTCTTCTCCCTTCGTTGTTGTTGAGGAGTCGGCGTTCTTGAAACATACCTTGTGCCCGCCTTCTTGTGTTAATCCCATGTTGGATTGGTGTGATCAATCTCATGTCGTCGTAATACTCGATTAACTTTAAATCGTTCTAACTTATATTTTTCAAACGCCGTGTGTTGTAATCTTGCAAGTTTTTGTATGTGCGTTGCCGATGCATTGCCCCATGCAAGTATTCCATAACTCAATTTTGATTCTGCTAAGGCATTGTAGACTTGCCTTAAAATTTACGTTGTAGCATGGAACTTTATATGGTAGACTTACACGCAACTCACCAATATGCGTATCTCACAGAAAATTGCTGTCAATAGTTACTATATTTGTATCTCTCCACTATCTCATTCGGACAACTCATTGAGCCATTACAGGTATCATTTCTGAAATGAATTTGTTGTTGATTAGCATTGAACTGCGGACTTCGAATGTGTGTGAACATATTAGATTTTGATGCGTTAATCGTTAGACCGTGGCCATGGCACCATATCACCGCATAGTGAAACTCCTCCTGCATTCATGCTGTTGCCGTATTTCGAGATCTGTGGCGCACCACAATCGCCGTATCGTCTGCATACGCGAATAGTATGGCCTGCTTGAAAACTCTTAGAAGCTCGTTTGTGTAAAGGATAAAAAGGATTGGATCCAATTTTGATTCTTGCGGGACTCCATATTGAATGCGTTCTTTTTCGCTATATGACTGGTTGTTTTTGCCACAAATTGCCTGTTGATCAAGTATTCTTTTAGCCAATTTGTCATTAATCCTCTTATGCCAATATAGTCCAGTAACTCTATCAGTTTTTCATGGTTTAGCGTGTCAAATGCCTTGCTGAAATCCACGAATAGCTAATATCGAGTTGGTTGTGGTTTTTCACCACTTGTGTGCGCCAAATTAGACGCAGCTGTCCTCTTCCATATTGTCCTAGAAACTTGAATTTGCTGTTTAACGAAGATGTCCAAAAGGCAATCACGCAATGCAAATAAGCACCGCGTTTTTTGTGCTCTAGTGAGTCAAGTTGCCAATGCACTATATCCCAGCCACGTTGAGCTTTGGATCCATGGGACATAGACGTCTGACTGGACTCATGTTCTTACACACCATGATTCAAAGCACGTATTTAGCCGTTGCATAGTTTGAATGAGATGATCAGTGTCGTGTATGAAGCAAGCCTGGCTCAACGAGCGAGGGCTCCGTCACTCAATTCCCTTTGGAGCCTAAAGAAACAGTGGTTGACAAGAGCTATTCTCTGGTACAGACGCTGCTTGTGCTATTTATGGTGGCCATAATTTCTAACAGAGACATTCAGCTGATGTAGAATTTTGTCTTCGCTCAGACTTCGACCGCATTCAGCAACACTGACAGGATGAACACCCTCATAGACAAGAGTTCGGTTCTTCGCGTCAAAAGTAATTACCGACGACGAGCCGAGATAACCTCGTTTGCCAAACACCTTGGAATGCTCTAAGTGCAGCATGAATTAACTCAAAAGTGGAGCTGCGTTTATTTCCGGCTAAGAATTCTGTCAGATAATTGACAAACATTCATCTTGACCGCCTATGTTTGAAGTATAGTTTTTAAGGCCTTCCGGTGCAGCTTAAGCTATGGTCACCATAGGCTAACACGTCGTGCAATCTCACTGACTGAGCTCTCTCATCTTCCTCTTCCTTATCTTCACAATTAGATCCTTTGCTCATTGTTTTCAGACGTGGTCTAGTCAATCTGGTCAAAACAGTTTCTAGAGGAACATCGTATGGTGCCATTGAACGTCTCCATAAGGGAGAACAGAAGTGCCTTGAACGCACCTTGGGGAGTCAGGACAATTCCATTACAAAATTGCCCACGCAAAGGATTTCGCTTATTCAGGTGGGCAGGATAGGCAATGTGAACGGGTAGCACCCAACCTTGGTGACTGCATCCTCGAATGATCCACTGGCTAGTCGCTTCAGTAGTCAGAACCATACTATCCCATGGAGTATAAGCGAAGCCTTAATGAAAACCCCCACCCAATATACTCATTAATCTTCCCCCTATAGACATAATTGGTAGACAAATAGCTGCCAGTTCGACAGTTAGAGGCTGCAAATGGGGAAGGAACTCGAGTCTGGACACCCTATCATCCTTGACTGATTTGGATTCATACTTGGAGACAACGACTTCCTTCTTAACCATCGCATCGCCTAGAGATCCTACTGGAGGTCTGGTTACCAGGCACTGGATGGTCGTCAGCGAATCGCCACATCCTCTAAGGATCTAAGTATAGAATCCTTTCGATTGCCAAACCACTGTAGCCTCTGAGTCAGTATAGCCATCCAGGCTAAAGAGCAATGGATGTCGTCACTTTAAACTCGACGACTTTCCTGAACAGCCTTGAACTTCTCTTGACGAGATGGCTGAGTTTTATAGCATCTGCCTCATGTGGATGTCGGGACAGTGCAACATTCCAAAAAATTGCGAAGCTAACGAACTCGCTAGAAAGGGCAATAGCTGTGACTGGAGATCTGCCACCCATGCCTCTAGTTACTTCAAATCCCGTGATCCTTAAAATGATTGATTACACCATCCATGGCACGATCACATTCAGGCCTCAGGACTGTCAGGACTTTTATCGGCGCCATGGCAGCGCACAGCACCTTTGGAATCCACGCCGTTCGATCTAAACTGCAATGACTTCTGCAGTAGCTGCTGCGACGAGGAAAGGGATGAGTCCATGGTCCTTCCTAGTGGCTTACTTCTTCAATAACCGCACCGAACTAACCAATGTCAACGATTTTCATCACTTTGTCAATAACACCAACTAGTTCATCGAGCTGGGTTGACTCGACTCGTGCTAACAAAATGGGCTGCATGTTGCCAATCAGCCACTCTATCCTAGCCTACCCTTGGTGTGCAATCCTCCTCCTTGGAAAGGCCTTGCGTGTCGCAAAAGGAACCACTGGCAGCGTAGATAGAATGGCTTATCCCGAACTTGAAGCACTGATCTTAAACATCGAGTCCTTTCGAGGATGTCGCACACAAAGTAAGCATTTCCTAGATCAGCCATAAAATCGATTATTATCTGCTTGGTCACAAACGTGGCCAACTCCTTTCAACACAAGTGAATCAGTGATCAGTGATTCCATGATCTTCCTCCGATCGTCCATCGACCACGAAGCGACCCTCCAGCTATCATCCGCATCCGAAACACTACAAGCTTCGCGGAATATTAGACCCGATTTGCGTGCTCCCCACCGGCAGCCCATGGCTAAATCCGCTCCACTCATGCGTGCCACTAGAGCGATTGCAATGCTCTCCGCGTCCTATTAATTAAGGCCTCAACGACATCGCTGCCACCATAAAACCACCGCAAACTGGCCCCACCAGGCCGCCTGGCATTGGCCATTACCAGTCAACCGAGCAGAAGCGGCCAATTAGGTTTTACACTCGCTTTGCTGCGTTTTATTGTCCCACGGAACTCGTTAGCTAGGCCCGCTCGAGCGCCTAGCTCCTCTTTAACCGCAACAACGCCGCGCCACGTCGCACACCACCACCAGTCAGCCACTGCACTTTAATTCGCACGAGGCTGTCATGAACTCGCGAAACGGCTTGAATTATGGAACATGGTCATCAGAAGGGCACCTCCTCGACATCCGGAAGTGGCCTCACGACTCCACTTGTGCCGCGGCCGAGGATCAACCGCACGAGCACCCCCGGGTGAGCACACTTGCCGGACAGACGGACCTCATAGATCGAGCATTGACAGGCCGATTCGGGTGGTATATCGCCATTCATTCAGGCACCGAGCGATACACCTTGCCGGTGCCCCCTTCCACGGTGCCGCTCATAACCGACTCGGGGATCAGCGCCACGGTCAGTTGAGTCGCGTTTATGGGCGCACGGTACTCGCGAGAGTGCAGCCAAGTGGAGCAACCACCGTCAGTCGGGCCGTGGACAGTCGCTGCCGAAGAAGAAATCGCCTCCAACCACCGCACGGCGGCGGGTCGGGGCGCATTGCACCCATAAACCCAGCGACTGCCTCGACCAGATTTTCGTTCGGTAATTTATGGGATTCATTAAATCACTGCTCAAGTACACATGGCATAAAGCTGTAGTTCGTGATTAAATCGGAATCAAAATTGAATTAAATCAAAACGTTGCCGTTACCATTTGCTGACGATGTCGTTGCTGCCGTCGAGTTGTTGCTGCGGGTGCTGCTCCTCCGTCAGGAGGCCATTACGACCGCGGTGCTGCCACCGCCCGCACCGCCTGCCATCTCCAAGACATCGACGTCGCCGTCGTCATCGCCATCGTCGCGTAGGGGGCGCCCCGAAGCCTGACGAGTCGTGGTTAGGATTTCAATTGAAACGTCTCTATCGAGAGGGCAATTAATGAGCGAAGGAATTGGAATAAAATGCCGGAGCGGTTGCGATTGCTACTGGTCTGCATGCGGAGCAATGGCTCTTGGTATCGAATTACCCCCCAGCCGCGGCTGGCACTCTCGCCCGACGGCCGTGGGCTGGGGAAGACTAATGGATGACAAGCGATTGGGTAATTAAAGCGTCTGTGCCTGGGTGGGGGGGGGGGGAAGGGGCCCACTGAATCGGGCCAGTTTCGTAAGCCACCACCGCACAGCAAGGGGCTTTAATTGGCGACATTAAACTCCTCGAGACCGATCGGGAGTAGGTGTGGAGCTACAACGGTGATATCCGATTTCAGACATGACACAGAGACGTTCTTTGTCCGAGGTTCGCTTGGCAATTTAATTGCGGCCGATGGCTGCTGGTTATGGAGCAGTCTGATGTGAGTCTGCGGTGGGTTCAGTGGCACTTAAGGCGAAAGTGCATTCCTCCCAAGAGGGACGACCCTGCTGATGGGAAGAGATTCGGCGGGAAAACCGAAGAGAAGACCATGGTTATGAGCTGTGACTTGGATCGGCGAGTATGTGCCCGTTGCCTGGTTGTAGGATAACTTGGCCGTAGTTTCTGTTCGAGACGATCCCAACAGCAGCCTGTGAAGGAAATTATCCCTCTCAGCATCCTCGGTCAAGTAGCGTACGGTTGCTTGGGGGAGCATGAATCATGAGTCGGACGGGTACTTAAAAATTGTCCCTCCAACCTAAACAGTTTCTGAGCTTTCGTTGCTCTCGAATGGGCTCCGCTGTTGAAGGACCCGTGTGGATGTTGTATACCACTTCGACACCACCACTGCTTAAGACCTGATCGGCCTACCTTCTTATTCTTTTTCTTTTGCTGGCGCTACAGTCCGGTGCACCGCAGCTAACAAACCTCTCCAGCTGGCTCCAATGATGCGCACCAAGTTAGCTGAAGTCCATCTCCACCGTGCGCCGATTGGTCTCCATTGCGGGTCGAAGATCGGCCAAACTCGGGTGCGTCATTTGAGGTTTCCGGTCTAAAGCTGACTTAAGGAATGAAGGCGTTGTGGCAAAGCAAAGCCTCGACAGGCGTGGGTTATCATTGTGTACCCTCGATGTTGCTCTGTGTCAGCACTCGGAAGTCGGTTCAGAGTATTTGGAAATCAACGTATTCCTTGACGGTTCTTTGTCGCGGCCAAACACAGAGCGTCAGGGCTTTATAGTCGCGTGACTGGTCGAACACAGTCGCTTGCCAGCACAGAGACGGGAGTAGCTACCAGGGTAGGCTGCGTTCAAGAAACGTGTTGGTTGACGTTTTTTTCGTCGTCTCGCAACATTGACAGTAAGCGGTTGTCTTGCGGTCTGGCCAGAACGTCGCCATGGTCAGCAATAACTTCGAGGTCGTCGGTTTACCGCGGAACCATGGTATCGTCGATCGTATACCATGGTTCCGCGTTAAACGTTTGTAAGTAAGTACACTACATCGATTCCCAATGCTCTCCTATATGGAGACGTAAACAGTGAGTTTTTTTGTGAGCGAAAGGTTCTGCGTGCGATCTTTGGTTTTTGGGGAATCAAGGAAAACGGCTTGACTGCTGTGCAATCAGATGAGCTTAGGCAGGCATCTGCGAATCCAAGCTTGAACGTCTTGGCTCCGGCAAGAAACATATTGAACTCTAAGCTAGTGTGACAACGTAAACGCTTTCTAATGACAAGCACAAATTGAAAAGGACCTCAACCAACTTGATGTGCGAAATTGAAGACTGCCAGAAGAAGTCATGTCGGTTGAGGATTGAGGTTGTTCATTGGCTGTGAAGAAGACGAAATGCTTCAACTGCCGACGAGAATTGCAGCCGACTTCAGACGGTGGAGAATCTGCAGAAGACATGCCTCTTGGATGAATATCCATTTTTGGTGGTGTGTGCATATGGAGCCCTAAGCTGGACCAGGAGTAAGCATGAGACGGTAGGTCTGCTTCTCGGTTTAGGCGAAAGAAAAATTCCTGAATGAAAAATTTGAGACGAAGGCCAGTTACCAGCAAGACCACGAGCAAAATTGACTTGATTCAAGTCGGACTCATATAATAATAATAGTATGGGTGGCGCTACATCCCGTAGAGGGCTAGGGCCTAGCTTCTCAGCAACCACTCGTGTTGTGCGTGGGGGACCTACAGTTTTATGTCGACTCCGAACGGCCAAGTTTGAGAAGCTTTTTCTAGACAGTAGGTAGCTAGATGTGACTGGCAAAGCAGATGAGGGTATTTTTGCCTCACTTAAGGTCCATTGGGCTGTCACTTCATCGACTTTTCCCGATACTCCGTTGACCAGGTTGGTTGGTTGATTTAAGTGGCTACCCGTTTTGGCTCAAACCGGGTACAAGTTGCGCTCCGTTTTGATACCACACTTCCTAGAAGGGTTAGCTAAATGCAGCTTGTGGGGTTTAGAAATTTGATTATGTTCGATATACTTTCTTTAGCGATCTGAGGCCGCTTAGGTGAAACGTGCAAGGGATAGCCCGAGTTGCGTGTGCTCGAGAATTGCGATTGGTCCTTTGTATTGCCTTTTACCTCTCTTCGTTTTTTCGAATTGCTTTATTCTTGCCTTCTCAGTGTCGGGTATTGGAAGCATGCTACGCATATGTAAGAAAGAGATGAGCAGTAATTGCAACTGGTTTATTTCTACGTGTAAAAGTGGCTTGCGATCACAAAAGGGAATTGCAGAAAATAGTCAGTAAAAAGTTGCGTGTGTAAAAGCAGCCTAAGGAAGGGTTTACTGAACTCGACATATCTTTGTTTGGCTAATGCTAGACAGTCACAGAGAAAGTGAGGCAGACTTTGCTTTGAGTGGGTGTAGAGGAAACTGCGACAGTGTGGGTTGAACGCTATTCCGTGTTTAGCAGCGTGGATGCGTATGGGCCAGTGCTCAGTGCTTACAGCCACGACTCTAGCGATTTCGGAGCAATTTCTTTTGTGGCGGTCATCAGTCCTTCTTTTCGTGTAAGAGGGCCAGGACTTCCTAGAGAATTTTGTACTTGGATGAATTAGTTCACCTTCTACTAGCTGAGGATAGGTAGTGTCGATACATGATGTATTTGTGGTGGTTGATTGGGCGGTCCACCAACTCACTGGGGGCGTCGCCGGAGGCTCCTTGCTTGGCCATTTAGTCGGCAATCTCATTACCCTCTATATTTGCTGTGGCCTGGCACCCAGAGGGGAGTGATATTGCACCTGCTAATGGCCTTTTTGAGTTCTTCCTTACACTGTTGCACCAATTTAGAGGAAGTGATCTGATGATCCCCTCAGACCTACTTGACTTCATCGCGATTACCACTGCTGATGTTATATGTTGCGTGGTGGTTTTTAGAAATTTAAGGATGTCCTTTATAGTTATGTTCGCTATATCTTCAAGGCTGTTGAGGAAATAGCTACCCATATGTCTTATTCTTGTCTCTGCAAGTGACGGGCAAGTTCCGTGGTAATAAAGCACAGTCTCCTCCTCTTCCTCAGTCGCTGCAGCTTCTACAGAAGTCATTGTAGGGCGCTTCTAGTCTTCTGCCATGATTGCCAATTAGGTAGTGGCCTGTAGTTACCCCTACTACTTTACTAATTTCCATCCTATCAAGTTCCAGGAAGACTTTCGTTTTCGATGGATCTAAAGTAGGCCTTATCGTTTTCGATAATGTCCAATTCCGCCCATTTCCGGTTAGTTTTTTTCATGGTGTCTGTCAATAGCATTGTTGTTAAGGCTTTCAATGGGGTCTGAGGTGTCTGCTGATTTTGTGCCAGTGGTAGACTCGATCCCTTTCTTGCTAATTAATCAGCTCTTTCGTTGGCCGGAATAATGTGTCAGAGTTTTATTATCTTGGAGTTGATCGATGGTTTTTCCAGCCACCTGACTATCTATGTATATAATAATAGCTCTTTCCCTCTTGAATAGCTGCTACTTCTGCATGGGAGGCCCATAGCTACGAGGGGCGTTCAATATGTTCTCGGTACCGGGGTGAAGCTGTGGTTGTGTATATAAATTGACTTATTTATCAAGTAATTCTATTATTTTAGTGCATTCGTGTAAATTTTGGTGCATTCATGTAAATGTCATATAAATGTGATTATTAATTTGCGTTTTATCTCTAGTTAAACATAATCATAATGGCAACTGAGACGATGATGGTGAAAATTGAGCATCGCGCTGTAATTAAATTTCTCACTAAGCAAGGAAAAAGTCAAAAACTATTCATGAAGAGATGGTGGCTGTTTACCAGGGTTTCGCACCTTCATTATCAACTGTGCAGAAATGGTCAAGTGAGTTCAAGAGAGGCGGAGAGAGCATTGAAGACGACCCCCGCTCCGGCGCCCCAGCTACTGCTTGTACGGGAGAAAGAATCAAAGAAGTCGAAAAACTTGTTCTTGAGGATGCCCGAATAAAGGTGAAAATGATGGCAGAGATCACCAAGCGTTCAATTGGTACCATTCACACCATTCTTCATGACCATCTTAACTTTTCAAAGGTCAGTGCAAGGTGGGTGCCACGAATGCTCACAGCGCCTCAGAAAAAAGTGAGAATCGCATGCTGTAGAGAGCTTTTGGAGATGTGTAGTGAGAACGCGGACGGTGTTATGGATCGAATTGTTATTGGTGACGGAACACGGGTCCACCACTATGACCCTGAAAGCAAGAGTCCATGCAGTGGCATAAAAAAGGAACAGACCCCCCGAAGAAGTTCAAAGTCACTCCGTCTGCCGGGAGGCTCATGGCCACAGTTTTTTGGGACTCAAAGGGAATCTTGCTCATTGAGTACAAAAAAAAAGTTGAAATCATCAACGCTACATCCTACGCTTCCACTTTGCATAATTTGCGGGAGGAAATTAAAAAAGAAAAGACGGGTAAACTCGCAGCGGGTGTGTTGCTTCTTCATGACAACGCTCCTGTTCACACCGCGCGAGTTTCCAAGGCTGCTGCGCGAGATTGTGGTTTCGAAGAAATCCAACACCCATCCTATAGTCCAGACCTTGCCCCTAGTGATTATTTCCTGTTTCCGGATTTGAAAAAATGTCTTCGTGGAAAAAGATTTTCGGATGACGAAGAACTCAAGTCGGCAATAAATGGGTATTTTGCAGAGAAAGAGGAAATTTATTTTTTTGAGGGTTTAAAAAAGCTTATCTCAAGATGTAACAAATGCATTGATGTTAGGGGAGATTATATTGGAAAATAAAAACAATTTAAATTGAATTCGCATTTTCCTTCATATCGATACCGAGAATATATTGAACGCCCCTCGTATTCATAGCTCGGGCGATCTAGCGTATACACCGGAGCCTGTGCCTTCCTCCGACTTAGAGCCGTCAGTGTATATTTCCTCGGCAGTGGAGGTGCACACATTTTCTCCTTCACACTCTGTTCTTGTGGGGATTAATGTTTTGTGCTTCATTTCGAAGTCCTCAAAAGGTGTCATAGAGTCCGATTGTTAAGGAGTCTTCGAGTTATGAGGAGTCTTCTGATGTGAGATTTTTCCCATTGCTAACGTTCCCTCAGTCTTATTGCTGCATGCGTGGCTATAAACTTCCCATGTTTGCCCATGTTATGGAGATTAAGATTTCGAGAGCCGCCATGGGTGTCGATCTGAGTGAACCTGTAATCCAGCTGCATGCCGATCTTTGTATTCTGCTTATTCTGGTCAGGTTTTGTTTAGTTTCTAGTGCCATCCACCACACTAAGACAGGTCTTACTACTGCGACAACGCTACGGACGGCACTCAATTCGGACTAGTGCTGTGAAAAATGTCGAGAATCGCTCAAAACGGCCCAAGCTGATTGCCCGAGCTATCTGGTTTCCAACTATCCAGCTTTATTGAGATCCTTTTGTTCCAATCGTCATTACGGACAGCTTTGAGGCAGTAAAGGAGTCTAGTCCGCAGTCCGCAACACCGACACTCGTGAGTAATTACTTTCGTCAATCGATGAGCCCAAGATGCAATGGAGTAATAGGGGGGCCAAGCTGCACTGCACCCCGTTCGACGAGCTGAATCGCAAGTGTGCCACCATCATCCTCCTCGACACAGAAGCTACCCACTTAGCCTGCTGCAGCCCTCATATAACGCCTCTGTACGGCGTAGAGACTTGGATAATTTGTGGATGAAGAAGTCCTTGGTCTGTTCTAGAGAAGAGTTCCGCGTGCGATCTCTGATCCTGTTTGCGTTGATGACACTTGGTGGAGGAGATTCAAACACGAACTGAACAGCCTTCACAGTGACTGGGTCTAGCTAGACGTCGAAGGATCCAACGACTAAGGCGGCAGGGCTATGTAGAGTGCATGAACAACTTAGTCTTTGACCAGGAACCTGTGAGACATGTCTAAGGTAGAGCAACCAAGTGAAGAAGGACCTCAAACACCTTTGTGAGTGTAATTGGAGGCAGCTAGTCGTACTAGTGACTTCTTGCTTGTGACCCAGCTCCATTCCAGACTGTAGTGCTACTCAAAGAAGAATAAGCAGAACCGCTTCTAGAAAATTTCATGGTTGTCTGTTTGTGCCCACTAATGATCTACACTATTGGACTTATCCGCATAAAAGATTGACATCATGTCAAAGTCCACCAGAAACCGGTTATAGGCTATATATTCCTATTCCTTAGTCTCCTCAGTCTGTGACACTGAAGCCTAGACGATACCAAGCTCCAACGAAGAGTTTCTTGATTTGTAGGAGAGGATGGCATTATTTCCTGAATTAACGAGGAACCGACGAGCGGCGAGCGACAAACTTTGCTTTAATTTTGGCATGTCTATTGACTTGGCCAGACGGAGTGGAATCACTCCACCACCATACTGTTCCGGAAAGCCTTCATCTTAAACACCAATTAAGACCAAAACCCAACAAAAATGTCAAAAAAGCTCTTTTGAACCACGTCAAGTCACTCCGTTCAATGTGGGCTCCAAAGCAAAACGCATTCCACTACAGAGCCCACATCACCTCCTCTACCAACCAGACAATCCACTTCCGCATTTCGATGGCTGATCGCCTAACCAGGTCATTCGAAGTGTCCCACAAATGCGCACAAAGTGATCATCGCCGTCTACTCCCCCTCCCCCCACCTTGCATGGTATCGCGTCCAGACAGCCCCAAAGAATGGCAGACCAACGCGCCGTCTGCGCAGCACCCAGCCCAGCAGGTTGTCTCTCAGATGTTGGCACAGAAATGTCGATCGGTGATTTTGAAAGAAATTAATGTTCACTTTGTCCCGCTCAGTCACTGTGTGCGCAGTGTGTGTGTGTTCGCCTTTACGATTCATTTCACTTTGTCTTGTCTGGTCTCCCACCTTGGGCGCGAGAAGATCATTCCTGCGCTGCGCGGCGCAGTGCGATCGCCTAGGAACACTTACCTTCCATTGACGCACCGATCTGCGTCGCAATCGTCATTTCACGCCACAGCACAGAGGCTGTATCGCACCAAAGTGCCGCATTGGCGGTGGCACGACGACCGGTCCACCGACCGATCCAGCGATCAGCGGCGATCTATAAATATTAAATGGATCCAGGGATGGGTTGAAATTTACGCCTCGAAGGGGGATATTTATGATGTGGCGAATGGCAACATTTCGCTGCAATAATAAATGTCATCCACGCTGGATGGCGATCGTTTTTGTTGCCGAATCGGGGACAGGATGGCGGTGCGGATTGGTCGGACGGTTGTGCTGCCGTCACCAGCATCCGATAAACAACGGTGGCGTGTGGTTGCTTGTGCCTGTGTGTGTGCGAGAGTGTATATCATTGTCGCCATTCAATCGAGCAGCTATCTGTCCTCTTTCGCGATCGTTTTCGAGATCACTTCAGGAGAAATGCTCCGATGTGGTGCAGTCAGATGGCATCTGGAATGCATCAAGCGGACTCTGAGTGACTGCGATTGAACAGATGGCAGATGCAATCGGGACGAGGTGAGATTGGACGTTGAAGAAACTTGAAAGCGGCTCACACTCTCTCGCTTACGTGGCAACTTCTCAGCAAGGATCTGGTTCTGGAGTTGACGTCCATGCTTGACGCCTAGAGTTAGAGGCGGACATGCGTTCAAAGACTTGACAGACCTCACTGATGAGAAGGCGGCAATGCAGCTAGGCCTCATGTGGTCTGCTTGAAACGAGTCGTTTCTTTGACTTGAATTCAGTTGGCTTGGTGATAGGTTCTTGGTCTTAAATGCATCAAGAACCGACGGGAAAACTGAGTTCATGCTTCGGGTAGCCCTAGACTTGGCAGATGGGGGAACGATGGGCTTTTGTTGTTTTTTGACGCTTAAGTCTTAAGTCCGCTAGCGAATTATGTGCTTTAACTCGAATTGGGCCACCAAACTTGGAACTGTCAGCCGATGCACTCAACGTTTGGCGTTCAAAAATTCTGAGACGCCAACGATTTCACTCAAAACGCGTCAAAACGAAAAAGCAACATCACTCAGCTCCTGAACTAGGCAATGTCAATTTTGTCCAAGTAACTCCACACCACCGGCATAGAAAGTAACAATCGGGAAGTGCCCCAATCCCAGCAGACAATGTCATTTCCCGCCAAGTCCGCTGTTTGGACACGCAACATTCGCCAAACAATCACCGACAGCCAGGAACAGCAAACACACTCCGAACAAAAGCCGCCAGCCAGAGCCGCCACGAGCGCGGCGTCTGTGTTGCATCCAATCCGGTCACCACATGACCACACGTCACTGTTGTCCCTTATGAGCGGGCCCCCATCGACAGCGTTGGGTGCTGATGAAAACTTCAGAGCGAAGCAAATCAACCAAGGACGACCGGGTGGAGGTCCATTGTTCGGAATTTCTTTTGAAAATGACCTCCCCTCCCCCCCCCCCCACACACACCAGTTGGCCAGTGAGTCTGCGTTTTATTTTCGCTTTTACAAGTCACTTTACCCAGGACAATGGACCGTCGAGGATGGAGGCTGGCCAATACACAAAAAATACGTGCCGCAGCACACAAAAGCGGACTTTGCAGGTTAATTGTAAAAGGGGTCAGGAAGGATTATTGTTTCGGCACTGGTTTGGTTTTCATCTGTTTTTTTTTTTTTTGTTTTGTTTTTTGCACAAGAAATTGTTTTACAATTTTGATTGGGGCACAGCGTGCGGGTGGAGTTTGTTTATGTTTTTCCAAGGCAAAGTGAATGGGCAGCAGGTCAGGGAGCGGTCCAATGATGCCGAAAGTTAGAGCGGGGGTCTGTTGATTAAAAATTAGGACACTCGCTGATGGTTCGCTTGGCAGGAACAAGTGCCAGTCGAAGCTAATTGAAATTAAGTGAGGCTGGTTGTTTTTTTTTTGGGATGTTGATGGGGCTTAAGACGGGTTGGAGGGATGTTGACTCAAAGGAGTTCGACTTTGTTCTTCGCTTTTGGTTGCGTTTGATGGCTGCATCGACGTACATTTGCTTCTGAAGGTGACCGGCAGTCAGGAACGGAGTTTCTGCCGAAGGCAGTACCCAGCAGGCGATGTTGCCTGCATTTCAATTAAAAGCTCCGACCACCGCCTTAAGAATTATGTGGCTCGGTGATGGCTCTAGTCTCTAATGTCTAATGTTGTTTTTCAGCACACTAGGGCTATGTAGCACTGCACGAGCAGAGGAGTGTCCTATCCTCCTCGTCGTCGTCCATTCAGCGGGCGTGGGTGCCAACTGCTCAGCTCCGTGCTATGACGTGGATGAGAGTTCTGACAGCAAAATCTAAGTCTAAATAGATTTCTTGTACGAGTGAGGTTCGCCCGTTTGTCTCACTTGGACTCCTCTATCATCAAACGATTCGCTGATGGTGGGAAAAGCAGGCACAGCGGAAGAGAGGGCTAAGCTGAGAAGTAGTGTGGCGTTCTCGAAACCATCCACCAGCATAATCGATCCGAACCGTCCTCTCCGATTAAAAGACAATACGTTAAATTCCACGATTATGTAAATTGCCACGCCTCAGCTGCATCTTTGAAGTCAGTCAGGCCAATGAGGCTCGATCCAAGGGGGAGGACAAATGATGCCTTAACACGAACGATGTGATTATGCGCATCCGACATAGTGAATAAGTGCTCGCCTTTGGCGACAATTAAAATGCATTTAAGTCGCTGCTTAACCCTACTAACCCATCTGAAGGCAACTGTAGATTAAGTTGTATTTTCAAACACTTCCCACATACATATGAAGACGTGCGCCAGGTTCTAGCATGCATGCCGTAGTGCTATTCGTAGCAACGCTGCCGAGTGTGAAGACAGTTATCTGAGTTTTGTAGCCAACGGCATGGATGCGGTCAAGCGGAGTGAATGATGCTCGAGAAAGATCGATTGTCATCGCTCGAGCTTCGTCTATGAACGCGTGGGACAAACTGAGATTATATGCAGAACTTTAACACTAAGCTAGATCATACTAGAGGGTAAGGTCCTCTATTAGTTATGCAAAAATGGAGATAACCATCACACGATTGAGCATCTAGGAAGATCTCGCCACAGCAGGAAGGGTCCTCACTGACAGAGTCTAGTAAGTGACGAGCCCATCAACTGGGGTTAGTTACAGTTCGGCAAGCTCGATTCGACAAACGTTGCGAGAATGAACTGATTTTTACCCCGGTACACCGTAGCGTCTGCTCCCGTCGTTGGATCACCGCTCCCTCGATACAAGATTGGACATGCACACAAGACAACAAGGATAAGAGCTAAGATGCGTGTCATGAGTATTATGACATATATAAGGGCACCTCACACGCTCATACGCTCTACCGTAGGGCACCTCGTTTTGCTAAGTCGACATTTTAGTGTTTCATGTCCGAATTCGAATTAACCTAGCTTCTTGGGGAGCTATAGTCCAATCCCTGGCTGGTTGCCTCCAGTTGCGCCCAGCAAGTTGGTTGTGTTCTTGCCCCACTTGTGTGCGTCACCCTCAACACTGGCATCCTCCATTTCTTGGCGTCACCCAGTCGTAAAGTCGAAATTGTCAAAGCTTTGCCATGGCAATTTGTGCAGACACAAGTCTCTGCCAAGTCTTCTACTTTCGCTTCCCCGTGGTGAAATCTGGGAGTCGAACATAGCACCTAGACAGAGAGCAGAGTCCAACATCGACATCAATTTTAGTGCCATTGGCCACTATATAGTCAGGGATCAGGTCTGAAAGGATCCATCGGGAGTTGGAAAAGGGTTGACTGCGGATGGGCCCTAAGGCCCTCAGAGCTTCTTCGTCTTTACCGGCTTTCAGTTGCTGATTGTCCTTTGCAGCTTACTCAGCATGGTCACATAAATGACTAATGAGGGATTTTCAGCGTGTTCGTTATCTGCCAGCTGACGCGTAATTTTTTGTCAAACATGCTTAGTTGTCATTGCCATTTCATCATGGAAAGAGAGCTTCTGTTCGCCTATAAACCGAGGAGTATTTCGGGAGACAAGCTGCTTTTGCAGTTGGAAGGAGAGACACGGGTAGAGGCCGACGAACTGGTAAAGTGGCGAAGCGAAGCTTTAACGGGCACCGAAGAGGTCCAGGGGCAATTGCAAATGAGGAACGACTCAATGGTCATCGTCGTTGCAGACAGAGGACTGGTTCTAGCAGTGAAACAGTATAACTGGATCCCCGGTATTCTGGGCCATATATGATAACCAAGGTGTTGCCCAATGACAGGTACGTGGTGGAGGACATTCCACAAGTGTAAACCAACCAACGGAAGCTGTACACCGTCATGGCAGCTGACAAGCACAATCATTGGTGCGAGCTCTCAGATGGAGGTTTTGCTATGATGACGCTAGCGAGGAAGACAGCTCCGATCAAGAGGACGAGTTGTATGATAGGATTGCCGAGCTGTAATGTTACTGTTTCAGCGTATAAAAGCCTGTCACAGAGACTGTGCGAGTTGCAGTCACACAATATATCGAAGCGGGTCTGGTGGTTTCATTTCGTAGTTCTTGCATTTAGCTTATCATATTATTACATTTTATCATCGGAATATTTGGCCACGGTCGATATAAGCCGTCTACTGATCACGCAACTTAACCTGTAATGTTACTGTCTACTGATCACGCAACTTAACCCAACGTGGCAGCTAGTCGTATGCGTAGAGTGTGTATAGAGGAAACTATTGCTGTTGCATCCGGCAGTGTTAATGAAGATAATTCTTCGCCACAAATTGTCTTCAGTGGCGAAGCTTATTTCTGGTTTAATGGGTTTGTTCATAAACAAAACCCTCGTTTTTTGTCAAATGAGGAACTTCAGGCAATACAAGAGCTGTACTAGGAAAAGTGTCCCGTTTGCTGCAGTCTATGCTAAGATTGAAGCACGACGGCTCGGCGCCCGCATTTCAATGATTTCGACATTTTGTTCGGCCAAAATACGTGAGCTGAACCTGGTCGACATGTGGTTCTACCAATACATCGCAATATGTCACACTGTACGCCAATGGATGGACCAATTGTGAAATGAGTTCGGGGAGCAATTTATTTGAATCGACTTTCGCTACGAATTTGCTGTTTAATTCGCGCGATTTGACGCATTTGAAATACTTTTTATGCGAACACGTCAAATCCCACGTCTATGTCCATAAGTCAGCGCCAAATGCCGAGAAAAAATTCAATTCAATTTATTAAAATTAATAAAGGTACATTAAGACATAAGTCCTTTATAGTACTATGTATAATACATTTAGAGTAGATTTAAGAAATAATTCAAAATATACAATACAACAATTAATAATAATGAAGGATAAAATACATGTAGAGATTTAAATTAAATAAATATATAGGAAAGAAAAAAGTTGAAAAGGAAGGAAGTGAAAGTAGAAAGAGAATGGCAGAGAACTGATGAAATTAGGAAAGGGAAGAAAAGTATTGAAAAATGGCACATTTGAAGCGTTTGGTGTTAAAAATTATTCTAATGTTAATTGGTAAAGAGTTCCACAGTTGTACAGCATAAATGTAGAAAAAGCGTGATGAATTATGAAGGCGATAGCGTGAAGATATTAGAGCCCGTGTTCTTAGAGAATGAACAAAATTGAGCTTGTCATACAGGTACATTGGAGTCTTATTCATTATAATGTTATGCAGGAAAATGCTGCTTCTGGCGTCTAGGTGGTGTCTAAGAGAAGTTCCCAAAAAATCTCTAGTCAAGTTTGATACATGATCATGACGGCGCAACCCGTAGATATATCTGACGGCATCATTAAGAGCTACCTCTAGCTTTCGTTGGGAAAAGGAGTCGAGTTTACTGTAAAAAAACTTCAGCAACTTATGGTAAAAAGTGGTAAAATAAGAGAAGAAACAAGTTTTCTTCTCGTATCAGTCGGGATAAAACTATGACTCAGCCAGAGCTTGCGGAGACATCCATATATCCGTCTTATTACACTGTTTGCATGGTCGTACCCAGGCAATTTAGTGTTAATAACAAACCCAAGACTAGTCGCTGATTCAACCATGTCAAGTTTATCTCCCGATATGAACACACATGGCAAAGCGCTAACATTTATATTTGTTTTGGATTCAAGTACGATTTTTTAGGATTCAAGTGTAAGCCATTATAGACAGACCAAGTACAGATTCCATCCAAATCGTAATTAACTAGATCAACTATGTTGTTGCTGCTTAGTCGTATACATTTGCACATCATCTGCATATAAATGGACAGTTAAGTGTTTACACACATATACGGCAGGCTAATCGGCGTGGCTGAGGAGCGAGGAGCCCTGTCAGACCACCAGTACGGCTTTAGGAAGTCGCGCTCCACCATCGACGCCATCAAAGAGGTGGTAGACACAGCAAGTGAAGCCATAACGGGTACAAGATGGAGGGGCGGTACAAAAAAATACTGTGCCGTAGTTACGCTGGATATAAAAAACGCGTTTAACTCGGCGAACTGGTCCTGCATAATGAGAGCCCTGAATAGGACTCATTCACACCGCAGTACCTGAAGAGGATTATCGTCAGCTACTTTACCAATATGAAACTGAGATACCAGACTGACGATGGTACTAAATACTACGACGTCTCTGCAGGCGTTCCACAGGGTTCAGTCCTTGGACCCCCCCTGTGGAACTTAATGTACGAGGGAGTACTGAGACTAAAGCTGCCACATGGAGTCAAGGTCATCGGCTTTGCTGACGACATCGCGGTCGTGACGGTGGCCAAGCACATCCACAAGGTGGAAACCGCCGCAAACGAAGCAATCGCCAGGATCAAAAATTGGCTGGAATCTTCCGACCTTGAACTGGCTGACCACAAGCCAGAGGCTGTTTTAATAACCAGCCGAAAGACTGTGGAATATGCAAACTTCCGGGTTGGCTCCCAGCTAATTAGATCCAAGGAAGCACTGAAATACCTAGGAGTGATGCTCGACAACCGACTTAATTTCAAAAAGCATGTCGAATACTGCAGCAGGAAAGCGTCAAAGATGCAGGCAGTACTTTCTGGTATGCTGCCGAACATAGGAGGACCCGGATACCCAAGAAGGATTCTGTTTTCCAGAGTGGTAAGTTCAATTCTTCTATATGCTGCGCCAGTCTGGTCGAGTGCTCTCTCTATAAAGGCGACAGCTAAGAAGCTCTCGTCACCATACAGGCTCTGCGCCATAAGAACAATCAGCGGCTTCCGGACAATTTCGGAAGAAGCAGCCTGTGTGATTGCGGGTATGGCCCCCATCGACATTCTCGCAAATGAGATGCATAGGGTCTACGTAAGGCGATCGACGAACCGGCCAGAGACTGGCGTAAACAGGATAAGGAAGGAAGAAAGAGCAGCCTCAATGACAATGTGGCAAGCCAGATGGGACACCTCAAACAAAGGTAGATGGACTCACAGACTGATTCCAACAATCGAAACGTGGACAAAGAGAGCAAGCGGAAACTGCAACTTCCACCTTACGCAGTTTCTTTTGGGCCACGGGGTTTATCGAAAGTATCTCCATAGGTTCGGGCACGATAGCTCTCCCCTTTGTCCAGAAAGTGAGGACTCTGAAGAAGACGCAGAACACACGACTTTCCACTGCAGACGATTTGAAGGGACAAGAATAAATCTACCAACACCGGAGCTCCTAGTCGGTCATATGACGGAGTCAGCCGAGAAGTGGGAGGAAATCTGTTCCTTCATATCAAACTTGCAGATCGAGCTAAGAAGGCTTGAAAGAGTAAGGCGAGCCGAACAGGCAAACAGAGTCGATCCAGCTTGAGTCGCTAACCAGCCCCGCTAAGTAATACCTAACGGCAGTTCCGCGGGGAGAGTGGTAGAAGAGTGCAGGGTGTGGGTTAGTACGTAGGCGTATTCCCGAAATCGAGAACTTGGGTTTGCGAATCGTGCATGCTAATGGCACGGGCTATTAGTATCTTTCGAGGATTGCCACATCCTTGCACGCAACCAAAAAAAAAAAAAATCACTGACGGCAAATCATTTATAAACAAGGAAAAAAGAATGGGTCCAAGAATAGATCCTTGCGGAACGCCCTGTTTAACTTGTAGAAATGCAAAAAGGGAATCACAGTTGACTACTCTTTGAAATCTATTCGACAGAAAACTACTTATTATATTCACTGCATTGTCACTAAATGAAAAAGATTTTTTAACCTCTAGCAGAGTATTTTGTGGTTAATTTTGTCAAAGGCCTTAGAGAAATCAAGAAGACAGAGAAGAGTAACACATCCTTTATCATAGTTTTGTCGGATGTCCTCCAATATGTTGACCATAGCTGCAGAGGTACGTACTGTGGTTAGCTCTGAATCCGGACTGCCCTACATAGAGTAGTTTATTGCGAGACAGGTAGTCAAGAAGTTGTTTGGAAATAACTTTCTCTAAGACTTTTGACAAACGTGGCAGAATGCTAACAGGTCTAAGATCCGCTGCACACGTTGGATTAGTACTTTTGGACTTGGAGATCGGTAATACCAGCGCTATTTTCCAGGAACGAGGAAAAGTAGACGATGTAATACAGTGATTTAAAACATGGGTTAAGTGGGAGATCATAAAAGGCAGGATCATTTTAATAAATCGCAAGGGCACTCCATCCTCCCCAACTATATCAACTTCAAATTGCCTTAAACCAGGTTGCAGAACTTGATCAGTAAGATTAAAGGAACTCTCCTCCCTTCACATTTACTAGTATTTTTATTACCAGACACTACAATTTGTCGTAAGTTATTCCACAGTTTTTTAGGAGGAAGCATAGTATTTAACTTGGTGGCCCGTGGCGTTGTGGGTATGTGTGTCGACTCCTACGCACTTGGACCTACCTGCCTAGCTTCGATTCTTGGTACGACAAGAAATACTTTTCACGGCCTCACCTCTTTCGAATCACTGACAATGCTTAAAGAGTATAACTGTCTAGAAAAAGCTTCTCAAACTTGGCCTTTCGGAGTCGGCATAAAACTGTAGGTCCCTTCCACTCGTGATAGAACAATAGCACGCACAACACGAGTGGTTGCTGAGAAGCTAGGCCCTGGCCCTCTACGGGCTGTAGCGCCATCCATATATTATATTATATATATATATATATATTATAGTATTTAACTTAGAAGCAAAGTAATTTCTTTTAAAAACCGCGACATTACTCGTGGCATTAGCGAGATATCAGCCACTATGGTCGACAAATGGAGTCAACATTGAACTTTCCGTATGGTCTACCATAATCATAGTCATGTTCAATATTTACATAACCTAATCCCCACGAAGTAAATGGCAGACATTGTTCCATGGACTCAAATGAAAATAGTGTAAACTCATGCAATTTTTACTGGAACCGTTTGATAATTAAAAACCAAACGCTTTAGAAATCACCTTGCAGTTTCAGGACAAAAAATCCTATAAACTGTAAGTGCTTCTTAAGTTCTTAAGTGACGTTTGACTGCCATTTCAGTGCGTATGATACTTGTCGATCGGATAGTCATGGAGATTGGTCTGTAACAAATTGCTGTGAAGCAGCTATCTCCCAACTTGCTGCTCGATCTCTGAATGTAACATCAAGCTTTTGACAATCAGCACCATAATTACAGAATTCCACAGAGAACAGAGATAATAAATACGAAGTCGTAGCTCTGCCCATTCACCACCACGACCAAAACCCCTTAACACACCAGTATCTCGCCTACGCACGAAGAAAAGAAAAAAATGTGCCCTTTATCGTCTGCATGCCCATCACCCTTGTCATTCTGATCTCCAGTCCACCGCACAGACCCTCGCTTCTAGCCATGCACCTGCGAGCCGGATCACGAACACGTATAATTCCTCAATTAAAAGCAAAACTGTCACACCAACCAGCCCGGCCATCAAATACCTCATAACGAAGCAGAAAATATCCGACATCCGAATCCCCCAGAGTCGTCCGTCCACTTGTCGGGTCGCGGATCAACCGCCGACGAGGGTCCAAGGGCCAGTGACAGATATCAAGTGAACCACCGCGCAGGCGAACAAAAAACGTATCTTTTCCGCTCATTACTCTTCATTTGACTCGAAACGCACTCCAGTAGAACTAATTGCCACTTTGTGGCCCATGATGGACGAACCATTGTTCGTGGAAGAAGTGTCGCAACCCGCCAGACACCGTCACATGGTTTCCCAATTCCGAACAGCATAGCCCGGTGTCCAGCAGTGCAGCCAATATCAGCGGCCGCGGATCTTGCGATCGCCCCAATAGATGGAGACATGATGCCATCATAGCCGCTCCGCACCGAACACACGTTAGATGGGACACAGTTCCGTTCGAATGCAAATAGCTCGCGCTTGGAACCACTAAGCGTGCAACGTACGAGTGTTCTTCTGCAATCATCCTCAGCCCGGTGGTGGCCCAATCGTTCAAGCTGTTAGCTGCTCGCTGCTGCCGCAGCGGCGCGGCCGCATGGTGAAATCTTGGACACGTCCTCTACAGATTCGGTCAAATAACTCATGTCGAGCGCGGCGATCGCCGCGGACGGTGCCGCACCGGCCACACTCTGGGGACGATGTGTGTACTTCGCGCGCGAGTGACCAGCCAGTCGGTGTCTCGGTGTCGGTGGCGTACCGGAGAAGAAGAAACCGCGGCCAAAGTCTCGCTTTCTTGCCCTGCTTGACAAAGTGGAAAATCCGAAATAGAAATTTGGGACACATACGAGCAAGTACACGCAGATCGGTGGCAGCACTCGGTGGTGAGTAGATGGTGACCAGGCAGCAGCGACGCGGCTGATGAGATGCAGAGGTGTGTAACTCATGCGCTGGATTAGCGGCGGCTCATGCAATGCACCCAAGTGGTTGCGGGCTTAATTGAAATGCTAATGTGACCAGCGGACCGGGACACGGTGTCACAGTCAGGCGCGGAGAGTGATGCGCAACGATTTCACAAGAGCCGTACGGTGTAGTGTTTTGTGGGTGGGACGAGGTGTTTTGTGAGTCCTTAGAAGTGTGAGGGTGTGGTTGAAGCTACGTGTCGACTGGTAGTTGGGAGCAGGTTCATTTCACTCGCTTGAGGGTTGAATATTTCGGAAGTTTTTGGTGCTAAACAGCAATTTGTTTAGCTGCCTGTAGGCAAGGCACATGTGACCCAGTTTCGGTGAATCTTCTTTCAACTGATCCCATGCGAAAATACGCTCAATAAACTCTGTTTTGATGCGGAAGTGTGGCAGTAGCTCATTACCATGCCGTCGCTACTCTTCATGGGTAACCTCTAACCCCCCGGTAGTACGCCAACTTTACGATGCCGATGATCCTCGGGGAAATTAATTTACGGCCTCTGCCAAAGTCATATACCACATGCCGGGCAAGCGGTCAACCGCTGGATGACAGCGCTGGTCACAAATCAATCGAAGTGCAACGACGGCGAGCCGTCGTCTCACGGCTGCCAGAGTGCGCTTACTAACGGCGACACGATCCACTGCGGTGAGCTGGCCAGCATGGACGAACCTAACCCACCAGTGGATGCACACAGATGTGCGCTGATTAGATTAGATTAGATGGATCGCAGTAAATCTCCCCAGTTTGGCTTGCATTCGCTGCGGCCAGCTACGAGCCGGAAATTTATGAGCACTCTCGTGATAACCGCTAGAGATTCATCGCAGCCTTGCAGATCTTAATTAGATGCCGTAACATAAATTCGGACAACGCTGCTGTGGTGTGCGATGGCTTAGGTTAAGTGGTCTGTGATTGGTGGACTTTGTGAATGGGGATTAAGTTAAAAGTGGATTTCTATTTTTTCAATGTTGCCAGTGGGCTATAGACTTGGGGAGGCATCTGTTTTATGGGAAGCCACATAAGATGTGTGGCCTCTTAAAAAGGCAACGCCATCTTCTTAAGAAAGGGTCTTTCGACGTTTAAATGGTGCGGCTTAAGTGCAAAGTTTCACCAGCTGATAGTGCTTCAGACATTGAGGCTGGATGACATGACTATTGAGGAGTGTTAGGGCCTGAATGACGGCTTTACTAAGCAACCCAATGCATCGTAACTGTGGACATCGGAGGAGGAATTCGTGGCAATTTGTCTTTTAGCTCAGGAATTGCCACTTTCAGGAAATCAACTGAGCTTTGATGGCGATGTCTGATAAGCTTGGCTCCGCTAAATAACCACCCAACGCTACAGAAGGTCGATGCATTTGCTGACGGTTTGTCTGTGCCATGATCCACTAATTCCCTGGTTAACAGAGACATCAGGATTCTCACGTTTTTGCCGCTGATCTTGCCCTCGTCGTTGCTAAGGCTTGAGATTCCATATGGGAGGTTGTCCTTAGCGCCTTCGTTGGGTCGGTTTACCCTTTTCGGAGTCTTATGGGCTTGGTCTTGGGATATCGGTCTTTTGAACGTTTTGTTCGTGGGGGTTCGTGTCCCGCCTCTTGCCCACCTGATGCATGGTTTGCATTTTGCATTGTCAACCGTCCTGTCATCCTAGTAGGGCCTCTGATTCTGGAGTTTCTGAACGCCTGTCGGTTCAGTTTGGTCTGCCGATGTAGGCTGATCTCCCCTTTCCTCGTTTGATTTAGTCGTGTGTCTCGTTTGTAACGTTCAGCCGCCACAGCGTATATGGGCTTACTATGACGACAGCCCATTTACGACAGTTGCCCGCCAGGTCACATGCCGGGGCTCGTTAGTGGTTGAATTTCCTCTCATCCATTCATTCTTCGACGCGGTTTGCTTTCACCACCACTCAATCGCGGGTTGATTGCTTCTTAGCTTTGGCAACCCTATCTGGAGGCCATCCACTATGGGTGACCCTGAATTGCCATCGCCCTCCAGAGTCGCCACGAATCCCGAGCACCTCGAGTATTGAGTCGCTTGTTTGGTATGTGTGCCGTCTTGCTGGAGCCAGATTTTGTTGCAACCATTGACGGCAACGGTGTCCTCTGCCTCATATCGAAATTAATTGGGCCTGCTGACGCCGCCAAGCCATAAACCGCTCTAAACCGTCAATCTTGCGGCATTGATGCTTTTTTTGTCCGAAATCCGGATCTCCGGACAACATTTCCATCACCCATTTGGAAGGAAACTGCCGGCGTTGTCCATGATCCCCTGATCATCAATTCTTGCCTGAGCACAATCTTATGCGAAAGTAGACTCAAATCCAAGCGAAAATTTAGCCGGCAATGATTTGATAGCCGGTCTCTTCGGACATTTTGTGCCACAATGGGACAACCTGGTCCGTTGTGGATGTTTCTGACTCGATCACACAATGTCGGGGCCTTGTCGTGAGGTACCAGTGCAAATTGGTCTTGAATGTTTGTGGGTTGTAGCTGGTATGATCGTATTGAGGGTGGATTCATGTATTTTTCGACTCCAGCTTGCGCGGTGATCCCATGCAAGGTCGTTACCGAAGACTCACCGAACCGATGGTTTAGTTGAAAGTTTTCACAAAGAACCTCGCTTTGGATTCCATTAATGTGCCCCCATCTGCATATTGGAGCTCCTTTGATCTCCTCAAGATCGTCTTATACTATCCCCGGCATCGGCAGCAGCCACCACCTCGTGGTACTGATCGATTGACAATGGCACATTCCTTCTCGGCCGGGTACGCCCTCCTTTCGTAACCCCAGCCAAACAAACAGTTTTCAAAATTAACATTGAACTCCTTTCGAATCAGTTTTGGGTGAAATCTTTTTCGGTTTTCTCGTCATCTTCGGGCGCACACAACCATTTGCCGCTGTGGCGGCTGTACGCAGCTTTAATGACTCCCTCCCCCCTCCCCCATCCACTTGAGTTCAATCACTCATTCAGCGACCGTTGGATCGGTGGGAGTCGGCAACGGCGTCGGCGGCGGGGTGAAAGAAAATCACTGGTTACTCGCTTGAAAATTAATCGAAAAAATCATCATCTCACAGATGCCCAAAATAATATTGGCTATTGTCGATTACAATTATCTCACCCCTTCGCGCACACTCGAGGCCCTATGCTCGGCCCCTGCTGCTGGAGAGCTGGTGCCGTCGCTTCGGCCGCCTCCGCCGCTGCTGGCCATGACAAATGTTCATCTCGCTGGTCGCTCGTCTATTTCTGTATCGGATTTGATTGATTTTTTTCAGATCCCCAAGTGATGGAATCATTATGAAAAATTGCTGATCATTAGGTCTGCAGTTAGACGCGTCGGTTACTCCTATTCGGCACCCAATCGGTGATCAATGTGTGCGTACGTGTACGCGTTTGTGTGCATCCTTCAGGTAGTGAACGCGCGTGTGATTGACGAATGACAGATGTACCCATCAATTATGCGGCTCCTCTATCGCCTCCTCTGGCTCTCAGTGTAGCTGTGACTGACTGCGACGATACAAATGACAATGGGAATGCTCGGGCCCTGTAAGGATGGTAATGCTAATGTCTCCTCCTGCGAGGATTGATCATATTTTCAGCGTTTAATTGGAGTTGATGGTTCGTTGTTGCGCGTTTGCCGTTGATGTCGACGCAACAAACGATGACGATGACGACGTCCACGACCACGACAACGACAACAACGACGACGACGACGACGACGACGAAGTGATCATCAAGAATGTTTTGGTTGTCGTTCTGTTTCTTGTTTCTTTTCTTTCTTTTTTTTTTTTGTTCTTGGCCGCCAGGTATGACCGGAGCTAAATGATCTCAAGATTAATCGAATGACATTTGGAGTTAACATTTCGGGTTCTCTTTTTGTGCGTTCATCCATCAATCTACACACAATCTATCCTTGAGCCGCGCGGTTCCCAAGGGGTCCCTCTCGGAGCATAATCGCTGAGTTAATGGCTGTTTAGTCGTGTGAGAGGAGCCTCGTAGATACGCTTATCTACGTAATTGGTAGTCAGTGGACATGTGTTTTCCGAAGAGGCTATCACTTTGTCGGTGATTATGTTTACATTCGTTCGTCCTTTTAACAGGCTGACCGTGCGAGGTCGACGCATATGTGTGTGCTCCGGCCTGGTCAGGTGGGGGAATGAATTATGGAAGCGTGATGGACAAGTTGTCACTTCGTTCGTTTTTTTCTTTCTTTTTTTGTTTGTCAATTGATCTCTTTATATGAGTGATGAAGGAGATTTTAGATGGCTTGTGTGGATAAGACGGAATGTTAGAGTGTCACATGAGTCGACGGAGATGGGGACCGTCATCATCCACTGCTCGATGGACAGTGATGATATGCTTCATTGTCTAGTTTCTGAACAGGGCCCAATGTCAATTCAAGTGCTGCCTAGTTCTTCTCATTCAGAATCAGTATCGCGTCGGCTTGGAAGAGTGCATTTTAATTGATTCGCTTTACATGCATATATGCACTTCCTTCTTATTGTGAACCTGTTTTGGGGGCTTAAACTGTCAAGTGCCCACAAAATCGACGATCTCCTTAAAATTCAGCGAAAACCAAACCCGGGGAAATCTGGTTTTCAGAAGCTTTTGAATATCAAAGTGGAACTCGGCAAGGTTGTAGTTTAGCACGGCTTCTTTTTCCTGATGATGCAATTTAGCTCTGTTATCGAGGCAGAACTGTCTTAATGACCAGATGAACAAAAGAACGGATGATGAAGGCAGAGGGAAAGGCATGAAACACCGTATGTACAAGTGCAACATCTTGTTTTTGAAAAGCACATAAACTGCTAAACTGCCACCTGATGTGTTAGGTTTAACGACACCACCCAGGAAAACCCCATGGCTTGACATCGAGTACAGGCAGGCACATGCAACGCAGCTGGAAACCTACAAAAAGTTGCAAGAACAAAAAGCTCTTCGTGAGCTCTACGAACAGAGACGAAGGGAAGAGACCCGGCTTGTCAGACGGAAAACGAAAGAGCATGAGAAGCTTGCGATCGAGGAGATGGAAAGGTGCGACGGCAGGAATGACATCCGAATGTCTTTCCAAAGGGTGCCTGCCGGGACGAACTGGTAGTAGAGTCGCCATATATACCGAGAATCTGGAAAGATCACTCCTGTACGAGTAGACTATTAAACGGCTATGAGGACGCAAATACCGCTGTCCGGTAGAATGTTCAGCTCAATATGGATGGACGATGATAAATGAGACTTCTGAGGTAAAGATAGCAATATCAAGACTGAAGTCTAACTAGACTGAAGGTGCGCTGAAATCTATAAGGTAGCCGGAGATGATCTGGTTGGACGCATGCACCAGCGCATTTGTGAGATTTGGTAGGAGGAAGGCATGTCCGATGAGTGGAATCTCAATATCGTCTCTCAGATACACATGAAAGCCCACCCTTTTGACTGAACCACCTACAGAGGGATATGTCTCTTTAACATCGCGCACAAGATCTTTTTTGCCGCTTTGTGTGCTCGCTCAGTGTAGCTTTAAGCCGGAGGAGTCCATCACCATCACCACAGAAAAGACCCAAGACGTTCAAATCGACACCCACCACCTATTCGTCGATTTCAAGGCCGCATATGACAGCGTTCATAGAGACGTGCTGTACAGCGCCATGTCTAGATTTGCCATTCCAAGGAGAGTTCTATTCATTCTCGCTGCTCCATCAAGGTCGGTACCGAACTCACCGAGACCATCAGTAGCAACAAAGGATTTTGACAAGGCGACGCGCTGTGATGTGACTTTTCCAACATTATTCTTGAGAAATCGTGTAGCCAACACAAGAGGCACGATCTTGACCCAACAAACGGACGACATTGACGTGATTGGTCGAACACAGCCAATCCTTCTGAAGAAGCCAATGCTCTTCCCTTTCTTAAGTTCGTAGAGTTCACAAACTGGTCTCGTCCTTCTATGCATCGTCGCCTGATATCCTGCTTGTCAAACCAAAGACTATTTCTGGGTGGCGTTTTAAAACCCAGCACAACTTCTCTCAGATCAACGATTGCTTCGCATGGCAGGGTTAAACTCTCCGAGAGACTCGATCAGCAACGTTCCTAGCGGTCGATTGCGACTGAAGTTTTCCGACGTCAAACTGCTGTGGTCTTGCTCTACTTCGCTGTCCTATCGATATTCGCGTTCTTACCTTGGCTACGACAAGGAAATGATCAGAGTCGATGTAGGCTCCTCCAAAGGAACTGGCTTCAGAGAGGTTTCGCCCCGTCACGAAATCCAACAGCCTGAGTCCGTTTTCGGACGTTGTCATGCAGCCTGTGCGTTCCGATGGCTCTAGCAAAGATGTCTTTCTTCTCCAGCTTAGCGTTGAAATCTCCTAGAACTATCTAGGTGTCATAGCCGAGGCATTGATCGTATGTCCTTTCCGGGAGATCATATAAGTCGTCCTTGCTGTCATCATCTTTATCCTCCGTTGGGGCGTGTGTGCAGATAAGGCTGATGTTGCCGAATGTAGGCTCGATGCTGATTATTATGAGGCGCTCGCTTATGTATTTAAAGCTTACGACTTCTGCCTAAGTCTGCCTCGAACAAAAAACCTGCCTCCCAACAAGAGCATGGTAGTATACATGTGTCGCGGGTCCTTATTTAAGTCCCTGCACAGAGCGGTAGCTGCATACACAAGTTCACGGTCATTAGGATCGTTGCTCGCATCTCACTAAGTGGAGAGCAATAAACAACGTTGGCCTGGCTGCACAGGGCCATGCTCGTCAGTCACAGTCAACTACTTGACCGACATTCAATCGATAATGTGCACATTACAGATCAGTCTCTGCTTTCAAAATGACCTGGAACATAAAAATCACTCAGCCTATACCCCGACCCTCGACGCTGAGTTTGATGTATTGTCACCCTTAGCGAGCCTCGCACTGGCTTGACGTGACGGAAAAACCAGTCAATTCAAACAGCCGTCTGCACCTGAGATCATCCCATCCGTCAGCGAAGGCAACAACAAAGCCATTGACAGCGATTGCCCGCTCATTGGGAACACATTCTTGTGTCGCGCTTAAATGCGCACATTTTCTCATTAATTACGATACGACTATTGTCCTTTCATGACAATAATTGTCCACCATCAAGGAGAAAGACAGCGTGAACCAGTGGCACATGGGGGCACAGTGGCTGACACAGGGGACCACGGAGAGGAAGCGTACCCCATTGTTATGCAAATGACATCGTCGGGCACGCTACATTTGTGCACGCTGCCCGAGCGCCGTACGCCGAGTGCCACTGATTGGCCCACTCGATGTGACTGCATTCGACTCCAACTGCGACTTCAATTGCCTCGTAGGTTCTCATCTTGTCTGGGATCACGCGCTTTGAAGTTCACCTCCGCCGCGCCGTGAACTGGTCTGGTCCGGTTGAACAAAAGACTCGCGCGAAACTATGCGACAACGACAACTCTGTGATGACGAGCGACGACGCGACGTAGCCCCGCGCTGCTGGGGAGCATGCAAGGTGGCAATCAGCATGGCTACTGTATACATCTGTGGTTGTGTGTGTCGTTTAGAAATTGCGTCACTTTCATGCAAATCGTTGTGGAGAACGAGCAGGTGAGGCTGTGTGTGAGTGCCCGGTTCCCACCGTGCATCTGAGCGAATTAGCCGCTTGGAATAGCTTCGAACGACAAGCGTGACAGTGCTCCGAACACACGTCGCAGCTTGACATGGCTTGGCAGTGCTGACGGTGGCGGTGGCGGATGGGAAAGATCTCACAGTTGGTGTCGCTTTATTTAGAAAGATGACAGATTCATTTGCGAGGAGTGAAGTCGGACAGGATCATCCGTTCTGAATGGCTGTTGCATGTTTCGGAGTTTCCGCGGTGATGGCGAGTGCGAATGGAGTGTTAATTGGACACTGTCAGCCCGATCGTTTGGCAGCGTTAATCAGAGTGTGGTCTGGCCGGATTATCTGGTGGAAGAGGGTGATGATGCTCAGGTGGTTCTTGGACGGAGATCCTTTCACAGGGGGAGAGGACCAGCTGGGAGTTCGCTTCACTTGAAATCATGTGCTTTATGACGAAAAAATGCTCTAAATGTGGCATAGATGTAGGACTCGAGAAATGTATTGAAGTAAGTCAAAGTGCTGCATGGACAGCCACTTCCAAAAGGAAGAAAAGAAGCGAATTAACCGCCGGAAATAAGATAACTTAGAGCAGAGCATGACATGACAACGATATCGCTCCCCGCATCACAAGGCGTATTCAAACTTCCAGTAAAATGAACTCAAAACAAGCGACACACACTTAAAGAATCAAGAGACCTCGACTTGAAGCAAAGAGTGACATAAAAAGGCGCATTTGTTTGCCGAACATTGAAGTGCATTGATGGGGGATCATAGAGACATGACCACGGTATCTGAAAATTTGGAAGTGAAACGAGTGTCGCAAGGCAATTAAAATTTAAAAAAACATCCCGAATAAAACGTCTCTTCTTGACGTCTACCAGGCCATCGAGAAAGTCTAACACGATGGCATTAAATACATACACGCTACGCCGACTTGCTCCGTGGCCCTTAACGCTGTATCCCCAAGCTGCAGGTACACTAGTGAATATCTTCGTGGATGACAGGACTATCCTGGCAATGGAAAGCTTAATCGTGCAATAAAGTGAAGGAGTACAACGAGCCTTAGAACAATGTGCGATTGGATAAAGGACTGTTCTCAACCGATCATTATCCACGCATATTCCATTTTACTTACAGAAAAAATTACAATTTACCGGTCCCCATTCGGTACAAGTAACGCGCGCTACTGAAGCCAGCTATCTATGGCTGACATTAAAGCAGTTTAATGCAGTTTCCTACACCGATGACGTAGTGATAATTGCTCGTGAAAAACTTGTCCCGGAAAATAGAGAGCTTGTAGAAAACGCTATGAAATCTCTACTCAGAGAGGCCCAATCTTGTGGGCCGCAATTCCGTAATTAAGGGCGTCCCTGGACTCAACTGGAGACTAAATGATAATGAAAAAGTGAAGAAAGTCTCCTGTGCGCTGTACCTAAGCAGCAGGATATTTGGTAAAAAATGGGGACCATACTCCCAAAACTACACAGTCACGGTGATTGTCAGACCAAACATGACATATGGCTTAGTATAGCGACATGCTTCCCTGAAATCAAACAACAGAAATGTCTTAACAAGAATACAGAGACTTGCAGTGCGGGCTTAGAGGTTTTACCAGACCTGCTTCCAGTTGACCTCTACATGCGGGTGACTGCTGCAAGGAGTGGCATAAGGATGGCTCCCAAATTCCATTAGACATGGAAGTATACTAGATAGCCTACAAATAAACCAAGTCGAAAGGACTACACTCCCCCGTTCATTGACTTCGAAATACCCTTCCGGTGTTATTTTCGAACGAGGGAAGAATGAACTACAATTGAACCCGTCAACAATTCGACCATCCATGTTTATACAGCTTGATCAAAGCTGTAAATAGGCACATGCACGGACATCTTCGCCGAATCTTTAAACTTGCACTGCTCCATTACAACCTCTGACTATGCTTTCCAAGTGAAGGTCCTGGCTGTCAAAGATGCGGGCAGAATGATGTCCATGTTGGAAATACCACCGGCTGGTATTACTATCCTAATTGACATCATCATCGGCGCGATAGCCGACGCGGTTCGGTCCAGACCTCTTGCAGCAAGTGCTTCCACCTATCCTGATCCGGGACCAACGTCATCCAGCTTTTCACCCCAAGGCTTAGGGCGTCTTGGTCTACGCCATCCTTCCAGCGCAAGTGTTGTATGCGACGCTACTTTCTACCGTTAATTCCCAGTCGGCAATATAAATCGAGTGCAAGCATGCTGCCGCGAACACCCTTATGTTTTTAGAATGCAGCACCCAAGTCACAGGGACATAACCGGCAATGAAGCAGCAGATGAACTTAACAGGAAATGGGGCGAAATCAGTTCATCCCCGGCAATCCTATCCATCAATCCACCTCTTGCGGATGTCAAGAAGAAAGTGGGTGACACGATCATAGAAAAAGTAAATAAAGAATGGAGCTCTCTATCCACCTGCCCGGCCACTTGGATGCTTTGGTCCAAGTTAAGTCCAACAGGCCCCTTCAGTGCTACAAAAAGTTGCTGGCGATGCTAGTTCGAGCACTAATTGGCCATAATCTTCTGAAGTACCACGAAATGACTTCATATGGGATAGCCAACAACTTCATATGCAGAGGCTGCAGCGACGTGGAGGAGAAAGAATACACTTGTGACTACCTCTGTCACTGCCACAGCGTCTACCAGTTGAGACATAGAACACTGGAAGAACGCTTCTTCCAAACCTCCAAGACCGACTTAAATCTCTTTTCCGATTCATAACGAAGTCAGAATGCACAAACATGACGGTTACGAAGAAGTAGTAGTAGAAAGTACAATGTGTCCAGCAGGATTTAAGTGAGACTTGACTTGCGCCCAAGCACTGAGCAGGACTGGGCTTTTAATGGTCCTACTACTCAACTGCCTCTTAAAGCCAAAGAAGGACCAATTCACAAGACTTATAAATATCTACTTCGGTTAATTTCCTGATGCTTGGAGCACAGATTGACGAAGCCGACAGACCCAACAATGGTGTGTCTGATCAAGCTCGTCAATCTGAGAAGGGTATACTGGCTGGTTGTAGGGACTCTTGGAAAGCCCTCCCTCCCGTTGCGGCCAGCAAATTTCCATAAGTCAAGACTGGATGCATGTTCGAAAGAATGGGTTTGTGATCTATTGAAGTTCGCTGCGAGTTCGTTACTGGAGCAGAGAGAGTCCTGCTCAACCTGACGTATTTGGCAGCACATAGCTCGCTGTTATATGCGGCCTTTACTGTAATGAGCTTTTCTGCCTGAAACTACGGACGTACGAACCAAAGGGTAGTCAAAGAGAGTCCAAGCATAGTATATATGGTTCTATATAACCTGGATTTAAGCAAATAAGGCCACACGGTATACAGCTCTGGGGGTTCACTAACAAATTCAAGGCTATCAGAGGTATTGTAAATGCTTAGAAATAGTGATCATCACCATCATCATCTTCTGACCCGCATGATCCACTACATGGGTCGTGGGGGTAATGCACGTACGAGAGATCTCCAGGCCACTCGATGCTTCGCCATCAATTCTAATTCGTCAGAAGTTATGCCCAAACGCAACCAGGCGAGTTTTTGGAGTTGGTCCAACAACCTCGTCTTGGGTCTGCCAAGTGGTCGCCTACTTGATGGAATCGCATTTACTCGGAAGTCTTGATGATGAGGACATTCGTGCCACGTGACCAAACCATTGAAGCATAGCCCTATCCGTTCGAAGAAGCAGCAGCTCTACATTGAGTTCTTCGCGTACTGCTGTCATTTTAAATTCATTTTTATTAGCAGAAATTCATAACATAACTTAAATACTAGACAAAAATGCTTAAAACTAGTTGAACGAACAGTGTTACTACTTCTAACTTACTGGCCCTAGGCGGGCACTCTAAGCTAAGCTTAATCTTCTCACCATATTCCCCCGAGTAACTCCCAGAACAGCACCCACAAGAAATCTCATTTCGGCAGCTTGTATTCGCGATCTTATTCTTTCGGTCATTACCCAAATTGTTGGAGAGTTGGAACAAATACTAAATTGACAACAAGCTGTTCCTTCCTGATTACAGATCTTCCGAGCTATTTCAAAATTGATCCAACTTGGCCAATCCTACAGGAAAGTTCAGCATTACGCCTCACATCAGTCGTGAAAAAGACCCCGAGATACTTGAACTTCTCCACCTGCTTCAGTGGGACTCCACTAACATGTACAGTGCATTGAACAGGCGTTCGGGAAGTGATATTCGAAGAAACTTAGGGATCGCTACCGTGGAATTTAAGAAACCAAAACAACTCGTTAAGGCACTTGTGGGACAGAGTGTCTAATAGTGTCTTCCTGAAGATGTTTACCGACGCACAAAAAATTTAAAGATGGCTTACTGGAAGGCAAAGTCGCCTCTCCTGGATTCAACAGTTAGGGTAATCTCTCCACTTGCGCATGCCAAGATCCTTCTCCACTTGCGTGCCCCACCTTAGACGGCGGCCTCCCCTGTTGCACTGACTGAGAGAGAGTTGAGAGAGTTAAATACGCATACACCCTGAAGCCGCACAAAAATCTGAGAACCTATCCTCAATCTCTGCCAGGGTTACAGTCTGCCCTCTGATCAAAGTTGCACCCGCAAGCCGACAACACTTCAAAGTCCAGCATCTCCTTGGTCGAATGAGCATCACTGTAATGACTCCATCCCTCGGCTAGACCTAGTCGAAGCCCACTTAACTGCAACGCCGCCACTTCGAGCCACCACCGCAACTTTATCACCGTCCATTGTGTAATTAGGCCGCATTCCCAGTGGAACGGCGCGCCTTCATCAAAGAACTCAAAGTCCGTCCCACATCTCCGTATGCAGATGCAGACGATCACCAATTAAGCACTTAACCCTCTCGCTTGCATCCCCCCCATTCACAGCCGCAGCGAAATGAAGTTACAAATCTTGTCAAATAGTCAAAGTGGGACCATCCCCGTCCATAGGTGGACAGGCGGCCCATTTATACCCGCTTCCAGCTGCTGCCAGCCCTCGTAACCGCAGCTAACGCGGCGCGCACACATCCTCCTCAACAGCACACCACACACCACACATCACAAGGCACAATTCATAGCGAATATTTCATTTAAATTGGCCGCCCTGTGGACTGTGTCTCTCTCACTCGCCGGACGACGCTCCACTTCTCGTATCGATGAGGCAGACGCTTGCTGTTGCCGCGACCACGACCACTGGACAGACCGCATTTTTCGGTCATATATCGTCCAGCTAACCTCTAATTTTCCAAATGGACAGACGACACGATATCATCTGCAATGTGTGTGTGTGTGTGTGTGTGTTGGCCAGTTGTTGTCTGCCGCGGTGGTTGCTGCTGGATTAGATGCGGACACATCAACTCTTGTCCTCGTCCCACACAAGCGACTCCACGACCATAGGTGAGTCGAACAACAACGACGACGACGACGATGACGACGCAAACGGCGACGACGACCGACGACGATTGTTGAACCCCCTCATTACTAGAACAATAAATTTTACTCCTCTGTAATTTCGATGGCAATTATCTAGCGATAAACGTCAAAAGCGGGACGGCACTTATGACCGTCCACCGCATAAATACCGTAAGTGATTCAGTGAGGACTCCCTCCCCCGATCGCACTCGGTCGGCGGTGGCCTGGTGGCGGTAATGGGACGTCCTGGTGTTTGAAAGTGTTTCTCATTGGACAAGAGTCCTTTCCGACTGTCAGGAGGTGATGAAGTCTTGCATAAAGGATTAGAGTGGTGTGATGGTGGCGGAGGCGGAGCGGAAGCAGACTGTGGTGTAAATGCACATTCGATCTGACTCACGCTTGGATACAGATGTTGTTGTCGTCACTCGTGCGAGGCATTTCATGATGTTTCATAAATCTTGGACAAAGTTTGACGCGAACAATTTCATTCGGGAACGTCGCAGTGTCCTACCACTTAGCTCACATTTGAGGGCATTCGAGTGGAGTACTAAGCGTAGGCATGGAAACGAATAATCCACATAATAGCTGGAATGCCGCAAGGGAGTGCATTGGGTCCTCTACTTTATCAGTTATGTACATTATATGGTGATTAGAGTCCCTGAACCTAGCTGCAACAACAACCATACAAGGTCTCACGACTGGAGGAGACGTGCACATGCATTACATATGACCAAGTCCGGTATTCCAGACCGGTATATAGTCTTGGAGGATCGCCAGTGACTCGACGGTGGAGCCGAGAGTTATGAGAGTAGGTCGTGTAGAAAATTAGACCTAGACTGGAATCGGCACATGTACCCACAACGCAATGACGCGACAGCCATAACCTGGTGTATATAAGCAGTATTCCCTGTTCAACGCAGCTAAGGTATATAGGTCAGCTGTAGATTGGACTGCTTACAAGGATAGCCTTAGGACCTTAAAAAAGCTGTGGCTATACCCAAGCGGGTCTCCTGGCGATCCTTAATGACATCATAAAAAACTGGAAAACGGCCAGACTAAGAAAACTTCTTTCGAAAAGTCCAACGATTCCGGGTTATATCAAAGACAACGAAGATAACTGGACACAGTCATCGAGTGACACATTGCGCCTTCTTATGGAAGCACATTCTGCGTGTAGCTCGCAGAGCGGACTCTCAACAGCTGTAGAGATCCCAGATACCGAACTTAACGTTCCGAGTAATATTGTCAGCGAAAGCAGAATCAGATGGGCCATCGACTCCTTCGATTCATATAAATCGCCGGGAGTTGACGGTTGTTGACGATCATACCCATCATGCTGCAAAAGAGAAAAGATATTATTACTCCTGTTCTGAAAGAAGAAACTATTCGAACGCAGATTAGCTGGATATATTCCGGCTACATGGAGAGAAATTAACGTAGTCTTCATCCCCAAGGCTGGCTTAACATGACCGGCAGTACGGTTTCCGTAGTAACAGGTCTACTGGTGATTTGATAGCTTATCTCACCGAAAAGTGGAACACATCTTTGCATAATGCAGGTGAAAACAAGATCGTTGCACTTGATATTTCTTTCTTTTGTCGAAAATGTGTGCATATGGTATCGATGAATCTCTTCTTCTATGGATTAGAAATTACCTTTCGAACCGTTCAATTCAAGTTGTTTTGGATGGGTTCAAGTCTGATATCCACCAAATAAATGCTGGTGTACCCCAAGGCTCTGTTCTGTCTCCGACACTCTTTCTCATTTTTATTAATGATCTCTTGTCTGCTACTTCTAATCCAATCCATTCCTTCGCTGATGACAGCACCCTCAGCTTTCCATATTCGTTCCGAGACTCACGACCCTGCCCTTCGGCCGTAGAATTGGAACGGCAGCGTATGTTAAGCTCATTGAATTCCGATCTTGACAGCATAATTAACTGGGGAAACAACAACAGAGTGGAATTCAATGCTTCTAAAACTCAATGCTGTCTGCTGTCACTCAAGCGAACCCTTGATAATCAGCCATTATCCATGAATGGTGCTTGTGTCGATGAAACCGGAAAGCTTTCCATCCTTGGTATGTGTATCAACAGAACACTTAGTTGGAACGATCACATATTTGAGGTCGCCAAAAATGCTGCGAAATGTTTAGGTTTCCTAAATCGATGCAAGAAATATTTCACCCCCTCTGATTTGGCTTTCATTTATAAGGCGTATATCCGCCCCAAGCTTGAGTACAACGCTCATATCTGGTCTGGTGCCCAAAGACCACCCTGCACCTACTAGATAGAATCCAAAAGCGAGCGATAAAACTTATAGGAGACAACAATGTCGCAAAGTCATTAGACTCGCTCGAACATCGACGTACCGTTTCTTCATTGTCCGTATTTTATCGCTATTTCAACAAACGATGCTCAAGTGAGCTAGCCAACTGCATTCCTCCTCTCCATGAATTCACCCGCAATACTCGTCTCGCCAGGAATGCTCATCAGTTTACCCTTAAGCCTACTTTCGGACGCACAGTTAAATTTAGAGACTCGTTCTTCAGCCGTACTACGCGAATTTGGAATGCTCTTCCCAGCCCTATATTTCCCACAGACTACAACCCGCAGATATTTAAGCCCAATGTGCACAGGTACCTCCTCTCCCTTTCTCCCTCTATACCTTCGGCCCGTGCTGTGTCTTGACCCCGGACACTTAAGGGTATTAGCAATCCCTTGAGCGCGCGCAAATTATAAAAAAAAAAAAAAAAAAACATATACATTCACATCAGCTGCACGTAAAACACCATCTCCCGTGCACAATATGCGTATTATGAGGTGGCAAGTGTGATTGAAAAGTCATACGGAGCTCAAAGAATACGCACTTGCAGCATTTCTAGATATAGAAGACCACCTTCAATAATGTAAAGACCACTGCTATTACGTCCGCCCTTGACAAGGCCAAAGTTCAGCAATCACTCACTAGAATCACAGTAAGTCTTCTCAGCAAAAGAATCATAAATGCGACCTTAGGAGACTCATCCATCAAAGTTGCAGCCGCACGAGACACCCCTCAGGGGAGGGTCATATCCCCTCTTCTGTGGGTGCTAGTAATAAACGAGGTCTTAAAGGAGCTCAGACTCACGGGAACCAGAGCAATTGCCTACGCTGACGAAGTGGTGATCATCAGCATGTGCACTATACCTGAGTAACAGGATATTCGGCAAAAGATTGGGCCCAAACCCCAAGACAATTCTGTGGATGTACACAGCGATTGTAAGGCCAATCTTGACATATGGCAGTGTGGTATGGTGGCCTCCCTGAAATCCACCAACCTAAAGCTGCTAACCAGAATATAGAGATTAGCATGCATTACGTGTGCAATTTTTACTACCCAGACCACGGGCCTAGAGGTACTAATATTCTCCCACTTGACCTCTACACGCAAACTAACGCTGCAAAGAGTGTCATTAGAAGCATTCAATCAAAATGCTAGCTCTCAAGTCCTATTGGCAACGCTCTATATACTGAACATACTACAAATTGAACAGTCCGAAAGTGACTCCCTTTCCTCGACTTTGAAATACCCTTCGGATGATATTTCCCGACGAGGGAGGAGTGGACGACAAAAGAACCCATTGCACCCACAACACACTAATGGATCGAAGATGCAAACATGCACAGATGCCGGCATTTTCTCCGAATTGTTACACATGCTTTGCTCTATCAGGATTCCTAAGTATGGCAGTGCTTTTTAAGCGGTCAAAGCAGCGCCCAGAATGATAACAGTGTTGGAAATACTACCGGCTTATATTACCATTCTAATTGACAGTCAAGTGGCCATTAAAGCAATTTCGGAGTCCAAACTGATCGCGAGCTGCAGCGAAGAACTCAACGTTCTCAATGCGCAACACTCGATAACTCAATGATGGGTCCCAGGACAGAGGGACATAGCCGGCAAGGAAGCAGCAGATGAACTTGCCAGAAAGGGGGCCGTAATCGACCCATCCAAGACAATCGAATGGAAGATGCCAGGAGTAGGAGGTGATGTCAGATGGACTACTATAACCGCTAGTAAGACTACTAGGAAGAAAGAGAGGGCACTCTTCACTATATCTACTACTGCCCTAGCCTCAACCAACAAAGATACAGGACCATGGGAGTATTCTTCTTCCAGGACCTGCAAGAACTCAATAACATTAAATTATCTCACTTTTTGAGGTTCATAAGGACTTCGAGCCGGCTGGACGAAGAGAGGTCTTCACAAAAACTACAATCGTACAAGGAGGAACAATGCCCCCTCTGAACATCACAATGGGTCCATACCTAAGTGTGAATATAGTTCATAGCCATTGCGATCGCAAAGAGGGGAGGGGCGATTCAGAAGAGCAGAGCCAGGCGTACTAGGGAAGGCCCTTCAACAGACCTTTCTTTGAAGCATAGTGAAAGCAGCAGTTACGTATTTATGCGAAGAAAAGTTCAACCAAATGACTGATGCATATGATAGAAGAGCCATGGCCGTGTAGATCTTTAAAGAAGTCTTTTTTGTGATAGACCCCAAGACTTGCCGAAAATTCCCTTACACTGCCAGAAAACTGACAGCGTCTTTGTAGTTATCGATTCAATGAGATTTTTCAGAGAAGTTTTCATTCCAAGATAACACCTAGATATTTAGCTTCATCAGAAAAGCGGATGGTGACACCCTTTAGTACTAGTTGAGTCAGACCAGTCAACTTTCTCCACCTCGTGAAGAGAACCACCCCTGTTTTAAGAGGGTTAACTGAAAGCCCATTCCTAGTACACCAGTCGTCGATCACGTCTAGAGCCGCCGCCTGCGCTTTTGAACACACAGCCTCTAGTCACGATCCGACAGTAGACCCAATTAAGGGCGTCAAGCAGAGAGTCAACCAGCGTGCACGATAGCAGAGGAGACAATACTCCACCCTGAGGGCAGTCTCTTTTTACCCTCGACATTACATATTGACCATAATCCGCATCCGCAATTATAGTTCTCTTCGTTAGCATTTCTTTGAGCCATAACTAATGAGTCCTCTACACCGTGTTCTCTGGCCGTGTTGTACAGGCTATCAAAAGTCAAAAAGACTCTCTATATCGACTCTCTATCCAACTAGATTTTGGAGTGCAGTCTCGCAAGATTTTCCGCGCTGCATCTGCATCTGAGACAAAAGATGGATCCAAACTGGTATCCGACATTCATTGAAACAAAGACAAAAAGCAATGCACGGGTGCCTGTCTGATTGACTTGGAGAAAGCTTTCGACACCGTTTGGTTAGAGGGCCTCTTCCTCGAGCTGGTCATTCTCGGCATAAGCAAATCATTGCTATACATACGTGAAAAGTGGCGACGTAACTTCTACCACGGTCTTTGACATCAAAAATGGTCTGCAACGGGGAGCGGTTGCTTCGCCGATCTTGTTGTCAATATTCACTGCAGATCTTATAGGTACCATGTCGCACTTGATTGCGTACGCCGACGATCTAGTAGCGTACAGATCAGGTCCGAAGGTCGAAGTAATAAGTAACTTGCTGCAACTTGAATTCGAACAAATTCAACGATTTTGCGACGACTGTGAGTTGATTATCAACTGCCGGAAGTGCGAAACTATCCTTTTCAGGACCCCGCTGTACATGGCAGCATGGGATACGCGCACAAACTGGCGTAAGTTCGGCATAGTTGACCCGCAGGGACGGCCGTTAGATGTGAAAAGTGTAGTAAGGTATCTAGGCATTTGGTTGGACCAATATCTGTATTTTAACAAACATATAGATATTGCTCTGGCGAAAGCTAAAAAGGCCTTTGCTGTGGCAAGGGGGTTGTTTTACAGCAGCCAACTTGACACCAGAGTAAAGGTAATCTGCTACATGGCCCTCATCCGGCCAGTTATGGCCTACGGTTGTCCAATGTGGTTCAATGTGAGTCCTTCTCAGATGGAAGAGATGAGGTTGTTCGAGAGACAGTGTCTTGTACGAGTCTGAGTACAAGAAGTTCTATCCTAACGAGGTCCTGTACAACGAGGCAAACTTGAGCGGGATAGATAATTTTATTATTAAACTGATCAGAAGGCATATTGCAAGAGCTACGACTTCTTCCAACAGTCTGACCTTTGGGGCTTACTACCCCAATGTTATGTACCATGAGAGAGTGAGCCTCACCGGCTTTATTCCTCCGGAAGCATTCCTCTATCTCGACAAAAGTGGCCCAATACAGGATCCACAAAGATGTCCTGTCATCTTCCATGTCGTACGCCGAACAGTGGACAGGCGACTCCAGTACGAACGGGATGTCGCTCGCAGGAGGAGTCTGCCAAAGAGCGGCAAATTACTGGTGGTTACACCAAAACCAGTCTATGCCGCCGCTGGCTTTTCAAAATGATGACGCGAGAGTTGACCATGGTGGCCAACTTACATAGGTTAGAGGGTAGTACTTAAATTTAATAATTTATTTAATAGTTTAATTTAATAAAAAAAACGTGCACTACGGCGAATAAATTATATATGTTAGGCATATACATAACATATACGCCCTGGTGCACGTGTCCGTAAAGTTACGGACATAGTTAAGATAGTTTTTTAAGTTTTAATGTTAGATTAAGCTAGTTTAAGGTAGGTTAAGATGGATAAATTAAGCCAAGTTTTTTACCAGTTTTCTTGTCTAAGCAAAAAACAAGACCAGACTGTTCATAACCGAAAAAAAAAAACATAGACTAAGCCGAAAGGCATACTTAAATTAATATCATGTATGTTAGATCTAAGAACAATTGTTAATATAGTTAAGCTAGTTTTAAGTATTTTTGACTAGCACGTAAGTAAATCAATTAAAAATAAAACACAAATGAATTTAAAAACAAAAAAACAAAGGATGGATTGGCTTTCCATGCTTTTCAACAGGAAGGAAGTGAAACTAATTGGTCTGAAGGTCTTGGCGAGTGAGTAGTTGCCCTTACCGATTTTTGGTATGAAGATTATCATCACATTTCGTGGGGATATAGGACGGTGCTAGGCTGACAGTGAATATTATTTTCAGAATCGGTAGTAACGGGTCAATGCACTTTTGCAGCCCTTTTGCAAATCGTAGATGGTCTACTGCCATATTGATACTGCCTACTGATATGATGATCATAAATGCTCCCTCAGCCTGGTCAGAATGATAGGCCAAATCTGAGAACATTCATTGGCGTTATAACCGGGCACTGAACCATTGGCACTCATGTTTCTAAATAACGTCTTTCCTACAATGACTTCTGAAGAAGTTGCAGAAAAGAGGGCAACAACGGGCCCCCACTGACCTAAGTGTAACTGCTGGCTACCAGTCTACCTTGGTACCTATTGTTCCATTGTTAATTCTTCATCTTCGTGGGACACTATGCAATGGACTTGGTCTTCGACAAGCAGTCATCAGCAGCTGTCGAATTTTGGTTTGGCTTTTGTCACTTTCTTGACTTCACTCGGGGACGGTATCGAGTTGTCACTCTGCCTTGGAATTGAATGCTCTTAGGGACGAACAAAAGTTGCCCATGACGGGGTATGCACCTTAGGAGCAGAATCGATAGACACATGACTACACTCATCGTCGATACGCAGCTATGTAGGACAAGTCAAACATAACAAAACGCGTACAATTCTCTTCGACTTCCTTACGGTTACAAACTTCAGTGATGTACATATATCACCAGATCTTCGGAGAAGAGATGTGACTCTGCCACTTGTTATTGTTGCTTGTCGAAGAAGCGCTCTCGCTGAAAATTTGAGAATGTCAATGTCCTTCAGAAGCTCGGTTTCACTTCAATATTGCAATGCACACAACTGATTTTTCATTAACTAGCTGATTCCTCGGTTTTCCACTGCCAAACGATGCATCATCTCGTCCCGAACCAATCGCCATTCATTGCCTTCCAGTGTGCCATCCCCTGTTATCGCCCGATCCATCCATCCGTTCGGCCCCGTATAAGAATGCGATAAAATCCGCAACGTCTTCAAATTGTTCCCACTCAAAGGACACTTCACATATCCATTCACCCATAGCGTCCACGACAGCATTCCACATGGCGCGCACAACACAAATCGACGAGAAAATTACACTGCCCTTTGGCCATTAGATGGAATCATTTAAAAGACCTCTCGAGTCCTGCCGAAGCCGTGTTCTGCGGCGGACACAATGGCCGTGGAGGTGGCTCGCATTGCGAGCATACCCCCCTCGACCGTCCTCATAACGATGCATGCCAGAAAATTAAAACTCCCCCCGCGCAAAAAACACACAGAAACCACGGCAAAAGATCATGTAAACAAGGAAACACATCAGATAAAGCACAGGAGGCTGCTCGTCTCCGGCCCGTACCTCAGACGGTGTGGCGAGGCGGCGGCGGCGGCGTCGGTGACGGCGGGCAGGGAAATCAAATTGAGGATCCATGAAATGCATTTTAACGCTTCGCCGCAGAAGGACCCGAACCCGGCTGCCACCGCCACCGCCACCGCCGCCGCAGCAGCTCCGATTATTACGATGATGACGAAGATGATGAAGCGAGGAATGAAAAAGAATAACCCACGAGAGAGCAGAGAGACAAGGAATCCTCCTCCATAAAGCGGGGCATGCCAGAAGACAAAACGACAAAAAGACACCCAAAACGAAGGCGACTCACTCACAAGGATGTCCCGCGAAGCATATAATAACCTCCGATCGCAGCAGAACGCTCCTCCGTTGTCCGCTGATGCGCAGCCCCGTGGTGCGCTGTGTGTTCTCGTTTTTGTTTTCAAACGACATCGCGGCCATTAATCACATTCCGATGAAAATATTAATACCGCTCTGCGGCTGTGCGGCGGTGTGACTGTGCGGCTATGCGTCTCTGCGGCCGGGGAAGATATGGTCCGGTGTCCAGGCCTGCCAGTCCTGTCCAGTGCGTCGCCTCAACCGCAATCCTCGCACCGGACGCGACTCGCAGTTACACTTCCAAAATGATTAGCTGCCCAAATGTCGTTACCATGTTGCGCCGCGTTGCCGGTGCCCCGCGCACCGCCGCCACAGCCGCGCCTGGAAATTGATTTGTCCGATTGGATTTCTGTTGTTTGATGTGTGCATGCGGTTTGTTGGTCAACACGGGGGATTACGTGGCCGAGCGCCTTCCGACGTAATGACGAGTGCCGAGTCGCGTCGCCGCAACTTTGCTGCAAGGGGTCGTGGAACTTGGCAGCTAGACGGTTGGCGTATAGGTTACGTGCGTGCCAGACTGCATCTGGCTGGGCGCAGGTTGCCACTGGATTTGCGGGAACCCACCGCGAATTTGGTCGAATGTGGTCTGCTGCGGTGGCGAGGTGTTGATTAGGAGCGGCCAAGGTGCCACGATCCCTCGGATGAACAGCAATTTGATCGCAGAGTGTCCCGGAACAGATGGCTAGGCGCTAATGGCCGACACTGACCACCGTGAGTACTTTTGGAAGGATGCGCGCATAGAAATTTATTGACGGCAACATCTGGCAGATTTGAAGGGATGACGACGTGTGGTCAGTGCAGTGCCGTGCATCAACACAGATGGACGCTCGAATCGGGGAAAACAATGGACGCGAGGTGGGTCATAGCGATCCAGGTATGCACGCGCGTCTGTCGTTTGGTCGATCCTCGCAGATGGGATTGCACGACTGTGAGGTGGGACGACGTTTTGACAGTCACTTGATGATGGTCTGCTTTGCCACTCAAATTCAATGGGCTTTGATAGGGAATTGCTTTGACAGAGGGAAAGTCTGCAGAAGCAGAAGACACTGGCGGCTCCAAAATGGATTGCGGAGTGGGCGCGGGAGTTTACTCAGAAGCTCTTAGCATATCCGCTTCTTTCAGAATTCTAGACTGTGCCAGATTATGTATTTTCCAAGCGGACTGTCGGAGCAACGCAGCATACTTATAATATTATTATATGTTGACAGCCAAGATTCTCTAAGGGAACATGGGCAATCTTCGGCATTTAACAGAGAAATTATAGTCGCCTGTTCCACTGATCAACAAGACCATCTCCCATCCGGCCACGCTCCACTCCCATCTGTCTGTCCAAATTTCCACATGGAACCTCTGCCATTTACCCACCAATCGGATACAATGTCTGGTCGTCCGATCGACAGCCTCGCACCAAATCATCGTCCATATGCTCATCGGGGGTGTCAATGATCCCGACGGTTACATGTTGTTCTATTCTTCCAAGAAGTGTGCCCCCATCAGTGCGTTAAGCACATTCCAAGGCTCAACCGTTTCACAGTCTCGTTCATTACGACTTCGCGCTGAGCTGCACTGGCGAACACATGCCCTGCCACGGCAGCTGTACGCTCTGTGCTCTAATGCCATGCTCGCCAACTCAAGCGAGGATGTTCAGTGGCTTCATTCGTCGTCAGCGTCGACGTCGTCATCGTCGTGGTCGTGGTTGGTCTTCAGTCGCAGCCGCGGTATGTATCCAGAGCGCAATTAAAACCGGAGCAAGTGTGCGAACAGCCGACCAGCCTCCTCCTGGTGATGGTGTGATGGACTTACGCCAGACCCTCCGGATTGAGCGTTGGGCGCCAACTCTTTCCCTAATTAAATCTCAATATTATGCGCGTATTCACTGAGAAAGACACAAAGATACCTTCTTCTTTTCTCTTTTTTTTTTGTTGTTGTCTTCGTTTTGTGTATTTTCCTTCGCTATTCGCTCGCTTTGGAAAATGTTAATTGCCAGGTACGTACTGACAGGGGAGCGGGACCGATTGTGGCGACTGCGGCGGCGGTGGCTGTGGCGGTGGCGGTGGATCTGGCACTGGACATGCGTAAGCATTCGTATGCGAGCAGCACATAACCATCATCGCCAACATCACCCATCACTTGGTCGTCATCGTCTTCGTCGACGTCGGTCGTTGTGGTCGTCGGTCGTCGGTCGTCGTGATTAGTTTGTGTTCCTTTGAATCACGTGATTGTGTGTAATTTTCTAAAGAATAGCGGAACACATTAGACGATGCATACGGTAATGTACACACGGCCAGGGGGGCCGGCCCGGTCGGTGGGAGGGTGGCTGGCTCATAATTCAAGCCTCATAAATTCAATGAAAAATGATATCTAACCGATGTGATGGATACGTACGTCTTTGCGTCTGTACGTGTGCCTGAGGCGGTTCTCTTCGGCTTTGGCTGTGGCTGTGGCTCGTAAAAATCAATGCGACCACGGATCGTGGCAACGAAGGGGCGCAGGGGGCGAGCCAAATGAATTATTTCAAAAGTAAAAAAATAATTAAACGCCTTAACTGTACTTGGGGAGAAATTTATTTGTTTGGAAATTGTTTTCACGTGCAGCGCGCGACAGCCAAAGCGGAGACTTTCTCGCGCACGAAAGTGTACACTTGTGTGACCTGTGTCAGGCATCGTTAATGATTTTTTTGATGCACGCTCGAGTTGAGACGGCCGATTAGGTGAACATTTTTCGAGGACCGCAAATGCACTCCAGTGAATCGGATTCGATTAATACACATAGGAACCCATTGCCACAGGTGTACAGAAGTCGTAGATACGCCTTGTTGGGTCGTTGGGGCAGTTGGAAGATGAACCTACTTAAGGTCACCGTGGCTTGGATTGCCAAGACCTTTAATTTGATTGAATTCCTGTCTCATGACGATGAAAGATTCCTCTAGCCCCCAGACGATCCACAAGTATAATAGGGCAGTAACGTCAACCGCCACTCGATGACAGCTTACAAGATGCCTCCTTCTCTCCAGATCCACAGTCAAAATTCAAAGACTAATAAAAAAACATCGCGAACAGTGCAGAGAAGTTAAGACCTCGGATACAAATGGATTTCATTCGCCTCGACGTCGACAGCCCACGCATCGCACCAGCTCATGCAGCTCCACTCCGCAGCCCACCGTCCGATCGCTTGATTGACAGCAAAGTCGGTTCCTTCTCACATGATCGCATCGCGCCGGCTATCGCAACGAACAAATCACCTGACAATCCAATTTCTGTCGTGACTTCCTTCCAATTAAACCTCAATTAAGTGTCCTCACTCCTGCCCCCATTCGTGTGTCCTTCCATCCGCCAGGTGACCGGCGGAACGGCGTCCATAAAACGCAACATTAAAACAATTTGTCAAAAGTGTCAAAATTCCAGCGCATCGGACTGCCCGAGCGGGGCTGAGGGCCCACAACAAAGCAGCGCAACAGCGACACCGATACAAAGTCGACAAGTCGCGTCGCGATGCCCGATCCGATAATGGTGTTGGCGTTGATGCTTTTCTTGTTTCATTTCATTTCGCCTCGCATTCAGTCGATCCTTTTGATCCGATCCACGCTGTGGGACGTGTTCCTCCATCTCGCGAGAGCGACCCCACGATGATCGGGCAGAAAACCAATATCGGGCCCGAAACCGAAACCGAAACAGCGGCAGCGGCCAAATCGAAATCGAGAACTGGTCATCTCATCATCATCATCATCCTCATCACGATCCGCTCGGGCGAGCATCTTTTCGTCTTCTCTCCCGATTGTGTTTTGTATCTTTTTTGTGCTCGAACCGTACGCAGTGATGGCACAAACAAACGCCTGCAACGGACCTCGCCGCAGATCCCTAGAGATTGATGTAAAGTGCAGCCGGCACACAGCAGCGGCGGCGCTCCACCAACGAGCCAGTCAGCCAGCAAGCAGGCCCACGAAAGGGACAACATCCGAAGATTGGTAAAGTGCTCATGCGACGATGACGTTGTAAATTATCGATGGCGTCTACATTCTTCGACGCGGGACTTTGATTGACTCAAATTGCGGCGCGGCTGTGTCCAAAACAGAAAAAATGAATTCAAAAAAAGAAAAGAAAAACGCCGCACTCTAGGTGAAGGGGGTAATAATTGAAGAACAACACACATGCAGGCAGGTACGCCCCGATCCCGGTCCCGGCTCTCATATAAATATGACGACTGACACAGAAAGATGATGACGAAATGGCTGGCAGAACGAATTTGTATCTTTTTGTGTGTGCGCTGCGCTCCGCAGTGGACGTCTGATAAATGCGCTCTAATGTTCGAAACAAATTTGACAACTCTTGTCGGGCGAGGGTTCGCCCCTGCGACAAACCCGCGACCCACACCCGAGATGCTGAGTGAGTGAGAGGACATCCGAAGCGTCGTGGAAACTGTCTGTTGGAAGAACTTTAGGTAGCTCGTAGAGCTGGGCGTGGAGCTGTGGGAAATTGTGGTCGAGGCTGTTTGGTTACTAATTGAGGGCGATGGGAATTGGTTCAGTGGAACCGGAATAGTTGTGCTCCGCCAGGAGAGATGTAAATGCTGATCGATGGCAATTTCGCTTGTCATTCAGAAGCTCTCGGGGACTGCGGCCGCATGGAATTTTGATCATTTTGACCGAAATTTTCATGAAATAGTGAGTTGTTGGCTGGGGTCAAATTTGGAATTTTGGGTGGAGGTGGGGTTTCATGACAATGTGGCGGTGATGTGAATGGTGGACTCTGAGACGGTTGATCTTCACAAAACGTACAAGACTCGTTGTCATTTGGGATGCGAAAAGAGATACTCAGCTCACCATGAACCATGATCTAGGTGTGATCTTAGACAGCAAACTCACCTGGAAAAAAGCACACAGAAGAGATCACCAGGAAGGCGACGCGTGCTTTAATGATTTTTGGAAGCTTAGCGGGCAAATCCTGGGGCTGCAGTCCAAGTATCCTAAGATGGATGTACATAGCTATTGTTAGACCAACAATCACATACGGTGCAATAGCATGGTCCAAAGCAAATAACCTGATCAGCGCAAGAGAGACACTCAACAAAGTTCAAAGGTTGGCACGCCTCTGTACTACAGGGGCCATGAGATGTTTCCCAACTGCCGCTATGGAGGGGCTACTGGAGCTGACTCCACTGCATGTGCTGGTCGCAGAATGTGCAAATAAAACAATCATGAGAATGGGCATAGATGGGATAGGCAAAGACAGGTGCATTACATGGAGACAATTAGACGCGCTAGTCAAAAAACTATCACTCCTGGCCATTCCGAAGGATGACGCGATTAGGAAATTTAATTTCCAATCGGAGTTTACCATTAAGCTCAGCACCAAAAATGACTGGAGCAATGAAGCCATAGTCCATCGACTGAGCAGCAATCCGGTAAAATGGTATACGGATTTATCAAGAACTGATGAAGGAACAGGGGCAGGATTGTTTGGATCCCGGACAAAGTACTACGAACCCATGGGCAAATGCACCAGTATCTTTCAAGCAAAAGTCTATGCCATAGACAGATGCGCTCAGACCACCACCTGTGTACCAACTGTGACATAGCAATAATGGCGGACAGTCGTGCCCCTATCCTGACACTAGACTAGACTTTCATCAAATCCAGGCTCGTGTGGGAATGTCTACAGAAGCTTAAGAAGCTGACTAGGAGTAACAGAGTAAGACTCTGTTGGATACCTGACCATACAGGTATAGAAGGCAAAGAAATTGCCGACTTTCTAGCTAGAAAAGGAGCATCGGAACATTTTATAGGGCCCGAACCATTCTGCGCTATTAGAGATCACGTCTTCAGGGAAGAATTCAGGAACTAGAAAGAAGGAACCGGGTAGATGCATGGAAAGAAGCAGCCCAAAAAACTCTTGGGTCAACATATTCGCAAGAGGTTTGAAGCATGTATCAGAATCAGCAAAAACAGGCTTCCTAACAGGGCACTGTAAACTCAGGGAGCACCTAAGGAAACTAGGAGCATCAGAGGAAAGTCTTTGCAGATTCTGAGGAGAATCTAATGCAATTCCAGGCGCTAGCCCACAAAAGACAAAGATATCTGGGCGAACACCTAATATCCGAGGAAGAATTGAAGTCACTAGAAACAGCTCTCATTCTCAGATTCCTAAAAGAAACTCGCTTAGAGAGAATACTCTAGGATAAATCTCTTCCACCTTCGCGCAATAGGAGCAAATAACCCTCAATACAACTCTGAAAAGAGCTGCATGGGGGAGGGGAGCTCTTAAGAAAAATAAAGGTATGAATAGGGAGCACAATAGATCTTAAGGTCGCGGTGCAATTTACCGTCATCAATAATAATAATAATAATAATAATAATGAACCATGAATCGGCGGATGTTTATGATCAACTTTTCTACCACTTTTTCAATCATTTGTTGTCGCATGTCCTTGATAAAGCGAGTTGGCCTCAAAATGCATTAATTGTTGCTGGCTTGTCAACGCAAACTACCAAGACTGTCTCAAGAAATATCAATTGGCGGCCAAATTTGAATCCAATAAAGGAATTTATGCCATCATCAAATGTCTCCTTAGTTAATTATTCGTAAAAACTGTGGCGTTGCATCATCGGAGAGCCTTATTTCTGAAAAAAATGATAAAATGACTCGACCAGCCACTAAATATATCGAGAATATTATTCGATATTCTCAAGTGGATTACTGTCGCTTCAAATGTGTCATTGAGCTAAAACTGAGCCTCATTGACAAACACAATTTGTTGACAGAACAGCGGATTCAACGCCATTTGATTTTATGACCATTCTCAGAAATGTAGTAGCAAATGACATTCGTTTGGCCGTAATTCTTATTCGAGTCTTCCTACCCCAAGCTTTTTGCGCAAACCTGTCCATAATATGAACGAACTGAGAATCTTTACATCGTTACATTATCTAACCATGTTCAGTACACACAACGAGGGACCTGTGTGCACTAAACATGCCGCGACATGATGGATCATTTTTAAATTTTTTCTTGGTCTAGCAGCTGCGACTTCTTAAGAGAAATCGTCTAAAAATCAATATTTGCGATATTTCAGTAGACCAGAACTAATTTGAAAATATTCTTTAGAGTCTTACTTAAAAAACTGTACAGGTTTAAGTTGCGTCAACGAGATTATGCAGACCTTTGAAGTTCGAATTCATAAATTCATAACCAGCCGCGAATAAGTTGAACGAGTGAAGCAAGAGATTTCGCAGTTAACTGAAACAATTGCTGCACTTCACGACTAGACATAATTCATCATGCATTGATTCTATCAATGATCGACGGAAAGGTGGCTCAGGCTGCAACTATTACCCCATTCATGGCAATGTGTCCCATGTGCAAGGCAAAATTTTCACAAACGAATCATTCTGAAGTTTTGCGAAACCTCCCCGAATCTGACGAAGCACTTTAACTTGACTTGTCACCTCTTCATGCTCGTATCAGAGCTTGTAGTTATGGATCTTGTCTTGAAAATTGCGTATAAGTTGCCGTTTAAGCAAGGAAAAGCAACAAAGGAAATTATGTAAGCCGCCCATGAAGGTCATAGGAAAGATATTCAAAACAAATTCGGATCAATAATGGGCTTGATAGTTGATGTGGTCAAACAAGAAATGGGCACCACACATAGCATTTAGGAGATGCCACTGGTCCCATTCCTACGGACGGTATGGTCTCTGGATGGCTCAGTCTTATTTGAACATTTTCACGCATCCAAGAATGCTTCTTGCGCCACTAACACCATCCAGAATGTGCAGCTATACATTGGTTTGTATCGTGGCTTGCATCGGATAGATTTTAAAGACAGAATACAACATGAGCCTGAACTTCTTAGCCTTCCGACAGAATTCAAAGCGTATACGGGGAGATACACAGATCCACATCGTCAGTCTTCGCCACACTGCATTGTTGTCTATACTAAGCTATTTAAGAGGTAGCTTAGTCCGATAAACTGAAAATCTATAATGCCATCGAGCCATTGGATACGGCCATCAATCAAATCGAAGATCGAATAACTTTGTCGTCAATCTCTGAAGGATGGAGATGTCCAGATGCAGCCTTACAGCCTGGCGATCGTTAGACCCAAGGTATCCCGGCCAACGAAATATGCTGTGAATTAGCTACGACTGGGGCGCACGACATTTGCATCAAATCAGAAGATATGGTATCCATTTCTAAACCCTTTCTAATCAAAGTTACGAGCAGGGGGCCCCCAAGGCACTGTCAGTACATGACTGAAACTTGATACCTGCAGAAGATTAAACTAATTGTGATCGTCACTGCACCAAAATAGGACCACCGTACTACTAAGGTTAGAAACTGAACCTAGCCCTAGCCTCATTGACCAGTCGCCTACTTTCGGAGACTCGCTCGTGGCCCTGGGACTTGGGTTTGTTCTCTTTTGTGGTGGAGGCGGAATATCTCTTTTTGCTCGCTGAAACCGTGATAACGATGAGGTCATTCCAAAGGTCCCTAGTCATTCCTTTCCCTTTCTTTCGACTCCCTGTGATCTTTTTTACCATTTCCTGAAGGAACCAAATAGCTCAGGACGTCTAAGGCACAGAGGCGTGGGATGGAAGCCAAATTGCACACATAGAGTCCTCTGGACTTTCAGTGTTTTGCAGTGAAAGTCTTAATACTTCTCCATCTTTGAGTCAGAGCACTAAAAAGGATTGCATGAAGTATCTAACTCGAAGGACCAAAATCCATTTTCTCATCTATTGCAAGGCTTTTTTCCTAGGGTTGCACAACCACAAACTGAACGCACTCTCCGAACGAATAGAAGTCTCACGCATGTGCCCGCGCTCACCGTGCCGTACCTGGCAGCCTGCAACAATCAATCTATGACAGCACTGCTCGTGATTTCCCAATTAAACGTGATTGCCGGTCAATCACTAGAAGTAATTACCACGCTTCCGAAGCGAATACGCTTCGTACACGCAAATCCATTCCCACACGCCGCGCCGCTCGGCGTCGCCACCGAAGAGCGAAGCGTCAAAAGCTACCTGCATCTGCGCAGCCATGACAGCCCCGATCAAGAACGAACTCATCAACAACGTCATTGGGTGTGAAGCCATTATGCGCCGCAGAAATATGACTACCAGATACAGGGGGCAGCAGAGGAGGAGGACGACCGCGGCGGGTAGGAGGCCTACCCTGCAACAGAGTCTAGAGACTAGAGACAATGCCCGCAGTCGCTGCGACTCATTTCATCAAGATCGTGACTGAGTGTCACGTTCCGCCATTCAATATGCACGCCAGTCGCACTGGCAGCGAACTTGTCCGCCGACAGGAGACCGAGCCGTGCATCTTCGGATGGGATACGCCACCCCACTTGTTTGGGCTATGTGGCGCTATGACGACGTCGACTCATAACAAAACCGAAAGACGAAGCGATCACCGATCGCCGCCGATCAGCGCGCTCTCCGGTGCCAGTGTGTAATCATAATCATCATCTGCGGCAGCAAACGGCAGGAGCAGCAACAGCAATGCGCGCACATCTCGACTAGCCCCGGCACATCTTCCTCGCGACAGACGAGGCTGCAGCCAGCGAGGATCACCGCCGTCCCTGGGCACGGTGGGAGAGTGATCACAGTTTGTCCCAAAATGATATATTTCCGCACCGTGTCGGATTAACTTGCTTGCAACGGTGATGGTGATGGTGGTGCTGGTGCTTGCATTGCATTGCGAGCCGTCCCTGTCCCTGGTGGCCAGATGGCCAAAATTAAGTGCGCGCTCGGGTCGACAGACGCAGAGACAGAGGCAGAGGCGAAGGCGAAGGCGAAGAAGGAGAGTAGTTTACAAGTCCCCGCGTCGCTGTGGGATAGATCGATGAGGATCATCATCACGGCCCGCCGAACGGAACAGAGAAGCTACAAAAATATTGATCTCTGTCAGGGCGTTTATGAAGCACCCGAGAAGAGCAACGGAAGATGATCGCGCTGTCAGTTTGCAACGCCACATGGCGAATTTCCTGTTTGGTCCTAAAAATAATTGCTAATCGACTCCTGGCATGATTGCGTTCTGTGTTCGCGCGCACCTCGTCCCCACCGATAATTGCTGATAATTCGACGAGCAATGTTCACGTCGCCATGCCGCGGCCGAGCCGCTCCGCCCCGGTCGTTGCGGTGAACACACGCGTGACAGCCGAGAATTGGTGATGCGTGCAGCAGGCGAAGGCGCATTACCTGATTAGATCAGGTGGTGCTGGAGGTGGTGCTGTGTACTCGTATGTCGCTGACAGGAACACATGTTCGTGGCGGGTAAACATTTTTATGGCACCCCTCGGTGGCCGCCTACTCCGACAAACTGTCATCCAGCGAGACAATTTCCACGATCGCTTGGGTGTGAGTTTTTGTTGAATCGCATAAACGGCACGACGACAGCGAGTGACAAGCTTGACATTACCGCGGTGTGACAGACGCGCAAGGTGATGGATGTTGAGGGAGCGGGAGGGCCGAGCGCGACTGCGAGAGTGCGAGCGAGTGGGGCTGCGTGTGGCGTCGGCCTCAGCGCATTGGGTGGGGGTGGAGGAAAATGGCCTCTCTTTCGCGGCGTGGGTGGTGACGTTTGTGTGCGGAGGCTGTTTCGGTGGTTTGTATCGTAAGCAAACGGGTTGGAAAAATACCCGCTTGCTGAATAAATAAACACACTGTCAAGCGATCAAAATAGTTGACGGCTCGCAGGGTTGACAATTCGTGTTTACATTGCGGTAAATGAGAGTGCTGCGCGGATGTGGGGACGGCTTGTTGTCTGTCTTGCTTTCGCGTCTCGCAATGGGACCATGTGTGTGCAGCCAGCCACTCGGTGGGTGGGGTGGTGCGTGTACGAGTATTTTCGTTGCTCACACTGTTGACGTCTGGTGGACAAATATTTTGCAACGTAATTGCTCGGTCGGCTGGCTAGTCTGGCCTGTTGGTTGGTTGGGAGGGCCAAGTTGTTTTCACTGGCAGCTTTCGATTGATGTGGGATCGCGTTAATGGAGATTTCAGACATTCTCGAGAGCCGGGCAAGGAAAAATAAATTAAATGCGACGTTCTACACGACGAGAATTGACTTATTGGCTTATTGATGTGCTGGTGATGTGAGAGAGGAGGGGAGCGAGAGCAGGTCAATTGCGGCGTGTAATGACGCGACATTTTATTATACGACTATGCACATTATGGCGTAGATTCAAATGGAGTGTGTTTTGCATCGGTTTGGTTCTTATTTAAGTGATGACGACGAGAGGGACGAGTTAATAATAATCTTCGACGAAAGATGATACAGGTCATCTAAAGGGTGGAATGGCAGCAGGTCGTGGCTGATATTCTTACAAAACTTTTAAGTAAGCAGATGGGCCGAGTGTAAATTGCAATATTCTGTTAAGATAGCGTCAAAGTCAGTAGGGTGTCGATATCGTCATGCACCTTAAAGTTAGTAGAAGGTGAAGCTGCTTAAAAACGTATTCTCATGATGCAAGCGAAATAAATCTTAAAGCGAAAATCAATTGAGGCGCGCTACATTGCCTTTGGCCCTGCGCCCCTTTCTAGGACACATAGTTGAGACGCTCATGCAATGTTGTCGCTTCGAAGAGGGTACACCAATAGCTGTCCATTAAGCGCCCATGTCGAAAAAAAAATCTTCGAAAAGCGAAATAAAGCCACGTCAACATTCTTTTTTTTTTATCGTCGTTAGGCATTTTTCACGACGTAATATGAACGTAATTAAAAAGTTTTTTGTTTTTCTTTGACAGATTATGTCATTTTCATGGCACACCTTGAAAAAACTACCCCTCTTAAATTTTGCACAAATTATAATCATTACCGATGACTGCTGATCCGGCACAGGAACATTTCTCTAAGACCTCCAAATACCTGAGTCATTTCGCATACCGGGTCATTTTAAGCCTATCATCTATTAAGCAGCTGTAGACAATTATTAAAAAAATATGTCTTCACTTTTAAACGCAAGTGTATATACCATATAGTCCTGTTACCATTCGATCGTGCGATATATTCGAAGCGGTCGTATTCCAATGCATTAGCCACATGAAAAGGCATTGTGTTGTGATTCGGGTTCAAAATAATCCCACACAGCGTTTCCGTAGAAACGAGTCGGTAATAAAGGGTGGTTAAACTTTAAGGGCCGATGTTGAATGCGAACCACACCTAAAACCTCTAAATTTTTTCTGCATTTGATTTGACATTTCTCAATTTCAGACTAATTCAATTAGAACCATGGAAACATACACAATCTAGCAAAGCGTTAAAGTTATTCAGGCTTATTTTGAAAAAATCAAATTGCATATCATGCACTTCGTGATTTTTTCGGTCAATTTAATCGTCGAAATGTGCGTACAATCGGAAATATCGTGCAAAAATTTGAGCAAACCGGGTCTGTAGGAGATGTGAAAACACCAGTGCATGCTCGTACAGCTCGTACTGCAGAAAATATTGCTGCTGTTCGCAATAGTGTGGCTGAAGAGCCGTCCACCTCAACTCGTCTTCGTGCCCAACAATTGCACCTCTCACGCTCGTCGTTGATGAACATTATGCATAAAGACTTGCATTTACACGCTTGCAAGGTGCAATTGACGCAATTGAAAACTAAAGCCTCTTGACCATTTCAAGCGTCGTCAATGGTCAGAATGGTGGCAAGAAATGGCAACAGTGGATGATCAATTTTCGAAGAGAATCATCTTCAGTGATGAGGCACATTTTCATCTCAGTGGATTCGTCAATAAGCAGAATTGACGCATTTGGGCGAATGATAATCCAAGAGTGATTGTCGAAAAACCAATGCACCCACAAAGAGTGACTGTTTGGTGCGGTTTTTGGGCTGGCGGCACCATCGGGCCGTATTTTTTCCAAAATGAGGCCGGTCAGGCAGTTACTGTGAATGGTGTTCGCTATCGTAAAATGATAACGAACTTTTTATGGCCCGAATTGGAAGATATGAATGCGGACGATATGTGGTTTCAACAGGACGGTGCCACTTGCCACACAGCTAACGAAACAATGGCTCTTTTGCGCGACAAGTTCAATGGCCGTGTTATCTCACGTGGTGGCGTGGTCAATTGGCCGCCAAGATCATGTGATTTGACACCGTTGGATTTTTTTCTTTGGGGTTATTTGAAAGAAAAGGTGTACGACGATAAGCCAGCAACAATTCAAGAGCTAATGGATGAGATAATTCGGCACATTAACGGCATAGAACCTCAATTATGACTCAGCGTCATCGAAAATTTGGACCATCGGATGGAGGTGTGCCGCCGAGGTCGCGGCGGCCATTTGGCCGATATTTTGTTCCATACATAATTGAACCGTACCAATATTATCATAATAAAAAGAAATGACAATAATTTCCTAAATTATTTGTGTTTTATTCAAAATCAACATCGGCCCTTAAAATTTAACCACCGTTTAGTAAGTTCCCAATTCAAACACATTTAGAGACCTATCGGTTCACTAAAGGTGAGTGTATAGAAGGAAAAGGGATAACTCATATCCAATTTACGTGTATTTCTGTGCTCGGATCTGGAAACAACCAAAAACTTCAATGGAAGCGAACCGCTAACAGTGCCAAGTTGGATGGGACGAAAAATGCTGAAAAGCTCATGCAAAGGATCTATCCTCTCAGATGAAGGAGGTGTGCGAGTAATGTCGCAAGTAATACCGGCTGTCAACACACAATGGATAACGCTATTGTCCACCTTCCGTGCCGATCGCTACTGCCTACCATCTTCTAAAGATTCATACAATAAAAACCACCAATAACAAATGGCTAGAAGGCACTACCTGCCTTAAAACAAAAGAAATCAGGCCATCACTTAACCTAAAACGGTCACTCAGTTTACATAGACTCAGCAAACACTCATATAGGACTCTCATAGGAGTCATAACCGGGAATTGTGCAATTGGCACTCATGCTCGCAGGATGGGTGCCCCATATAATGATTTCTTTAGAAGCTGCATGGATGAAGAGGGGGTAGAAAACACTCAGCACCTACTCTGCTCGTGCAGCGCTCTGGCTAGTCGTAGGTTCCTACACCTAGCAGCCTACTATTTCAATAATCTCAATGAGCTAAACAGCGTCAGCATAGGCCAGCTAAATCGCAAGCACCAACTGGTTTCGATGTTAAGAGAAGTAAATCCGAGTGGTATCACAATGGCCCTACTTTGGCCTAAGTTTGACTGCCCTTAGCAGTCAGCCACTACAACCTTACCTAACCTATTGCCCAACGTGAAGGAAGTAAGAGTACAAAGGTGAGTAAAGCAATAAATTGCACACTTTCGACTGGACGCAAGCGAAAACGGCCACGCAGCTGTATCTTACTTCCGGATCGAGTGCCAAGACAAAATTGATGGGGCGATCGTATGCGCGAGGGCAGAAGTTGCTCCTTAACGTCCAATATTAGTCCCTTGTCTAGAACTTCAAGCAGCACTACTGCAGTACTATACACGATTAGTAACTTTAATCTGCAGTTCACGCAAGCTTTGCGATACAACAAAAGTTTTCGCTTGACTATGAGGAGACCCGCGGAAGTTCAAGCAATTCAACATATTCAGGTTCGGCTAAATCCTAGATGCATCGCAGATTTCTGAGTGGAGATGGGTTCCCAGTAAGCTCAACATAGCTGACACGGCCGCAAAATGAAAATCACGGTCAGCGGTCCCGTCTTCCCGCGGTACTCGTCTACGGAGTGGCCTCCCTCACTCACAATAGAAAGCACCAACGAAGAAGAAGTACGACCGTCCATGCTGTATATTAACAAGACATCGGTAAATGATCTGGTATGTATCGTTCTTTAGCTTATGCGATCTCTTTTATAGAAATCTTAAGACTTTGGGTGAAGGGGAAGCATGCTGCTGCAATCGGACTGGCGTCTAAACTCGGATGAAATTCGCATTCGCATACTTGAATAGTCGCATTGCATTGGCTGCACACTTGAAAGCTGTAAAACCCGAGTTATTCTGCCGAAGCTCCATTTCATTACCTTCCTGATTATCGAGTCTTACTTACTTACTTGCTTATCAGGTCGGCGACCCATGGAGGGTTCGCTGAGCAATTGCTGCCTTCCATCGTTGACGGTCCTGGGCACGCTGCTTCTAGTCATCAAGACCAAGCTGTCTTGCACCCGCGATTACTTGGTCCTTATACCGGAGATTCGGTCTTCCTCTCCTTCTCGAACCAGTAGGTTCGGATTCAAAGACCCTCTTTGCTGGAGCATTGTCGTCCATGCGCTCGATGTGGCCGAGCCAGTGCAGTCAACGGATTTTTGCCTTCCGGACTACAGCCACAGCCTGGTACAGCTCGTAGAGTTCGCGGTTATGTCTTCTCCTCCATTCGCCTTCCTCGCAGACGGGACCATATATCCGACGTAGAACTTTTCTTTCGAAGGTACCAAGAATCAGCTCTGAAGTTTTGCTTAGCGTCCAGCTTTCGGCTCCATAGAGCAGGACTGGCAAAATAAGAGTTTTGTAGAGTATGATTTTGGTCCTTCGAGTCAGGAGTTTTGAGCCCTGTTGTTTTGACAAACCGAAGTAGCACCGGTTGCCAAGGGCGAGTCTACGACGGATCTGCACTGTGATGTCGTTTGTGGAGTTCACGTTTGCCTCGAGGTAGACAGACTCCATTACTGCCTCGAAATTATATCTGTCGATCGTGAAATTTTGTCCAAGGTGGTGGGTGACGGAACGTTTTTTGGTCGACAGCACATATTTCGTTTTGTCCTCATTGACCTTGAGACCAGTTCGTTTCGCCTGGTCTTCAATCGCCGTAAAAGCCTCCATTACGGCACGTTGAGAACGCGCGACGATGTCGATGTCATCTGCGTACCCCAACAGTTGGACCGACTTGTAGAAGATAGTGTCTTCTGTCTTTACTGCTGCCCTCCGCACTATCTTCTCCAGTACCAGATTGAAGAAATCACACGACAGCGCATCTCCTTGCCGAAATCCAGTGCAAGTTTCAAACGGCTCAGAAACCCTTGAGCCGAACTGCACGGTGCATCGCGTATGTGTTAGCGTGGTGCGACACAACCGGATCAGTTTTCCCGGGATGCCGAATTCGGCCATCGCATCGAATAGCTCCTTGCGATGAATGCTGTCGTATGCGGCTTTGAAATCGATGAGAAGGTGGTGCGTATCGATTTTTAAAGTCACTGGTCTTCTCCAGGATTTGTCTTAGTGTAAAGATTTGGTCTATAGTCAATTTGCCGGGCCGGAAACCGCACTGGTACTGGCTTTAGACGCTGGACAGGATCTTGTAGGCGACGTTGAGCAGGGATATACCTCTATAGTTGTAGCAAGAGGTAAGATCGCCTTTCTTGTGGATGAGGCATAGGGAGCTGATATTCCAGTCGTCGGGCATGCTTTCGTCTTCCCAAATTCTACAGATGATCTGGTGCATGCTTCCCACCAGAACATCGCCACCGACCTTGAAGAGCTCTGATGGTAGGCCATCTGAGCCTGCGGCTTTGTTGTTCTTCAGTCTTTTAATGGCTGTTCCGACGTCTTCAGCCAGGACTACTTCATCGACTGGAATTGGGATACCCTGATTCCCTATCACCCTCTCCTGGTCAGGCCCATTAAGCAGTTGTTGGAAGTGCTGCTTAAACACATCCACTATTCCCTGCGGGTCAGTAATTAGGCTACCCTCACGATTTCGAAGAGCTTGGTTGCCTTTCCTAAAGCCTGAAGCCAGGCTTTTGGCTTTTTTATAAAAGGCTCGTATTTTTTGTCTATCCCTAGACTCTTCGATGTTCTGGGAGGTAGCGGCAGACCTTTTCTTCCAGCTTCTTCTACTCCCGTCTTCTAGCCCGGAACGGTTCGAAAACAATACGAAGACGAAACTTCCGGAAAATATCGCGGAGGCACCACGATCGAAAGGAGCGCGATGCACACACTGGGGGCTCCATTGAGCACATGTACACTATTTCTCAAGCTATGAGGGTTTTCGAATCCAAGCACCATGGCTCAGGAAGTAGAAGAAGACCGAGTCGCCGGTACAAAGACCTTGTCATCGCTGACGCACAGCAATTGGTAGGAGGACAATGCATACATTGTTGAGCATAGAGGTCAGCATATAACTCAGGCTCCACACAGTATATGAAATGAAGCCAAGACTTCTAACGTGGCCAGTGTCGTGGAATGGACTTTTGGAGGAAGTACCTAACATGGTCACATCGATTGATAACAATCCATTCGCACATTAATGCGTATTCGCATTTAACCATGATATCCAGAAGATAATGCTTTACAATTATTTGGAGTGTCTGTTGCCTCTTTAGCATCTTTTCAGAAAACGTCCAGTCTTATGGCCGCTTGCACTGGACGGTATAGTGACGTATTAAGCTAGCCTAACCTGTGAACACCAAACCACGGCTAACCATTTTGTACATTTTTTATCATACCCATTTGTGCGAATTTCAAAAACGGAATAAGGAAGAAATGAATCCGGCTCATCCCGCGACATTTGGTAAAACATGAAGTTATTCGGATTTGTGTTCAATGTTTTTATATAGAGATTTTGTGTACATGTCAGATAATAGAGAATCGCCACTACAAAGTGTTCTTCAGACACTCACCTCATTGTTGCCTCATCGGGAGTTCTACAAGGCAGTCAGTTCGGACTCCTGTCTTAACCTTCAATAATGTCGACTACATCATAAAAGACTCCACGTTATATGTCTACGGCGATGATATGGAAATAATCAGGAATAATTAAAATCTAACCCAACTGACTAGCGTACACTCCAAACTTTTGTGCACGCGAGTCAGTTGTCTTAGATTTTTGGCATTTTGTGTGACATAAACTTCCTAGAAATAAACGCTAGTAAAGTCCATTACTTTCTCTGGCAAACGCCTTCCCTCGCCCTCCAGAACATACTACCTTTACAATGAGCCTTTGCCTTGTTTCTTTTTTACGTGACTTGGGACTACACTTGTGATAGGAAGCCAATCCTACCAAAAAGCTAATAATTCCCTTGGCTGTTTGTTGGTCTCCTTACGTTACCAAATCTCTCTACATCACTAACGTCAGACGTTTCCTCTAGTATGCCAGACATTCCTCTAGTTTGGTCTGCCTATTACATCAGTCACTCAATTCGTATTGAAGCTGTTCAGTGCAGATTCCTACGTTTTGCATTACGAGGTCTCCCATGGTCTGACAGCATTGCTTTACCACCCTATGAAGACCGCCTAAAGCTGATTGGCCTGCAAACCCATAAAAAATGCCGCGAAGTAGCAGACATCCTCTTCGTTTGAACAGTCGATTACCCTGCCATTCTGGAAATGATCAAACTCAACTCCAATACCTGTCGCCTTACGTCCGTAACTTTTTTTCCGAACCCCCCTCCATCGTACCAACCAGTTCAGTTGCCCATCAACAGAATGTTGTTATTAGCTAATCTATCGCAACATTTCCTCGACATTGACTCACCCATACGTTCCATTAAAAATTCCTCACACCCGTCCTCATAACTCCACTTCCCTTCTCGCATTAGTTAAGTTAGCATTAGTATAAGTATTCTCCGATTGGTTCTCAAAAAAAAGAATTCGCACGCTGTCAAGAGTTTTCAATATTCTACAAATCAGTTCAACTGTTGGATTACGGGGAGTTACCACCGAGGGATGTCATTTCTTCATTTTATTTTATTGTATCCCATCGGCAACAGATTTCCTCGCAGTCGTTTTCCATTCTTATGCGACGACAGACAGTAAACGGATCTCCCCTTCAAGTTCCGCATTATTCCTCCAGTTGCCCATCGGTCTACCATCTAGAACAGCGAGCTTTGTTGCAGGTCCTTCAAAAAGTCCACACAGTCGCTCTTCTAACTTGTCCGTCCTGAACTAAAACAGTGTTCACTACGACGCCCGAGTCCCTCGGCCAGCAGTTCCTGGGAAGATGTCCGTTAACTATAATTACCAGGTCCTCTTTTTCGATAGGCTTCGCTTTCTCAAACCATTTGGCTCATCTTTTTAACTTGGATAGATACGCCTTGATCCATTTCTTTCAGAACTCATCAGCTATTGTTTTGAGAAGACTTCCAATTTCGTCTCAAGTCCTTTGAATAGAAATCACAAGATGGCTTGGATCCATTCGATGTGCCAAAAATGAAGTGTTTAGGCGTTAGTGCCTCGTCGTCCTTCTAATGCAGCGACGGTGTTCTCTACTTCTGTCAAGGCACTTCGCAAGGTTTCCTCGCAGACTTTGTCTCGGAAGAATGATGTATAAAACACATTTGGACCTGAAGTTCTCTCTCCGCGTCACGAAAAGTCGTGCTAGTGTCACAATAGATTTTCAGCGGCGTACTTCGTCGCGCTATGAAGTTCTTCAGGCACACGATTGAGGAATCCGGTGTCAGACTGTGCACCAGCTCTATACGCACCACGCGTATCGTTAGACAAGTGAATATGACTCCCCACCTCGCCTTATTTCGCCTTTCCACGGATACTAAAATTGAGTCAAAAAAAGCCAGTCCAACGAACGAAAAGGGTCAGCTAAAGGCACTCATCCGTCCTATGGTCTGGCTTCCCATTCCTGGTACCATTGGGCTAGCAGGTTGGAGTTTGCACAACTGACAACGTTGGCGAACCGAATTCAACAAAGTTCTGAAGTTTGCGATGTAGAATTTCTGTCGTATTTCATTCAGAACAGTTTCATGACTGCAATGATGGTATTTGCGGTGGTAAGAGTGGAAACGAACTGGTCTCAAGGTCAATGGGGACAAAACGAAATATGTGCTGTCGACCAAAAAACGTTCCGTCACCCACCACATTGGACAAAATTTCACGATCGACAGATATAATTTCGAGGCAGTAATGGAGTCTGTCTACCTCGAGGCAAACGTGAACTCCACAAACGACATCACAGTGCAGATCCGTCGTAGACTCGCCCTTGGCAACCGGTGCTACTTCGGTTTGTCAAAACAACAGGGCTCAAAACTCCTGACTCGAAGGACCAAAATCATACTCTACAAAACTCTTATTTTGCCAGTCCTGCTCTATGGAGCCGAAAGCTGGATGCTAAGCAAAACTGAAGAGCTGATTCTTGGTACCTTCGAAAGAAAAGTTCTACGTCGGATATATGCGAGGAAGGCGAATGGAGGAGAAGACATAACCGCGAACTCTACGAGCTGTACCAGGCTGTGGCTGTTGTCCGGAAGGCAAAAATCCGTTGACTGCACTGGCTCGGCCACATCGAGCGTATGGCCAACAATGCTCCAGCAAAGAGGGTCTTTGAATCCGAGCCTACTGGTTCGAGAAGGAGAGGAAGACCGAATCTCCGGTATAAAGACCAAGTAATCGCGGATGCAAGACAGCTTGGTCTTGATGACTGGAAGCAGCGTGCCCAGGACCGTCAACGATGGAAGGCAGCAATTGCTCTGGCTCGGACCCTCCATGGGTCGCCGGTCGGTAAGTATTGTTTTCGAACCACGAAGCAATACTCAACAGAAATAAGTAAACAAGTATCGGAGACTAAGGTGAACCTTGAGGGACTCCAGTATTTCTTTCGTGAGAGTCAACATAGAACTTGATTCGAGTGGTTCTAGGTTACGCTTCTAGTTACGCTACGCTTGACGTGTCAAGATGTACAGACATCCCAATTCTCCTCAATACAAGTACCTTTTCCAAAAAAGAAGCCTACTACGAAACTCTGTGAAATTATGATGATGACCATAGAACTTGTGCCTTCTGGTCTCTTTATATTAGAATCTGAACCAGGGTCATGTCATGATTCTCCCATCCAATTGCATGAGATCTTGTAGCTGCTTCTCTATCTCTTCCCATTCACACAGCGGCTTTCTTCCACTTCCTCAATCGCTTCAAATTTCCACACGAACATCCATGGTGAAACCTTAGCCGGGTGGAAACACTTCCCTTCACATGCACACCATTCCGTGTCACATCGTCCACCTGAAATCCGCATCTCATTACCACCACGGCTCAGCTATGCTATGCAAAAGGCGAACATCCAGATCTCTATCGCAAAGGTCACAGTTACGGTCGCCGTTCCCATTGCATGTGTTCAGTCATCCTCCGATAAGCCGGCCGGCCGTGTCTCATGTGTCCACTGTCCACTTGCAGTGACATTGTTAGCGGTGGCTCTTCGTAAAATCCGTCACTGTCATCGGCCAGCAGCGTGGACAAGGAAGAAGACGCAGCTCCAGCAGCAGCACCAGCAGCAGCAATGACCGGCACGGTATGTAAAGCGAACAAAAAGCGAACAAAAAAAAAATTTCGAAAAGACCCCAAGTCGAGAGATGCCCCGCGAAGACGTCACCAGAGACAGCAGCAGCGGCCAGAAAGAGAGTGCTGGACTCATGAATATTAAACGTCACAATTGGTCGCACACCCAGGGCCCGTCAGAAGACCAGAAGACTCATTAATATCCTGCAGCCAACAAGTGTTCTCTACGATTTGTATGTTCGCCGCGTTTGCTGTGCAACGGCGACAACGCAGCGATCCGATCAGAGTTCCAGTGTTCCAGTGTTTTGTTGCTTCACCGTGCGCCACGGTCCGTGCAATGTCACCCTTAAGGGTCGCCCTCGCCTGGGACGGACTCCCTCCTGTTAATGACACTTAATTGCCGTATCCTGTATCTTTGATCGGCGAGCAGGTGAATGCGACGCTCATTTATCTTGCAGCGCTGGAATTGAATAATCAGTGGTTTTATTGCGTTCATTTGGGGTCATCTCGTGGGTCGGGTCGGCCGGACGACGCGGCGGCGGCGGGTTCGGCTATTGGAACTTAGCCGACCCTGGGAGGTGGTCCAGGACAAATTGTGAATTCAATAGCGACCCACAGCGGTGCCCAGCGGCGGATTAAATGAGTTCTGAGAGTCACTGCCGACATGGCTTAGCTTCTAATTGCGATCATGGTCTCCCGTCTCCGGTCTCGTCGGAAGATTGGACATTTGAGTCATGATCATTCGTGGTCGCAGTGGCGATGGCGGTTGCGTTGGCGGTGGTCAGTCGTCACAGTGTGGTAATGCACATCAGTGGATGGCCGATGTGGATTGCATGTGCAATGCGGCGCACATTGCCAGCGAACGCTGCTGGACCTGGTGGACAAGCCGGACGGACGGTCGGACGGACGGTGGCGGTCTAATTTATTTTCTGTGGTTGGCCGCACTCATTATCATGTCATCACGAAACTGCAGCAGCAGCAGAAGCAGAAGCAGAAGCAGAAGCACCACCGGTGTGGTGGACGGAGACGAAGACAATGGTGGCTGACGGTGACGACGAAGACGACGGAGAGTGATGGGGCGAAGAACGTGCGCGTATATTACCGCAAACAACAACAACCACTGGTCAATTCGAGTCAGATGAGTGCTCAATTACACAGGCGAACAGTGTGGTTAACAGGCAGGGATGCAGGCAAGCTTGCTTTTGGAACTCAATCTTTATTGGAGAGACGAGGAAGTTCTGCCTTCACTCTATCTGGGATTTGTAGATTATTCACGGCTTTAGCCAGCCCTGAACCTGATTTCTCTTACAGCGTCTGGTTAAGCAGTAGTCTAAAACTGGCTGTTATTTCGACACTTGTGTTGATTCACTTCTTATGGTCATTCTCCTGGAGCTTAATAGTGATTAGTTCCCCATGTATTGAAACCAAGCATTTGTCAACATGAACCAGGGATAAGTTTTGCAACGGTTGGATCGGTTGTTAGGCCATATTTCCCTTGATGTTGCGCAGCTTGTCAGTCTGACCCATCTGAGGTTTGCTGGTGCAGAGACGTGCGTAAAGACTGACTGGTTCCGGTAGGATGTGCCAGTATTGAAGTACCGATTCCTGCCTGACCAGTTCATCAGCCTTCTCATTTCCTGGGACGTCGCGGCGACCTGAAGGCACGACAATTTGACTTCCCGTATGGCAAACAGTTCCGCCTGGAGAACACTGAAATTGTCCAACAGTCTGAAGGCTTTCGAATTGCTCAGGAACTCTGGGAACATATCTGCACCGACTCCACCGCCCATCTTAGAGCCGTCTGTCTAGATTGCTGTGCACATTTGCCCGCTGTGCCATTTCACTTTTTCGAGGATGAGAACGTCAAAGCCGTTTGATAGATTAAGTCTGGGGACCGTATAGTCCCTTGAAGATGATACCAGGTTTTGCTGTCCGGCACAAAGACTCTCTGAGCCGGATGGCGTTGTTTGCAGTAGTAACTTACGCAGCATAACCGTCAGTACGTCTGAAATAGTCGACCGTAGCGCGTCTGTGGTGCCTATGCGAGCTGTTCTTTGTACCTTGTTGAGTTTTCTGGGATGTCGTTTGTGGAGTCAAACTTGGCCCAGAGGTAGACAAATGGCTTCACTTCCTCAAGATTGCACCTGTCGATCGTGGTATTTTGTTTCAGGTTGTGTGACGAAGCTCGATTTTTGTTTGTCAGCATATATTAGGCGTGGCAAATTGAAATTCAATATCTGTGCACGAAATTGAATAGTAAGTGCGGCTATCGATATGTGTGGCCTGGCGTTGTTCTGATGGAGCACAATTCCTCTTCTACTGGACAAAGCTGGCCGCATCTGAGCGATTACTTCCTTCAGACGGTCCAATTGTTGACAATACTGGTACGAATTAAGAGTTTTGCGGTAGGAAATCAACTCATAGTAGACGATTCCCAGCCAATCCCAACAAACACACAGGAAGACCTTTTTGGCCGTCTATCAGGGCACGGCCACCGATTGCGCCGACTCACCGCGATTCAACCACTGCCGTTTTCGCTTGAAGTTGTCGTAAGAGATCAACTTTCCGTCACCAGTCAGCATCCGCTCCGAAAATGGGTCGATGTTGTTGCGATTCAGTGGTGATTTGCAGATGGAAACTCGGTCCACGAGGTTCTTTATCGTTAACTCGTTGAGTACTTTATACATCGCTTCTTTTTGTGTCCAGCCTTGTTCAAATGGTTGCAAACGGCTTTTTATGCAGTGTTTAGCTCCTGGGCAATCAAAACAGTGCTGACATGACGGACAGATTCGACGATTTCCATGATTTGATCGCCATTTTCGAAAATTGGTCTTCTAGAGCGTGGTACATCTTTAACATCGAAATTAGAGGAACGGAACCAAAACTGCGCAAGATTTTTAGTTACAGTAACATGATCATAAACATTATTCACATTTTCAGCCGCCTGGCTAGCGTTATCGAAGCAAAACTGTAAAATATGGCGCATTATCCCTATGCGGATTTTTTCACATCTGTTTCCCGATCGAAATCTTGACAGAAAATCAGTATAATACCTCCGCTTAACAAAATGAGCCGCTTTACGCTTGACTAACGTTGGAAAATGGAATCATCATCATCATCTTCTGACACGCATGATCCACTAAAGGGGTCGCGGGGGTAAACCACGCACGAGAGATCTCCAGGCAACTCGATCCTCCGCCATCGACTCCAATTCATCAGGAGCAATGCCCAAGCGTAACCCGGCGAGTTTTTGGACTTGGTGCAACCATCTCGTCCTGGGTCTGCCAAGCGGTCGCCTACCTGATGGAATCACATTCAACGGCCGCCTCGGAAGTCGTGATGATGGGGACATTCGTCCCACGTGACCAAACCACCGAAGCATAGCCCTTTCCGTTCGAAGAAGCAGCTGCTCAATGTTGAGTTCCTCGCGCACTGCCGTGTTTCTCACCCTATCCCGGCGAGTAATTCCCACCACAGCACGAAGAAATCTCATCTCAGCAGCTTGCACTCGCGATCTTATTCTTTCGGTCATTACACAAATTTTATGACCATAGGTGAGAGTTGGAAAAAATACTGAGCTGAAAACCGCTAACTTGGCTCTGACATCAAGCTCGGCCTTTCTGATTAAGGAACTACCAAGCTGTGTCAAAACTGACCCAGCTTGACCAATCCTACAGGAAAGCTCAGCATTACTCCTCCCATCACTCGTGAAAAAGACCCCGAGATACTTAAACTTCTCCACCTGCTTCAATGGGATTCCACTAACATGCAGAGTGCATTGAACAGGCGTTCTGGAAATGACCATAACCTCCGATTTGTCCACGTTAACCCTCATTCCAGCATCAGCACATACGGCCACAAACCTATCGAGTGCGCGTTGGAGTTCCGTCTGGGAGGATGTGAGGATAACCCAGCCATCTGCAAAAAGAAGATGACTTACCCTCAACTCTCCCAATGTGAAACATTCCTCACCTCGGCTGCGCTGCAACATCCAGTCCATATCCATATATTCAATGAAAAGGAGAGGTGACAAGACACACCCTTGGCGAAGTCCAACGCCCACGGTGAAAGGTGTTGATTTAGCACCGTTTACCCGAACACAGCTGCTACAGTTTCTGTATTGAGACTGGTATGCTAGTGGACAACACTCATGACCGTACCCGTCAGCGTACGGTGCGCACAGATGAGAATGTGGCTGCTGTGGCTTTCTTCGAAAATGAGGCTGGGAGCCATGGTATTCGATAGGCGTTACAGAGCCATGTTGACTGACTTTTTTTTACTGAAGTTGAAGGTATGGACTTGGACGACCTCTGGTTCATGCAGGATGGTGCGCCTTGCCTCACAGCCGATGCCACAATCGATCTTTTGCGCACCAAATTCCTAAATCGTGTTATCAGTCGTCTTGGCGATGTCAATTGGCCGCCTAGGAGCAGCGATTTGACCCCTTTGGCCTGTGCCTTTGTGATGAACCGTGCAGGACCTGATGTTATGCCAACAATCCGGGAATGATTCAAGCCGATATCATCCAAGCAATCCGTGAGCTACTGCCATCGACAAGGTCTTGGAAAATTGAGGTGCAGAATGCCATACTACGAAACCAGAATAGGCAGTCACTTGAACGACGATTGTATTGCATTTTTTAAAAATAGGCTTGTATTTGACTTACTCTGTAGATTACGAAAGCCATCTGTTGGAGTCTGAGTGAAGTTGTGACACAGTGAAAGCTTCCACAAGAATACAAGTGAGTGTTAGAATTTCCATGATCTCCTGCCATTAGGCTTATATCACGAAGTCCTTTTAGGTAACGATCGGGTCCAGTTCGCTGAACCAGCGCCTTGCGGTTGGAATCGCAAAGTACCAATTGGGTTCACGCTTGGCGGAGTGTGAGCCCGATCTACAGCCCCTGCTGTTCTTTGGGTCGAAGAACCTGGTTGTGATGGCAACTCCACAACGATTCAACGAGTCAGGTGTCAGAGTCGTAGTAAACTCGGAGACATGCTGGTATAATCGCCACTCACTTTTACCCTCGATTGGGGGTTTAAACCATAGTCAGCATGAGGCTCCCACTAGGCTGCCAACCTCAACAGAACAGGCTGAAACCGCACCAAACCAGGAGCCTTGTAATCGAAACTTCTAACCAGATCGCTGGTCTTGCATTAAAGTCGATGTAACCGAGTCAGATTTATAGCTACTCACCCAAGTGTGCCACACTATGGCGCACACACTGTGCGCAACTTAATTCGACTGCATACCGATCCATTGTTGTTTTCTCAGCCACTCATACCCGAGCCGTCATGTGTGTGTGTGTATGACTTTGCACGGTAATCCTTCACTGTCGATAATTTGACATTCATTGACGACCGAGACGCTCGGTGGACGGTGCAAAACGCCAGCGAATGAGAAGACGCCACCATCACCACCGTCACCCATCGCTACTGCCACCAGTCTTCGCCTGCAGTCAATCCTCCGGCCATTCACCACATTCACTTATCGCCTGAGTGGCTGGGCCTGCAATTAGGTTTCTGCAACTGTTGTGCAGGCGCAATGCCTTTCGCCGTCGTCAGCGTCAGCCTCGTCACTTGGCTGCGTTTGTCGCCTGTGACGCAAGCGCTTCTGTCGCTAGTGTCAAACTAGGCGACGCAAACCGCAAGAGCGCATGTCACCGCACACGGATGTTCTCTGCGGTTTTTCGGACTCACCCACTTCAGCCGCTGCCTGCGCAATTACCCCGACACGGGGGCAATTATCGATTCAATTGATTCAACAGACTCGAGCCGGCGGAGTTTGGAAAGGCGATGATTCAATCGTAATTTTTTTTGGCAAAGCGTGTCTGCTGCAGCCCAAGGTCTTGCCACCACCGACTGACTGGCTGGTGGCTGGTGGCTGCTGGCTCAGGGTCAGTTCCGCGTTCAGTCTTCGCGTTCTCTTCGCTCGGAGAGATTGATTGTGCTCGGGCCCAGTGACAAGCTGCGGCGTTATTAATGAGAGCCCGCCGAGTTGATGATGATGGCGATAGCGACGATGATGGTTCCGTGCGATGGACGACATTGATGATATTTGTCAATGGCACTGGAATGGGACCATGTATACCAGGGGAGAAGGGGCAGGAGGAGGCGGCTCTGCGAGAGTGATTGGACATTCCTACACTGACAGATGATTGATATTCGAGTCCCGCATGCGTTCTGTTCGCGTCGCCTTAATTATCTTGTGTTTGGCATAATTATGGTGTCTTTGTTGTGCGGTTCGATGATCTGGTGATGGACAATTCTATTGACCGGACAAGCGTTGTGTTCTTGATGGAAATCGCTTCCACGAATCGAATATGATGGAAGATCCTACCGTGCGACTGCGCTGAGTCACAAGGAATGCTGCAGAGTTTGCGGAAGGAAATACATTTTGTGCATCAACTTGTGGTTCACATGATCGGGGAGTGATCAGTTGATCGTGTGTGGATGCGACAAAGGCTTACGAGGACGATGGGTATCGGACAATGATGTGCCAGTGCCTTATTGATGCTTAAAATCAGATTGACAGCAACAGCGGGGAAGGTTGGAACAGTTGTTGTTGTGACGGTAGTCAGTCTCAGTCCTTGGACTAGAACAGACTCCGTCGCATGACATTTGTTCGACTCACTGTTTACAGCGATTGGGACAGCCTATGTGTTCCTTATGTGCATCAGCTTGTTGCGGTCACAGTAGACCTGAAGTTAAACCAATAAAACCTTGTCCGATTAGTTGGTTGAAGTGACTCAGAACTGCAAGGGCATACGTAAACCTACCCAAACCAAGGAAACGTCAATGAATGCTGTCGATATGCGAAAGACGAAAAGATTGACATGGATATCACGTCAGGATACAATTAATTTGACTGCTAACAGAATTGAGGCGAATAGGTTGCGTCACATGTGGATAATGTTAAACGTGGGCTTACGCCGTCATCAAGCTAGGTAGCTAGGTAGTGTGACTGCATGACTAAAATTGGAAGTCACATTGTGCTGTCAACTTACCCCTTGAGCTTGTAGTAATTCCCTCTTGGGATTTATTGTATTCCTCTTGGGATTTGTTGGCCATATGTGAATTCTTCTGACCTCCTTTATAGTCATTTCGAGGCTTCAAGAAATTGTAGTAAGTGCTTTGGATCAATGTTACTCAGATCGTCAAGTTGAAGTAGTACTCGCCTCGTAGTCTTCTTCTAGTTTCCGCAAGTGCATGGCATGTTCCGGGGAAGTGTAATATTGTTTCCTCGTCTTCGTCATCCATGCAGCTGCTGCAGAAGTTGTTATAAGGTGCCCCATGTCGTCTGGCATCGTTGCCTATGAGACAGTGGCCAGTTAGCACCCATATTACTCTACTAATTACCCTCCTGTCTAACTTTAGGAGGTAATCAGTCCTTCCTTGATTTAGCATAGGCCAGTTCAGACCATTTGCGGTTTGTATCGTTTTTTGCAATCGTCATCCATCCTTTCAGTGAGGGGTATCCTGATCCTGATTGCGATAGGCATACCCGCTTCCCTTTCTTGCTAGTTCATCAGCTCTTTCATTGACCGGAATACTCTGGTGGCCATGGGCCCAGCATAGAGTAAGATTGCATCTGGCTGCTATATTCCTTAGAGGTAGACGCCAGAGTTTTACCATCTTGGAGTTTTTCCCCATCACACAGTAGGCAAATAACAGCGCTAATTTGAACAACTGATATGGCGAACAAAAAATGTGAACGCGGCGGATATGAGGATAAGTGCTTCCGTTTGGGAAATGTAATAGATCTTGGCGATCCTGTGCTCCAAAGGTGTTTATTAGACTTTTAGCGAATAATAAACGTTGTTTCTTTGGTAAAAACAGCTGGATGGCGAAGTTGGTTGCCCTGCTCCTGGTAAGAGCGGCTCCCGGTTCGAGTCCCGGTGAAAGCAAAGTTAATACGCATTTATCCAGTTTTCATATCTGGTCGTTGGGATCAAATTAACGACACTATCACTGGAGTTGTCGATCAGTGGTAGTAGTCTGACTATGGGTATCATAATGGATCAACACAGTCTCTAACTGTACTGGCAATTTCACTGGCAGCCCACTCTACCTAATCTAAGCCAAACCAAGCGAATATAACAAGTCCGCCGCTGCTTCTCTGGGTGGCGCGCATCCGAAATGTCCAATTTTCCATGACTCTGGCCCATAAATTGGGCTGAATTTGACCGATGGCATGGGTTATGTTGGTTTAGAGGCCGCTGTGGTTTATTCTCATAGATCTGCGACATCAGAAAACCCCAGAAGAAAAAGTCTAACAAATCGCACGATCTAGGTGGCCAGTTCTGCTCGTGAAATGACCATGCCCTCGAATCGCTCTTTGAGAATTTGCAATGTGCCATCGTCATCGTCCGGTTGAAACCACATGTCTTTGGTGTTTATCCAATTCAGACCAAATGAAGTTGGCAATCATTGAGCGCTCGCCGTTGACGGTGATGGCGTGACCAAGAAAGATGGACCGATGACGCCGCCAGCCGAAAATTCGCACCGAATATTGACGTTTTTCGGGATGCTTTGGACGCTCTTGGATCTTATGTGTGTTGGTATCGTCCCAAATTTGACATTTTTGTTTGTTGACGTACCCATTCATCCAGAAATGAGCCGCTTCGCTGTTAATGATTTTTCAATGAAAATCAGTTTCCAACTGGTCCAGTGTCCATTCAGCGATTGTTTACCTTCAGGTCTTGGGTCAGTTGAATTTTTTACGGGTGCAGGCCCAAGTCACGACGCAAAATTCGCCAAGTTGTAGTCTGTGAAAGGCCGAGATCTTGCGAGTCGACTTCTGCACACTCTCACGGACAGTGGCGATGTTTTTGGCAAATCATGCGTTTCGTCGACGTTTATCGTTTACGAAACTAGGAGACTCAATCTTATTCCCCACACTGCGAATACTCCTCTCCATGAAACAGTAAAATGGGCTAAGCCCGCAGTTCATTGCCCGAACAGAACATCCATTTTTATCATTTACACCTGTTGTTGAACAATATAGCCGTCCAGGTGATTTGGCAAAACAGAGTACATAAATGACAGCCAATTTGACAGATGGAGCTAAAAGAATATGGCCGCTATCAACTCTCAGAGTTCGGACGGACCTTTACCTACGAAAAGGCCCACCATAAATATATAAAACAAAGTCACCGCCGATGAGCAGTGACGTCCAAACCTTGCTTAAGCCGCCCACCTCGCGCCGTCGATAGTAACACGAACACAATCATAATTTACCAGCTCAATTTCATACTAAGTACTTGTTGGTAAAAGGAAGCTATGTCATAACATACAGCCGACATGTGTATACCCGATTACGGTGGTAAGCTACCTGGACCATACTTTCTCCACTTTTTTATGACCGTTGAAGGCTATGAGGAAAATAATGAGCGGAAAAATACTGAAAAAAGATCTAGGGCCACTGTATGAAAGTACGTACTTCGGAAGCCGTAAGGACGAAGACGTACTGAAGAGACAGAAGAAATTCTTCTTGAATCTAGACCAATGACGGCGATGCTAGACCTCGCGAAAGTGTTGAAAAATGACTGTCATTAGTCAGTCTCACTCACTAAACGGTGGGCTCCTTATAGAGAGCGTTGCTCTCTCTCCTCACACGATCAGTCTTCGTTCAGCTCGTGGCTTTAGCTGAAAAGCTTGAAATAGATTTATTGTTTCTTTAGAACCTTTTAAGTTTGTGTCCGAAATTCGAACATTGCCTCAGATTCTGGAGTCTATATAAAATTAGTTCCCTCCTAATCATGAACCGTAGTAACACTCAACAAATTGTTTGATGTCCTTTTCAAGTCGTGCGCATCATCTTGAATGCGGGCACAGTCTGCCACGGGCTGAGGGTTGTCCTGCTAAGAATTTTTCGACAGTTAGTCACGAAATCATGAAAATGGGAGTCTCTGATAGACCCGGTTGGTTAGGAGTTGATACGTCCTTTCATGCAGGCGCATGAAACGTGTGGAGCTAGGCCCTGTCGAAGAACTGCTGCACGTTGTGAAATGTGGGAACTAAGTGCCTTCGACCTAAGGTATGGTACCCAACAGAATAGGACGTCGTTGACGGCTAGCTGTATGCTAGAGAAGGAGCAGAGTGAGTCTGTTAGTTTGTGGCGGCGAAGGTCTAATCAATTTTCAGCGCATCCACAGCTCCAGCTCACCACTTTCCGAGTTATTACGACATATTTGTGGCTTAGGTCTAACATGGCCACGTCAGGACCTTCTTGGCATACCATCGTCAGTGGACAAGCCATATTCCCAGACGACCAATAGAGGTGCTCATAGCCTCAGCGAAGTTACGAGCGAAGTCAGAGCATTAAAGAATGGGGCCGTACCTCCCAGTTGGGACTGGTGTCTGAGGTTAACTTCCTCAGCAGTTAAGAAATAAATAATTCACAGACAACTACAAGCCTCGGATATGAACAGACATAATGTGAACAACCCCAGAGAATGAAAAAACAGAAAGCGATATTCGGTTCTGCACGTGGAATGTGAGCTCCTTTAACACAACCATTTTGGTGTCTGGACGCGCGGATGCCCTTTACTGCTAAGAAGCAGACATCTTCGGCTTTCAGGAAGTACGGTGAAAAGGTCCGGGCTAAGGGACGATGAAAACCTCTGATATCTACTACGGTAGCAGCAACAGAGGGAGCGGTGCTTACTTAAAAATTCTTAAGCGAACGCCTCATAATAATCCACATCAAGGCTTAATTCGACAAATGCCTGATTTGCACTCACTTTCTAGCTAGCAGCGGCACAAAGAGCTGCCGTGTACCACTTTTAGAGTTATTCCGACATATTTGGGGCTTAGGTCTAACATGGCCATCCATCCCATCCCCCTACCCCCATTAGGGGATAAGCATGACCAAATCAAGGATGGCTCTATGTTCTTCTAGAAAGGATCCAAGGTCGATACGGACATCGTTCCGGGATATAACACCGCTAACCTGGGTAAGGATCGCATCTTTCATAGAGTCATCTGGAAACACAGCCAGCACGTCATCACATCCAATAATCTGAACTCAGTGTGGTCACTCCGGTTTGATACCGGCCGGAACCTAATAATCTCTTTCCCAGTCAAAGAACGTCCCCAAGGAACAAATCAATGTCATTCATCAGTCTTGTTTCACATTACCGCCAACAAGGCATGTGGCACTTTTTTTCAGAATGTCGCTAGCTTTGCGCAGACCATATGCAGAGTTGAACATTCCAATGACAATCGAAACCAAAGGCTAATCGGTAGTCTCCCTCTTCGAGTAGGGAAGTCCACCTGCAGCAAGAGGGATCTCACTGGCAACGTCCATAACCATAACACAACCCCCACGGCCACACGATCCTTCATCAGCAGGTCTGTGGGCTCAGTCCGACACCTTTGATGTCGCATTAATTAACATCAACTGGGAAGGCGGCCTGTCTAATGGACATCTCCGACGCCAAATCTTAACTAATTACTTTTATCAGTCACGTCAGGCAGAACACGAGTATTAGAACACACAAAAAAGCAAAAAAAGAACACAGCAACAGACGAGAGACAAAAAAAAAAGAATCAAAATCAAGAAACACTCAGAAAACAATCGAATCTTTGAAGTTGTTCCGTCAAAACATCCATCCGTGAGGCCGCGCAACAACAGGGAAGGCGCGGCGCGGCGACGGCGGCGGCGGCAGCAATGAGATATACTCGTACCCCGGAGCTAAGCTCCACGTTTAATCTCTCTGACAACGCGATTAACATAGCTCTATGATCCCACCAAGGCCACCTGTCATCATCCGCGCTTGTGCTGCGGTACACTCTCCACCGGCTGCCATTGATGCTTTATAAGGTTGTCACTTGGCCAGAAGTGGATTTGGCCTCGCCGCCTCAAGTGACCGTAATCGTGTGTCAACCTTTTTTGTGTTTTGTCGTGGTGCGACGACGATGATAATGACAATGACAACGTCTGTGCGATGATCAACCCCCACACACGACCGAGAGGGAGAACAATAACAGTTGCAAGACGCGTCGCCTCCGCGACGACGATCGATGGACTGGACTTTTAAAGCCTCACCCGTGACAATTTAATTACTTGATTGACAATTTTAATTTCGCATTTCCTTTGTCCACCAGAGCAGACCCCGCCGACGACTCGCCGTCGACCCACCACCCAGCTGAACGAGATCGATCCGATTAAGCGTCTCGTGTGTGTAAACAAAACGCTTTTCAAAGTGACAGCTCCAGCGACAACAACTACGCCTTGTGGCCGCTGGCCGCTGGTCGCACACTCGTTTCGTCGTTTTCCGTCGCGATAAGCGTCCGCGACGCAGATCGTGCATTCAACGTGACACTAAAGTGTCTTGTCACTCCGATCCGATTTGACCCTAAATTATACCGACGGACAACATTTCATCGATCGTTTTGACAGCTGGTTATCGTTGTTGCGGCTCGCCGACTGCAGTGACATATCATTAAGTGTCATTGAGATGATAATTTTAATTAGTCCGCGTCTCTCCGTTCGCCCGGGTCAAGGGTGCCACTGGCAAAGGCCCATAATCAGCTGAGCGCGGCTGCTGGGAGCTGCTGTAAAACGTTTAATTACACGAAGTGTCACACGGTTAATGGCGATTTGCTTGTCGACTTGGCGTCACTGTCGTCGTCGGGGTTAATTGCGATGACGAACGAAGAAGAAGGAACTGTTTTGAGAACCAGTTCACTCGCAGTCCGGGTTACATAAGCCGGCCCGCGATTTGAGGATCAATTAAGTGGTTATGTCATGTCAGAGTGGACGCCGCGCAAAGAGAGTGTCTCTATGCGCGCAGAACGTGTTTCGTTCGGCAAGTGTGCGCCTTCGCAGCGAGAACGTTTTGACGTTTCGCATTCGCTTTCGGCCGAGACTTAGTGAGCCATTTGTCTTTCAAATCGGCGGTAATTTTTCATTGACGCTAATGAATGACAGGCTGACCGGAGAGGCAGCGATACGGGCCGCGATGGTGACTAATTTTGAAGATGAACGCTGCTGATGGAGTGACTCTTGGTCTTGAGATTGCTTTTAAGACCCGATTGGATGGCCGTTTGGCATGGGCACTCTGAGGCGGTGCGGAGGAGCTATTGCGTCAGAGGTCTCTGTTGACATGACACTTCTGAGGCATGGGAGGTGACCTTGAATTGAGCGCGGCTTTAAAACAGTCGCATAATCGGTGGTCATGGACGTCATGCCCTGGATTGGGGTTGTTGGTAGTTATTGGGGAATTGAAGATGCTACGCGACATAGCGTGCATGTAGCTGCATGCGATGCCGTTGCGTCTATCAACTTGCTCAAGGTATTCCAAATGATCGTATAATTTCGAGGAGTAACTCTGAAGTTCTTCAGACCCCGGAATTTGTAATGCGATTCTTCAAGCATCAGCTAGTAAGGACTCAGTGAAACCGAGGAGAATAGTTAGGACCCTGTTCGATAGTTTGGCCAATTGACCTCAGTTCACAACAGAACGAGCGGTGGCGAAGATTAGAAGGTGTCACCTTTTTTGGACTGCAGTTCAGTATTGTACACATCTCTGACATAATCAGACTCTGATCTCCGAAGTCGCAGTATCGTCAATTAATTGTAATCATTTCGATCGCCATGTAAGCCAGACAAAAATCTGTTGACACTACACAGACTCGGTCACATCGAACCCATAAACACCAAAGGTCCAGCTAAGAGGATCATCGAATCGGAGTGAGAAGGTGAGGCAGACCGAATCTGCGGTATACGGACCAAGATATCGCAGACGCAAGACAGGCTGAGACCGTGAACGATAGAAGGCAGCTGTATCACAGACTCTGACCCTCCGTGGTAATCTTGATTGCTCTGGATGAAATTTCAACAAAATTATCACTTAACCAGCGCTCCTGCCAGATAAATTTAAAGTCTGACTTTCAAACGCTTGATGGTCGGCTGAATATCTGCAAATTGTTGTCTGTGTCGTTGGCACAATGGCACAATGTTTGGTAAGGATTTGAGCTCAGTGGTAAAGCACTAGTCTCGCATTGAGCCAGGGACCTTTATATTAGAAATTGTTAATTTCAGGAACTCCGACGAGCTCTGATTATGATACTTGGTTTGCCTGGCGCCATTTGCGAACCATCCTGCGCCAGCGAAGCTCTGTGGAGTTGCTGATGGTTTCTCCATTATGTAGTCCAGTATCTCACTGGCTGACAGAGACATCATATAATATTGGTGGCGCTACAGCCCGTAGAGGGCCAGGGCCTAGCTTCTCAGCAACTACTCGTGTTGTGCGTGCTATTGTTCTATCACGAGTGGAAGGGACCTACAGTTTTATGCCGACTCCAAACGACCAAGTTTTGGGAAGCTTTTTCTAGACAGTTGTACTCGTTGAGCATTGTCAGTGAGTCAAAAGAGGTGGGGCCGTGAAAAGTATTTCTTCTCGTACCAGGAATCGAACCTAGACATCGAGGTCCAAGTGCGTAGGAGTCGACGCACATATCCACAACGCCGCCACGGGCCACCATCAAGACCCTCCAATTCCCTTGAGCTTGCCCTCTTAATTATTGAGGTCTGAGATCTCCTTTACGACCTCGCTGGCTGGTCGGTTCACCATATCGGCGCTCCTCATTTCCTCTTTGGATTCTTATGATTCTCGTCTTGGGACATCGGTCGTTGAACGTTTTATTCGTGGGAGCTCGAGCCTCTTGCTCACTTGATACAGGTTTGTCTTTTGCATAGGCAGCAACCAACTAGTAAGCCCTCTGACGGAGTGGCTTGCGTTGGACGCATGATCGTCCGGTTCGTTCTGTCGAGGTCGATTGATAGTCGCTTTCCTCCATTAGCTACACTTTTTATGGGTCTGTTAGCTGCACTCCCTTCAGATGAGGGTACACCCATATTTTGATTGTTGTCCCTCTTGGATTTCGATTACCCAGTGAAGACGTTTTTTTTCATTGTCAGCCCAGCTCTCTTTCGGTATCTGGCCAATGCGAGCTGGTTGGAAGTTGGCATTTCGGATGGCTCGTTGGTTGTTGACTGCTGGAGATTTTGTTCATTCTGGCCGTGGAGGCCGTATTGTCTGCAGAACTACAGATACAGGTAGGTTCGGCAAATTTTTATTCATCTTCTTCTTTTACTGGCGCTACAGTTGGGGGTGGACCTGGACCTCAGCCTACAAGCATCTCCATCTGACACGATCTTTGGCCAGCTGTCTCCAATTTTACACGCCAAGTTAGTTGAGGTGCACCTGTGTGCGTCATCGGTACGCAGTGAAATACTCTTCGAACAGGAGTAGTATTGTCCATACCTTCTACATGGCCCACCCATCTTAGCCGTTGAATCTAGACTCATGCCGCCCGTCAAGTTCGTGGTTGAATTTTCGTCTCCAAGTGCTGTCAATGCCAACAGGACCAAAGATAGCATGGAAGACTTTTCTCTCTAAAAAACCAAAGGCTTCCTCGTCTGCTCTTGACATTGCCATAGAGCAGGGCTGGGATGATCAGTGTCTGTACGAATTGTACATGTTTCCTATTTTACCTGCTCTGCAATCTCTTGCTGTCAACACGCGTCAATTGATTTAGTTGCAATATGACTCCACGCTAATCAAAGACCACCAGGTGCTGTGTCAGCAAATTGGTTGTATAAAAGACGCAGACAATAAGTAATAAACGTATCACCTTGTTTTATTTCTGTTTACTTTGTCCTATTGCTATCCCCCACCAGTGGTAAGGTGGTAATAGTGCAAAGCTGAACAGTGTCTTATATAAAGTCAGCTTGGTCCGTCGAGAGACGGCTATACTACTCATCTGCCTCTTGATCCCAAAGAAACAGCGGTCGGCAAGAGTTATTCTGCGTTTAATCTCGTACTGTCTACTCGGAAGCCAAGGTAGACGAAGTCCTTGACTACCCCCAAAGTAAACCTGTTGGGTGAAGTTATAAGCGTCTAGTTCGGGGGAATGGAATTCACTTCTATCATCGTCAATTCTATGGAGTGCAATATATATATATAAACACGCGCTGCTCATTATTGTAGTACGCTTAAACACCGTTCTACTCAATCGAATAGCTTGATACTTACGCCATTGGAAAGGTAATTTCGCGTAGATGTGCACAATGTCGCGGAAGAGGGTGAGAAACATGGCAATAAGCGAGGAACTCAATGTAGAGCAGCTTCTTCGAACGGAAAGGGCTATGCTTTGATGGTTTGGTTACGTGGCACTAATGTCCCCATCATCACGACTCCCGAGGAGTGCCTTGGATGCGATCCCATCAGGTAGGCGACCGCTTGGCAGACCCAGGACGGGGTGATTGGACCAAGTTCAAAAACTCGCTTGTTTGCGCTTGAGCGTAACTCCTGATGAGTTAGAGTTGATGGCGGAGGATCAAGTGGCCTGGAGATCTCTCATGAGTGCATTACCCCCGCGACCCTTGTAGTGGATCATGCGAGTCAGAAGATGATGATTACGAGAAAATATAGTTGCACACATTTAAACACAAAATCGTCGAATTTCGACGAGGGGCGAGAAAAGTTTTAAATAAATTGTCTGTTCCGGTATTTTTTTCAGATAAGCCTTACAGTTTTTCAGTTGTTCCATAAATAAATAAATTTGACCCCAGAATCGACTGCATCGCTGACACTTGAGTTTTTTTTCTTTTACGACCATTTAGTTAACGTCTAAGTTCACCGTCCTATAGTCCATCATGTCATCATCATTTAATGCTCGTACAATTTCCCAACTCTCTCCAAGATTTCTGTTTGCTGACAAAGTCAAGTACACATACAGAAGGTTGACAGGGACTACACTTGCACTCAATCATACGTGTCGAATTCACATGTGAAATGCAAGAAGAAAGTTATCCAAACCCTTCCGTAAACGAAACCCATTCATCATCGTGAACAAGGTGTTCACATCGAGGCCCATCCATCCAGCAACCCCAACTCCGGCTCAACGAAACAAACCCCTGGCGACGAACGACAAAGATGTCAAACTTCCACCAAGACTAATCGCCCGTAGAGCGTACACTTCGCGTGCACAATTAAACTTCAAATAGACAGCAATCCTGTTTCTGTCATTCATCCACCCGCGCCACCCTCCGCACACCTCCGTCAAGTGGAAACTTACTTAGGAACCGAGCACTAAGCTCGACAGAGATGTATGACATGACACACTATAGCAGTGCGCCCCCATCCCCCTCCTGTTGTGGCAACTAACACTTCATTAAGGCAGCACTTTTCACACCCTCAAAATTGGTTTTTTGTCTGTGCCACATCGAGCACCCCTTCGTGCGCGGCCCGTGAAGCAGTATCATCACTTTTCCGAGTCAATTTTGACGCAAGTTTAATCGCCTGTTGACAGTTGTAGCGACATCAATTTTCTGGTATGCAAATTGTTTTCGAAACTGAGAACGGATACCGGGGGTTGATTGATGGAGGAAGAGGGCCCTCTGACAGGGATTTGATTAAAAAAAAAAAAACGCACATCCACGAACTAACTTCACTGCCCACATGGGACCTGGGCGGCAGCTACGGGCAGACCTGGTAATGGTGTCGTGTTGAAGTTTTGTGTCACAAATTGTCACAGATTTTCGAACAAAAAGGAACGCAGCGGAGTTTGAAATGCCAGTGAGTTTATGAGGTGTAAAGTGATTCACTCTCGGGGTGGGTATGGCGTTATCGGGGAAGTTTATGGGTTGTTGGGGGGATGCGATGGGGCGATTTATGTCGAGGCTCATCTAATGGCTAGCTGATGTACGAGTTTTAAGGCCGTTTTGAGTGCGGTCGTTGCTAGCGACTGCGCATTGTGGTGTGGAGTGGATAGACAAATTTAGAGGGAACCAGGTACAGTGGCTACATCAAGATTGGCAGCTGGTGTCATCCACTGACTCAGTCTTGGTTCAAGGGCGTGTCTTAAAATGCAATGGGACACAGTTTCCTTAATTTTACTGGTCTCAAATTGACGCTATTCATGACATGGACTGGGAGATGAGTGGAAGATGCGTCCCCCGCAGTCAAGGATGAAAGTGACCAGAGATGACTCAGATCTCCATGATGAGTCTCTAAGAGTCGCCGGAGTAAGCAGCAGCGACTGTGCATCATCTTAACAATCCTCTGTTGTCCCCTGTTCAACCAGCAGTCAACTAGGCTGACTTTCTACACTTTACACATCATTTTCGATTTAATAGCCGATGTAGGTAGAAACGATGGCTTCGCATTACCTTCTCCGCCACATTTTGCCACCTTCTACTGGTCACAGCGGGATGGTTTTGGGATCAGTCGAAGCATTCTGCAGAAACCTGTGAAAAAGTTAGATCGCCGAAAAAACGCAAAGTCGCCTTTGTTTTACCCTTCCCTAGCTTCTATTGCACAAACGACAACTATGTGGAGATCCCATCGTCCTTCGCAACTGGTGCTACTTCTCTTTGTAGAAATACCTTACTCGACCGGCTAGTGTCATGCTCTGCAAAACGCTCATTTCAGCTGTCCTGCTGCATGGACCCGGAAGATAAGCAAAACAGTAGAGCTGACTCTTTGTCTTGTCAAGAAGAAACTTCTCAGACTTCGCCGTTCGGAGTGGGCTTACAGCTGTTTGTCCCATCTACTCGTGACCGAATAACAGCATGAAGAAGCTGGAAACAAATATGTTAATGTAAATGGAAGCTTTAGTGACTGTAGATTCTTAAGAAATTGTGTACCTCAGGGTGCAGTTCTTGGCCCTGTGCTGTTTTTAATTTACATGAACTCTCTCTTCGAACTAAGTTTGAATGGAATGTTAACAGCATTTGCGTTCTGGTGTATTTCAAGTTCAACTGTAGCCCGTGCTGGTATCCGCCAAGTCTGATGCCGGTAGTGTGACAGTCTCCTTGATGCGAATGCTTCATTTCACAACAGTGTTAGCGCAGTTTAAACCTTCCAGGCGAGTTTATATTCGACTACACAATTTTTATCACGATTTAGTTCCGACAGATGACATTGTGCGTCATTGAAAGCCTTACGCAGACACAGTTGTTGCCTGAGAAGCTTCATAGAGAAGAGACTCTTCTCTCAACCCTCAATCCGCGAAACCTCACGAATCCCTGTACACTCCCATCACAAAAACAAGTCGACGGCCGTCGAGTAATGATTGCTTTTGACTGCAACAATGTTCACTTTCCCCCAAAAAGATAAAATTCACACATCTGTTGCATGCGTCGACGCTGCGCCCTACTCCCTGCCGACGCATCCAATTAAAGCCCCATTCCTTAGCATGTCAACGATCCAATTACACGTCGTTTCCCATCCTTCGGCCCATAATCACCACGCTTGACATCCATCACATCGACATGTCCCCAATTTGCATTCACTTAAACTTCGCTTACAGCTCCTCATTATCGTCAGCCCATCAGCCCATCACCCTCGAGCCCTCTTCGGCGGGCCAAATAAATTATCTGCCAAACCGCGAGCGGAGCAAGCACATCCATCGCGACGCTTGACAACAATTTCCATACCTTCATCTTAATTGCCCGCTAACTGCCGTTTAATCGAAACGCTTAATCACACTCCAATTTAATTAAACGGTGGTCCGTCTGACGTAACGACTGCTGCCTGATATCGTCCGGATTCCGGGCCTCCCCTCCGACCCCCACCGCCACCATCCGGAGCAGTCAGCAGTGCTTAGAGTGCTGCGAGAGCGGGCTGAGCATTTTTTTTTTTTGGGCGACGACGACGATACAAAAGGCCGCACCGCTTTGTGGCGCAGAGTAATTGTTAACATTATTTAAGTAAACTGAATCCATAGCCGCAGGATGTCAATCATAATTCATGTTTACACGCAGCGCAGGACACCGTGCTTCCTCCTCAGGTGCCGACCGTCGTCGTTGCGCTGCGCCGTCCGTACCGGCAACAACGGCAGCTAGCAAATTATTAATAAAGAAATTTATTCAAGCTGCCGGCCGAGTGGCCCGCAATTGGGCCCTAAGTGTGCATGTATTGCCGCCGCATCTGCCTCCGCTCCCTCTCGGTACGGCTGTCGATATGATCGAGATGCTGATGAGATGATGATGTGAGTTGGCCCCGAAAAGCAGCAACGAAAGAAAAAAAAAAAACAGCGCACACAGAACCAACAAATGTTGAGTCAAGCGTTCTCCAGCCGCCATGACCGCGCCGCCGCCAGTCGCTGGCCGTGCCCAGCCCTTGATGAGTCTGACTAATAATAGCAATGAAGTAATAAGTGTTTAACATGACGTAAACTGCCGTAAAAGGACTCGTTACGGGCGGAATACAAATTTCCGCCAATCGGGAACGGGACAAGGACAGTCCGGCGGACTGTGCGGAATTTAATTACGAAACGCTTTTGGGCCCCGGACGCGAACGTTCGCTCGACGACGAACAGGAAGAGGGCTGATTAATCCATCCCCAGGAATGGAACCGCTCTAGATTGGCGGCTGGGAGTTAGACCGTCGGCCGCTTTTAGGCCATTGTTACAGTTGCTGCTGCTGCTGCTGCGGTGGCGACTACAACGACGATGGACGTCGACTTGATCCTCATTACCCAGGTGTGTTTCTGGTGCAGAAGTAGGCAAAGGTAGCCGCCGGCGATGATGGCGGCCGCGCGTTGCGTCGATTTCGCATTTCGCCCCAAACTGACTCCGACTGAGTCCGACTGCCGATGTAGGATACCAGCAGATGGTCCACTCTCTCTACCTCTCTGCTGCAAGGTCCGCGGAGGGAGGATATGTTGACCAATCACTTGCTATCGGGCGAACGTATTTCATTGCGATTTCGAGCTGGAAATGTATCTCGAGATGCCGAGTGCCGATAAGTGGATGTGGAACGCGAAAACAAATGGACTCCGGAGCGCGGCAGCGATGAGTAATATTTCCGGAGTTGGATTGTGTTCTTGTGTTTTATTCGCATTTTTCGCACGGACCGGCTGCCCGGTCGATCTGGATGCAGCGGATGAGCTTTAGGTGATTCGAGTGCGCGTGCAAATGGCGCGAGGAGAATTGAACTTCCTGTGTGCTCGGGCTGGTGTCGAGGTCAGGGCTGGTGATGCAACGGCAGCTGCTGGTGCTGGCACTGCTGGTGGCGGTGGTGGTGGTGGGAGCAATTACGAACACATTCCGTGTGACAATGGCCGCCGAAGGTCAGCCCACATTTTTGGGCACCACGCTCCCCGTCATCCCACGCGATTGAATGTAAATCTCCTCCATTCAGTGGCGGTAATTGCAGCAGATTGCGGCTGCTGTGTGACTGGGACTGGTTGTAATAATCACCTCGTCCAGAGTCGTAATTAAGGTGACAACTTGGCATGACGAGCGCGAATTAATAACGCGACGCTTTTAATTTATTCAAATGAATTCTGATGATGTAACCAGTGGTTGCGCAGTCACTCTCGCTCCACGGGTCTAGGTCACTAGCTGAGCTGCAGGTGGTGGCGGCGGTGGAGGCTTGGAGAAAGGCAATGTCAATGCTTTGTGATGACACTGAGGCGTCGATGGGGTGACATACCAGTGAGACTGGTGCCTTTAGCTGTGAATGGTTGACAGAGGCTGGATTGGAAGTTGCATATGTTGTGTGGGACTAAAACCTCCTATTCCTCGATTAGCGGTGCAGTTGGGTGTAGATTTAAGCCTATTTTTGGCAACATCCTCCCGTGTAGAACGTGTTCCCTCGAGAGTGGGCACACACTTATACGCCGACTGCGAGCGTCAAAGCTGTTAAGATCTCTGTTAAGAACCGACGTCATGGCCTCAGGAATCTTCTTGTTCAGCATTGTTTGACAAATCATCACCAGAAGACTAACACCTCAACAACGACAATCGGAGCTCTGTGAAATGTGGTTTTCATGCACTTCAAGCAGAATATGGTGTTGATCATTGATCTTCCGGGACTGTACGTATACGTTATTGGAAGGGTTATGTGAAGACAAAGGCCATCTCTGTTTTAATGTTTTCCAAATTTCTGTAAAGGTGGGCCATGTTCTCCAATTCTGACCATAATCAACCATAATCCAGTGGATTCAGATCTGGACTCCCAGACGGCCAATCTTCTGCTGCTATAAAATCGGGATTTTGAGCCTCCCTGGTTTTGGCTTTGTGCACTGGAGCAGAGTCCTGTTGGAAGATCCATCTGTTTCCATTGAAAAGGCTAATACATCTTCTTGGTAGAGCTTTGCACCACATTTTACGCCTTTTTCACAGAAATGAAGGAATGTAACACCACTGTGAGAAACCCCCCACAAAACCATTATGGAAGCGGGATGATGGCCACTTTAGACCCTTGGAACAACTTTTTTCGATTCCTTAGATGAAGTGGCATAAATTTCGTCATCTTCCACGGTAAACAATTTCTCATCCATAAACAGAATGCGTTCATGGCCATTGCCCTCGTGCCACTGCAAAAGTCGCTTGCATCTTTCCAGCCTAATTTTTTTTCAGGTGAGTAGTTAGAAGATAACCCATGAACCGGTGATAGGCTTTCATATGCAGATCATCCCGAATCAGCCTAGACATGGATCTGGTTGATATATCAAATTCCTTGGACGCGGTCGCGAGCATCTCTTGTCCTGTCCTCTACTCCACACAATTCTCCAAAGCGAGCTATAGCCCGATCAATTAATATTCTCCATATTCCGAGTAGTTTTAATATGCGTGGCGCTACAGCCCGTAGAGTGCCAGGACTTGGCTTTTACAGCTACAACTCGTGTTCTGCTTTTTGTTCTCTCATGAGTGGAAGGGACCTACAGTCTGATGCCTACTCCGAACGACCACGATTTAGCAGCTTATATATATATAACAGTTATACTCTTTCATTGTCACTCGAAAGGTTTGGGGCCGCGAAAATTATTATAGGTCAGATTGGGAATGGAACCCAGCCACCGAGGTTCAAGTGAGTAGGGGTCGACGTACATACCCACAATGCCAGCATTTAAAAGATTTGGCCAGCACTTTTCCGCACTTAGTATAGTCAGATTTTCAGATTTACCAGTCACTCTGTTTGTAGTCCAGCTCTTAGGACTCCCATCGGCGTCGTGACAGGGCACTGTACAGCTGGCACGAAAGGCCTCAAAAGCTGCATGGATGAAGATTAGGAGGAGACCACATATCAACTCCTCTGCTCGTACAGTGCTCTCGCTAACCGTTGGAAATCCCCTTTAGGGACCTACGACGACATCAATATAAGTCAGTTGAAGCGTTTCGTTGTAAAGGCCATCAATGGGCCTAAATCGATTCTCTTTAACGCCCCACCCCCATGCTAATAGTTTGCAAACTCAATCCAAACTAAGTAGTATTCTTCACTGATCAGTATATGTGTTCTGAAGAAAAAAGTTAAGGATTCTATTCCCACAAGAAGTTTTTGACGAAAAATTGTGTAACAAAACTTATGGCAGGATATAGTGGTCTGCTTATGCCCATCCCATCCAATCTGTACAGGAGCCATTTCAGACACATTAGCCATTACAGCGGCACTCATGCATTGTTTCTTGTCTTTATTCAATTGCGTGTCGCCTTATCCGGAACAACGTTCTTTTCCTCAGTCCTATCATCAAGGCTCTATTGGTGACTTTTTTTTTTAATACCTTGCTGATATTCGGGTAAAGACTTATGGATAGGGTCATCCAGTAGTTTTAATTTCAAAATGTTTTCGCTTGTGGTTGGTAGATTTTCGTTAAAATCACCAGCTGGAACCGTCAATAGCGGTTTTTACTCATTGCGCTAAGTCGAACGGTTTCGTTCGTTTGAGTCGGCGCACGAGGTTTCTCATGTCCAGTGTTATGGTTACAATGACCATAAAGTCGAGTTCTTAACTTCCTAGAAAAGTTTCTTCTATTTCTTCGTTGCGACCCCTAACTTTCATCGTATTTTCGGAGATACCAGGGAGCATTCACGATAGCCCTTGTGACTTTGTTTTGCATTGATTGTATGAATTCTCTGTTACTTGCTTTAGTGCAACCCCAGAGTTGTATACCGTAAGTCCATATAGGCTTCATGTGAAATGTCGTCCGAGTAACCAGTACATTTCTCGCCACGTTTTTTTCTTTACGTGGTGCGCCTTCCACTTGAGCTTAGCATCGAACGTCATATTTAGCTTCGTTTGCGTACGATATCTGTACCGTGTTAATGAAGACTGATTGTCTATGTTTTTGTAGGTCAAATTAATACGCGTGGATTTGGTTTCATTTCGAGCAATGCGCCAAAGTTTTGGCCAATCACATTTTATTTAAAGCGTGTTGCAGTTTTTCAGCAGCAGGCTCGATTGTACTTTCCCTAGCCAGAATAGCCGTGTCGCCTGCCAAAGTAGCTATTATTGTACAAGAGCAGAATAGGACCAAGGACACTCCCTTGCGGGACCCCGGTGGCAATGTGGCAATGTCCTTAAATTCCGAGTATTCCGTATTCTAAAATGCAATATAGATTTTCGGAAAGATTCTACTAAGTTTGTATTTCAAGCCGTCGCGATCGTGCCAAAGCTTGTGAAAGGCCTGGGACGCGTCAATTGAAAAAGGTGGAGCAAACCTTTTGTTCCTCTAGTGCTTTATCGATTTCGTTGGTTATTCTAAATAATTGTTCAATTGGGGAATGATTTCTTCTGAATCCAATTTGATGACCAGGTATAAGGCGTGTTTCTTCTATAACTGGTTGGATCCGTTTCAATACCAGTTTCTCGAATAGTTTTGATGTGACATCGGTCTATATGATTTGTTGTCGTCTGGCGGTTTACCCGGTTTTGGGACCATTATCCCTTCTGCGACTTTGCATGCATCTGAAACATGTAATAATCTAAATGAAGCGTTCATTCCGTTCTTGTATCTTTACACGTTTTATTCCGAAATTATCGGATATCGGAGGCATATCGGTTGGATCATCTGTCAAATCCATCAAACTGCTTAAACGTTTGTTCTAGATGTTCGGCAAAGAGGTCTGCCTTTTCTTTGTCACTCTTTGCCCTTTTTTCCTTGTTTTAGAGATATGCATACGTTCGCATTGACAGCACGCAGCGACCAATGAAAGCTCTTGTGTCTTCGCCAGTACTGGATCGACAGCCTCGACACACTGGCTATGTCGACTACGGACACGTTCCAGCTTACCGATTTGAGGACGACGCTGACGCTGACGCGGACGTGTCTTCTTCGATCAGGCAAACCTCAAGTAGCCTTGCCCTGGAAATAACAACACATTGCTGGGATGTTAGCCCACCTTCCAGAGGAATCACTTGTAAGGCCTTAAGTGAATATGTAACGGGTTCGGCTGCGCCTTAGAGAAGAAGCCGTAGGTACGTCTAGTTGGGCAGCTGTGGCAGTTAAAATATGACATTGTCGATTTTTTCGATGTCGTCAGAGCAGCATCACAGTGAACATCTACAGGCACGATGTCTCGAGCAAGTTAAAACTGACATCGACCAATTTGGAGTGTGCTGTCCTGGTGGCAGTTGGCAAAGGAATGCGGTCGCCTATAGAGGCTTCTTGATTGGGGCCAGGTCCAAAGCAATGTGAATTTGAATTTTGACGTGTCAACTTCTTGTCCTTGTCACGAAATCAGTCTAAAGCCCAAGAGAATAGCCGACCCATTCAGTTCAGCCACAACTCAACAGCAGCTCTCCTTGCCTGCATCGGAGACAATTCCGTCGGAGCATCCTTCCACTCGTCAACTTCCTCAGTCAATTAGATGTCAAAATTGCCTCACTCCAGAGATCAGTCATCTCTCGGCAAACTGGAAAACGTCAAAATGTATCTCGTTCATCTTCACGCCACTTAAGCCGCCGTCGCAGTCACAGCCGCAGTCACAGCCGCAGTCACAGCCGCAGCATGCATTCAACTCTGCGGCAATTGTAATCGAGACCTCGCCTCTCAAGTGTGTACGGCCAGTGGGGAACATGATCCCATAGAGCACGATTAGTACTTGACGGGAGGACACCGAAAAGTCACACAAAGACACACCATTGCACCGCAGTGCACCAGCATGCAACACCCTGCAACATCATGGAACCGAATGGAACACAGCATACAACACCAGCGTGCCATGACAAACGTCTTCAAAACGTCAAATTTTCCCAGAATGTCTCAGATTACAGATTCCCATTCTCGAAAAGCGCACACAGCGCGACCAGCAGCATCTCTCTCGCGCGATCGTAATCTCGGGTCATTTGTTTCGGAAGCATCCCAGTAGCGCCCCAAACAATGGAATCCTTTTAGTGTCGTGGTCGCTACTGTATTCGCCTCAATGGCGGTTGGTGGTCATGTCGTGTTGTTTTTGATCTCCATGAATCCTCGATAAGTCCGTCCGCCCTGCACCACCGCCCAACTTGCCGCCGCCAACTCGCTGGCCAACACAATAACCCACTCAGAATGTCAGACGACAATGATGATGCTCCTCCGGCGATGTCGTCGTCGTCGTCGTCGTCGTCGTCGTCGTCGTCGTCTTCCTCTCCGTGAGGGCGAACGTCACACAAAAGTCGCATAGATTGCGGCGGTGGCGGCGGGCTCGGTAGCTCGCGACATCATTCTCCCCGGCTATCGTTGTCGGATCTCTTGCCTGTTCCGCTGATGATAATTTCGTGACATTAATTCCGCAGCACAAAGTCCACCACTGTGCGGCAGACACAGGGACAGACGCTGCTGCTGCTGTTGGAGTGTGGGTGTGGGTGGGGTGGGGTGGGGTGTCAAAGGGCCACGTTGCGGCAGAGGACAGCCATGCATTCCCATTCAGAACGGTCACATCGGGTTGCACTGGCAGATTAATCAACAGTGAGTGCGCTTATCGGGCGGATAGCGGATGGCGGTTGATAGCGGCACACCAGTCCCTTCGTTGAGCACACGCTCGGCCCGAATTCTTGCGAAATGCGCGCTCCCGTTCGCAGATGCAACGCGAAGCGCGCCTGTCGAACATGAACGCATTTCGATCGATCTATTTCGGGTGCTTTAAGAGCCCGAACACTTTTGCGGAAATTGTCCGTTGCGCCCGCTGCCAGTGCATGTGCAGTCGCACCACCACCGCCACCGACACCCCCGAAATAGACGACGTGCGTGACTAAAGACGCAAACATGTTCGGCAGCTTGAATGGCTGTTGAATCGCAAATTCGCTCAAATCGCATCGTGTATCCGCGAGATTTCGTGGAATTCCCTCGACCCGAACGCTACGCTAACAAGTGACGGGATACGTCGCGTCGTGCTGATGTGGTGGCGTGTTCGGTCCGTCTTCCGTCGATCCGGCTGATCCTGGCTGAAATCGGAGGAGCACAGGGATATTTTTAGAGATTTATGAGTTATCGCGGACCGCTCCGCGCCGGATGGGAGATTCTAATGCGGGACACCGCACCACATGTGACGGGCTTTGTTATTCGCAAATGAAGTCATCGTGAAGTGTTTAGTTCCGCGCGATTACTGTGCGGCGTTGCTCGGTTATTTCACGTTTTTTTTCTTTCTTCGCTAATTCGCAGAGAGTCAGCTCCTTAATGAGGGATATCACGTTCTGGTGCACGCGCTAATAGCTGGCGACTAGTGATTGATAGAGGTTTATGATTGGTTTGCGCACGTAAGTATATTGTGTTGATTAGGTAGCTATTGACGGCTGGTTTTGAGGTGAAATTCGGCTATCCGAGTGTCGACCGGATATGCACGTGGTGGTGCAGTAATTTCCGTGAATGGTCTTCTTCAGAGACTGTTTCATGAGTCAGAGCAGACAGTGCGTCACATTGTCGCCACTAGTGGAAGGATGTCCCAACAGAAGCAATCATTTAGACAGAGAAACCTTAATGGTGTGGAATCATGGAATGGGGCATACTTCGCCGGTACCCGAAATATAGTCACCGAAATATCCTTTCTACTGATAATGCTGATTTTACTGATACACCACTAGAGAGTCGTTTAACAAACAGAATGATAGGATTTATACGCGGTCATCACGCCATTCGTCCGAAGACACTACCCTGTGACGGTTTGGTGGGGCGTCGCTTATGATGGTGTTACCGAACTAAATTTCTGCGAAACAATTATTAAAGAATACTACGAGTGGCGCTACAGTCCATAGAGTGCCAGGACCTGGCTTCTACAGCAACCACTCGTGTTGTGCGTGCTATTTGTTCTCTGACGAGTGGATGCCGACTCCGAACGACCAAGATTTATGAGGTTTTTCTAGACTTTGTCGACTCTTTGAGCATTGTCAGTGACTCGAAAGAGGTTGTCGTACCAGGAATCGAATCTAGACACGGTAGGTTCCAGTCTTAACACAATGCCTTTCGAAAATAAATGGTGGCCCGTCCAACAAAATTCCACTCCCGCACATAAGGCAAAAACGACAAAAACATGGCTGGAAAATAACGTTCCACACTTCATTTCCACGAATAGAAGCCCAGACGTCCTTTGGTCCACAATTTATGGTCTGTTTTAGAGACTATGCTTGTTCTCGGCGATACTCAGATATAAGGATCGCTTATCCGCTTATCCTAGCAGTGGATAGATCGATTTCGCCGTTGCTGGAATATTGTCGCAAATGGAGTACATTTCGAACAAAACTTGATATGCAGATACAGTGATTGGCCGAGCGACTGTAATCCTCCGCTCCTGGATTTCGAAATACCCTTCCAGTGTTATTTCGCAACAAGGGAGGAGTGGATCAATTATGAACCCATCAACAATGGAAAAAATGCATAGGAGCGAAAAATTCCTGACTAGGGCAGCGGAGTTCCTGGCAGTTAAGGACGCGGCCAGAATGATATCAATGCTGGAAATACCAGCGGCCGATTCATTATAATTGCCTTAGTTTTAATATAAGATCATTACGAAAGAATTGGAATGATTTTTGCATTAACGTTAGCTACTTCATCAATATGTTAAAAATAATAATACTAGTTGAGACTAATGGTTTCCAAGCGGAGTTTCTGAATCGAGATAAACGTAGAGGAGGTGGAATTCTAATGTCAATACGTAAGTCTTTACGTATGTGCGATTAACATCTGAAAGTGCGTCATTTGAAAATATCCTAATCCAAATTAGAGAAGACAACAAGTACAAGTATGTAATAGGGATATAAAGACCACCAGGTTATAGCCAAAAAGCGTTTGTTGAAGAATTCGGAAACAACGTTGGACAACTGGGAAAAAAAGAAGGAGATTATGGTAATGTGAATGATCTGGAATTGTATGGCGTGAAAGAATATCTGGAGATGTTGGCGTCACTTGGCTTGGCTAATGTGACAACGGAGTTTACCAGAGTAGACCCAAACACAGGATTAAAAACAACGATTGACCACATCTTAACGAACGCTATGCAAAACCAAATCAATTCAGCTGTAATTGAAAGTTGTATCACAGGTCATTACCCAATGAAAAAATCTGCTGTTAAAGAAAGTACAGTCAGCTTGACCGATATATCTAACATAAAGGTTAACGAATTAATTACAGAAACAAATTGGGAGGAAGTCGTGAATGAAAGTGATGTTGGTTCACTTTATCAGAAACTTCTCGATAAAATGACATATATTTATGATCGAGCGACATCTAGCAAGCAAATAAAATACAGAAGAAGGTTTAACCCATGGATGTCTACTGAAATAATCGACAAATGTAGAAATAGGGATGAACTTTACAGAAGGTGGAAAAGCAATCGACTGAACAAATCTTATGAAATGGAGTATAAGACTTTCAGAAACAAACTTAACAAGGAAATAATGACTCAAAAATCCTGTTTTTATAGAACCAAGTTCAGCCAAATCAGGCATGACCCTCGTAAAACATGGAGTCTTATTAACGAAATACTGGGAAGGAAAAAACCTGGACTTGATGAAACTGTAACAAAGAACTTCTCTGGCCAAATGGGTCTGAATAATCTTGCTAGTGCATTTGCAAACAATTTTGGCATTCAGTTAAAAAACATTATTCATCAATGCGACACTGTTACATCGACACATCCGAGTTCAACATTAGTCAGATCTGTATTCGTACAAGAAACAAGTTTTTCGGCAATACGAAGAATAATTCATTCACTCAGTGATAGAAAATCGCCAGGTTTCAACGGAATAAGAGCCGTTGATATAAAACGACACTCGGGCATATTTACCCCAATGATGTGCAAATTCGTTAACCTTAGCTTAAATCAAGCAAAAATTCCTGCAACTTTGAAAACAGCTGTAGTCAGGCCAATATATGAACGAGGTATCAAAAGCGAGCTGAGCAATTACAGGCCTATATTAATATTGCCGATAATTGAAAAGTGCCTTGAAGAGGTCGTAACTAAGAGGCTTCAAGATTTCATAGATAAACATTCTATCATACATACAAGCCAGTATGGCTTTCAGAAAAATAAAAGCACTGTTTAGGGGAATTTGTTAACGAAGACCTAAACAAAAGCTACTATATACTTGTGCTGTTAGTGGATTTGAGCAAGGCTTTTGAAACACTGAACCATGATAAACTAATAGAAGCCCTTGAAAACATTGGAATAAAAGGTCTGATGGCAGACTGGCTAAGAGAATACTTAAACAACAGAAAATTCTGTGTCAAAGTCAAGCAGACATAAAGCCAAAAGAAACGCGTGCAATATGGAGTCGCTCAAGGTTCCTCTTCATTTCATACACCAACGAGTTGTTAAAAGTATTCAAACAGGCCATCCCATTCGCGTATGCAGACGACACGGCGATAGTAGTGCGACACAGATCTTTGCATACGGCAACATCAATAATGCAGGAGGAGTTTGATGATGCAGTGAAATGGTGTCATGGTTACGGTCTAACGATCAACGCTTTAAAAACGAAGATGATACATAGACGAAATCCGCAGTTCAAGGCTACTTATCAAAAAATTCTTTTTAGAAATGATTCCTGCAGTAGCTTAGTCAGCTGTCCGAATGAGCCATAAAAAAGCCTTATACGCCCTTACCCATCTAAAGTTCCATGCCACGACGTCTGTGTTAAGACAAGTATACTATGCCTTAGTAGAATCGAAATTGAGGTATGGAATACTTGCATGGGGAAACGCACCTGCAACACACATAAACAAACTTAAGAAACTACAAAATATATTATTAAACAAGATAAGTGTAGACTACCGGCGCAATGTTGTTGAACAAGAAGGGCCAAAGTTCTTCCAGTAGATGATATTTTTAAGATGACCCTTATACTGGAGTACTACGACGATGCTAGATTCATCACCAATTCAACAAGGGATCAACACAAGAAGACGAGCACAATGTATGCTTCAAGAACCTCGATTCTACAACAACTACGGAAGAAGACAGCTGAAATGTAGTGAACCAGAAGATCTCAATACACTTTCACAAGAGTTAAAAAAAACCTCACAAACTTAAAAACTAGTAAAAAAACATTTAGTTAAACAATAATTCAAATATGTAGCTAATTTAATCTCAACTAAGTCTCATTAATAAATTTTTCCTTGAATTGTTTTCAATTAATGAAATGTAGAGACTCATTTAACCTAAGCTTTCTACCTAAAGTTAATTATAAAATTTTGAAACTCAATCTTCTGCAGAAAAGCCTTTATAAGGCTTCGCGGAAACGCATATCCATTGTAAAATATTTTCTGAAAATAAAAATGAAATGAAATGAAAGTCAAGAGGCCATTAAAGCAATTTTGGCAATAGAAACTCAAGTTCAAGCTGGTCATAAGCTGCTGCGAAGAGCTCAAAGTTCTCAGCACGCAGCAGAGGCATACCCGGCTACGAGGCTGCGAATGAACTTGCCAAGAAATGGATCGAAACCGACCCATACCAGGCAATCCTATGCAGATGTCAGGAATAAAGTGGATGACATGATCATAGAATAGCCTGTGAGACCACTCGGACGCTCTGGCCCAAGTTTAAAAGTGTAAAAACCCGACAAGCTCTATCAGGCTACAAAAACAAAAGATGGTAGTTGAAGCACTAACTGGCCATAATATTGAATTGAAAATGGAAATAGCCAACGACTGTATATGCAGAGGTTGCGGTGACGAACTGGCGACAGAGGACACTTCTCAATATCTCTGTTTCCACTAGCATTTCCTCCAGATTGGAATGATTGTCTGAGAGTTAAACGCTGGACCATCAATTGCCAGTTTTCACAGAGGGATTGAACACGGATCTTTACGTTTTTCATCCAAAAACATGCTTTAACTCTCGGCTTTCTCTTAAAAACAAACGGTCATAATGACAGATTTTGTCAGACTTGGTTGGTCAGTTCTCAGGATTGCAAGTAGTCCAAGTCCGCAAGCCGCGTGTGCCGTGTTATGATCGGTGCCGAAGCTGCTTGAATGACGAGGGGAAGAAGGCGACGCACGACCACCTCCCCCCGGGTAGTACTCTGGCTAGCTGTAGGAACTCTCATCTAGGATCCTGCCTTTCCATTAAATTGAGAGAACTGAACGACATCAACATAAGACAACTCAACCGCGAGGAGGAAGTCAATACGCGCGGTATCACTGGCCTAAGTGTGAATGCCACATATAGTCAGCCAGCCACTGTCACCTAACCTTACCCAGAATAATTCTAGCTTCTATTCTATATTTCTTGCCTATTTGCGGTTCAAGTAAAGATTTTAGGCAATCCTGTGACAATCAAGCAGGAAAACGTTGCTTAAAATGTCATCAAAATCGAAATGGCGCCCAACCAAAATCGGCCTGCAACATGAAAAGCACTCTGTGCGGAATGCAGACACCAGACAGCGCCTTGACGTCCTGGACTCTCCTTGAAGCCCCAATAAGGACACTAATAGTTGAACCACCTCGTAAACCACAGTTAATCGTAAGCCACCTCCACCCACCCTCAGAATCCCTTGGCCAGAGGTGCCCTTGAAAAAAAAGTTCAAATGAACACTTGATTTGTGCACTAGAAGCGCAAACAAACCCGACGCCGCTGAGGAGTGGAAAAACACAAGACGCGAAGGAAAAAAAGACATTTTCACATGCATCCATCCCAATCACTGGCTGCGCTAAGCACAAAAACAAACGGCCAGCCCCTCAGGCGTAACCGAAAGGCTCCCGCTGAATCTCCAGCCATGGGCACCAAGAAGAAGAACTGCAGCACAGTGAGTGAAACAAAAAGAAGGACGTGAAGCAAAAGTCTCGGCGATAAGCATTCCGCAAACAAATTAACGCCGCTAACAAGTTGACGTTTAAACAATTCACATTGCCAGTCATCCATCCGTCGCACGGAGCGTCGTCGGCAGGGCCAAGAGTGCCTCTGGGATCGAACATCAATTTACGCCTGTTTACCTCCTTAACTTAGGCAACAAATAAGAGCCCCCCGCCGCCGCCGCCGCCGCCCACCCGTCCACGAGTCACCCTGCTCGCCACACGGTGCGGTAATTAGCAGATGCTTGGTGTCAGAACAATGCGTCGCCTTTGTCTTGCGACCTGACGGTGGCGCAGCGGTGGTACGAGTATCTGCTCGGTCTGGGGCTGGTTAAGAGCTGATTAGGAACAAACTTCCTAGTGACGCTCGCATGCAGTGTCACTGATGCATGCGTCCTCGGTCTCGCCGATGCCGCTGCGGCTGTGGCTGCGGGTTAAATCGCTTGCACGTGATGAGGAAAGCTGCGCCCGATGCATGACACTCGCACATGAGTGTGACATGAGCACTGGAGAACCAGTGATTAGCGCCTAGTTAACCCGCGGATGTGCCCGATCGTATCTGCGCCCTGGGAACAGCGAAGAAAAAAGCGGGAGAACAAAACAAAAAAAAAACATCAAGCCAAGGGAACGAAGCGAAGGAGCTGACCGAAACATGACTTTTCGCCACGCCATCAATCTCGGAGTGGTTAAGGCATCGGCCATCCGTTCGCACACACAGCCACCCGACTCCGGGGTACATGTTCATATTTTCCCGTCGAGAGTTATGGTCAATCACAGGGCCATGCATCATTGTGGGATGCGCGCACCATGCAACACCCAAACGGCGAATGGCGAGCGGCAAAACGGCAGCAACAGCTGCAAGGAGCCGGATGCGGGAGAACATCGAATCTCCAGCGCTCCGCCACTCCAGATCTAATATCACTTTATAAATCATGTTTACACGGGCGGGACGGGCTCCGAAATGTAATATCGCGGATAATTTCCTTGCTTTGTGCGCTTTTTTGGCCTTCATCCTCCCGTCCCGATGGGGTGTTGGTGGGGGAGGCCGCTGGATTGATGGTGGTGGCTTCATGACCGACATCGCGGCGGCGGCGTGGCAACTTTCATCCCGGGCACTGTAAGAGCAGAAGCAGCGCTGGAAACACACCGTTTCGGGGCGTACATAAATATTCTCCGGTTGATTGCGTTTTCGGAATGAATGCCACCCTTTGATGGAGGGGGCGGGGGTGTGCCGGGCAGTATAGTGTTTGGTTTTGAAAACCTCATTCCGAGCTGCCGGCTTCGGTTGTCTAAGGTTGTGCTCTTTGCTTTATTGCTCGTTCGACGCGGGAACCTTGAGCGGCCCGAGTGACGAATGTGTGTGCATCGGAATGCATCGAGAGGTGCGTGAGGCAGTGCGCTTACAAGCAAAGTACCTCGGGCGGTGATATTTCGCACTCACATGACATGTGGAATTGAAATAAATCTTCGAGACGCCTTGGTGGTTTCTTTGTTTGTCAAGGTTCAAGATGCTCTTTAGTTAGCTGACACAGCGTTGTGCAGGACTCTACCCCTTCTTTTCCCTCGAAAGGCTTTTGGCGTGCAGACTTCCGGGCGACATCTAGAGAAGCTTGAGGAACATTATTTAGACAGGAATACCACCTGAGCATTGTAAACAACAACAACAACAACAAACCAACAAACGGCGCTCCGTCGTTTTCCATGCGAGATTGGCCCCGACACACTGCTTTTCTTTGTTTTTTTTTTGTCGGAGGTTTTTTAACGCTACACTGGAGCAGTCAGACTCAAAAAACTGGTCCATTGTACTACCAGGCAGCAACCTACAGGCAGCAGCCTACATCATCAGCTCTCACCTCATCAGCACCAAATAACTGTCATCTGATCCGAGTAACAGCGGGACAGCGGCAGAGGAAGTGCTCTGCAGTGTCGTCGTCTTCTCCACAGGCATCGCAGAGGTTTTCGTCGTTTAGGCCAAGCACATCTAGGTGTTTGGCGAAGGTGTAGTGGTCCGTTTGTACGCCGGTAAGTCGTCTACAGTCTTTTCTGTCAAGAGATAGCAAGAATGTCACAGATTTCTTATAGACATTAGGGAGCATGCGCTTGGTTTGTGTACATTGGAGAGTCATGCCACCTCCGGTTGTGGTCTCGAGAAACCCAGCCATCGATGGAAGCCCTAACCGAGGACGCGGGTATTCCCAACGAGGACGCGGTCCTAAGAGTATCTCCCCTGATCCTTGTCTAGCAAGTTCATCGGCAATCTCATTTCCCGTGATCCCGTGGTGGCCCGGGACCCAGACAAGTCTTAGCGAATTGAGCCTGCCGATCCAATTTAGAGAAGACTTGCATTCTTGGACTATCCTGGAAGTGGTTAAAGGGTTGAGTAGGGCCTTAGGCACAGCTTGGCTGTCGCTACAGACACAAATACTTCGCCCCTTCCACCTGTTCTTCGCAATATAGTTCGTGGCCATTAGGATCGCATAGGTTTCCCCTTGGAAGATCGACGCAAATTTACCTAGTGAGGTGTGGAGTCTAATGTTGTCGCTCTCTACGGATGCGCCAGCGCCAGACCCTTCATTGGTTTTGGAGCCCTCCGTGAAGATTCGACTACATTCTTTTCCTGGCTCATATTCTGGCCAGAGCCAGTCCTGAGTGCAGGGAAAGTCGACTGTGTGTGTACGTCGCAGCTGGATTGCTGGTGTCCTTGCGTCAGAAGGCATATCCATGAGTCTGTAGTCAAAAGAAATGCGATGCGCAAGGTCATCGAAACATCCAGTGCGAGTTGTACCAAAGACCACTTCATTTTAAACGGAAGATGGCCTTGAGAGTGCACCCCATGATGTGGATATCAATGAGGGGGGGATTCTGAAGTGCATCAAGAGCAGAGCCAGGCGTGCTAGGGGAGGCCCTTAAGCAGCCGAGACAAACCGTTCTTTGAAGCTTAGTGGAAGCAGGAGTTACGTATTTACGCGAAAGGTTATTCCACCAAACGACCGATGCATATGATAGCAGAGCCCTCACCATAGCCGTGTAGATCCAAAGGGATCTTCTTGGTGATAGACCCCAAGATTTGACGAAAATTCCTTTACACTGCCAGAAAACTGACAGCGCCTTGGTAGTTTTCGATTGAATGTGGTTTTTTTCCAGAGAAGTCTTCTATCCAAGATAGCACCTAGATATTTAGCTTCAAAGCGGATGGTGACATCTTTTAGTACTACTTGAGTCAGACCAATCAAATTTCTCCTCCTCCGACAGACAGTACGGCTACATCATCCGCATATGCCTGGGCGTAGACATTAGAGTTATTAAGGGCGTCAAGCAGAGAGTCAACCAGCATGCACCATAGCACCCCAAACACTCACATTAAAACTTAAAAAGACGATAAAATCCGCTCTTTTGACAACCAGCTGAAGGCCGAGAGGGGTTGACCTCGTACGTACGCTCAATTTTTAACAACGATTCATCTAGTCTGCTTAAAGTGCAAAGCCACAGACGGAGGGACAGAAAGGAACACCAAAACTACAAAGGTGTCACCATTGATGACGAAACCTTCGTCAAACGCAGCAGATCATCGTCGAATCTTCAAATTGGGATATTTGGCTTTTCCCTGCCAATTTAAATGGCGGGGGTGGGTTGTTGAAAAACACCAGGTATCCACCCGCCCCCATCACACCTACGCACCCCCGGAGCCAAGAAAGTAATCCTTGAGACATTAAATCAAAAGAAACACTTTTTTTTTTTGTGAATCACACATATTTTCTCTTCCACCTTCGCCATTTCCCAGAATGACTGTAAATTCCTTCAGAAAAGTAAAAAAAAAACCAAGTAAAACTCACAGCTCATAAAATGTTTGGCATTCACTGTCGGCCGTCTCGGCCATTGGCAATTGGCGGCAGTAGCGGCGCCTACGCTCTGCACCCCGTTGACATTCTTCAGAGCACCACACCGTCAATACACAACGCCTCGGCTGGTGGGGGCCGTCGGCCCCCCCCGTCCCGGGAAGGCAAAAAGCGGCCATAACTCTCGTGTAAACAATTCACACACTAAAATCCGCCGAAATGACATAATAAATCTTCGGAAAATCTAAACAAGTATCCCAAACCGAGAAATATCTAAACGAAGCAGAAATTAACGGAAAAAAGGGAGATAATTACCATCACCTGACAGCATGGAGCAATCGCGCCACCGCCAGCAGAGCCCCATCCCTCGCACATACTGAGCACCGAAATGGGCTCTGCATCCGGGGCGTCGGTGGCGGCCAGCTTCGACGGTGATATGCAACGCGTTGCATGACAAATCTCTTTCAGATTGGCTAATCCGGATGAAGACACATGCCTTCCCTCGTGAGGTGAGGGTGCCCGGACCATTGCCGGTTGTTTGTGCTGCTTTGTCTACGTCCAGCAGATGGAGTGCGGGGAGGTGCGGAAATTCAGTGAAAAATGATGAAAACAACAGCACCAACCCCACCGCCATCGCCACCGCCGCCGCAGGATGCCCGCCCGGTATGTCATTAGCTATTTTTAAGTCAAATGATCCGTTTCGAATTTTAACAGCCACTGCCGCACACCCTCTCTCTTTGGCCGCGTCGCGTCGTCCGTCGCAACGAAGAAGGCGATCACTGTGACCCGCAGTGGATCGATAATAAATTTATTTGTTGTACACGAAGCGTTGTGTGTACGTAACGTCGAGAGAATGTATCGCACTTCAAAGAGGCACCAGCACGGCGAAAAAAGAATGAAGAAAAAAGGGGGGAAAAAAATAAGAAACGAGCCCCAACCAATCGCCACCGAAAGAAAAACAGCACAGCGAGTGATCTTTGGATCCATCGCCAACGGCAACGGTGCTGGTCGGGCGGCGGGCGAAGGGCGGTGGTAGCAGCAACCCGCCGAAAAAAAGCTCAAGCTGTGCTCATCTGGAAAGCGTCAATCAGCTTCTGATAATTTAATAATAATAAAACGACGAGCGGAGGGGTTGCTCTGCGAGGGTGACGGTGGTGGGGAGTCTGTTTTTGTTTGCGGGACGATTTGGAGCACTTTCTCGAGTGTTCAGGCGAAAGATGGTCATGACGATCGTGGGGACGCTGATGATGATCGCGTCTGGTGAGATGCGGCTGCGGTGCTTCGGTGACGGTGGGATGGCTATTGTGGCGATGTACTTTTCATTTCTACTGTGGAGTGTTTTTTTTTTTTAATGATTTAAAATATCTTCGGGGTTGAGTTGAGATGATACTTGGAACAATGACATGATACTGCTAATAGACGCACTGCGCTCTTCAGTAGCGAGTGGGACTAGGGTCCAGTGTGGCGCCACATTGATCGCTCTGGAGCCCAACGGCTTGTAAGAAAGATGGCTAATGCAACGTTCCATGAATAGTAGTGGATGAAGGCAAATTGGCTGTCAAAAAATTGGCTTAATTCTGTGAAGGGATGAATGTTTAAAACACCTGGAATCTTGCTTAGGTCAGATCTATGTCGGGCAGGCCCCGCAGAAATTGCTGTGTCGACAAGCGGTGTTACGAACTCTGTCCACGGACCCGCGTCTGTCGACCGTGCAACAGTAAGACCCCCCTACTATCCTGTACGGAGCAGAATCCCACTTTCTGCAGAAGGACAGACGTTCAGCACAAAGCGTCCTTCAAAGACTGAGCACCCTCCCTCCTGAGAGACTACTACTACGGTCATTACTCAAGGCGCTCTAGCGCTCAAATAACAACCAAGTCGACCAAACGTAACAGGTACTTGAAAGAACCAAAAATCCAAACGGTCCACAACTACGGACTCGGCCTCCACCACCCGTAAGGTAAGGTATAGCGAAGTGCTCAAAAACCAGACCATTGTCGCAATCGTGGATAAAGCGGATCCAGATGGAAGCATTCCATTAGACAAATGGAGGAAGCTGGAAGCTAGGCTTGCTAGCACCCTCCTAAATCTTCTGGATGAATATCCGGATAAGCCGCCAAACTGCGAGGACACTGTCTGGTACCAAGGGCTCGTCAAAAGCCTAGCATGCGCCGATCAATGGTTTCTCGATCTTCTAAAAAAGGCGATCCCGACTATCGGTGAGCTCTGGCCTCGAGATACTGTCAGTGGATCAGATGCCTAACAGACCTAGAGCACGCGTTCGTCTGCCCATTGAACCGGAGGTAATACCTATCGAATCTCAAAACAAATCTGGCCAAATCTTGATCATAAAAGATCAAGCGATCTTATTCGCCTAAAGAGATCCATAATTAGCACTGCAGTGGGTATAATCATCGGACACCGCTTCCTAGGCCTTCACGCAAAGCGACTAGGTCTATTTTCCAACGACTTCTGCAGGAGCTGCCTGAACGAAGAGGAGGAGAAAAACATTCACCATCTCCTTTGCAACTGTCAGGAAAGCCACCATAGTCTGCAGAATCTGCAGATACCTTCTTCTGATACTCCTAGTTCCCTTTGGTGTTCGCTCAGTTTACAGTGCCCTATTAGGAAGCCTGTTAGGATACGGAGGTTGTTTTTGCTCATTCTGATACATGCTTCAAACCTCTTGCGGTTATGTTGACCCAAGAGTTTCTTTGCCTGATTCATACCATGAGCGTTGTTCCATGTATCTGCCCGGTTCCTTCCCTGAACTCTTCCCTGTGGACGTGATCCCCTATAGCGCCGAATGGTTCGGGGCCTATAAAATGTTCCGATGCTCCTTTTCTAGCCAGGAAGTCGGCAATTTCGTTGCCTTCTATCCCTGTAGGGCCAGGTATCTAACAGAGTCTTACCCTGTTACTCCTAGTCAGCTTCTTAAGCTTCTGTAGACATTCCCACACGAGCCTGGATTTGATAATAGTGGAGTCTAGTGCCAGGATAGCGGTTTGACTGTCCGACATTATTGCTTTGGTATAGTTCCCGTCGAGATTGATCTGAGCACATCTGTCTATGGCATAGACTTTTGCTTGAAAGATACTGGTGCATTTGCCCATGGGTTCGTAGTACTTTGTCCTTCCTGTTTCATCATCAGTTCTTGATAAATCCGTATATCATTTTACCGTACTGCTGCTCAGTCTGTGGACTATGGATTCATTGCTCCAGTCTTTTTTGATGTTTATCATTAAGGTAAACTCCTTTGGGAAATTCAATTTCCTAATCGCGTCATCCTTCGGAATGGCCAGGAGTGGTAGTCTTCCTGACTAGTGCATCCAATTGTCTCGATGTAATGCGCCTGTCTTTTCCTATCCCTTCTTTTGCCATTCTCATGATATATATATATATATATATGGGTGGCGCTACAGCCCGTAGAGGGCCAGGGCCTAGCTTCTCAGCAACCACTCGTGTTATGCGTGCTATTGTTCTATCACGAGTGGAAGGGACCTACAATTTTGTGCCGACTCCGAACGGCGAAGTTTGAGAAGCTTTTTCTAGACAGTTATACTCTTTGAGCATTGTCAGTGACTCGAAAGGGATGGGGCCTTGAGGTAAGTAAGGTAAGTGCGTAGGAGTCGACGCACATACCCACAACGCCATAGGACATCCTTTAAACCAAGCATCAACCAAGTAGCTGAGACTACCTATCAGCAATGATTATAGCAGGAGGAATATCAAATTAATTGACAGAAAGAAGGCCTTGCAGGCTACATCTCTCAGAGTCCTGGAAAATGCAAAAGAATTCTCCGTCGCCTTTAGGAATACTTCAGCATACAAAGGTAGATTGTCTCTAAAATAAGTTCATCTTCACGTCATACTGCCCAGAAGATGCGGACTAGTTAACAAAGCGCTAATAATTCAGTTTGCAAAAATGACGGTCATCAAACATTACCGTCACGTGTGATTCGTAACTTGAGTCAAAGTCAAACATGCTCAGATAGCATTACCATGGAAAGTTTCACCCGAAGAATGCTTACAAATTATTGCACGCTGACTGATTGAATCTTGTACAAAATGGTTGAGCTGAACCTTGCCCGCATGTGTTTTCTCCGTAAGGAACGGTCGTGGTCAATATTTACACGATATAATCTTAAAGGACTGCAGTCAAAGTAGTGCTTGACCTCAGACTGCCCTTGTTAAATTATTGTCGTGTATAAAAGAGCCCCAAAAAAATTGGAACTAGAATTAACGCAAGCCTCTTAAGATGCTGTGGACTACATCGGACATCCGAGAAACTTTGAGGGCATCAGTCAGCGACTGAGGGTAGCCCCACAAAACCATGATGTGAACGAAGTTTGTTCATTGCAGCATCAGATGGCGTTGCACACACATTTGGAAATTTGTTTTCATCGTTCGACAGCGCTCTTCGTTGATATTGATAATTGCCGTGCCTTCACGGACCGATGATGTCACAATCCACACGAAACACTGACTTTCTGTGGTTCAAAAAACCTTCTTTTCGACCTTCGTGACGTAAATTCATCGATTACATTTGGACTACTGTCCCAAATATTCCAAGCTCACCGACTAGCTTCTGTAACTTCCCCAACAACCACAGAAACACCGTGCACCTCATGTCGAACTCCATTGCAAAGGTGTAGAAGTTGGCGCAACGAATTCGCTACAATGTAACCGAAATCGTACGCTGGACCAGGCGTTTGCTTCGCATGATTTGAAACAATTCCCGCCACCAACAGCGGCACATTTTTTTCCACTCCCGGTCCCGATCTATTTTCGTTCGTTTCGTCGTCGTCGCTGAATTCCCCGACATGACACGAGCCACACACAACCAACACAAAGTCAGGACACCAGCCAAGGTATCAATCATTTCGTTGATCCACAATTATTCTCTGTATTTGGGGTAAAAGGGGCAATCACCACTCAGCCAGCGATCGCGATCGCGGCCGCGTGTCAGTGTGTTCCCCCTCGAGTCCAAACAGGAAACTTTTATTTTGATTTCAATTGAATTTGAAATCGATCGTAAAAATACATCAAGATCGTCGTCCAGTGTGCCCCCGTGTGTGTGTGTGGAAGTGCGCGCTCGGTCCAGATGGGAAGTGTCTTTGTGCGGGGGGATCTTGCGCCACATGGCTCGACACTGGAGCGACAGAAATTTATGGTTTCCTCCAAGAGCGAGATCGAAGAGAATTGGGTCATCATTCCCAGATCAAATACGGGAACGAGTAGAGGGCTGGACACGTTTGGATGCCGCCAAACCAATCAATCGAGGATCAGTCCCTAATTAGCACTTCCCAAGTGCAGGCGGCTGATCAGACGAAGTGGCACTCTAGTCCTCGTCGTAGTCCGGCCCGGTCTCTGTGGCACTGGGTCAACAGGGACCGCCGAACAAAGTGCGAATGCCGCCCAATTGTCAAAATTCGTTTTGGATTTTATGGTATGTGAGTACGAGTCGTGGAAATTCCAAAGAAAAACATGTCCCAGGGTCACCAGAACAAGCACCATCAGCAGCACCGCCTGAGAAACGAAGGACACTTGGCAGGATCCTACAGCAAACAACGAGTGCAAGCGGGAATGCTGATGGTGGTGGCAATAAATACGGTAGCATGTTTGTTTAACATGTCGCACTGGTGCTGTGTTGTTTTTCATTTTTCGGGACACGGAGGATCATCGGTAATTGTTTGAGTTTTTCGGGTGTGCGCGGGACACGAAACGAAATTGAGTTGCTGCGGGGGTTTTATTGGTTTTTATCCTTTTTATGACAGTCCATCAGGGATTGGTTCTGATGCCGGTGTTTATTTTGTCGGCGATTGGATCGTCTTGATGTCATAAATGCGTCACATTTTGTTTCGGTAGCTGCCTGATGGATTCGTTGCATTTGAAAGGTAGCTGCGGCGGCGGCGGCAGCAGCGACGGTATGCCGAGGAAACAACAGGCATTCGGACGGGTTTGAAAGGTTTAGAGAATTTGACATGCTTTCGATAATCGAAGAGCAAAGGATTAGAGATAGAGACGCGCTAAATTGCCTTTGATGTTCCTGGAGAGGCCATGGCGAGTTTGTGTGATGAACGAGAATGAGGAAGCTGCAATTACAATCCTTTTAGAGGGTTCACTGTGAGAACACTGACAACTGCTGTCAGGCATTGGTGGTGTTTGTCAGGATGACGTAATCAATTAGGGAGTCCAATCCAATCAGTGAGTTGCATTCCGAGAAAAATTTTCTTTCCTAATTTTTTTTTTCTGTTAAGAAAAATCTGCTGCTGGACGGTGACATTGCTTCAAGTTAGTCTTCGTGAATTGTCCTCTCGGGAGATCATAGAAGTCATTTTTGTCATCCTTGTCCTCTTTGGGAACGTTGTCGCAAATCGGAGGGATGATGACTGTAGGCCCAAGCCTGCCCCGAACAATAAACCGTCATCCGAATAAGGATGTCACAGATCTCCATCCTCTTTATGCATTCTTCTCTTCCTCCTCTTCCTCTTTAGCCTCATATCCGGCATTTTCTGCTTGAGGTTATCTTTGCTGTATAGCAGTCTAGGTTTTCTGAGATCGCTGATCTAGTAGTAACTACTCTGTCTGTTCACAGTTCGATTAAAGTGGACCTAAATAGCCATTCAGAAAATGAAAGCAACTCTACCATCCATGAAGTGTTTACTTGAACGCATAACACTGACATCAAACATGTGATTGTCGATGTCCAAAATACATTTTTGTCTTGCATAAACGAGCCCAAAAACTCCTGATGAAGATCATAAACTAGAATTTGCACAAACCTCTTAAGACACTGTGAATGACATCGGACATCCGAGAGACTTTGAGGGCATCAGTCGTATGGAGCTTATACCGATAGACCAGCGACTGAGGGTAGCCCGACAAAGTCATGATGTGAGTGAGGAAGACCGAAGATTGTTCATTGCAGCATCAGATGTGTTGCACACAAATTTGGGCCAGAAGCAATTAGTTTTCATCGATTGACAGCGCTCTCCAAAATACCTTTTAGCTTGGCAATAGAAGGTGTTAGCAACCCACTGTAGTTTGGTCTTCTAACTAAACTAAGAACACCTTTTTTTTTGTCTAAGGTGTTTTTAACGCTAGACTGAAGCACTCAGAGTTTAAACTGGTCCATTGTACTACCAGCAGCAATCTCGGTAGGTAGGTAAGTGGGCTTTCAACGTCATTGCCAACACACATGTGGTATCTATAGTTAGACTACTACCACTGATCGATAACTCCAATGATTGTGTCGTTACTTTGATCCCAACGGCAAATGGTGACTGGACCAGATTTGAAAACCGGATAAAAGCGTTGCTTTCACTGGCATTCGAACCGTCTAAAGGGTGGTTAAATTTTAAGGGCCGATGTTGATTTTGAATAAAACACAAATTATTTAGGAAATTATTGTCATTTCTTTTTATTGTGATAATATTGGTATGGTTCAATTATGTATGGAACAAAATATTGGCCAAATGGCCGCCGCGACCTCGGCGGCACACCCCCATCCGATAGTCCAAATTTTCGATGACGCTGAAGCATCATTGAGGTTCTATGTCGGTAATGTGCAGAATTATCTCATCCTTTAGCTCTTGAATTGTTGCTGGCTTATCGGCGTGCACCTTTTCTTTCAAATAAGCCCAAAGAAAAAAATCCAACGGTGTCAAATCACACGACCTTGGCGGCCAATTGACATCGCCACCACGTGAGATAACACGGCCATTGAATTTGTGCCGCAAAAGAGCCATTGTTTCGTTAGCTGTGTGGCAAGTGACACCGTGCCACCGAAACCACATATCGTCCACATTCATATCTTCCAATTCGAGCCATAAAAACTTCGTTATCATTTCACGATAGCGAACACCATTCACAGTAACTGCCTGACCGGCCTCATTTTGGAAAAAAATACGGCCCGATGATGCCACCAGCCCATAAACCGCACAAAACAGTCACTCTTTGTGGGTGCATTGGTTTTTCGACAATCACTCTTGGATTATCATTCGCCCAAATGCGTCAATCCATTGACGAATCCACTGAGGTGAAAATGTGCCCCATCACTGAAGATGATTTTCTTCGAAAATTGATCATCCACTGTTGCCATTTCTTGCCACCATTCTGACCATTGACGACGGTTGAAATGGTCAAGAGGCTTTAGTTCTTGAGTCAATTGCATCTTGTAAGCGTGTAAATGCAAGTCTTTCTGCATAATGTTCATCAATGACGAGCGTGAGAGGTGCAATTGTTGAGCACGACGACGAGTTGAGGTGGACGGCTCTTCAGCCACACTATCGCGAACAACAGAAATATTTTCGGCAGTACGAGCATGCACTGGTGTTTTCACATCTCGTACAGACCCGGTTTGTACGCACATTAAATTGACCGAAAAAATCACGAAGTGCACGATATGCATTTTGATTTGAACGCCCATTTTCATAATAAGCCTGAATAAATATTTAACGCGTTGCTCGATTGTGTATCTTTCCATGGTTCAAATTGAGTTAGTCTGAAATTGAGAAATGTCAAATGAAATGCAGAAAAAATCTTGACATTTAGGTGTGGTTTACATTCAACATCGGCCCTTAAAACCTTTAGTACGTACAGAACACCTTAATCATGCCCGATGTACGATAGAATGTATTTTGATTCAAATCCGGGTTCGCATAGTAATCAAATTATAAGTAAGATTGCTTGCTGATGTTTGATGCTTCTTACACTACGTGTATTATTTTGCGCATTTGAGACAAGACAAGACAAGACAAGATTACTGCCTCTACCCTCCCTCAATATGTCGAAGCACTCTAAAGCTAAATGACCGCGCAACATTCCGAAACTAAGCAACCCAACATCCAGGAACGTGTCAAAACGATCTCCATGGCTCAATATTACTGTAACAAGTCTATAGGATGCAAATGCGGACTGCAGTCTCGTATGGTCCACGGACTATTTATATCACTAGTCGGACCCATACTGCTGTATGGAGTCGCCATTTGGTAAACTGCGGTCGACATGAATATCAACTGCAAACCGCTCGACAGGAATGGCATGTGTATGTATCACCTTAGCGTATCCGAAGCTCTGAATATACTCCTTCATCTTCCGCCGATATACTTAATCGGCAGACAGAAAGCGGATAGCACAGCGATCAGATTGAAATCGTTGTATATGTGGAAAGAACTACGTTCGGGACACTCTGACTTCCTTTACAGACATAGATCCATACCCAAAGATACTGGTCTCGTGACACCTTAACTTCTCTTCCAGAAGGATTTCTCAACGAGTATCCCCCCAGATCATACGGAAAGTCTGAAAACCAAACGCTGGATGGTCCTCTTCCAATCTTCACAGACGGATTGAAGGTGGGTGAAGGCATGGGAGCGGGTGTCTAGTGTGTACCCTGTTGACGCTATACGACAGAATTGGATCACAACCAAAACACCAATTGGATACATCATTCTATCCACGCGGCGTGCCTACATTGCATATTTCGACACACTGAATGCGACCTACTTTAAGTGGGACGTACATATTTCATAGTTATGTCTTTAGAATTAAGTGATTCTTAATTATTAGAGTAAGCGAAATTGATGTATAAAAGGAAGAAGAACCTATCAGTAAAATGTAGCATGGAATTACATATATACTACCTGCATTTAATTCACCTTCTCAGGTTTTTAGTGAACAGGTTGAAGTGCTTGTTTCACCACTCACAACACAATAGCAAGTTCAAGTGCTTGATATTAATTTAGATGAACGGATCTAAACATACTCTAAGGATCTAACTATTTAATTGTCAATTGTGCATGGAACCAAATCACTGTTCCATCTTCCAGGTAGAGACCATAGCGATAAAGGAAGCTCCATCCTGGCTAAACAAAAATCCATGTATAGATTTCGCCATCTGTCGGCGATCATATCTGCGAATGCGGTCACATTCAGGTCAAAGAGTTCCCTGAATTGACGCCTATCTCTCAACGAGATGGCTTCAGAGAATTATGAAGCGGACGCACTGGCTAGAAAGTAACACAACTGTCCCACACTGGGTTACGTGTGGCTGCTGTCAACCAAGCCTATCCAACCCCGTTCTCTTGTTTCACAAATTATGAAATCGACAAAAACAAAAACATGGACAACAATACTCCAGCAAAGAGGGTCTTTGAATCCGAGCCTACTGGTTCGAGAAGGAGAGAAAGACCGAATCTGCGGTATAAATACCAAGTAATCGCGGATGCAAGACAGCTTGGTCTTGATAACTGGAAGCAGCGTGCCCAGGAACGTCAATGATGGAAGGCAGCAATTGCTCAGGCTCGGACCCTCCATGGGTCGCCGGCCTGATATGTAAGTAAGTAAGAGTAATCTACAAAAACTCGTTGACTACAAGTGTTAAAAAACCGCCTTGCACCAGATTTGTGATGGACATACATTTTAGAACTGTTTTCTCACAAGTTTGTCGAAAGTCGATAAATGGATTTTGACATGAAAATGTCTAACTGAAACAATATTTTGCGTTCCCTCACATATCAAGGCATTTTGTGTAATGAAGGTATTTCCACTACCTTCGAGGCATCAAATGTAAGTGCTTTAATCGTGGAATTTAATTTTTTAGTATTCTAGTAGCGTTTCATATTTTTCGGATTGATTTGTGTACTCTATTATACCGATCGATTGCAGAAGATGCGATTTTTAAAATCCATCCACTAGTGTAAAAAGACGCGTATGCCTTGGTGTGACAGGAGCAATCTCCACCACCCCATCGGCGGGCTTAGGAGTTCTACAGGATCTTCTTCCACTTGATCCCTATCTGCAGAAGACTGTTGCTGTGAGTGCCATTAGGAATACACAAACCCAAGGCTGTCGCTCCAGTCCCCAAGGTCACGCATGTATACTTTATAGACTACAAATTGAATAAATTGAAAGTGACTACTCCCGTCGCTCCCTAGATTTTGAAGGACCGTTTAGATGTCTTTTCTCAACAAGGGTCGAATGGAACTCTAAAGATCCCATCAACAACTCGACATCCATCCAAATCTATACAGATGGATCGAAGCTGGAAAAAGGCACAGGTGCGGGCATTTTCTACGAAGTTTTAAACATGCACTGCTCTGTCAGACTACCTGACTATGGCAGAGTTTTCCAAGCGGAGGTCCCGGATGTCAAAGAAGCGGCCAAAATGATATCATTGTTGGAAGTACAGCCGGCTGATATTACCATTCGAATGGACAGTCAAGCCGGCAATAAAGCAATTTCGGCTATACAAATCAAGTGCAAGCTGGTGGTAAGCTGCCGTGAAGAGCTCAAGGTTCTTGGTACGGAGCACTCGATTACTCTATGCTGGGTCCCAGATCATAGGGACAGAATCGGCAATGAGGTAGCAGATGAGCTTGCCAGGAAAGGGGCCGAAACCGACCCATCCCAAGCAATCCACTTCTGGCAAACGTCAGGAAGAAAGTGGACGACAAAATCATGGAGCTAGCTAATGAAGGGTGAAGCTCGTTAACCACTTGTGAGACTACCCGAATGCTATGGCAGAGGTTTAACAAAGCAATGACCGACAAACTCCTCCTATGCAGTAAAGAGTTGCTGCGTATGGTAGTCGGCGCCCTAACCGGTCATAATCATTTGTGATATCATGAAAACAAAAAAAAAGTACCATATGCAGGCCTGCGGGGACGAAGATGAACTAGAACCCCTCACTACCTTTGTCAATGCCCCAGCCTCTGCCTACTGAGACATAGATCAGAATTCTCCTTCCAAGATCTCCAGATACTTGCAGACATTCCACTTAATACTTCTGGATGGCTAAACTTGACTCATCAACAGGAAAGATGCTACGATCTCTGTATGGCTGATCTATTCATCGCTTCAACACCCGAAGCACGAGTAGGAGTAGGAAATAGGAGGATAAAATGTCCCCCCCTTGGGCATCACAATCGGTCCAGTCGCACCTAAGTGAGGCGTAGCTCCACCACGTTTACCTAACCCAACCCATCCACTAATGAATATCCCGTGTCCCTAAGTAAAACTAGACGAGGATAAGATCCAAGACCGTTTTCACATATAAAAAATGGGACTTCTTCACAAAAATGGGACTTCATTACGTACACTTCCAGACCAATGCATTGTAGAAGGTATAGTCAGTTCCACACACCAGCAGACAAATAACAGAGACGTTTCCATGGAATGTTTATAAACGCATCCGTTAACACATGACATTCCTGATGCTAGAGGAACATGCATCTCTAGGAGGATAAAATGTCCCCCCCCCCCCCCCTTGGGTATCACAATGGGTCCAGTCGCACCTAAGTGAGGCGTAGCTCCACCACGTTTACCTAACCCAACCCATCCACTAATGAATATCCCGTATCCCTAAGTAAAACTAGACGAGGATAAGGTCCAAGGCCGTTTTCAAATATAAAAAATGGGACTTCTTCACAAAAATGGGACTTCATTACGTACACTTCCAGACCAATGCATTGTAGAAGGTATAGTCAGTTCCACACACCAGCAGACAAATAAAAGAGACGTTTCCATGGAATGTTTATAAACGCATCCGTTAACACATGACATTCCTGATGCTAGAGGAACATGCATCTCTAGCTAGAGGAACAAAATCGCAAACAAACACAACTTGGCATGTGATTTCCTGTTCATCAAAAAAATCACAAATTTTGTCGCAAAACACTTGTAAAAAGACATGTGCAAGCTGGTGAAATAGGCCACAGACTTCGAGTCCACAGAGCGACACAAATTCAGAGTCATGACAATCGAAAAGGCGTACGCTAAAGAAGACGGATCACGAGCTAATTTGCTACCTCAAGCGACCCGTGCGTTTCAGACTGCAGCTTTGTCTATGAGCAAGAAATGTCTGCACTTGGTACCTAATCTATCGTTGGCCTGAGCCTAACACGGTTTGGCTTAACCGATAAATTTGTTAGAGTCTTGCTGTGACAGTCTGTGACAGAGTGACTTGCCATGAGCTAAGAACATTGTTTGCACCAAAAAATCAACCCAGGCCCCTTAGCCATACCCGCTACGTCTCGGCGACCAGTTACTTAGTCGTTGTCCACCCAAAGGCTATGGCCGCGACGCCCCCCTGGAACAAAACGAGTTATATTAAAAGAGCATTTGCTGTACGTCCTGATGGCCTTTTCGACATCAGTTCTCATCCTCACGCAACGAAACAAAGAAGACATCAGTACACGATATGGTTACCCACGTCCTTCAACCGATTCACCACACAAACGTCATCGTCCGTGCAGTATGTGACCCAACGGCAGTCAACTGTGCCACAGATCGACCTCAGGCTCCCATAAAGCCCACAAAATGAGCAACATTAATTTGTTTCAATTCAAAACAGATCCAACCATTGACCCGACTGATTAAGGACTTCACAGGACCCACAGGCGCTCGGCAGACTTCCAGTCGGCAAGTCATTGTCTTAACGCAACCACGCAAGAAAACGTCTTGCGGTCAAGCATCAACTTCACTTGTACCTTCATTCATTATTTCAAATGCTCAACCGATAGTCTGAGGTTGCCCAGTATCGTCCGGTGCGCAGGAACCATAACAAGGGCGCATCCCGTGCCGGACGTCTCTCTCTCGCAATTGCAGCCCCCGTCTGTGCGAATGTATGGAAATTTATTTTTCATTTCGCTCACCCAATGAGTTATGACCCTGTCTGGAGCATCTTCCAAGGAGCCAACCACCCAGCCAGTCAGCCACGGCTAATCCCAGCCCGAAAGTCATTCACTCGCTCGAGTGGCCGTACGCTCATTCATACCGAAAATCAGCCACGACACCCTGGGGACAGGTTACCAATCATAGAGCCATGCACGGCACATCCATTTGACCATTCATTCTGTCCTGATCCTTGTCCTGGTCCTGGTCCTGGTCCGTGTACACCCCACCAGCCCCGTCTGTGTTATGATGTAACATTACACAGCACATCAAAAATACCATATCCTGTTCATATTCAATCCCAGGACACGGGGGGAGGGCGAAGCAAAACTCCCGAATATCGTCTTAAGTAGGATCATCTCCTGAATAATCCATAAAGGGGTTGATGCCGCACACGGGTGTGTGGGTGGGCACTGCGAAATGATTTAATGAATACGAGGCCCGGCCAGGACACCGCACAGCAGCACTCCCCTGCCGCCACTAGACGAGTGCCAGAAGGACTTTAAGGATGAAAATCGTTTCGCATACCGAAAGTGATTGTCATGAAATTTTTATCAACAGCCGATGCCATCTCCAGTGAATCCTTGTGAGGGAATGGGGCACGTTGTAGTCGATGGGAGAATGTTACAACTAATCACCACACAAAGCATCGAGCGAGGAAAAAGTTTGACAAAACCACCGGGTAATCGAATTAGATTGTACCGCTCGACGTTTGATTTCGACAGATGAGGTTCATTTGTCGGAAGTTGGTCACGTCCAGGAGCTGGTCCCCGGGCCCGGATGTGTAACGACGTTATTAGAGGACTCATCAAATAGTTTCGGACAGCTGACAATTGCATGTTGTCCAACAGATTGGCTTACGTGACACTCATTTGCTTTTGCGCTTCGCCGATGCGATACGTGTCCTTAAGCCGGCCAGATGCTACCCGCACAGGACACTTGACAAATAACCTCGAGTGGACACATGTTGGTAGGATGTGTTTGTGTTTTGTGTTTGCGGTTTCTGTGCTGGTGGATGGGGTTTTCGGCATTGTTTTTTTCCCTTCTTTATTTTGGGTCAATTTGTCGAGTACTTGTTGAGTGGTGGCCGTCACCGCTTGTGGTTGACGGCCGCAATGAACCTATCGTTGGTTGGAGTGGAATGACTTAAAAAGAAAGCACCAATGCCCCGGGGGAAATGCAGCTAATTCGCTCCAAATGAGGAACGAAATCGATTTTGTAAGGAGCTGGAGACTGGGGAGCACAACATCCTTGATTGTCCTCAATCAGTGTCATGCGAAATAATTGTTCTGTGACCACTTGGAATGGCCGTTATAGAGAAGCGATTTATCACATTTGATTATTACAGCACTCAATTGGCAGTCGTTGGGCAAGCTACGTTTGCTGTGGTCCACTTGCGGGCGCCAATTTCAGTGTGAGCGCCTTGTAGAGCAATACCCCTTCTTTCAGGCCGGAGTTAAGTTGTTCAAGTTGTTGTCGCGCTTATAAAAATTCCTTGCTGGCTCCTCTAAAATGAAGCCGAACGTCTCATTCTATTGAAGCATTGCATAACATAAATCTGTCAGTTATAGCGTCGATATGGTCAGGTCTTCCTATACCTCTGCTCTGCGGCAAACAGAACAAGCAACATACGTTTGTACCCACATCAAGAGATGGCGACTGAGGGGGCAGTACATATTTCACGGCGACGCGAATTCTAATAAACCGTCTCTAGGGTCCAATGTCTGCAGTGTTTAAGTTTCGCAAATCTTATGGTTAACGCAGAATTTTTGAATTTCAGCAACAATGTTAAACTGTTTGATTAACGACGAAGACAGTCCAATTCCAGTTAAATTGTTTAAGTTGACTTCATCCCAAGATATTTTGCAAATACTTATCAGTTTTAGTATTCGCGTTATAGCCGCCTTCCATTGTCAAGGGACACGGTGCTTCCATTCGTCAAGTCCAAGATGTCGCGTCCGCAATGACTTGCTCTGTAAATCGGAGATTTTGTCTTCCTCTTCTTCTCGAACCAGAGAGCTTGTATTCGGAGATTCTCTTAGCTGGAGCATTGGTGTTAATGCGCTCGATGTGGCCGAACCAGTGCAGTCGACGAATTGTTGGCATCCTCACTACATCCACATCGTATATCCGACGCCGTTCTTTTTTTTCTTTTGAAGCCACCAAGAATAAGCTTCGCTGTTTTGTCTATCATCCACTTTCGGCTACTGTCATACCTTGACTTGGTCCTTCGAGCCCAGTTGTTTCGATATACCGAAGTAGCACCGGTTGCCAAGGGCGAGTCTACGTTGCATCTCTACTCGGAAGTCAGTTATGGGGTTCACGTGTTTGTCCAGAGGTAAATTAACTCCTTAATTGTATCGACATTGTGGCTATCGATTGTGATATTCTGTCCCAGCTGGTGTGCTGGTGTGCGATGGAACGGACGGTTCTTGCTTTAAACCACGTACATGTTGGTTTTCTCCTCCTTAAGCTTAAGACGTTAGCTTAAGCTCTTTCCGCCTGTTCTTAAATCGCCTCATAGCCTTTATCATGGCACATTGGGAATGCGCGCGGATGTCGATGTCATCTGCGTAACACAACAGTTGTCCCTATAGATGAAGTCCCTTTCGTTTTTTTACAGCTGCCCGCCTCACTAACTTTCACAGTACGAGATTGGAGAAATCACACGACACCGCCTCTTCTTGTCGAATTCCGGGTCAGATTCGGAAGGGCTCCGAAGTTCTTGAATTGAACCGCGCGGTAAATCGTGTATCCTTCATCGCATCGAAGAGTACCTTACGATGAATATGTTCCTATGCGGCAATAAAATCGGTAGAATGATGGTACGTGGTCATTGAGGACAAAACGAAATATATGCTGTCGACCAAAAAACGTTCCGTCACACACCACCTTGGACAAAATTTCACGATCGACAGTTACTATTTCGAGTTAGTAAAGGAGTTTGTCTACCTCGGAGCAAACATGACACTGTGGAGATCCGTCGTAGCATCGCCCTTGGCAACCGGTGCTACTTCGGTTTGTCAAAACAACTGGGCTCAAAACTCCTGACTCGATGGACCAAAATCATGCTCAACAAAACTCTTATTTTGCCAGTCCTGCTCTATGGAGCCGAAAGCTGGACGCTAAGCAAAACTGCAGAGCTGATTTTTGGTACCTTCCGTCTATCCTTCCTTCTATCCATGGTCCCGTCTGCGAGGAAGGCGAATGGAGGAGAAGACATAACCGCGAACTCTACGAGCTGTACCAGGATTGTGGATGTAGTCCGGAAGGCCACATCGAGCGCATGGACAACAATGCTCCAGCAAAGAGGGTCTTTCAATCCGAGCCTACGCGTTCGAGAAGGAGAGGAAGACCGAATCTCCGGTATAAAGACCAAGTAAGAATCGGTCTAAGACTCGATAGGCTTAGTCCGGATTTGCCTTAGTGTGAATATTTGGTCTAAGATCGATGTGCTAACGCTGATCGATTTTTTGGAAGCAACTCATGATAATGTGATTAGTGCGGTGCATTGCGTTGCGTTCTTATAGGCGACGTTGATCAAGAGGATCGGCTTTTTTGTGGCTGATTTGGAGCTGATATTCCAGTCTTTGGGCATGCTGTCGTCCTCCCATATTCTTCGAATGCCATGGTGCATGCTCCCTACTGGAACTGCCTTGAAAAACTCTGATAGCAAACCATCTGAGCATGCGGCTTTGTTAATCTTCAGCTTCTGGGTGGCTATGCCGACTTCTTCAAAGCTAAGTGGGAGGATTATTTCCTCGACTGGAGTTGGGATTTTTTCGTTACCTATCTCTCTCTTCTGGTCCCTCCGCTAAACAGCTGCTAGATGTGCTGCTTAACCACATCCACTCTTCCCTGTGGGTGGGTAACAAGATTATTCGCAGAATTTGAAAAAATGGGGCTATACTCTTGGCTTTTTTTAAAATGCCTGTATTTTTCGCTCTATCCAAGACTGTTCCATCTCCTTGAGCTAAAACCTTGTGAGATACACTTTCAGTAGGGGTTGATGCTTCTTTTCCTTCCGATGCTCCTCTTGGGCTGCTTTTGTTTTTCGTTGCAACGCCTTCTCGAAGATTTCGTAGGTTGCATGTTTCTTCTGTTCACACTCACCATCTTGTCCGTGGTGGTATCCTGAATTGGTTTCCGCTACGACTTTGATGACTGAGCGTTTGTGTTTCGACGAAGGCATACCCCAGAGTGTCTCGCTTAATTGTTCTTCTTAGGTGTGCTCTGGCGTCCAATGTCAAAACTCCTCTTAGTTGGCTGGTGCAGATTTCCGACATTAGACAGTCGAATTGTGAAGCGAGTAGCTAAGAGGAAATGGTCAGAGTCGACATACATATGCATGCCCCCACGAATGTTCGCACGTATAGTATATTTAAAGCACGATCAGGTTCGGGAAAGGCAGGAAAGGTTGGCGGCTCGACAGTCCGGCTATCGGACAGATTGCTGAGTGGATCCTTTTTCGAGGAACTCTCGTGCAACTAAATACTGCAACCAATATTGCGCTCTGTCGCAAAGTCCTTGAGTAGGAATTTGTTGGCATATCTTATAGGCTGTGCTCTCAGATCACTCTGCCAGTCGCACTCCGGATAAGCTGCGCAGATGGCGCCTACGTGATCGTAGAAATCCTCTTTGATAGTGTCATCAGTCCAGTCGTTGCGGGCGTGGCCTGCCTTGGATGCAGATCACAACCGGATGATCGCGCATCGGTTTAAAGGCGATGATCTTCAAGACCGAATCCCCATCCCAATATGTTCAACATTTTGTGCCTGTTGTAATATAAGTACATAGGTTTTACACTTTTTTCCTCATCATTCCCTGTCCTATCGTCCATAATTTCTGAATCGCTGCCGTCTCCGGCGGCTTTAGAGAAGCCCACTAGCAAATCGTATGCCTCTTTCGTGCCGTGTCGTCGTTCTAAGTCCGTCCATTTATCCGAGGCGCCTACACGTGCACATATTTGGAGCTAATTTGCCCCCATTTGATGATGACGCACAATAGAAACAAAACGCACACTCCCGTAGTTCATAATTAAATTCCCCCGAAAAGCTTCTTCCAAGAGGAGAAACTTCGAAGAAAAACTCCATCAGCCACCGTCTCGAATGAAACTTGAAAACTGCCCCGCACCCATCGCCGTCACACACAAAACAATCGGAAGCAAGTTTACTTAATTAATTTACCTGCCAATTACCACCACCGCGTGGCGGCAATCACACAACATTGCTGGAGCAACACAATCAAACACAAAGTCTATCCCCACGCCCACAGCTGGCAAAGACGATGCGCGTCCTCTCGAAACCACAAGGAAAACTCGTCTCGAAGAAATCCCCTCAAGTCACGAGTACAAGACAAGTACCAGCCGACGACGCCGCAAAGGATTCTCCGCTCATAAATGCGCCCGTAAACGTTGTACAACCCGGCAGATATCCTTTTGCAGTCGAAAATTCCTTAATTGCTTGCGTTTGCCATTTCGATGTCGTCTCGTTGCCGTTTCGTTGTCTCTTCGTTTGTTAACATCAAGTTATCGTCCCTTAGAGACAAACATTTTGGCTAATTGCCATTTAGCCTCAGTCTGAGTGGCAGAGTGAGAGGATGGGAGAGACGAACGGGTTGCAACCCCTTACTTCAATCCCGCCAACAGTCCATCTTCATAAACATTACGGAGTGACAAATGCTTTATCAATCTCTGGCATTCTTTCATTCGTCCTGTGTGAGGAAAAGCCGCAGCAAGGAGAAAAGGAAGAAGCTCGCTTGCCACTCACAGGGAGCGGCGGAGATATTTACATCACCCCGTCTCGGGGGTAGTTTCTTGACACCAACGCTCCTGCATATGAAATGAGCGCACGTAGTGCATCCTCGTCGGATTTAAGAGATCCTTAGTGCAAATTGATATTGGGTCGGTTGGCTTTGTTATTTATGTCCGCCTGGGGGCAGACCCCACCTCCCAAGGAACATGTCACAACACAAGGAAACGGTCTGATTATTTATGTGACGCAATTTCCATATCCCAGGTCGACGACGAGGCTGAGGCTGAGGGCGGGGGTGGCTCACTTTAGAGAGTGGTAATTGCGGAAGGGCGACAAATCATCCAGGAGGGGATCTGAGACTCGTGCTCGTGCTGAACCCTTTATTTTTGCTGTTTTTTTTGTTCTTCCCTTCTCCGTCTGCCCGCTGGAACTGGGGTGTCCGATGTCCGGGTGCTCGGGTGTCCGGGTTGTTTTTCATCTGGTGACCCTGAGGTGCAATGAATTATCGAAGGAATCGACAGAGGATCATATGCACTTACCGTAATTGGCAATTGTCGTCCACGGCCTCGACTCCGCCCAGTGCGCACCACCACCCCCCCCCAGAGAGGACGGCGGGTTCTGTTCTGGTGAACTGCTGGTGCCGGCATGAAATTGGATTCGAACAGGTAATTCCTGTCCCGTGAAATGCGCGCCCGCGAGCACGGCCACGATGACGATGGCGACTTCTGGACTCATTAACCGCGAAACCGAAGATCACTCCAACGACGACGACGACGGGTAGTGTTGTATGTGCCGCCAGATATCGGTGCTGTGTGCGCTGCTGGTCCACACGCTGGCTAATAGCTTGTCCCCACGAAGGCATAACCTCCACCGATCACCGACACTGGCTGGCACCACTACCATCAGGCGGGAGCACCATCACTAGCACTAGCACTAGCACTAGCACCAGCACTAGCGATATGACTGTAGCCGTAGGTACTCTTTAAGAAAATTACCGTCGCGTCCCGTCTGCCGGCGATTGGCGAAGAGCAGACGACGGACACAGACGAGGAGCGGCAGCAGCAGCAGCGAACAACGATGGTTATAGTCGTCCTCTCTCGCAAGCCATGGGGTTAAGTAATCGCTTCTAGGATGTAATGCACTTCGCGCGCGCATCCGTTGCAACAGCAGCAGTAGTAATGGAACCAGCACCGGCAGCCACTCAGAACCACCATCAAAATTGCTTGGCACTGGAACTTATGTTGGGTGCCCCTCATAAAAGCTGTGAATACGACGACGACGACGACGACGACGAAGAAGAAGATGACGATGAAGACGACGTCGACGTCGATGTCGATGTCGACGTCGAGAAGAGGAATGCACAGCCTGGGAGGCGCATGGATGGATGACCAAATGGATGTGGGGATATGAGGGATAGATGGCCGACTCGGCTCGGCCCCGACTGGATCAAGGATTGCGCGCGGATGTGCAATTGCCGGTGATTCGTGATCTTCGGTCACGTTTCTGGGTGTGATCGGAGCTATTTTATTGGTGGAATTTATGGGCGAGATGCGATTTTTCACTAAACTGGAAAAAATTAACGAGACGAGGTGTAAGTGGAAGCGGCGGCGACGGTGACGGCGTGGTGGCCATCGGTAGCGCGAGTGGATAAGGTGCACACGGGGTGAGCAAGGTGGACGCTGTTTTGATTGTCCGAAGGTTGCAATGATTCGCTTCAAATGGTTGAACGATTGGCTTCAGAAGGACACCGCGAGTGAGGGGGATTGATTCTCGGTTTGTTTCCTTGCACTTGGCGCAGAACACTTGTTCGATGCACTCCGGCCAATAGGGAGTGGAATGGCTCTTGACTTGTTTGTTGAATCTTGATATTTTTTTACGGACATTTGAAGACTAAGACGGGGGATGGAGGTAATTTTGTTTGTACTGGCCAAAGAGGCATCGGTTATCGCCGGAGTGAATCTAGAGGCGCTCTAGAGACCCCGATCTGTTGCTGGCTACCTCCAGTTTCGCACACCAAGTTTGATTTAGCTTAAGTCCGTCTTCATTTGTGTCAGTCATAGACGTTGTTTGAAGGTTTATTGATCAGGCTTGTAGTCGAAGACTTTTCTGATCCGCAGTGAAGTTGTGGCCCGGCAAGGCTCAGCCATCTGCAAGCTCCAGCCTCAGCTCAGAACTCATTCGACCACTGGTCTTTACAGTCGAAAATGATGTGCCCTTTATGACATCTTACTGTGTCGAATATTGGAGCTTCATGTTAAGCAGTACCGCGAATGTGGTCGAAGGACGATTTGGTCAGCGCTTTCTCGATCATCTGTCCACACTTAAGTGAATACTAACCATTGCGCTGCCCGAAATCCACTATAGCAAGCTGTAGTGGGTTCCTGGTTACCTCGCTGTAGGTCATCCTTGCTTATTGCTCAGGAATCTTGTCCTTTTTGCAGATCAGTCGGAGTTCAACATTTGGCCTGGTCGCTTTGGGACATTCTAGCCGCGTCCCAATGACCTCGGTCTCTTGCTTGCGACAAACTACTATTTTCTTGGACTCCCGCATCGTGCCTCCTTTCATTACGGACTTCATTCTTTGCAGCATTCTGCGATGTTGGTCGCATATTCCTTCTGGCTCAGTCTAGCATTTTCCCCGTATTTTTGATGGCGCTCATCCCACGGACTTTGGGTTGGCTTGGATTTTTCAGCTTGATCAATTCATTATCTGCTATGAAAGGAGTTTCTCCCCTTTTCAGCGATGAACGAGGACTCCTTTGCGTCTGGGATGATTTTAATGTCCCGCGCTTTAAGGAATTCCATATTCCAACGTAGGCCATCTGATAGTTTCTTCTTGCGCTTGCCAGTTCCATGCAATTTTTTGCCGTTTGGGCTTCCTTAGCTGTCGCCGAGTGAAAGTCGTCCACTAACTTTGTGTCTGCTGACACTGACTCGTTTTGCGATGGTGATTTATCGGCGCTTACCACCTCTTCTATATGTTCTTTATTTGTGTTTGTTTTTATATTTTAATGTTTAAATTATGTTGTAGTTTATTGCGGTCCCACGAGTAAGGCAGGAAAGGAGTATACAACAGGCCATCGACAAGGCGTCTGAGGGAGCTCGTTAATGGTTGATAAGAGTGTCGGCCACGGTGAACTATCTGCTAACTATCTCCTGCAACAGATGTGATCATATTATCATCGGGACTTCTCCAGCCACGACAAGGTGGATAGTCATCGCCAGGGTCACTCAGGCCAATGAGGAAGGAACAAAGTGCATGCTGTAGAGCAAGAATTGCTTGGTCACACATCATCCGTGACAAAACATCACAATCGACAGCTATCACTTCAAGATGTGAAGGAGTTTGAAAAGACACACTAGTAGCTCCGACATAGAATCGCAATTGGCAACCGATGCCACTTCGGTTTGTCGAAACTGAGGCTCGAACTGGGCTCGAAGGACAAAAACCATGCTCTGGCTGAGCAAAGCGATTAGCCTCCAGGTACAAGGGTTTTCGAATCCGAGCCTATTGGTTCGAGGAGGAGAGTAAGAGTGAACATCATCGCGGACGACAGACAGTTCGGTCATCAAGACTGGATTCAGCATGACCTGGATCGTCAACGATAAGGGGAGCATCGTTTTCGGAATCCCTTCGTGGAATAACTACACAACTTCCCATCATCCAAGTCGTCCATAAATTAAATATAGCTCCTTGCTATTACCTCCTTTTCTTTGCTCGATCGGTTAGGTTTCTTCCTCATTTCGGCAGCTTCTGTGAACGTAGTTGTGCGCGGTGTCCTGACACACTGCATGCGTAGTTACGGTGCAGTGCCTGTTAAAGATTCCTGATTACATTCTTGCGAGAAAAGCTGATCAGTGATGTTGATCTCTTTTTGCTCAGCGTTGACCATAGAGACCTTGCCATTGCTCTAATACTCAGACCACGCCTTCGAATTCTGGCTCTATCCAGAGCTTCGTCATATAGTTTTTTTTTTACTTGTGGAGGTAAGTGGCATATGCGCAGACGGTATCTTGCTCAGACTCAGACTCACTGGGTAGCAAGTCTTAAAAGTTAAGCAATGTATGAGCTCCATTCAGCCAAGCATGACAAGTCCTGTTAGCAAAGGAAAAGATCTTAAATCAACATCAGCTTGAAGTACTTTTATTATCAAATCATCAGCAGAATGTGGGTTGCTCTGGATCGGAAGATTGAGGATTCTCTCTATTATTCTCAACACGTTTGGAGAAATCTATAGAAGCCGGGCTTAATTAAAACAAGCCAAATTTGTGCAAACCATTATGTATGGTATCCATATCCTTGTTTTTAAGAGTAGCTTCGTTCAAAAGATACGAAAAGTTTGTTTTCGTCAGTGCTTGTCCCAAATTGTACGACTCCAAGTCATGTACCGTTGTCTTCCAATGCGATTTAAAGGGCTTGGAAACATTTACATTACATCACTATAGACAGCTATAACTTTGAAGTAGTGAAGGACTTTCTCTACTTAGGACCCGAAGTTAACGCAAGTAATGACACCACCGCGGAGTAAAATCTAAGGATCACGCTCGCCAATCGTTGGGCTTGGAAGGCCTTTGAGCAATAAAGTCGTCTTTTCGAAGAACCAAAATATCCCTATTTCAGACCTCTGCTGCATGGCGCAGAATAATGGTCGCTTCGAGAGGAAAGTCCTTCCTATTATCTTTGGTCCCGTGTGTACTGACGGTCTTTGGAGGAGGAGACTGAACGACGAACTGTACGGGCTGTACAGCGACATCGATCTGGCCAAATGATTTCGAGTCTCAGATGGCTAGGTCATGTGGAGCGAATGGATACCAAAGCTCCGGCCCGGAAATTCGTCGACGCTAACCCTGGACTGAGCATTTACCTTACTTATGGTTGCCGACGACGGGAACGAATGGTGATGGCAGAAGGGGTGATCGCCCTATACACTGGCGGTTCAAAAACGAAAGCGTTTACAGACGCGGGGTTTTTCTGTGACCTCTCCTGGCACTAAGGAGCGATTGCGGCGTCTTTCAAGCCGTAGTGATTGTGATGCATGAGCAGCACTCGCGTTGAGATACCACAACGTAACCGACAAATCGATGACCACTTTTTCTGCTAGCCAGGCGAAAATAAAGACTGTAGCATCAGAAATTTTTCATCGAATCTGGCTAGTTTATGCAGACAGACCGCCATGCCCGTTTCATAATGCTGCGTTGGTGCCTTGCTGGTTACGACATTTGCTTTGAGGGATGAGTGTGTCACCATCAGCTGTTTCTTCTTTCGCTCCCAATTAAAATATGGAGTAATCGCAGGGAAATGTCAAAAAGCACCTAAATGTTGCAGCAAGTTGAAACGGGCATCAATGAGATGTCCTTGGTGAACTCGGTGACGCTCTGCTTGGTACCGGGGCATATTGGAATCAAAGGAAACGAATAGACGGACAGCCTCACGAAGAAGGGATCGGAGCTGGGAGAATCTCTAGCAAATCCCGGATGCGCAATACCTCACTCAGCTCCACAAGAAACAAAAAAAAACTATATGACGAAGCTCTGGATACAGGCAGAACCCAAAAGGCTTGGTCGGAGTATTAGAGCAATGGCAAGGTCTCTATGGCCAACGCTGAGTAAAAAGAGATCAACATCATTGGTCAGCTTTTGTCGCAAGGATGTACTCAGGAATCTTTAACAGGCACTTCGCCATAACTACGCATGCAGTGTGTCAGTACATCCCGCACAACGACGTTTGCAGAAGATGCCGAAGTGAGGAAGAGGCAGAATCGGTCCACCATCTGCTCTGCCATTGCCCAGCCCTAGAAAAGCAAAGAATGCAGTAGCAAGGAGCTTGATTCTCCTAATTTGTTATGAGAATTATCGGCAATTTATAGAGCGCATGGATGATGGGAACTTGTGATAGTGTCACTCAGTCAAAAAGTTACAAGAGATACTTCCACTTTCGTCGACATAAGTTTTCACACAAATTTGCTTTCAAAGTAAGTTGAGTTGAGTTTAATTGAAGAAGCCTTTGAAGTATCCTCTCTGTCAACAGGTCTACACACAGAATGGGATGAACTTTCCTACTTTATGTCCTGTTGTGCTCTTTCATTTTCCTGCATAAACCTAAAATCTGTGATGCCTTCAAAAATGGACGGGAGATCTTCGGCCAACCAATATCCAAAATACCCCCCTCCCAGCACCCCACTGAATAGCACTTAACTGAACAAACATCGCGACCAGTCAAGGACGAGGACACACAATTTTTGATTCCGATCCAACTCTCACACACACACACACAAACTCGCACGGAGGAACATAACCAAATTTCAATTAAAACCCGTCGAGGACTATCCACCGAGAGCGTTATGAAAAAAACTTTTCAATTCCTTCGCGTCCATGCTCCAGGATTGTTGACGAGCATCCCCTCACACACACACAGAGGCACACGAAAGCGCTGTCACATCATATCCTTGTCATCTTCATTTGCTGTCAACTGTCCCGACTATCCAAGCAACGATGACGCGCACCCAGCACCTTGACAAGTTATCAAAAGCACAAGAGTTCCCTAGCGTCGCACTATTCCAGGATTGGCCTCCACCACCGGCACCACGACCCCCTGCCGGGGTAGAAGTTTTCAATCCTGTCAGATGAAAATTTAATAACAAATTTCAAAATGTCCAACTTTCCACGTCCGGTTGAGAGACTACGGCAAACAGGAGTCACTCCGGCCGCAACCCCATCGCACTCTGGGCTCGGATGACTGGTGGTGCTCTGCCGGTGAAGGTGAAGATTGAGGCACAGGTGGAGATGGGGCTGCCAGAACTCTCAGAGTATGGATTTTTGTGTGCTTATTAACCTTCATGGCTCGGGCAATGATGGATTACGAAGTTGATATCCATTCCATTCAGTCCTTGACTGTGCACAGAGGAAAGGATTCCGAATTCAGACTCCCACATCTGGCACTCTCTGGCCACGCCGCCGCCGCCGCCGGACAAGATGGAGTGATTTGCAATCATCCCTGCTCCGGCGCTGATGGTATTTGCACTGCGTTCGGTGAACTTCGAGCACACTCACCCGCAATCCGAGAGACAGATTTTAATTTATTAAAATATTTTGAGAACGATAACTGGCCCTGGAACGGGGGTGTGGACGGAGGAGGGCGAGGCCTCTTCGCCACACGGCACACCAGCAAAGTTCAAATTACATAATTCGTAATTTGCGGTCCCGTGTAACCCTGCTGTGGATTTGAATACTCGAACGTGTGTGTGCATGAATAAATGATGGAATGGATCAACATTTAATGGGCCTCTAATTGGGGTGTGTTCGGGTGGCAAGTGTGGTGGGGGATGGCGAGGCGGGAGATAGTTTCTGCTCGCAAGCTGAGCGGAGGGTTTTAATTGTGCGACCCAAGTGAAGCTGCATAATGAATAAGTCGTATTAGTTGGATTTTGATGCGGTTTCAAGGTCCTTGCTAAAAGGATGTGTGGTCCTCTGGGGAAGGGCTAGCGGCTCTACGCTGAGTCATGGCACTGGCAGCGCTGAATTGAATTACATTTACACTCCGGGAAAGCGTGTAATGGGAACCGTGATATGTGGATAGTTAGTGGCTGCGGGACATGTTGTGTGGGATTGAAGCGGGGGGATGGGTTTGTACTTGGGAATGTTTTTTTCTTAATTTGCTTCATAAGTCAAGAAACAGAACGGTCAGAAGGTTTGGATAGAAAAGAGACTAAGAAGAGGTGCCGCCTGGTCCTAAGCCTCTATAGATTGCAGTCAGCGCCAACTTGGCAGAGTTTCCAGGGTTAACTGTGCCGGCCAAAGTAGTCTTACCGCCTTACTGATGAGCATTCCCAACACGACGACTATTGTGGATTAATCCATGAATGCCAGGAGGCGATTAGTCTAGTTCGCTTGAGAATCGTTTTTTGAGTATAGAGAACATTTCGATAAATTTCGGCCTCCTATAAGTCTGCTTTTGCATTCCAGTTAGGAATTCTACTGCCTAAGGAAATGGTTGCGAGTCCTGGAGTGATTATACAAATTCGAGAGCACTCTCATCATGCGCGAGGGGAGACGCTCGAATTGGATTAGATGAAGCAGACAGGAGGTCATTTAGTACAAATGAGAAACAGTAGCGGAGACAAAATACAGCCTTGGGGAACCCCAGCATATATTTAGAAAATATCAGACAGAACCACATCCCAAAATAACTTGAATTGATTCGCATATGAGGCCAAGAATATTCTCGAAGGTATCAGCAGTCCCTCCGTCAGCTTTTCGTATCGTATAATCGCCTGAGTCACAGAGCTGACAAGATTAAGCGATATCTAGCCAGTAACCGGATTCCGATCAATTCTAGGTATGCTAGGCTGGTTCTTGCGATGCACTGAGACATATACTGTACTGTCACCCGGGTCGTCATTGGTCCTATTTTCATACCGTGACCGTCAATTGGACTGTCATCATCGGCAACTTCAACAAGTCAGACTCCGTGAAAGCGGATTACGTACTTCATCTTGACCGAACGGACTTGAGCACTCCTTTCTTTTTGAATTTCCATAAACAAGTGCTACTGTCATCGAATGTTGTCGGAAGCTTAAGTATAATATTAGAGCTATGGTGTCGTCGCTACAAAGGTGATCATTTTTGACATCGAAGACGAGGAACGGCCTGGGCAACGAACATTTCGAGGTATTACTCATTGAATGCGGCAGACTTGCCAATAGATGGCAGTATCGCTGGAAGCAAGCGGCAACGACAATTATATTCATACGTGATGTACTGGCCGACACGGCACTTCGACTCTTACCACCTTGGCCCTACAGTCCGGGGTGGACCTGGACATTAACCAACAAGCGTATCCAGCCAGCTCGATCTTTAGCAAGCTGCCTTCAGTTTTGCACGTACAGTTGGTTGAGCTCCCTTTTAACTTGCATGCACCACCAGAGTCGCGGTCTGCCTCTACTGTACCGCCCCTCCGAGCTGGAGCATGGGTTTCCATTCGCTCTCCATGGCCTACCTATCTCCATCTCAATCGTTGGACCTTCACTCTTCTGGATAAGTCGAGCAACCTCATCCACCTTTGACAAAGTCCTTGCCTCTGCGACATATAGCAGGGCTGGGACGATAAAGGTCTTAGAGGGGGTCACTTTGATTGTCCGAGTGAGAGCTTACTTTTATCAGTTGTTTTCTAAGCCCAACGATTGGCAAGAGTCATTCTTCGTTTGATTTGAGCGCTGGGGTCGATGTCTGGGTTGATAGCGTTTCCTAGGTATACAAAGTCGTTGACTACATCAATGTTATGTCTGTCTATTGTAACATTCTGTCCGACATGTCAGTGTTGGGTGTCCTTTCTTGTAGAAAGGCAGATATACTTGGTCTTGCCCTCATTTACCGGTAAATCCTTCATCGCCTTCCGGCGCAGTACTCACAAAAGTATTCCGACTCTGACAACGACTAGGGACTACGAGGGGAAATTGCATAGATTCGCTTGAATGGTGCGTTCGCAGGAAAATGACCAGAAAACTATCAAAAACACTGCGAATGGGTGCCTTTTGAATTTCACTTATTTCGGTCAACGATAAACGCTCCCGAACAGAACAGCTGCAACATACTTCCTGCCCTTACAAGGCACAACTAAAGTGCAAATATTATCCACCCCTTCAACTGACTCAGGAACCATTCGACGTCTATCCTGTAACCAAATCCAATCTTGATGATACTCCATCTTTGATGTCCCCCTTGCCCGCACCTCCGATCATCCCCCCTCACAGATGCACACATGAGTCACAAATGGATCCCATTATTCCCAATCCACTTAACGCAACACCCAGAGGACGCGAATGACACTTTTTGGTCGACGCATGTTCAAGCACTCAGCCCAAACTCGATCCCAATCGTCCACAGGATCGCGCACATTCTTGCATCTTAAAAGCAATTTAAAGCTCATGTAGCCGCCGGATGATGATGCGCCAATCTATGCAAATCATGTTATCCCGAGCAGGACCCCAACCACCACGACGACGATGACGACGGAGACGATGGCGATACGGAAGATCGGAGTGCAAGAAGATCAAAGTGCTGTTCGCGCATAAATCTCAGACCACCTACCACCGCCGCGCAATCGGCACGAACTGAAGATTTATGTTGCCACTGGTGACAACAAATTAATTCCTTACGCCCATGCGCGCGCTTTCCCCCGGCACAACAGAAGCCGGACGGCTGAACGCAGCAAAACCATCTCACCATCGGTGTCGCCGCGTTGATATCGCTCAGCCGTCGTCGTACCGTGCCGCGCCGTTCAGTGCCTTTTGTCCACTCCTGCGCATCATCAGCCGGGCAGGGCGCATCACCATCATCTCGTCATCGGTGTTGCGGCCGTATCAGCAGTACCGGCGCAGCGCGAACGCAGAAGCGCGTAATCTCAGCCAGTGGTGTTCGCGTTCGCGCAGTGTCCTGTCCCTGTCCGTGTCCGTGTCCGTGTCCTGTCCTGTCCACTGTTATCTTAATATTGTCATTGTCACAATTTACAAAGAGCAACGCTAATGGATTACACGACTTTCGCATTATCTCTTTGTGGCCGAGGCCGCGATCTGGACTTATCGCGTTCGGTGCTCGTCCTGGCGAGGCGAAATTATGCGCGAGCCCGGTGGCGGTTTAAGTGGTGGTGCACATAGTTTTGCACTAACGCGGCATAACGTGCAGTTCGAGTTACACCAACGGTTGGCAGATAAAGTTGATAAGGTTCAGGTTACAAGCGCGAGCGTTTTAGCTGCCCCTTGTGCGCATACGGTTGCGCCTGCGCGGGGCTACGTGCACGCATATCTTTGGCTGGACTATCCGCTGGGGCCCTTTTTGGTTGTGGTGAGATCCTCCAGGTTGATTGCGGTGTTTGCGCACTCGCCAGCACCTCTTTGCGCGCGTATGAGATACGGTCTGGGACTGAAGCCTGTGACTGGGACTGAGACTGGGCCTGAGACTTGACCTTAGCTGCGAACGGTTTCAGCGAGGAGGCGTGGTGGCTATGAGACAATAATCTCTGCCTGATGGTGATTAATTGATTTTTTAAGTACACACCGACACCTGTGCCGGCCGCATCTCAGCTTGAATGGTCATAGAGATTGCACTGATTTGGGGAAACCGACACGCACACGCACTGAGAGCGAGAGAGAGAGAGAGGGAGATGGAGAGAAGTGTTTTAAGGAAGGCCTGCTCCAGCGGCTGATAAACAATTGGTTGGGAACATTGAGTCGGTGGAAGGGGATGTTTCCAGTTAACCTTTGGATTTCGGTTTAAATTGCTTTCAAAGGCTAGGTTGATTGGATCACGACTCGGGGTACAATGGACCCAAAGCGTTGGTCTAAGTAGGACCCAACTGACTGACTACGACCGATGTGTTGGTAGACGATGCACGCTGTGATCACATTTTTAGTTTCAATGGAAATATCTGAGTTTTCTCAAATATTTCAATAAACTGTCTTAAATGCGATGTTGGACTTAATCCACGTTATCGACGTAGAACCGATAGTTTTTTGGGAATATCGACAATTTGTTTAAAGCCGCCGTTAATGTCTGCCATATATCCGTCTCCTCCGACGAAGGTCCTTCGTTCGAACCCAATCACACCAACTTTAAATTTCACGTTACCGGTTTTGTCAAACTCCCCCGTTCATTGTTGACTTAAATCTGTGTGCCCATCATCGGAATGCTTAAGGTAGAAACTAGGCGCAAGTCGGGTCCACCTCAGATTGCAGAGCCATTGCCAAAGATGACGACGCCACACATCACACGGTTCATTTACAAGTTGACGACCAATGCGATTAAAATTATCCTTCTTCTTCTTTATTTGGCGTGGACAAGAGCCTCCACCAACAAGCCTCTTCAGCAGAAGCGATCTCTGGGTAGCCGCCTTCAGTTTCGCACGCCATATTGGTAGAGGTCCTTCTCCATTTGGGTGCGCCACCTTGGACGTCCACTGTAGCGTTGTCCCACAGGGTCGAAGTCGAAGACTCTTCGGACTGGAGTTGAGTTGTCCATGCGCTCTACATGGCCCAGCCACCTTAGGCATTGGAGTCATAGATGTCTGGTTAGGCTCATGTCCCTGTACAGCCCGTACAGTCCGTGGTTGAATCTTCTCCTCCAAGTATGGTCAACGCAAACAGGAAGATGCATGCACACAACCCATGGACTCCTTCATTCGCTGTTGAGATTGCCCATGCCTCTGCATCGTACAGGAGGACAGAGATGATCAGTGTCTGATATAAAGTCAGCTTGGTCCTTCGACAGACGGCTCTACTATTCGGTTGCCTTAAGTGCTCACAGAAACGGACAGCGATTGGCAAGAGTTACTCTGCGTTTCATCTCGGTTCTGATGTTGTTTGTTCTGTTTACTGCGAAGTCGAGGTAGACGAAGTCTTTAACTGCCTTGGAGTTATAGCTGTCCATTCTGACGCTCTGTGCAAGACGTCCTATACAGCATATACTTCGCCGCTTCCCTTTCCATGCCAGCAAAAGCTTTATTGACGGCTCGTGTTCGGCTGTGTTCTGCCAATCACGCCAAATATCAATCACCCGCGTATGGACGGCCTTATGAAAGTCTCTCGTCTTGTCGAGTGAGTCTTGCACGAACTTCTCAGCCCCATTCTTAAAGACGTCACATCGCCTTGTCTAAATCCTTTTTTGACGTTGCAGGTCTCGGTGAGTTCATTTCCGACCTTGATGGAGCAGCGAGATCTCTCCATCGTCATCCTGCACAACCGGACGAGTTTGGTATGAATGTCAGAACCAGACATTGGGCTGTTAAGGTCGTCTCTGTGCACCCGGTCATATGCGGAATTGATATCGACGAATAGGTGCTGGGTGTCGATTTGAACTTCTTCGGTATTTTTCTAGGACTTGTCAAATTGTGAAGATGTGGTCTATTGTCTTCCCTGGTCACTGGCCTGAAGCCACTCTGATATGGACCTATCAGAATGTTTATATGCGGTTTCAGCTAGGACACAACACACTTGGAAGCGATGTCACTGATACCTACCCCTGTATTGTTGGCGCAGTCGATTGTGGTCTTTCTTGTGGATCGGGCAAACGATATTGTGGTTCAACTCGCCGGGGAGGCGTTCCTCCTACTATATCCACCAGATCATCTCCAGCTGCCTTAAAGATATCAGTGCTCCGCATATGTACCCTTGTTAAGCTTAAATTGTCAGTATCAACTGAGACTCTTCTACAAGTTGTTCATTTCCATCCCGGCAGGCTTCTGTCCCGAACATTGGACCTTTTGGCCATCATTCCTGCCGTAGCACCTCTCCATCCACTGCCCTTACAGAGAGGCAAATTTTGTGTGACTTTTTCCACCACATTGGCTGGTATCTCGCTAATAACACGTGTAATGGTGGTCTTCCGGGGCTGTATTTGATGTCGGCTTATCGACGAGACGAATGATTTGATGAATGCCCACGAAAAAAATAGTCTAAATGCTATAAGGCCACTTCATCATAAATTCCTCACCGACCTCATTTCCCAATTAGCCCATCGTTTCGCGCCGTCTTGCTGGAACCACATGTCGACCACGTTTAGCTCGTGCATTTGGGGAGAAAAAAAGTCCGAAATCATTGAACGATGGGGGACGACGCTGAAGGTAACGTTGCTCACACGGTCATCCTTGGAAAAGTTCAACAGAACACGCTCTTCATTTGCACTTGTGGATCCAGCGACAATGATCTCTTTCTAAGCACACGGGTAGGTGACTCGATGTCAGGCTGTGTGAACAGACAATTATGTTCCTTCTGGGTAATACCACTACAGCGCCTCTTCATCGAGGTGTCTCCGACGAAAAGAAACAAAATTAGACTAAGCACTACGGAGTGCAGAACGTTGTAATGTGTTTGATTGATAGCAGAATCAATGGCTGCAAATGCTCTAGATAGGCCCATCTGAGTAAGGTAACCATCAACTTATCTGCCAGAGCATCGACTGAACACACGACTCCGTGTAATTCTAAGACGTTACCTCATTCTTAGTACTTGACGAGTCATGTCACTACGTTTCCATGTCGTCGACTGTTAACTACGCAGCTCCACCCCATCACATGGCATGTCTGCTTCTTCACGTCATCACTTCAAAGGACATCACAGACGAGAAGAAATGAAAAAAGAAGTCAACATTTCCACATCTCTGATCGCATTGACTGCAGCCATGTCTTGTCAAGTGAACATACACGGATCCATGCCTTCACATGCAGCCAACTGCCTCCTGACATGCGTGCATCCACTCACCAAACATGAGCAAAAGCCTCCTGCCCCTCCGCCTCCCCCGCCAAAACCACATCGACCGACGCAATGGTATTACCTTCCATTAATTAAATTATGTCGTACCAGGAATTTCCCACAAACTCCAATCATCATCAGATCCACCCTCGTTAGTGCGATACCACAGGCAGCGGGCGCACCGTGACTGGCAATTGCATCGAACGCACTGCGAAAACGGGGTTTGTGGCAACAGCGCAACGTCTCTTGACAAAATACCTTTAGCACGGCAGTCGCAGTCCCAGCCCCAGCCTCAGCTTCAACGCCAGTCACCGCATTGACTCCATTCAATACCCAAGGATATGGATACGCTCACTCTCTCTCGTGTGTCATGCACAGCCACGCAACGAGACGAGTCAATATGCGAATCAATGGATTTACAGGATCCCACCGAGAGGATGGATGTCATGGCTAGAGTCAACGTCACAATCTGGTTGGCTGCGTCGGTCGGTCGGTCGGGCGGCCGGTAGAGCCGTGCCTGACTGGGGTGCCATGCCAACGCAGTGCGTTGCAATTTCATTAAACTAAACGAAGGAGCTCCGGACTCACCCAGGTAGAAGGCACAAGTAGCGGGAATTGCTGTGACAGGCTTCGGCATCGAGATTGGAATTTCAATCAGGACTGGGATGTGGTGCATCACTCACCGCTGCATCGATGGCGTGGTGGTGGAGACGGGGGTGTGTCAAGGGGGAGCCGGCGCTGCAGCCAGTGCGGATGTAATTCAACAGGGATGCGTATGTTTATGTTTGCACTTGGGTTTGTTTGTGTACACATTGCACATGACGTGTTGTAATTACAAGGATTGCTCAGCAGGACGAGAGGGAGGCGGCTTGCAAAAGTGCACATTCGAGTGCGGATGTGGATGGGTGGGATGGGGTTTGTTCTTTTTTTTTTTTTGTTTTCCGTTTCAGATGACATGACCACCTTAATAGGTGCCGTGTAAATCACAGCGCAGGAGAGGTGGATGGTGCACCCTAGGACACGCGTGGGTGCAGCAAAAATGGCGGCGACTCTGTGAAGTGGAGAGCCGGAAGTCGGATGCATGAGCATTTGAACGCTGGTTGTCAATAAGCCGAGAGCATTCGATTTCAATTTAATTAAATCACGAACGGGCTGGGTTGAGCGTGGCGGCATTTTGAAAGAGGCCGCATCACTGAGGCCTGGTGGGCAACTCACCGAATCGCTTTAATTGGTCGTTTGGGAGTGAAGCCTCACGTTTGGGAGTAGGAACGTTGTCATGGGGTCAGTTTGTGTTGATTTTTTACATTTCTAGTCGACTTTGGACGCCTAGTTCCTCTTGTTATTCATCGGTCTAAGTTCCTTGCGGACAGAGCCCCCCAGACTCACCCTTCGCGGGGCTGTACAGTGTACACCTTGTCGCGGTGCGAAGGCTTAGGAAAGGTAAACAATTCTTGGGATGCTAAGATGCCGGCATTCCCTCCTTCCCTCATCTCATCCGGTGGACAGGATCATGGTGTCATACGGACCGTGGCGATAATCAGCTTGGCTCAGGACACACTTGAAAAACTAGCTCAATAGCGAGCCAATATTTCGGCGCCCAATCAATAGATCCCGTATGGATCGCCTCCTTAACCGCGGAAGTGCCGAACTCTCAAAGGCTTGGATCTCATCTGCAAAAGTACACAGATCGTCGTTCCGCTCCGCGAATACTGAAGGGTATCCCTCCGGAGCTACTGTAAGAACATAAAGTAATGTCCATGGCATGGGCCGCAGTAAAACTCTGCTGGCCTGGCCACACGGGTATAGAAGGTAATGAGATGGGGAACTCCCTAGCTAGGAAATAGCATCGGAACCCTTCAAAAGCCCCGAACAATTCTGCCCTGTTGGAAATCATGTCCTCCGAAAAGAGGTTAGGGACCTAGAAAGAAGGAACCGATTAGAAACCTGGAATAAAGCTCGAGGCATGAAGCAGGCCAAGAAAGTCTTAGGCCAGTATAACTGAAAGACGTTTGAGGCATGTATCAGAATGAGCAACAACATGAACCGATATGAATCTGGAACTGATGCTGGAGTATTTTGGTCGGGCCCCCGTCGTCTTCGATATTAGCCGGCATCAAGAGCACATCAAGGGCGCATCAAGCGGGTGTCCCTTAAGGTCAAGCGTCGACTGACCTTTTTTTTTTAGAAAAAAAAGCCTAAGTAGGCTAGCGGTGCACAACTGCCTAGGGATGCGATTCCTAGCAGGGTGTGGCTTAGTGCCTGGCTCGCAATATTGCTCCTGCTGGTCCCTCTATCCAGACCTTCCCACCCACAATTGGAAGACTGTAAAACTTGAGAAATTAAAAGGAGGCCCCAGAAGAGCCCACTTCCTAGCCAGGAAGGTAGCATCGCAACCTTTCATAGTCCCTGAACCATTCTGTGCAGTAGGAGACCACTCCTCAGAGAAGAACTCAGGAAACTAGAAAAAAGGTACTGGACAGAAACATGGAACAATACTCACGGTATGAAACAAGCCAAACAACTGTTGGACTAATACAACCGGAAGAGGTTTGAGGCATGTATAAAAATGAGCAAAAATAACCGCCGCATCCTAATAGGCTTCTTCACAGGGCACTGCCGACTCAGAGAGTACCTAAGGAAACTAAAGACCCTCTATATCAGAGGAAGATCTCTGCAGATTCTGTGGAGAATATAGTGAAATCAAAGAGCATGTACTGGTTTTCTGTGTGGCATTGACACATAAAAGAGATCACCAGACCCACCTCTCATTCTCAGATTCCTGAAGGAAACTGTATTAAAGAGAGTACTCTAGAACAAATCTCTTTCACCTTTGCACAACTGGAGTCCAAAGCCCTCAATATAAATCAAGAAAAATGATATATGAGGGAACTCCAGTGAGAGCAAGGTAGTAAGGGGGCACAATCGATTTTAAGGTCGGCCCCAGAGCGGCTGCTATAGTCATCAACAAGGAGTCCGTGGCTGTCTTGCAGAAACCAATGCCATTGACTAGGGACACCTTAAAATTGTACTCCACCCAATCTTCTGCTACAACGGCCGGCACTAAGCTCGGTGCGGAGGTTAAGGTGGTGGAGGGATATTCCGTAAGGCATTGCCGATAGTAACAAGGTCCTGCCGATCATTATAACTCTGATTGAGGTTGATTTTGAGGCGTACCTGCAACAGTAGGTTAATTAGTCAGGAGTGATGAGCCGTCCTTAAAACTCTCTGACTAACGGAACTGAGTAGCATTTGTATCAGTCGTCTCCATTGCTTTATCAAGAGCGCTTACTGGTTTGCGGAAAAGTATCAATCAGATTCGCGTGACCTAAGTGTGACTGCTCCCAACCAGCAGTCAGCCACGCCAACCCAACCTAACCTTACCTACCTTTTGAGATAGCTGGAGATTCGAGCAAAAAAAAAACGTGCCCAATTATCGAACTCATTCACGCGTTGTATATCGTCGTTCGCCTTCACTCTTTTTAACGACCTTCGACGGTAATCGGGTTAAGAAAAATTGGAATAATGTCTCTGTTCAAATTTGTATAAAACTGTAAACCCCTTTTTGCTAGGCGCACAAGTCAAGTAACTGCTGAACAATCTTGGCCCTTTTCACTCCAGCCTGTAGCTCTATTCGAACAAGAAGAGCCTCGGAAGCATGATTCAAGAAAGAGAACTTTCTAAAGTGTTAATCAAGACGGCGCCATCCTTGTGGTCTCAAGTTCCTACGGATAGGAAAAATGAATTCAGGTAGCGTAGTAAAGTTGTGAATACTCATCGGATTAAATGGGAAACGTCGTAATTTTTCCACCGCTCACTACGCCCTCTGCGGTCGATTGTATGCTCCCAAATATCCTCAAAAAACATTGGTTACAAAGCGACGACCGCAAATGAAAAACGTACAGTCGGAACGATTTCCGCAACTCGTCATCCTTTGAAAATGACTCATAGCGGTTGGTCAAAAACAACATTCTCTAAAAAAAGTTACATATTTTCGAATAGTTTGAGTTTGAGTGGCCCACCCACGGGCCCGCATCGAGACCCAAAAGCGGGTGTCCCTTATCAAACGAAACTAACCCGCCAACACGGCCGAACCCAACGGCGCACTCGATCCTTGCTCAAATGAACGTCCAACCGTGTTCACCACTAAAGGAGGTTACATTTGAAAAATTGAAAAACCCCGTCAAACAAAGGCTGCCAACAGTCCCTGGCCCTGTCGACATCCGACGCAGAAAAAAATAGACAAAAATATTCCAACGTCCTCCCACACATCCGCATCACATTATCCTTGGTCCCACTCGACCGCACCGTCGTCCTCAGTCCTTGAAACTGTCAAGAGGAATCCTTTTGAATTGAAATCCGCCAACAGAAAGGAGAAGGGAAAAAAAACCGTTCAAAACTAGTATCGTTTCATCGGAATACCCGTGAAAATGTCAAAAATTCTGACAAAGAGTTACAGCAGATGCGTGCGTGTGTGTATGTGTGAATAATTTCCATTCGTCATTATTCCTCGACGTCCAACTGTCAAAAGGGTGCGGTACGATGTGAGTGGGTGCCACGGCGGAGAGAAAGGATACGGATGCGGTAATTGAAAAGCGCTTTCGCCGCAATTATTCATCGTTCCTTTGATAGCCTTGAACCGGAACAGCAGCCACTGGGGTAACTAAGAGTAATTCAATGACACCCACCACCCACCGCCCAACCCACATTCTAAGTGTCCCCATGTCAGGATAATGGGAAGCATCCAGCTCCAGAGGCTACATCCTCGTCGTCGGAAGCTGATAAAAAAAAAAAAAAAAAGCGAGCGGAAATAAATAGATCCCATGGGAGGGCGGCCAGGACGACCGCAGCACACCAACAACATCATTATCATCATCATCGATATGCGACCACGGTTGTGCATGTGGGTGTGCGCCAAAATTGGATTACAACGGTATCAAGTCATTTATTCATATCCTGGTTGTCAGTTAACTGTCAAAAAAGGGGAAAAATGTGGCGCAGAGAACAGAGAAAGTGTGATGTGTGCGCCAGGATGCTTTGCATAATTTCAAAAGGATACACTTGATTCAGTCAATTCTGCACCCTCGCCCGGTGGAATTGGCAAACACAATCGGCAGCCGGCAGTTCTTTTGTTATGCGAATTTTGTATCCTTTCCGACTGGGATAAGACGAATTTTTGAATTTTTGAAATTTCCACCCTCCTTTCCACTCCTCCTCCGCCCACCCGTTCAGTATATTTATATTTTTTTGCGTTGAAGTTTCGAGTGCGGTTAAACGTCTTAAACGATTTAGGTGGTTGATTGGGGGATGCTCGTGGCCTGGCATCTGTTTAGCCATTGAAAGGATCTTGCTGCCTGAGGGGAACCGAATGAGAGACAGAGTCTCTTTGAAATTTGAGTGCGGAGCGAAGGCCTTCTGATGGACAGACTATGAGCAGCAACTGAAAACGTGTTAGTAATCGCGAGCACATACGGAGCTAGAGTTTAGGTTAAGTCAATGAAGCCGCAACTTATCGTGTAAAGGTTGCGCGCGACTGCAACGTCCATTCTGAAGGACGAATTTTGGATCTTGGATTCACTGCGAGGAATCCAAATCGTGGATGAATCGTTGGACATCACAGTCTAAAGGTGCGATATCATGCGATGGTAAAGGCAATGACTGACTCCGAAGGTCGATGATGAACACCATATGTTGCTCGAAGTGCACAAACAAAAAAATCCTAGAGCGCTGAGTTTCGTAAAATCCTGTAGGTCTTGGAAGAAAAATTAAATAAAATATTTTTGTCACACTGGGCACTTGGGCCTAAAACATCCGAGTCGTAGCTCGCTTGTGGTTAGATAGTACCACCTTTAATGGAGTCTCTTTGACTGAGTCCTCCTCTATTTTTTTGACATCCGCAAGAGGTGGATATTCACATGATCGATTTGGGATTCGGTCTCCATTTTTTGCCGCCTTCATTGACAGTGAGCTTCCAATGGAGTTTCCTCTCAGACTTAAAAAAATATTGTCAAATAAAGAGACACCCCAAACGTTACAAACGTGTCGCCGACACTAGAAATGGGAAGGTACAGAGCAGGTAAAGAATGTTTTCCTTCTTCTCAGTCATTATGTATGAGTCCATGTCCTTGCCAGACATACCTATATGGCAGTGCACCCAATAATGGCTCCAAACTTGTTGCGGATTTTTGATGTCTTGAGAGACATTCTTTTTCTTCTTTTTTTCAGTTTGTAGGCGGAAATTTCCAACAAGACTCTATGGCGGACATTCGCCCATAGAAGTGTGAAATTTTTACTCACTAAAACCCAATCCATTTAAATGTTATGTTCGAGTACAACTAAGCTAAGCACTTATCCAGTAGTTTGTATTTCTTGATATAGATACGTTTGACAGGTAACTCTCCTGCTAACAGCGGAACCATGGGCGGGTGTAGGCTATCGCACGAGATCACGGGGTTTAGTCCTTTGAAGTCGGCGCAAGACGTTAGTTTCCTCAAGGATCGAATAAACTGCAGAGTTTGTATGCTCTTCCAGGCGGCGTTTATGTTCGTTAGCGATTTTCTTGATTTCATCTTGAACTGGTAAAATTTCAAGATCTCTGTGGATATCGTCGTTTCTGATATACCATGGTGCATTCGCAATAGTTCTAAGCACCTTGTTTTCAGTTTTTGAAAGTCTATATAATATTCATATTGCTTGCTTTGGGATAACCCCAAAATTGTCCATACGTCCAAACAGGTTTTAACTTGTATAGAAGCAATTTGTTGTCAATATCTAGCTTGGAGTGCTTACCAATAAGCCAGTACATATCTTTGTATTTCATGTCATGTTCTGCACGTTTCTTTTTAACGTGTTCCTTCCACTTGAGTTTTACGTCAAGTGTCATCCGTAGGTATTTCGCTTCATTAACGAAAGGTATTTGGACACGAATTAGAAAGACTGGCAAGTTATCAACGTGCTTATAAGTAAAATTGATATGAACAGATTTGCCTTCGTTAGGGACAATTCGCCCGGAGTTCATCCATTCGTGTATCTGACTTAGTGCGTGTTGTAATTTTGATGTAGATTCTTCTACCTTTTTGGCTGTCACCAAAATGGCGGTGTCGTCAGCAAATGTGCCTAGAACAGTGGTAAATCACTCGTTTACATCAGCTATAGCAGAGGGCCAAGAACACTCAATTGCGGTACACCAGCTTTTATGTTTTTAAAGGCAGAATATTCATTTCCATGTTTTACTCGGCAGATTCTATCAGAGAGATAGTTGGCTATCTCTCTATCAAGCTTAGCTGGTAGAGATCGGTTAAGCCAAACTCTGTCAAAGGCTTGGGAAACATCAAGAAATGCGACTGAACAAACAAGCTTATGTTCAAATGCCTTTTCTACTGCATCAGTTTTGAGAGAAATGCGGCTTGAAAGGTGTTTAAAGTCTAGTCTAAGCCAGATAAAACTGAAGGCGATCCATCTGGCATCCGTCTTTCTAGTTGCTGATTCCTTAAGAAACAGATTGCAGTTAACTGGCAGAATGCGGACTGGGGAAATGCCGTCCTAGTATAGTGGCTCGGTATTCAGCACAAGCCTGTGTTGGTTTGACATACTATCACCGAGAAATGCGCGGAAGTTTATACCAGTTATTCAGTAGCACTTCAATTTCGTCCGGGCGCGCAACCTTGACGACTAAGCATTTTTCTAATGCGTTCTAATGCGTTCAACGATTTCCACGTAATCGGTTCTCACGTGGATCCCGTCGCGCATGCATGCTAGATGTAGTATCAGCTATTTCCGCTGAGTATGCTCGGGTTATATTTTGTAAGAATTTCGCGAAAGGTCCAAAGAGCGAAGACGAATTGTCCGAAATGAATTATGAAAAAAGAAAAAAATTGCTGATCGCGTCGGCCAGTACAGTGAACAAACATCTTACCGTTACAGTTCATCGTGATAATGACTGGAAACTGTCTGGCTATCTGAGAAGTTTCAAATATCACGAATGGATAATATTCCATTTGACGATAGGTCATCACTGATTGTCATAATGATCGGGGAAACGAATGGAGATACTAACGTTAAGTAGAGGGAGGTGACGGACCTACTTAATTCTCACCATACCACACGGAAATTCTCTATGACGATTGAAGATTTGGAAGTTCTTATTGGGGCAGAATAGCGGGTTGGTGTAGTCAGAATTTTTCGGCAAGAAGCTTAATCTCTTTTGCCAAAAAAACGGCATACAAATTTCAAATGTGTATAGAAAATTTGTATTAAATAATATTTACAAATAACTTTCCATGTAGATGTTGACCACGAATACGTTTTAAGTGGTCCCTATGAAGAGTATCCTGCTAGTACACACATATACATATGTACATTTTCAGTCACCCGCATGTTCCACTAAAGGGGTAGCTAAGGCGAAGCACACTTGAGAGATCTGCAGGCCATTCGATCCTCCGCCATCGACACTAGCTCATCAGGAGCTATGCCTAACCGTAATCAGCCGAGTTTTTGGACTTAGTCCAATCGCCTTGTCCTGGGTCAGAGAGAGCGGTCACCTGCCAATTTAAAGTACACTTCGGCAGTCACGATGATGGGGGTATTCGTGCGACTTGACCAAACCATCGATGCATAGCCCTTTTCCGTTCGAACAAGTAGCTGCTCTAGGTTCAGTTCCTCCTGCACTGCCAAGTTTACCACCCTATCACGGCGAGTAACTGCCACATGAAGAAATCTCATCTCGGCAGCTTGTCTTTACGATCTTATCCCTGCGGACATTGTCCAAATTTCATGAGAGTGAGAGTTGTTACTGAGTTCGACTTCGCATTGACACCAAACTGTTTAAAAATTTATTCAGATTGATCAGTCCTTCAGCTTAGCATTACTCCTCCCATCACTCGTGAAAAAGACCCCAAGACACTAGAACTTCTCCATCTCCAATAACACATTGAGCAGTTCTGGAAGTAACCATAGCCTCCCATATATCCACGTTAATCTTCAGCCCAGCATCAGCGCACACGGTCACAAACCTATCGAACGCCTGCTTGATTCCCGGCTGGAAGGATGTGAGGATGGCCAAATCATCTGCAAAATGATGATGACTTACTTACAACTCTCTATGTGAAACATTCAACGCCTCGGCTGCTATGCAACATTCAGGCCATAAATATATTAGAAAAGAAGAGGTGATAAGACGCACCCTTGGCGAAGTCCAATACCCACTGAAAGTGAAAGTTGTTGATCTCGCAAAGTAAAACACAGCTCCTACAGTTTGTGCATGGAGACTGAATGTCCCTCAAAAGGATGACCCTCGATCCCATACTCCTGCAGAACACTCCAGACCTTAGATACTCCCAAGCATTCTCGTGTACCATTCTTAGACTGAAAAGATGGTCGGTTGTAAGTGTGCCGGGACGAAAGCATGTTCGCACTGTTGATCTCCATCCTTGATAGGACAACTTGTGCAATGTTGTCTATCAAGGCTGCTATTGATGCTGGCTAAGAATAAAGGCGTCAAGCTGCACGATCTAACCAGCCAATTCAGTTGTCCAAAATGAGAGAGATAAATCGGGCAATGATTTGACAGTACATCAAACCCTACTTTTTTTCGGAACATGGACAGCTCTTGTTTTGCCTGGAGTTGCACGCACCACGCAGTTTTAAGTGTTCACCGCCAATCTCGAAGCCTAACATCAGGACCCCCCCACGCGCCCATCAAGAACAAAAGCGCTTCCAAAGCCTCAGTTTCAAAACAACAGCTCTATTCCTTAAGTCATCCTGACATTTCAAAATCTTTCGCAATTTATGAGGAAAAAACCGCTCCGTATTCTGTTTCCGTAGCACATTCTCGCGCACAAAATGAAATTCATTCACACGAGGAGATGACAATCCATTGCTTGACCATTCGTCTGGCATTCCATTTCCCATCGCTATCTAATCACCGTCGTCGCCATAATTCTCCATCGCCTGCTTTGTCAAGGTCTAATGGGTTCGCCTTTAATTTGTCTCCCGTTCCCATCCATTCCACTCGTCATTCATCAAAACTCTCGAAACTCTTCCTCGAATCCATTAAAGCGAGCGCAGCAACCTGCTCGACATCTGGCTGCCACGAGACACAATTCCCTTGTGTCTCCAGAAGCCATAAAAATGAAAACCTGCCCGCCCTACAGCTCGACAGCGAAGTTTAACAACCCCGGCCCAGTCGTTTCCCATGCCCGCCCGAGCCGCAGAATCCATTAAACAATTAACTCGACGATCATGACGATCGTCGCTATCATCCTCTGCGTCATCGTCCCACCGAAGTATGATTCCGATTTAGAATCACCTCGCTGCTGCTGCTACTGCTGCCGAACCGCCACCACGCCGCACCGCTCTCGTGTAAACAAATTCGGAACAAAGTTCTAAAAAAACACCAAAGACACATACGCTCCTCATCTTCTGGTGTGTCTTTCGCTTGAACAAAAAACAATCCACGCTAAAGGAATAAATAAACAGTGCCCCGCGCACCCACACCGAACCGGGGGTGGAAGCGGCGCGATGGCGGGCACACACATACGACGCTGCTCCTGTTAGTTGTCACCTCGTTACACGCAGCGGCAAAGCTTCAACGCGCTCCGCAGCGAGAGGTCGTAAAATTGTCGTCCAACACGTCGGCAATGCCAAGCGTTGATGTCTTCAATTAAAAATTTTCGGTGGGCGACCAGTGCACTCCCCCCGCAAGCGAAAGAGATTTCCTTTTAGCCACCGAGAGAGCGAAACATTTTCCTGTCAATAGGATCAATTTGATGGGAACAAGTTTTCCATTAGTCACTTGTGCCCCGACGGGGGTGCGTTGACGTGTTGACGCGCTAACGCGGTCCCGCGATCCGTGCCGAAGGTGTGGCGGGGACACATCTGCCATCGGCGACATGCTATGCCTCGGCACGGCCGCGCAGCCACTCTCGCTGTGAATGAAACCAGAAGCTCTTGCGTCTAAATATAGCGGCAGCTCGCGAAGCGATTATCCTGCCTGCGTCTGTGTTGAACGATGGCGACCGAAAACCGATCGCCGATTGAGGCATGCAGCATCGAACATTTGGCATTGGTTGCAACATTCTGCGCGTTCGGTGACGCCACCACGCCGCTAAACAATGTCAATGATTCCGTCGTCGTCGCGGTCGTCTTGTCGCCGCCTTTATCAGCGCCACCACCACCGCCACCATCATCATCTTCGTCGCGCTGAGCAGTGTTTAGATGTCGATGGGGCCGCGTGCTGCAGCCCGCTACGAATTGGACACGTTGAATGCCATTATAGTCCTCGATCCGGATGCGCTCTGTGCGTGGTGTGCGTCAGTTGCGTGCTTCTCCAAAATTAATTTGACGATTTGTTTGGATGAGACCGAGAAGTTAGATGATATCCTCGCTCGTCATCGTTCGCTGGTTCGCTCGTCCGCTCGTTTGTCGTGTTCTTTTTCTTCGTTTTTCCTGGGATTCCAGCGCAGCACTTTTTTTCGGTTTCGTCGGCGTAACGTAAACAGTGCAGAGCTGCAGCACAGCGGAGCTGGAAAAATGTGTAACGTGTTCCTTGACACACGTGTGCAACCGGGTTGCCATCTAATGGGAGGCGAGTCGTTTGTTTTTGTTTTTCTTTTGGGGAATATACTCGCATCTAGATATTCGAATGCGCTTACATGTACACATCTCAGTGCGCTAGAGGGAAGGTGTCAAAAAGTAAAGGGTGTTTACACAGCGAATGTATCTCACCCCATTCCAGTGCGTGTGATGGCCTCCGAAAATATCTCTTGTTTGTTTATTGCAGGCGATCGTGCTGCGAGAAGGGAGCCCCAAGATGGGTGGTTAAGTCGCCCCCTTCTAATTAGTAATCGATGTCATTGTTGTCGCTGGAGGTCGTTAAACCGAGATCACTTTCGTCGGTCTCTGAGATCAATGACAGGAATGGGGTGAATGTCCTTGCCGCCGTTGACTGTCACCACATGACGTCCCATCCCCCCGACGTGTATATTTGTTTATGTGAGGGCAAAGCTTTCAAATCGGCACGATGAATGGGAATTTCACTTGTGGACTGAATATTCGGCGACCAACAAAAGGTCAAACGAAACGTGTAATGAATAGGTCCATTCGGTGATTAGCCAGAAAGTGGACATAGTCGAGTGATGAGAAAGGGAAGAAAAAAAAAATAGACGAACAGAGCAGGAACAAAGTTACAAAAACGTGAACTCCCACTTCAAACGATGAACGGGGAGAACTGGCGTGTGTGTGTGTGTGTGTATTTGTCTGATGAGGGATGTACATTGCTGGACGAACTTTACGCTCATCCTGAAGAGGCTTCCGAGATACGCCTTACAGAAGATCGAACCCTCTACCGCAGTCTCTATTGACTCAAAACGAATGCAGAAGAGAGTCATGGTTAAACCTGCTGGAGTGGATGCCATAAGAGCAGGGGACATCGGCAAGGCGTATGTCACTATTCTTGCACCGATAATCGCAAGATTTATGAACCAAAGCCTAACTCAGGCCTTGGTCCCCCTTGTCCGGCCAATTCATTAAGGTAAAGTTAAAAGGCAATAGAGGCTCTATGCTGAACAAGTTATCGACCCTAAGACTCTCGATCAAAGGGTTTATAAGGAGCCTACTACACAAACCTCTTCTACGGTCTGAGTCTTGTCAGACTATGTTGAAGTTAAAACAGGGGCTCCACAAGGCTGTGTACTTAGTCCACGTCTATTCGCCCTCTACATAGTCGAGAGATCAAATTCTCTTCCGGGGTGGGGTAAGAGTTGGTGATGTAGAAGTCAAAGTGCTCAGATATGTTGACGATCTGGTTATTTTGCCTAAAAGCCCACATACTCTTCAGTTGCAAATGAGCAAATTGCAAAGCTACAGCAACCTATGGATCTTAAGAACAGTGGCCCTGGACGGGGTTGCAGGACTCCCTAAGAAAACTGGTGTTTGGAGGGCCGAACGAAGTTGTGAAGCTAGTTAAACTACGTGGAGTTTCTGATGAAATCGAATCCCAACAACGATGCACATATTCACCTAGTTGCTGAAACAGCCATAAACCTAATATGGTGAAGTTTCTTTGCCAACCAACGTGTGCTTCAAAGTTTAAGGTGTTCAATTCCACTGTGAATGCCTGTCTCTGCAACGCAAACCAAGTGTGTGACTATAAATACCTTAAAGAGTGTGAAACGATTCAACTGCTTTACTTTAACGCACCTTTAAGTACCAACCAACAAGCCCTTCATATGTCATCTGCATTGAATTTATTCTTCTTTAAATTTACCTAAAATTTTTTAAAGTAAATGCCGACTATATGACTAATGTAAGGGGTGGTTAACTTTTAAGGGCCGATGTTGATTTTGAATAAAACACAAATTATTTAGGAAATTATTGTCATTTATTTTTATTATGATAATATTGGTATGGTTCAATTATGTATGGAACAAAATATAGGCCAATTGGCCGCCGCGACCTCGGCGACGCACCTCCATCCGATGGTCAAAATTTTCGATGACGCTGAGTCATAATTGAGGTTCTATCCCGTTAATGTGCAGAATTATCTCATCCGTTAGCTCTTGAATTATTGCTGGCTTATCGAAGTATACCTTTTCTTTCAAATAACCCCAAAGAAAAAAACCCAACGGTGTCAAATCACATGATCTCGGCGGTCAGTTGACAGCGCCACCACGTCAGATAACACGGCCATTGAATTTGTGCCGCAAAAGAGCCATTGTTTCGTTAGTAAGGCAATTGGCACCGTGGCACCGAAACCACATATCGTCCACATTCATATCTTCCAATTCGTGCCATAAAAAGTTCGTTATCATTTCACGGTAGCGAACACCATTCACAGTAACTGCCTGACCGGCCTCATTTTGGAAAAAAATACGGCCCGATGATGCCGCCAGCCCATAAACCGCACCAAACAGTCACTCTTTGCGGGTGCATTGGTTTTTCGACAATCACTCTTGAATTATCATTCGCCCAAATGCGGCAATTCAGCTTATTGACGAATTGACGAATCGACTGAGGTGATTTTCAGCGAAAATTGATCATCCACTGTTGCCATTTCTTGCCACCATTCTGACCATTGACGACGCTTGAAATGGTCAAGAGGCTTTAGTTCTTGTGTCCATTGCACATTGTAAGCGTGTAAATGCAAGTCTTTCTGCATAATGTTCATCAATGGCGAGCGTGAGAGGTGCAATTGTTGGGCACGACGACGAGTTGAGGTGGACAGCTCTTCAGCCACACTATCGCGAACAGCAGCAATATTTTATGCAGTCCTAACTGTGCGAGCATGCACTGGTGTTTTTACATCTCCTACAGACCCGGCTTGTGTATCTTTCTAAATTCAAATTGAGTCAGTCTGAAACTCAGAAATGTCGAATGAAATGCAGAAAAAAACTTGACGTTTAGGTGTGGTTCACATTCAACATCGGCCCTTACAATTTAACCACCCTTTACATGCGGAACAACAGTCTTCAGAAAAGGCTAACTACAAAGTTTATAGCGATTGTATAATTGAAGGCCAATCAAGACTGGGTATTCGAGAGAGACTCTGCTGCACAATGATACGGAAGTTATCTTTGGAGTGCCACAGGATTCGGAGTTCGGACCATTTTTGTTAATTCTGTTTACCAATGAACTATTTGCGTATTCAAAAACAGCCCTTGTTAGACATAAATGCATTGATAATACAAATCGAGTTCAACAATAGTGTTCAATGGTGTCATGATAATGATCTCTTCTTAAACCATTCAATGACCAAGATGATGCAGACCTCTTCATAAAGTCACTCGTCAAAGCACACATTTTCGAAGTAATCTATGTCAAAGTGCAGTACTTGATAAATCTATTGATCGATTTTTCACATCACATCAACGATTTTCCGGTCGGTTCTTAATGACATCCTATTCTCTCTGTACAATTTTCGAATCGAAACTACTCGACATCACATGTTTATAAGCGAATTTTCTATGCCGTGTTTGAATCCGAGCTAAGGTACGGTGTACCTGGGCATCTCACCAAAAAGTTGGAGAGCTTAGGTGCAACTGGCTTCAATGAATGAACCGAGCTGATGAACCGAGCTGATGAACCGAGCTATTATGTTCAATGACCTCTGTGTTGTTCAATAAGAAAATACTTGCAAACGCGCCTGTGTCCCAGGAAATTAGAAGAAAGATCATGAACAGGGCGATCAGTGAATTGGGAGACGTGCTATTGTTCTGATGGCGACTAGAATCTCTTCCCACCAACCTAGGCGACGTACATGATTATAGCAATATAGAGACTGAAGCCAATCAAAGTTACTTTCCCTCAGCTACTGAAATCTTTAAAGCAGCCGAGCATCGGGTTGCACGTTCATGTCAGCTCGTCTGTAAGACATGCCAGCTCGTCTGATTCTTGACAGCCAGGGAAAATAGCCAAATCGTGAGACTAAGTGGCCAAAATCAACCCTATGTGCACCATCCACTAAAAATGCGACCCTATCTAAAAGCATATCTCATAATATCCTGCCCATCCGTCTTGTACCGCTCTAAACGGCACGTACTAGTTCGGCTCTAGGACCGACAACTCGACTATAGATCAAATATTCCAACTAAGGAGAATGCTGGAGAAAGCTAGTGTGTTTCTGATAGATACGCACCATTCTTTTCATCGCTTTTAAAGCCTTATAAGACAGCATTCATCACCAGGAACTATTTAATTCGATGACCGATGACGGTTTTGTTGCTCCACGCTAACACATACACGATGCACCGTGCCGTTCGATTCAAGGACTTTCGAGCCGTTTAAAACCCTCAGCGGATTCCTTCATTTGAGTACAGAAGAATATAGTGCGGAGGGCAGTTGTAAACACAGGAGGACATATTTTCTACAAATCAGTCCAAATGTGGGGACAAATCATTCTAGCCCCCTAGTTCGAGAAGGAGAGAAAGACTGATTCAACTCATCGTGGACGCTAGACAACATGGTCATGATGACCGAAAGCATCATTCCGTGGACTATGAACGTTTATATCCACATCATGGGGTGCACTCTCAAGGCCATCTTCCGTTTAAAAAGAAGTGGTCTTTGGTACAACTCGCACTGGAGTTTCGATGACGTTGCGCACCGCATTTCACCGCTCATAGATATGCATTCAGTGGCAAGAACACCTGAAACCAGCTGCGACGACTTTCCCTGCACTCAGGACTGGCTCTGGCCAGAATATGAGCCAGGAAAAGAATGTAGTCGAATCTTCACGGATGGCTCCAAAACCAATGAAGGGTCTGGCGCTGGCGCCTTCGTAGAGAGCGACAACATTAGACCCCACACCTCATTAGGTAAATTTGCGTCGATCATCCAAGGGGAGACCTATGCGATCCTAATGGCCACGAACTATATTGCGAAGAACAGGTGGAAGGGGCGAAGTATTTGTGTCTGTAGCGACAGCCAAGCTGTGCCTAAGGCCCTACTCAACCCTTTAACCACTTCCAGGATAGTCCAAGAATGCAAGTCTTCTCTAAATTGGATCGGCAGGCTCAATTCGCTAAGACTTGTCTGGGTCCCGGGCCACCACGGGATCACGGGAAATGAGATTGCCGATGAACTTGCTAGACAAGGATCAGGGGAGATACTCTTAGGACCGCGTCCTCGTTGGGAATACCCGCGTCCTCGGTTAGGGCTTCCATCGATGGCTGGGTTTCTCGAGACCACAACCGGAGGTGGCATGACTCTCCAATGTACACAAACCAAGCGCGTGCTCTCTAATGTCTATAAGAAATCTGTGACATTCTTGCTGTCTCCTGACAGAAAAGACTGCAGACGACTTACCGGCGTACTAACGGACCACTACCCCTTCGCCAAACACCTAGACGTGCTTGGCCTAAACGACGAAACCCTCTGCGATGCCTGTGGAGAAGACGACGACACTGCAGAGCACTTCTTCTGCTATTTGGTGCTGATGAGGTGAGAGCTGATGATGTAGGCTCCTCATCACAGAAGCGCCTGCTGTTATTCCTCCGGAATACAATGAAATTTCATTAAATGTAGTTTGCTGCGTGGCAGTACAATGGACCAGTTTTTGAGTCGAGCCTCCAGTGTATGGTTCAAAAACATGTGACAAAAACAAAAAAAAAAGAGCGTTGTAAGGCAACAATTGGTCATGCTCCATCGAACCTCCATAGACGACCTCTAACAGCTCTAACACATAAAAATTACTAAATTGTGTAAATTGATTGGATGTCGTCTCACAATCTCGAGATGAATTGAATTCAAAACCTCGATAAATTCCCTCATTCGCAAGTCACATTGACAAGTGAAAATACTCGTATTTAGCACACCTCGCCCCCGTTACAGCTTCAAAGAGAAGACAGCAAGCAGATAAAAAAAAGGAGCACACAGAATCTCAAACTGAATGGATATCATTAAATAAATGTATCCACGGAACAAGTGGATGCATGACTTTTGACTACGAGCACAGAATCCCACACTGCGCCTCACCGGCACCCCATTCGTCGTTCGGTGGCCGTCATCAAAAGCAACGGGCGTCGTAAACCAAAGAAAAAAAAAAAACAAAAAACAGGAAAAAAAGCACCAACAACAGCAGGGAGGACTTCCGAGCGTTTTAACTCGATTGGATCCATGAAATTGAAGATTGAAAACGAATTGAATCCGAAGAATATGCTAATCTCCACAGATCCGTTTGCTCCTTTTTATGCGAAAGCGAGTGCTTCACTCTCATTTGTTTTGTTCTCGCCAATGATGATTACCGCCCACCACTCAGGGGGTGCCGTGCGGAAGGGTTGCAGATGCATTAGGCAAAGTGTGCGAGCGCGCAAAAAATCACAAACCAACTACAAGGGTCCACCCAAGGACCAGACTGTAGTTGCCGCTGCAATTCAATACCTTAGACCCGATTAAGTTGATTAAATTCCCTTGACTCGATGCTTAATGACGGTCCTTGTGAGGGTTTCTCTCTTTCTTTGTTTTTTTTTTTTTTTTTTGTTTTGCTAGCGTCCACTTGTGTCTCTCTGGTCAGGGGTTGCATCCCAGCTATTCGTGGTTAATTTAAGGGTAAATGTTTATTTCATTGATTGGACAAGAGCAGCCCGGGACGGGAAGTTGTCCCGCACTGAAATCGATTGAGCCAATACCTGGGGCTGGTGGCTGTGTGTCGCATGGGGTGGATCTTTGAAGTTGCACAACTGACGCTTCATTCCGCTTCGGCTGAATTATGGAATAATAAATTGGCAGACAAAATATCTTCCACTCGGCTGGACGGAAGGGTTAATTGGGATTAAGGACGAGCTGAATGCGAAGGCCTAAGTAAACAGCGCCCGGCGGCCATTGGGAAACTATTTACTCCTATTTACTCGTCGTACTTCAGCAAATTGATTAGATTGTTGCCACTAATTATATCCATAGTGATGTGGTCGCTCAGGAGGTAACCTTGAGGGATTCTCTAATTTCTGGGATCTGGAACAGGACATGAATTTGTAATGAGAGCAGAGTATGGGCGGAGTGGTGGACATTTCTATGAGTTTTGAGTGGCGTTGTGATGCTGAGGAACGAAGGTTGTTCGTATGGGTGGATGCAACAGCTCGAGAGAATACTCTTGGAGGGATCCCTGGGCTATTTCATCCTTCGCCAATGACTCTGATGCATCACAGAAGAGTGGGATGGACTGGATCTAGTGGCTTCAAGTAGCAGCGTACCTGATGATTTAAAGCATATTATTTTTAAGAACAACATGAGACAGTTTTGTTACACTGTGGCGTCGAAGTACGGCACATCTCTGCCCCAGTCTCTCCGCTTGTTTAAACAGGACTCTACACGAGCATTGAACAGGTGTTCCCAACAAAATCGCTGATTTGTCCTGAAGCCGCGCACGCATGAAAAAATACTACCACCGCAGGATTCTACTCCGATGGACCTGAGACTGGTTTTGAAGCCAATCTCAAGCAGAACTTTTCGGTTATTCGCGAGATCGGTAAGTTTCCGGGTTGGACATCATTATTTAGGCCCAAAAGTGAACCATTGAAGAACTGATCCAGTACCCAGTATGGGAAGAACTGCCATCGGACAGGCCACTGCTCAACCGGATGCCCGGATGTGGTCTATGTATGGATGAAGAAGAAGAAAAGGCCACACATCTCCTCCATCACTGCCCGGCAATGTCATCCGCAAGAAAATAAATACTGGGATATTATCAATTAGTTTTATCATGTCTTTAACTTGGATATCAAATATGTCTGCCGTCTGGAGACTTGCCAATAAAACAAAATGCTTTTTAGAGTAGTGCCCCCAAGTCGGTTCGAGTGACGTCAAAATTAACCTTCTAAACGACACCATCTGCATTGAAACAGCGGAAGTGAGCCATCTTGGCTACCTACTTACCGAAGTCATAGCCGAAAAGAGAGTGAATAAATTCGGGCTTAAACAAATCCAAAAGCAGGCAGTTCTATAATCCCAGCCTTACTACACGCTTGTCTGCAAAAATTGGGTGCACCGGAGTCCTGATTGGGGGGTGTGACGACAACATTTTTTTGTGGCTGCACTGCAGCACTCAGGCTCAGAAACTGGTCCGTTGTACTACCAGGCAACAACCTACATTTCGTAAAATTTATTGGTCGTCTGGAGGAATATCAGTAGACGCTTCTGTGATGAGGAGCCTACACCATCAGCTCTCAACTCATTAACACCATATAGCTGCCACCTGATCCGAGCAAAGGTGGGACAGTGGCAGAGGAAGTGCTCTGCAGTGTCGTTGTCTTCTCCATAGGTGTCGAAAGGGGTTTCATCGCTGAGGAAAAGCACATTTAGTTGTTTTGGTTCGAAGCTGTAAAAAAAAAAAAGTTTAGACATGTGAACACTTGTGTACTTATTAAGATTAAGTTTAGCTTAGAGTGCCCGCCTAGGGCCAGTAAGTTAGAAGTAGTAACAATGTTCGTCCAACTAGTTTTAAGCATTTTTGTCTAGTATTTAAGTATTTGTTACGAATTAAGTTAATAAAAATGAAGTAAAATGAAATGAAAAAATGGTTCGAAGCTGTAATGGCGCGTTAGTACGTCGGTAAGTCGTCTGCAGTCTTTTCTGTCAAGAGATAGCAAGAATGTCACAGATTTCTGACATACTTTGGAGCTTGCACTTGGTCTGACTACATCCTGGGGAGTCCTGTCACATCCGGTTGTGCTGTTGAGAGGTCCAACGATCGATGGAAGTGCTAACAAAGGACGCAGAGTCAGGAACTGACAGTACCTTCTCTGATCCTTGTCTAGCAAGTTCAACGGCGATCTCATTGACCGTGACCCAGACAGGTCTTCGCGAATTTAGCCTCCCGATCAAATTCAGAGAAGACTTGCATTCTTGAACTAACCTGGAAGTGGTTAAAGGGTTGAACACACAGCTTGACATGGCTGTTGGCGACAACTTACTTCCATATTTACGTATCACGCCTGCACTCGTACAGGATCTGAGCCGGAACTATAGCTGCCTGCCTTGCCATAGATGGTCTGCTTTCTAGTCGTCCAGTTGCATGATGCAATGGTGCATACCTTCAAGCTGTAGTCCATGACTGACAACAGCACATTTTCACCTCACCATCAACCGCGATTGATTTAGCGCCACTGGAGGAGGATACCATTTGCCTTGACTGAAGGCAGCTACGAAGACATGGTTATAAACTATGTTGCTATAGCTACACCCGAGGAATTAAAAGATATCAGCTTATGAAAGACGCTGATCATAAATTGAAAGGACAGCCCAGTGGCCGCTTAAGACTGTTTACTTTAAGCCTAGCAAGGCAAGCGTAGGATGGTGCCACACAAGCTGCAGAATTTAACGACGGACAACCTTTCAGTATGGTTAATGTGACACTGCTCTTCATCCAATCTGGCATAGTAAACATTTCAGCACAAACTAAAGACTGATGGACGCAGGCTTGTTCTTTCATGTACATGTTCACCATAAACTGAAACCTTAGTCCATCGGTGGGCAACGAAGCCTGCGCGACATCCTGCTCGGAGTTCTGTAACGCGACCCTGACGATGTTTCTTAAACATTTCTTTACCTCTGACTGCAGCTTTTGTGTGATAATTGTGTATACCTTCAGCAGCACCTATCCATCATCGGTAGAGCGGATTTTTACTGCTGCCATTGCATTTCCAGATCTTGGATAGCAATCCGAATGTGGATCGGTACCAGCGTGGTTTGCCGAGACCATGCTTGCTAGATGCAGCTGCCTGTCAACTGTCCCGACATTGTTCGGTTGGAGGCGGGTGTTGGAAGTGCTCATGTTGTGTTTAGTCTTCAGCCCGACTTTGCTTGGCTCAGCTTCTAGATCATGGGCCATTAGATGAAGTTCCATTATCCGATGGGAAAGCAGCCAAACGTCAAGGTATTTCAGGTAAGATGTCATAGTCCGAATGTACGGAGAACATCACTGAAAAATTCCATAAACAATAGTGGTGACACTATGCATCCTTGACAGACCCCACTTTAAATGCCACGTTACGACACTTACCGCCTTCGTAAATTTTTCCGGAATGCCTCTACTGTGCAATAGTGTGAATTTTCAGCTTTAGTTCAAGTTCCTCGCGTTGGATCGCTTAAAGAAATCAGAAATGCGGCCTTTAGGCAAGATCTGACAACAGCCCACATTTCCACCCCACTACCATCTCAAAAATAGAGTGGCAACAAATTCCGCATCAAATGTCCGGCTGGCGCCTCCATCAGTCCGGCCTGACGCGTTGCCTCAGCCCAAGTGAATTGAACATCAAAGTCGATCGCCACGCATTTATGATTTTCTTTTCCTTTTGCCTTCAATCAAAAACCAACAAAAGAATTCATCAAACGCAGAGAAGCACCAACCACCATCGAATGGTCATTCAAACATTGAAAAAAGGAAAGAAAACCCCCGCCACCCACTTGGCCAGTAATTACAAACAAAATTCCAATCATTTCAGCTGGACCGCAATCACAAGCCTCAAACAGCTTAATAAATTCTTCCAAATTATAAACAAACATACACACACACGTACGCGCCGCGGAATGTGTCCATGTATGTACGCGCCGCGCGTCAACGTTTCAAAAAAAGCAAAAAAGATTGCAAAAAAAAAAAAGAATTATCATTCGGACGCATATCCGAATCTGAGTCGAAAATCAGAAGAACAAAAACGAAAAAAAACACGTTAATTATTCAAAAACAGAGAGATACCAAAGCGGCTCCCGTATTTTTTATTGCCTACACACTTAATCTGTTTCCCAACCAATGTATCGACGACGCAAGTTCTTAAGCGTCCGAAGCGGTGTTTGTGTCCAAATCTTGTATCTATGCACGCTAGGTGCTCTTAGTCGCCGCTCGCTACTTGGCTAGTTCTTTTCTTGGTTGTTTTTTTTGCTTTTTTTTGCTCCTCCCAAAGTTTGTTGTTTTTACGCTCGGCTATTCGGAGAACGTTAAAAAAATCGCGATCCAAATCGGTCTGGCTAGCTGCTGACTGACACATTAAAGAGATGATAGCCAGCCGACCCCGAGTCGCCGTCGGCACAGCGGACCCGAGGGTTTGTTTATTTGTTTCCACCGTGTGTCTACTAAAGATATTTGATTTATTCGAACGAGTTTTAGGAAAAACCAAGGTACGCCACCGAAGGAGCGCTAGAGAGAGAACGAGTGAAGGGGAGGAGGCGGGACCGCGTGAGTTCGATTTTGGAGCGGAAATGGACGGCACTGGAAGTGAAAATGATCATTTGGGCAATTTTTCATCTGGCTCATGCTGGGACTATGGTCGCTGAGCGACTTGGGGTAGCTGTTCAAGGTGAACATAGAAATGCACGTTCCTCAATGCTCGCAGGACGAAATCTTGCCCATAGGACCTGTGCCGAAGCTGGGAGCAGATGGTGAAATGGGAAAGACCGAGGAATTGAATATGGGAGCAAAGAGAAGAGAGAAGCAATGAATGGCAGTTAAAGTCGGTAGTTTAACGCGAGCAATTAAAAATGACACTTGCCAGTACTTGAAAACCTGTTGAAGGACCATCTAAAAATGTCATTCTTGCTATGTTCGTCTAAAAACTGCTTAGTGTACACCTCTCCTTGTATGTACAGCGGGTTGGGGAAGGGGTGGTGAGGGGGGAGGGCATTTGGGGATGCATTGGGTTGAATGGTTTTCTAAAAAAAACCGCCCGCACTTACAGTGAAACTCCATCCCAAACATTGTGCCACAAGGTTGCGTTATTAGTCCTAAGCTCTTTGTTTAGAATGAAAACAACGTTTATCTGATTTTCTGAAGAATTTAGGAAGACGAGCTGACTGCACATAGAATGTCTTAACAAAATGTCGAACAAAAAAGGCAACCAAAAGTGATTTAATTTCTCTAAAGCACCAGTTTCTTCTGTCTTCCACTACAGGCCGGTGTAGATGTGGTCATTAACCAAGAGGCCTCTTCATTTAACTCCGTCCGAAAAATTCGATAAGGTTCCCCAAACGTCTGTTCTCCACACTAATCGAGGTTCTTCCTAGTTTTATCACGGGCTCTGCTTTGATGGTTCATCGGGCCGAAAGTTTGTTACTTATCCGCTTTAGACTCATGTCACATAGCACACATCATGGCCAAGTTCTTTACAGTGAGTTTAAGCCAAATTCAACGCAAAACCTTTTCTTGACATTAAGGGTAGATATAGGAGAATCCATCGGGAATTCGTCGTCAAGTCGGATACAACATATCTATCAACATGTGTCCTTCCTATCAGACGAGGTCTTGAAATCGACTAAATGATGCCCATTTGAAGCTACGCTCAACTGGAAATGTCAAGTCATTTATAAGCTTATTTTATAAACGTCATTATCATAAACTGAACGAATGCCGGAGTAATGTGCAACTGATGGCGAATCAATTGAATTCGGAAGGGATTGGATGTCAAATGGGAACAGGCGTTGCGTCTTGTATAGTTCATTGAAAACAAAAACGCCTTGTCACAGAACACATGTCCACCAAATCTAACGTAAATGTCACCCAATCACGAGCTCCAACCAGCATTTAGCCGAAATGACATAATCAGACATAACTCAGCGGCAAGTCAACCAAGAAACGAAAGTGTATCCATCGACGAAAATAGCTACAATCGGAGCCAAATATAGAAAGGGATACCCTCTAACATGGCCGAGTTCCGTTGCCCGTTGACCATGAATTGGAACACGTAAGCCGGCTTATCGGGCTAAAGCCGCCCTTCATCATGAGTGGAATGTCAAATTCCATCGACACACACCCCATCTGCCGCATCTGTCTCCTGTTGACCCAACATCTCGTCGTCACAAGTCATTTATTCTTTAATCATAAGCCACTCAATCTGCAGAAGATAAAGTATCAACCGTCGGAAGAGCTACCAGCCGGTGGCCATTCTAATCGACGGCAGCCTTTCACAAATCCGCCCAAATCGGGACCAATTAGCCGATTTCCCCCCTCCCCCAGCACAGGCTATGGGTGCCGACAGACACGACGTCAACCTGCTTGACTTCATCACTATCATGCAGAAGCAAGTGGCAATCTCCACCCAGAAGCATATAATTAAGCAAATTGAGACATAAATTATCGCGACACTTTCCGGTGTGGCCGACGAAATTATGCAAATTCTTCGATACTCTGCACTGTCGATAGGTCCGCCTTGGTGCGAACGTCAAATGTGTGTGTGAATATTAATCGAATACGACAGCGGCAGCGGCGGGTTGCAGTAGCCGGTGTTACTGTTTACCTTATCGCGCTCTGCGGCTGACCACCTCTGAGCCGCACAAGATGACGGCAGCATTCGGCAAGCAGCAGCAGGAACAATGCTAACTGCAGCCAACAGAGACCGGAATGTGCGGTGATCCGGTGATCACCTGCTGCGAATTTTATTGTTCGTAAATATTCAAAGGTAATCATTCAAAATATTTTCGTTGAAACGCTTCGATACCACAGAGCAATCATTTCGATTCCGGTTTGTTTATTTATTCGATATGCGGGAATGTTGGTGGATAGGGGGGGGGGCGGTTTGAGGGCACTTGGGGCAGAATTGGGTACAAATTGAATGGTTTTCCAATAAACCGCCCGCACACACAGTGGAACTCCACCCCAAACAGTGTGCCACAAGGTTGCGTTATTAGTCCTAAGCTCTTTGTTTAGAGTAACAACAACGTTTATCGATGTAATTTTCACTTGAGAAATCCAATTCTTCGGCTCCCCGAAACTGAGAGAGACCGTTCGAAGTGCCTGCAAAATATGACCGAGGAATCCAGATGGCCACAGGCACTGGGCCGGAGGAGGAGCAAAGCATTTGAAAAAAGCAGCGGCGGCGGCGGCGAAGCAAAAAAAAATGAAGATCATAAGGAGGCCACTCACTTATCCATCAACATCAAGGAGATGAACTTATTCTTGAGGTATTGCCTCGTTATTTAGCAACAAATACCGGACCGTAGTAATTACACTAGCACTAGATTCTCCCACGAGAAGTATGTGATGATGAGTAATTCATGCCATCCCTCTGGGGCCCCCTTGTCGGTTGAATCTGCTGTATCCAAGCGATCATTGCTCGACTCGTCGATAGATACAAGAATTAGCACAGTTTTGTGTTTTGTTGTTTCTTTTTTTTATTTTTTTTTTGGTTTTCCTCAATCTGTTTCTGCTGAGCTTTTACGAGATACTTAGCGAGAAGCACAGAGGCCGACGGAGTCCGGCGAGGGAGTGCGGTACATCGATGACGGTGCGGTAGTGGTGTCTGTTACATGTCTGTCCGCCGATGGCCATAACCATTCCACTAAGTCGTTGTTAATTGACTTAGAAACCGAACGTTGTTGTCCGTTGTTGATCGGTGTTGCTCGGATGCCGGGGGGGTAGTAATATCTCGGTTGGTTTGGGTGGCGATCGGCGGCGACGGAGCGGTGAGTAGTAGCATTCGTTTGTTGATAATTAAAATACGATGGTGTTTCGAAACGTGTATGGAGATCATCTGTTGAAATGCATTTTGCTTGAGGTTGACTTGTTGTGTCCCGGCAGGCCGATTATGATGCGATCGAGGATGTGCGCCGAGGGTGGCTTTTAAAAGGGACTGTGTAAACTGACAGCAGGCTACTTTGCAACGGTGATCGTATGCGCAAATCTTTTATGGCACTCTCTTCCAACAAACAGTTGCAACATTGAAGTGCTTGAGTGAAGATTGAAGCACTGCTCTAGTCATCCTCATTGTTTCAGCACTCGTTCATCATTTATTGAGAGATGGCCCCCGCAGCTAGTGTTTATAGAACAGACTTACTCTCGATCAGTAGTGAGAGGGAAAGTACAAAGTTGCAACATCCAGTACTGGGATTGACAGCTTTGGAGGAGAAAGTATTCGCAAGTTGGCGGATTACGCCTCTCGGATTAGAACGACTAAAAAGAAATACACACTTTTCATCAAATGTTAATAAGACATGTTGGTCCCACGAGTAGCGGTTAGAGGAAGGTCAGGCTGCGTAGAGATCGACAATGCGCAGCTATGGCTGATTAGACCGGAAGATCGCCAGCTGGCTCCGGCACACCGACCAAATACCCCAAACGACCAAATAAAAACGATTAGCTGAATTACCCACCAGCCCCCGGTGATGCGACCCCATTCAAAATGCCGCCATGCACTGTCTAGCCCGTTCATTAAATTGAAATTGAGTACTTCCGGCTTATTGATAACCAGCGTGCAAATATTCATGCATCTGACTTGCCATTTGCGCTGTACCCCCGCGTGTCCCTGAGTGCACCATCCAACTCTCCTGTGCTGTGATTTACACGGGACCAAGGTGGTCATATCATCTGAAACAGATAGCAAAAATAAACAACCCACCCATTCACCTCCGCACTCGAATGTTCACTTATGCAAGCCTCCTACCTTTGTTGTCCTTCGGAGCAATGCTTGTGATTACAGCACGTCCATACCTCAATGAAATCAGAAAAGATTACATACTAGACTTCACGTCACAAGATCATGTCGGTTTGCACAATTAAGACGTTTCACTACAGTCGCTCTGTTCCATCGTCACCCAGTTTAAAGCCATCAAAATCCATCCGAGTCCAATGTCTTCCCCAAAAAATTAGTAAAAAGTTGGTTAACTTACTCAACCCCTCCCCCATGGCCCATGTCGACCCCCTGATCCAATAAGAAAACCACACATTAGCTTTGTCTTCGAAAGTGGTGTTGACGGAATAGACACTGCTTTCAAAGGAATCTAATTTCAGATGAGCTAGCCTGTGGAACCTCCTCAATTTCCTGTCCACTTATTGTGCCACTCAAACTGAGTCGATTGTGATCAGAATTGATGCTCCACGAGATCAATCTATTCCGGTGACTCTCCTTAGCACATCAGTGATCTGACTCGCGAAAAGGAATCGTCCTCACTGAATGCTGAACCTGCCCATTGCCACAAAAGAGAACGCACATCAAGTCGAAATGTCAAAATCAACGCATTCCTTTCGATCTCCATTCAAAGACATTCCATCACAGAGACAATATCTGCCAATACTTCCCGAGCTGCAGTCAACGTCCACTCCGAGTTAAAAGCAACGTCCACGCCCTTAAGCTCTTTCAACCCATTACCGCAGCCCATCAACCGTCAAAGGTACCAACGCCCATTCATGTGCGATTGTCTCGGCGCGGCGCGGCGGCAGCACTGAATTAGATCACTGCCAAGCAGCATTGTCCATTGTCCACGCACACACAAAGCCCACTTGTCCACCACAATCAACGTCAATCACGGGTGTCTCGCCCCCTTGTGTCAAATTCAAAATCGCCAAACTGTCGGCCCAATACCAAGTGTTCCTTGTGGCGTTTGTCAAAAAGCAACAAAAAAAAAGAGAACGAAAAAAACAGAAATCAAATCAAATTGTCAAGAAAATTTCAAACCAAAAAAGAGCCCAACACAAGTTTGAAGCCTCCGCACCCTGCGCAACCGCCCTTCGAAACGACGATCCAAATTATAGCCTAGCGCGCATGTCTAAAACGTCACAAGTGCGCGCTCACACTCTCTCACACAAAGGCACACACACGTGCGCTGGGGGGAACATTAAAAGCCATCAAGGAACAACGTCGTTGGCGTCGTTGTCGTCGTCGTCGAATGTTCCCATAAAACGTCGAATGCCAGATACGCGCGTTGTGTAGCGCTGCAAGTAACAATTAAGCCCGCTGAATCCGCGTCCCAACACAATCTCCCGACCAGCCAGCCAGCCAACCAACCAACGATCCAACGAGCAAACCGTCCGACCGACATGTGAATGTGGAATTGTTGACGACAGGTGACAAAGTGATTTAATGGCTCCGCAGCCCTCGCCCCCATCGCCACCTCCTCCATCATAGCCGCCGCCACCCCCCGCCGCTGCCGCGTAGGCAGACACAGACAAAAGTCGCTCGGCCAGTTTACACCTGGCCACAGTCGCGCCCGGCCCGTCCCGGCCGAGATTGGAGCTCTGTCATGCAGTTCATTCTTGCGGGCCGGCCTGCGACTCTCCGAGATAATTATAGTAATTCGAAAATTCTACTACAATCCCCTCGCAAGACGGCCTCCTCTCGGCCATCTCTCGTCCGCTCCGCGGCTGGGATTGCGACTGTGACACGCGGTGCGGTGTCCGCATGACAGTGCGGTGGCATTTGAATACGCGCGTCTCATCGGGGAGGGCCACTCTAGCCGCTGCTGGCCCGAGTGCACGTCATTCTCAAGCCGCCCGGCTGGGAGAGATGGAGATCTCCCCATTGAGATAAAGAAACCCATCTCCCTCTGACGCTCTCCTTCTCTGTTGCTCCGTCCAGCGCGCTGGTGTGTCCACATATCATCGATGTTGACATATGCCACACATCAATCAAGCCCGTTGGGGTACGTACATGTGTACGTACAGTCAGCCTTCCTTCATCGTTGCCGCCGTCGCCGTCGCCGTCGCCTTCGCCGCCGCTGTCTTCATTGCCATCGTCAACGACGACGTCGCAGCACTAAGCCGGTGATCTGGGGTGCTGGTGATCTGGTGAGCTGGCCTGTTCTCGTTTTATGGGGCGCTCTTTGGATGGAATAAAGTTCGAGATAAATTATAAGTTCGCAAGTGAATGTGGTTTTTAATATCTTTTAGTGTATCTGGACCGTTTGATCGGTGGTCTACTAGTGGTCGCGTCGAGTGAGATAATTGTTGGACTCTTGTGGTCATGAGAACGACGACGTTCAGATGACGAGGGCACACCGGGGCTTAGCAGCATGGGCGCACATCTGTGCGGGTTCGCTGGAAGGATTCAGGGCGTGTCTGGCGGCATGTGTCCGCAAGGGGTACGAGGTGCGAACTCACTTGGGTGTCTTGCGAATGCGCCATTTGACTTCCTCAATGAGGAATCCGTGGGAATTTAAGTGACGTCGGGAAGTCTGGACGTTTGAAGGTTCTCTGCGAAATTTGTGGGATTCGTATTAGAGAATATGTCTCTCCGGCAAGCTTCTACTACCTGACCGTGTGTGAATTTTGTCAAAGATGTTCGTTTGAAAATCTCGGATAAGCACCGAAATACCGTACAAACTTAACATTGGAAACAGGAGTTCACATAACACTACGAGTCCTCTTGCACACGAACCATGCACTTTGCCAATAGGTCGGAGTCAGGAACAAACGAACACATCAACAGCACATACATCAATGTATACAAGCATTGCTTGAAGACCGTGTTTGGCTCATGCTTCAAGCGGAGATCCTGTCAGTCAAAGTAATGCCCAGAATAGGAACGTTGACAATACCGCCAAGTATCCATAATAACTCGTATTGGCATATGCATGGAATTTCAGCAACATGCTTCTTCTTCTTCTAGTGGCACTACAGTCCGGGTGGACCTGGGCCTCAATCAACAAGCTTCTCCAGCTGGCACAATCTTTAGCCAGCTGTCTCCAATTTCGCGCACCAATTTGGTTGAGGTCCTTCTCCACTTGTTGGCGCCATCGGTCTCGTGGGCCGCCTCTATTGCGTTGTCCCACTCGTTCGGAGTCGAAGACTCTTCGGGCTGGAGCAGTGTTGTCCATGCGGTCTACATGACCTAGCCATCTTAGGCGTTGAATCCGTAGACGCTCATGTCGCTGTACAGCCCATATAGTTCATGGTTGAATCTTCTTCTCCAAGAACCATCAACGCAAACAGGACCAAAGATGGAACGCAGAACTTTTCTCTCGAAAAGACCAAGGACTTCTTCATCTGCTCTTGAGATGATGATCAGGCTTCTGCGCCATAGAGCAGGACAGGGATGCTGAGGGTCTTATATAGTGTTAGCTTGGTCCTTCGAGAGAGAGCTCTACTACTCAATTGCCTCTTGAGCCCAGAGAAACAGCGGTTGGCTAGAGTTATTCTGCGTTTAATCTCAACAGCAACAAGCTAGTCATTTAAAGATGAACTGACGGCTCTTCGCTCACAGGATTCAATCAATCTCTTTCGGGGAACGGGGAACGGGTGTACAGGTGATAACCAGCAATGAGGTAGTTGGTAAACAGAAAACGGCATTGGCCCATCGCGTGCAACAGATAAACATTTCCAGGGCGACAAAGAGTTTCACCAGGTCGACCACTAAACTGTCAAATCGCGAAAATGGGATTAATACTCTAGCTTGTGTGACTTGAGGAACAGAGCGCTGCTGGTAAGATGACGTCTTTCACGGTTTTAATGAAATATCAACTAAATCGATTTTCTAATCTTTGCGAGTCGAGTCGAGGCTTGGACACAAAATACCCGAAAAGAAACCTGAATTATGCTCGACTGTTTTGCATACCTGACAAGCTAACATAACCTAGACCGCGATTCATGGATAAGGGCGTACATGTGTGCAAGTAGGTTTCTTTCGTTGGAGGCGGTGCACGAGGTTTGTCATGTCCAGTGTTTGGATTTTGGCATGGTTAGTCGAGTTCTTAACTTCCTAGCAAAGTTTCTTATTTCTTCATCCACGGCTGCGACCCCTAAATCTCATCGTATATCACTATTTCGGAGATACCAGGGAGCATTCACGATAGCCCTTATGACTTTGTTTTTGAATGATTGTATGAAGTCTCTGTTACTTACTTTAGTGCAACCCCAGAGTTGTATGCCGTAAGTTCATACAGGCTTTAGCACTTTGTTTTGTGCTTAACTTGGATTGTCTTCCGAGTAACCAGTACTTCCATTACGTGCGCCTTACACTTGAGCTTTGCATCTACCTTCATAGACGACGTAAAGCACCACAAGGATGTCCTGTCATCTTCCACGTTGTACGCCGAACAGTGGACAGGCGACTCCAATACGAACGGGATGTCGCTCGCAGTCACGAGGATCTCCTCAGGTTGAGCAGAGCGATCTCCGCTCGAGACAGGAGAGAGTCTGCCAAAGAACGGCAATTTTACTGGTGGTTACACCAAAACCAGTCTCTGCCGCCGCTGGCTTTTCAAGATGATGACGCGACGGTTGACCATGGTGGCCAACTTACATAGATTATAGGGCAGTACTTAAGAAAAAAAAAAAAAAAAAGGTGCACTACGGAGTATAAATTATATAAGTTCGGCATATACATAACAGATACGCCCTAGTGCACGTGTCCGTAAAGTTACAGACATAGTTAAGATAGTTTTTTAAGTTTTAAGGTTAGGTTAATGTAGTTTAAGGTAGGTTAAGATAGACAAACTAAGCCAAGTTTTTTAACCAGTTTTCTTGGCTTAACAAAAAACAAAAACAGACTTCATAACTGAAAAAAAAAAAACATAGACTAAGCCGAAGGGCATGCTTAAAATAGAAGATCAGAATAGCTTAGAGTACCCGTATAGGGTCAGTAGGTTAGATGTAAGTACAATTGTTAAGATAGTTAAGCTAGTTTTAAGTATTTTTGTCTAGCACGTAAGTAAATGAATTAAAAATAAAACAAAAATGAAAAAAAAAAAAAAAAAAAAAAACGACGTAAAGCAAATGACGGTGACATTGCTGTCTAAGGAGTTGAAAAATAACCTTCAAACCAAATCAGGATTGTCAAAAGATGTTCCTGCTGAAAATGAAACCCAAAAGTTATTATTGACTCACGGTGGATCGGAGTCTGACTTCTATAGCTCTTGCAAGAGATGGGATCGTCTTTTTTATGCCCGCTTCACAATGCTGCGTTGGCGAATCGCCTCATCGCCTCAAACCACAGAATACAATGGTTCCATGCCATTCACTGCGTCGTGCTACGTTTTGACTTTTGTCAACAATATTAGTGTGGTGAGAACAACGTAAACCAAAATGTTTCAACATGCTGAAAAATGTAGGTGCTTTTTGGGCAAGAAAGAAAAAACAGCTGACGGTGACACACTCATCCCTTAAAGCAAATGTCGTAACCAGCACGTAGTCAAGGCACCGACGCGGCATTGTGAAATGGGAATTAAAGATATGGAGATAATCTTCCAGTGGTCGGGCATGTTTGCCGGAGAATCGGTTCAAGTTCCAGAGAAGGTCAATGAAAAAAAATGGTTGAATGTACTGAAACCCAACCAGTCTACGTGCTCTATGTACCGTAGCCAGCTTAACCATTGAATCTGTGGACGGATTATCAATTCATGATTGAATCGTCTTCTGCAATCGCCATCAAGACAAACAGGCCGAACTTCTGTATCAGGTCCATGCCTCTCTGCAGTAGAACTGTACTGGGATCACGGTCGTGTATAAGGCCCAATTTAGTGCGTGGCGGTACCGTCCACCGAGGCACATGTAAGCTCCACCACCAAGATATAGCACCCATTGTGACGTTCTAGCCATGTCTACGATGCTGTACGTACATTCTGGAAGATAGCCTACACTTTGTTATGCCCTCTCTCACGACTAGACCTGTTTTAGTCGCGTCGCTGTGGTTTAAACTTTTTCTGACATTTCGTGCCTCAGTGAGATCGTTAGCATTTTTGGGTGCATCCTGAATCTGCCTCATTGCGTATATCGGGTTAATGGTAGAACTACCTGACCGGACATCAAACTAATGAAGGATTATTGTGATGTTTAATGTGTAATGTTAATGTTTCCTCGACAATTGTCAAAGTCAATGGATACTCCTTTCTTGTGGATCGGCCGAATGAACTTGAGATTCAATTCATCGGGCATGCGTCCCTCCGATCATGCATTTCAGATGAGCTAGTACATTCACCCCGTTGTGTGTCGAAACGCCTCTGTGATGTAGGTATTACCATTGTCGATAAAGTAGTCGTTTTACACCACAGAACGACTTCTGGCGATAAGCTTATGGGGATCGTAGTATGACACTTGTCGTGTATCGGTATTCCGAAAGTCGACGCCAAAACGACGCGTATGACGACAAAAGAAGGCGGTTTGAATTTTATGAACGACTCTAATGTGACGTGAGTTTTCTTTGTGTGTTTAACTGGAATGGTGTAAAATGTATTTTCTGTTAATTATTTATATCATAAGGGTCAAAATTTCCAGCCCAAAACAAATAAAGCGACTGGACTGAACTGGTGGAGGAAAATATTTTCGCAACAAATTTCAAAAGAGGTTTTTCTCAAACGGATGCGAACAACACTGGATGGAAGGAAGTCGCAGCAATTTCAAATAGTTTGGGACCACCTGTAAGGGATGAAAAATAATGGCAATTGTTATTCACAACTGATCTCTTACTTAGCATCTGGTAAATCAAATGGATTGCATTTAAATAGAATACTTCTGATGTTAATTAATTTCCTTTTCTGCAATTCTTGATCGTCGTTCTCTTTACTAATCCAATAAATAGCAATGCTGTCCATATTTACTTTAAATTCCAAGAATAATTTAATTAAGCACACACTTCAAAACCACAATTTAAAAATGTGTTTTCCGGTAGAATTTAATAAAAAAAACTACCCCATTTACCGAAGTGATCTGTCAAATTGACAGTAAGCTTTTGAGTGGCAGTCTTGGAATGTGTGCGGAACAATAGCTCGAGTCGATTAAGATTCGTAATACCGATGTTTAAACGCCTGTAAAGTGACTCGACTCTCAAAACGCCTTGTGTCGTTCAAGTGACACGTGATTGTCTCTGATTGCCTCGATGCACATTACTGGCTGCCTTAATTCTTTCAACGGGTGGATAGTCGTACCAGCAGCTTCGTTTGAACATAGCTTGACCGTGTTGAACAACTATTAAAATACAGCGCTTGTACAGGGTGGGCCATCTATTTGTTTTTTCTTCAATCTTAGGTTATTTTGACACTGATAGCTGTTTCTTGACAGCTCGAAATCTTGACAGAAAATCAGTATCATACCTCCGCGGTACGAAATTAGCCACTTTACGCTTGAATAACGTTGGGAAATATTGAAAATTTATTTTCAAAGTGAGTGCATTTTTTGAAAAAAAAGAAGTTTTGGCCGAAATGAAGCACCCACCGCGACTGCTGTACGCAAGATTGTGCAAGAAGTTGGTAAGACTGGTGTGCTAGTGGACAACACTCATGGTCCCCGTCGTTGTACTGGGCGCACCAGGTGAGCTGCTGTGGCCGTGAGTGTGAGACTCAATTCACGAACATCAACTCGTCATCGATCTCAACAGCATTAGCCATGTTAACCTACTTTTTTTTTTACTGAAATTTAAGACATGTATTTGGACGACCACTGGTTCATGCAGGATGGTGCACCATGCCACACAGCTCGATTATTTGAATATCAATTTCCAAATTGTGTTATCAGCCGCCTTGGCGGTGTCAATTGGCCGCCTCGGAGATTTGCGATTTGACCACCTTGGCGGTGTCAATTGGCCGCCTCGGAGATTTGCGATTTGACCACCTTGGAGACTTTTTTTGTGGGGAACCCTGCCAACAATTCGGAAACGATTTAAAGCACTTAAGGCCAATATCATCCAAGCAATCCGTATCTAAAGCCCGAAACCCGATCAACAAGGTCTTGGAAAATTGGGGTGACAGAAAGCGCTACTGTGAAGCCAGTCGAGGCAGCCACTTGAACGACGTTGTATTTCATAATTAATGGGACTGTTTGTCCTTGCTAATAGTGTCATAATATATGGAACAAATCCAATTTTGTTCATTTCATTGCATTAAAAAAAAAAATACTTGCATTTGGCCCACCCTGTGTGTATATTTTTGCACACAGTTGTGATGTGCGAAATTAAATGGCGGCTAAATGAAATCGACTCGGAACATAAAAAGCGAAGATGCCCCATCGTCTAGGACAATTCGTAGAAGAACTACTCCTTCGTGATCCCGGCTTTTTCATTCTTCACACAGTAGCTGGGATAATCAGTTTAAGAGGGTGTGTCACCCATAAACCTACTTTACTGGAATGTCATTAATTTTAAAAGAAGCTGGAGGAACCATGACGTCATCGACCATGTCGAGACTGCCGGAAAATCCATGGACTCCCCCCTCCAACATCCAACATCACCAAAAAGTCACTCCAGAAAAGTGCAAAGAAAGAGAAAATATGACACAATGTTTTTTTTTTTTTCATGTAAATTCAGTTTTATTTAATTCTCTGAGTTAATCCTACTTACTGGCTTACAGGCTAGACATACAAATATACAACTTAAACCATCTAGGGACTACATTAGGTGCGAACAGCGTAGTAAATCAAACAAAGTTATGCGCGTGCAAGGGCAGACCCCTCCGCTCGTTGCAGAGGGACTCCCGACTTCAACGCATGCACCGGCAGGGCACTGGACTGCTGCACCGCGGAGACGAGGTTTATTTACAGTGTAATGCGGCGCAGCAGTCGAGTCCGTGCGTCTATTGCACATCCTTACGAGCTAAATGCGTGAGAACGGCGACTCTACTCTAGGAATACTTTTGTAGGTAATTCGATGAACTGTTCGTTTATTTGTGCGTATGGTACATTACTCGAAGGACGAGTCAACAAAAAGGATACTTGGTAACAAAGGGGATGCGGCGTGCTCGACTGGCTTAGACCGAGATTGTCGCGTTCGACTGCAGCTCGCTATATTGCGCCTTGAGGCTGTTGTTCATCAGCATGGAGCGGTAGACCTCGGAGAGGATGTTCCACATCGCTGGGTTGCCTTGCTGGAGGAGTTCGGTTGGTGGCTGTGGCATCATCGCTTGGGGCAGGCTGATGGACTGCTGCTCGCTGCTGGATTTGACGGACAGGTCGAGCAGGTCGGTGGGCTCGGCGGCGTCTCGGGTGCCAGATGGTCGGTGCTCTTCTTCGGTGAGTTTCCGCTTGCCCAGCAGACAGTCGACGGAGAAGCTTCCGGAGAGTTTCGCAGAAACGCGCTGCGTCTCGTGCTCGCTGATGGACTCATCGCCGGAAATGGAGGGGGGACTGCAGCTGAGGCGGTCGTCGGCGACGCGCTTCTTCACGGAGAAATCCAGGGGCTCGTTGCTTATCTGCACGGTGGTCTGTTCATCGTCGTCGTCGTCGCCCACCATATGCAGGACCTCTGCGTCGTCCTCGTCGTCCTCCTCCTCAACGGAGACCATGAGCTCGTCCCTGCACTCCTCGTCCGATTCGCAGCCGCTGTTCTTGTAGTCGTCGCTCAGGCTGCTGTGGCTACTGCTGCGTCCGCTGATCGGTTGCACACCGCACATCTCTCCGCCGCCCATGCCGGGGAACATTCCGGGGTGCGAATGTGCGCCCGGGTACCCGCCGTACGGTCCGAATCTATCGAATGGGTATCCACCCGCTCCTGGGCCTCCCGATGGTAGCAGAGGCGACTGGAAGAGGAGTGGCGGAAACTGCTGGGCCGTGCGGCCATCGTGAGGCGAAATCTTGCGACGGATGTGCGGCGAGTGCAACTTCGGATTTGGGTTGGCGCTGTGCCGGTTGCGGGAGCGTCTCGAGCTGAACACCATGTTGCAGCCCTCCACCGTGCACTTGTGCATCTCACGAAGGTGCACGGCCGAGAAGTGGATCTTGAGGGCGCCCTTGTCGCAGAACGTCTTCAAGCATATGCTGCACTGAACCCTCTTCTTGCCGGTGGCAGGGTTGATGAATTGCCCGGCTAGGTTGACCGGAGGCGAACCCCAGCGCTTGGGCTTCGACAGACCGGGCGCCGAGGGGCTGCTGCCCGACACTGCTGATGGTGGGGACTTCGAGGCGGCAGCTGCGAACGCCGGCAGCAGATATGGTGGGGGAACGAAGGACAGCGGTGACGTATCCATCGACTGGAATCTCGACATGATGTGTTCCATTTCTCCGAGTATCTGAAAGCAGAAATAAATGGGGGGACGGTTAGAAAATTATGCTAAAAATGTTTGCAGTCATTGTTGTGGTGTGCTTGCGTTTTCGTTTTCGCAACGTCACCCCCTTGAGATGTGATTTCGGCAAGAATGTGATTGATGAAGGACAAGGGTGACGGCTGTACATAACCGGATTCACTCAGACGGACGATGACTGAGCGAATCTTATTCAACAAAAGGCTCCCTGTGATCGTCTGCGTCTCGGAGTGAAATAAAGCAGTGCGCCGTTGAAGGAGCATATGTCACTCCATGATGAGAATTTGATTGAAATTTGAATCGGAATTCAGTCAACGAATCATCATTCAAGATGATGTGTGGTTTTTGCGAGAGAAGTCAAAAAGGGAGCGGATTTGTGTTCGAAATGCGGCTCGAAGGACCAGTTTTCGATGTGATTTGATGGAAGGAGTTCACTCTGAGGGCGAATCGACTGAGTCATCCGGGGAAATGAACGGCGGATTGAACTCGGATTGAATGGAAGAAGCCGGTTTGATGGTTCCCAGCTTCGATAACTATCAGAAATCTCATTTACCTGCGTTAGATTTCGAGAAATCGATTGTCTCTCATCGGGGACAGAATGTGCCCCCATTGAACGGCGGTTATTGCCGCCCGAAAAACCTTTTCCTGTTTCGACTACTGTCGCGTAGCCATGCATTCCACGGTCGTTTCTGAGAATCCTATAATGACCCTAATTACCTAGAGTCCACCTCACGAGACAGTACTAAGTTTCACACCTCAAATGCGACGTCCTTCGTCAGCCGAGGCGAGAGTCTGAGTCCGGTTTGGATTCAACAACAGACCTTGCGTGACTGAGCCGAGGGGAAAGATTCTTTCAACTCTTTTCAAAGTATCCGCGCAACAATAAATCGAGGGAGAGACACACACAGTGGATCTCTAATAAAACAGGATCATCGCCGCTGATGCTGCTGTTGCTGGAGCCGTAAGTGGGCAATAAAATTTTGTATTTTCACACCACATCACCGCAGAACAACAGCCCGCACGCACACACACACACACACCCTCTGTGTGAGAAGGAGAAGGAGAAGTGAAAACGACACACACGACAACAGATTCAATCACTAAACGAATAAAAAACCTATAAGCACCCATCTTCGACTGCTTCTGCCCCATCCTGCAGCGGCAGCAACACATGCAATCACACAGTGCGCGCAATATAAACTTGAAAGATTCCTTGGCTATGATATTGCGCCTGGGACAGTTTGGGGCAAGGCAAGGCATCATATCCCATGCAGTGTGTGGTTATAAATTCAGGTAACGATCATAAAAATCGACCGAGAAAGAGATGAGTGGTAGTTTGGGCTGCACGATGGAACGACGCTGAGAGCAGCACATCACCGCTCGAGGACAAGCAGTTCTGCGAGCATAAAGCGTTGTCACATAATCCTCAGTCTCCCATCCCATTCCACAGACAGACGAGTTCTCCCGGGCACGAGAAGGTAAAGATCGGTCATCTCCACCCTAACGACAAGAGGACAAAAAAGAAAACCGATCGAATGGTGGGACGGAGAAGGATTAAGGCCCGCAAGGGACATTATGAATGAATAAATCTTCGAAAAGTCATAACTCAACCGGTGTGGGTACCTTATGAGAGGTAATTCCTGAAGGGGGTGTGTGAGTGTGTGGAACACAAAAGCACAGGAAAGTAAAATTGGTCACACCAACGACAAAGCGGCTGGCTGACAACAGCATCGGACGACCAACGACGACGACGACAACGACGACGATCAAGAGACAATCAAGAAAGACCAAGACCGTCTTCTCGTCGCATGACATTCAACTGTCAAAAAACTTATATCTCTTGCGGTCAAGTATCGGTTTTGAGGTCTGCCCCGGTCCTAATTCACATATGGGAAGAGTGAATCAAGAGAGTGGGTTTTATAATTGCTGCTGCCGCTGCCGCTGCTGCTAGCGATGGCGATGGTGAATGTGTGCGCTGCGCGGGAGAGTGGGAGATTATATGACGCGGCGGCGACCACATTATATTGGCCATGAACTGTCACTTGTGTGTGCGTGGTGTCAGCCCGGCCAAGGCTTTTTGTTCTTTGGCGAAGGACTTGAACCACATCAGTCAAACAACACTCAGCCGCCGTCGCTGCCGGGGGGAGATTCACATAAACCAATCGACATGATGTGGTGGTGTAGTAAAATTCGAATAAATCATCGAAAAAGTTGTCACTAAACCGTGGTTCGGAGAATTCGGCCGTTGCTGGAAATTGGTGGCCACAAGATGACGTGTGCTTTTCAAATGAGCCGGTGGGGGACAAGAGAGATGAACAAATGTAAGCAATTTGACTAAGCCGTAGTCATGGCGTAATGACGTCCTCCACGACTCGAGGCAAGAGGTTTGATGTCCGTCTTGACATTGCGTCACGATGATGTGGTTGAGTAAGGTGCGAGAGAACGTCTTGTTTCGGAACTCAATCGATTTCGAAACTGACGCGAGATTGAGCTGCCCTAAGGTGGGCTCAAAAGCAGAGAACATAACCGCCTCTAGATGCAGATCAATGCAAGAAATTAGAACGAACTAGACTAGGCTTAGAAGCGAAATGGATCTTGCTGAGCCCATCATACAAGTTCCTCTAAAGGCGTGAGACTCAAAGTCATCCAAAAGATTTGAACGAAGTTTAAGCTCAGAACGGGCTTTCTGAGCTGGGCTTATAACCACGCGCTATACTCCATTCTGTAGGAGACTTGAGAGCATCAAAGTGATCATCTTCGCTAAAAGAGCACCGTTTTCAAGTTGACTTTGAATTTGTTCATTAAAAGACGAGGTTCCTCCAAAATCGAGGTCCACACCTTGGGCGGATCTGAAGTGCATCACCTTCCGTGCGCCGGTCTCAATTCACCAACCGCACCCTCCCATGACCTAACAAGTCACAGTGCCACTTCTAATGCCACTTGTTGCCACACTTCAAGGCAGACTCCGGTCGGGTTCAGTCCGCGAAGAACCATCGCCGTCACAGCCGAGCAAACAACAACAAGCTTCATCATCGTCATCATTATTAGCCCAGTTAATCCAATTAGCATCCGTTTCCCAAAGTTTCCATTCAACAACGCGCGCGGAATGGCCAAGCTAATTCATGAACACGATCGTCAACAGATGTCTCTGCTTTGGGGTCTTCACCTTTTCCCCCCTTCACACTTTCCGCATCTCACCCTCTCCGGCTGTGAGTGTGTGTCTGTCTTTGGTTTTCATAATTTAATTAGCAACGCGTTGTTGCTTTGTTTCCTTTCACGCTTTGGCTCTCCGCTGTTCTCTTTTGTTTTTCTCGCATTTTTTTTTTCAATTTATTTTGCTCTCCTTTTGCAATGGAGATGCCATTTTGTTGTGCTGGTCTTGCGCCTCTGCATTAAATGCCTCACTTAACCTCCACTCAAGCGTCTCAATTAGACGTCGCTTTGACTGAGTTATTTGGCCATAGAGAGGAGTCACACACACACACTGCGCGTGAGACCGCCATAAACCACTTTGTGAATAAAGTGAAAGTGTATCTGAGTGTCCAACGCACCGCCGCGCACCTATGTGGAGACCTTCGACGCGTCAACGAAGCACAACAGAGAGTCAAACAATAAACCCCCGCCAGAGTCATTAAAACAAAAGAAATACTTAACAGTACGAGGTCACCGCGTACACTACTGACCATCTAAGTGTCGAGCGAGAATTTTAAAGCCAACCTTAAGTCGATGTCGGACTTGAGAAGGGCTGCTCTGCTGATGCTGATGCAGTGATCTGTGAGAACCCAGCCTTGCAATTAGGCCAACAGTAGCCTAACGCAACGCAAATTGATAAGTAATTACGTGCGTCCGAACGTGGGATGGGACAGTCTCCCAAGCGATGATGGACAGTTTAATGTCATGTCTTTGCATTCCGTCCGCTTAGGGAAGCAGCAGCCAGCATCTCCGCTCTAGGAGAGACTCATCGTCGTCGTCGTCGTTTAATTGCTCCAATTCCCATAGAGTCATGTGTGTGCTAATGAGTTGTGCTCCCGTAATAGCATCTCAAGTTCGAGGTACCCCCATTGGACTTGGACATGGACTTCTCATCTCAGATGGCCAATGACCGGCAATCTCTCTCAACGGCGCACACATCGGGGCTCACAAAAAAACAAGAGAAAAAAACAAACGAAAACTTGTTGACTACTGGAATTCATTTTACTGATAGTTTTATGATTTTTATTCAGTTGAAGTTGTTTTGGTTGTTTTTGTTGTCTTTGGTGTCCGAGAGATACGTTGCGCGCGCAGATTCCATCGAGCGGCGGCTGCTACTACTGCTGCTGCTCTAATGGATGCGAGAGATAGGGGGCCGCCGCCGCCGTCGCTGAGACCTAGGACTGGGAGTAGGTTTAGTGGGTCGTAAAAACCGAAATCCCCTCCCCTCTTGGAGGTTTTTTTTTTTTTTTGTTTTTGCTTACTGTTGTGTGGCTTGTCTTTGTTGCTGTCGATCGTCGTCCTCATCGCGATACACGAATGTCATCGGTTCGCGCGTTTGACTATCCAAATACACTTTCTGTCATTAAGTGTATCTGACTGATGCTGCTGCTGCTGCTGCTGCTGGTGGTGATCAGAGCAAGCATTTAGACGATGAATTGTGTGGTCGTAAAATCGAAATAGGAGAGAGTTGACAAACATTATGGGCCGGCAGCAGGAGTCGCCGTGTACTTTTATTTACGATGCATGTACTTCGGCGGAGTCAATTTAAACACTGCAATGGCCACGAGGCGGAGGGGTTTTATTTGATTTGCTTGAACTCGTTGATTGATGGGGGAAGGACACTGAACGAGGATTCGATTGCGGATCAGTCAGCGGAGAGCAACTGGTTGGAGGGTGAAGTAAAAGGTGCTGGGACTGGGGATAGACAGATTAAACTGGTTGCAGGCATTCCTATGATTAACACAAATCCCACCAACGACGGTCATTTGAAGGAGTCTGACTCATTACTTGGCTTTCTCGTTGATGAAGGTTGTATGGTTGTATATATGACATGTTTGAACTCGACTGAATGATGATATGGGGAGATCGTCCATAGTCAACAATACACGGCTTAGAATAGAAGAATGATCTCGTGTAATCTAAGCTGTATCATGCTGGCAACAGCATCAGATGAAGCTCTGTGTTTTCAGAGGTTAATGGACTCCTTCATCAAAAGGGCTCAAATTGACATGGGTGACTCTACAGTCTGAAGTGGCCTAGGGAAGTGTCCGATTAGCAAGAATGCATCCAGCTAGGAAGACATCCATCTAGTCAGACTAAAGAGGTATGGGGAAGTTGTCGGACTAGGAAGGCCACTGTTTAGAGAGGTGTTTCGCTAGAGAACGCCATCCTGAAGAGGCATAGTAAGAAGTTTTCAAATGAAAACAGATTGACTCTGCCTTCATTTGGCGTATGTGACAGTTGAATGAACTTAGTTTGGAAGACTATAGATAACTTGTTTCACTGAGACCAGAGACAGAACGTCTGCGATGTGATCTCAAACCTTGTAAGCAAAAATAATACTTGAGTTGCCAAAGTCCAATCTGTTCTATAGTGCCGCTCAAAGAGTATGGCCTAAACGACTTGATTTAGAGCAGGTATCTGCGTGCCTACCGAATGATGGTTGTAATTGCTTCCAATCTGCAACGCGTGCGACACACCATCCATTTCCCCATGCTCCCATGTTCACCGAATCTTAGTTTGTCAATTTTGACGACAAGGCAACACGTGAGAATTAATGAAAAATCTGCAAAGTCATCGTGGCCCTCATAAGTGGGCGCTTCAGAGCCGGTTAGACCTCGACTTAAAACAAACCAGTTAAACTTCATCATCACACCATACAGTAGTCCCCCCCTCCCCCCAATCCGCCTCCACTACCGAAAGACAATTCATAACCAAATAGAATTTGTCAACAAAAGAACTGATTAGCGTCTGAAAACTTTTAGCGTTTCGTTAAGTCGAGCTAATAAGCTGGAAAATATTTAATCTGTAACCATCCACTGCCGCAGAAGTCAACAAGAAGAGATGCATCGAGTGACAAGTGATTGTGTCAATACAAAGGGACCCACATGCATCGTGGTTCGAGATTCGTGGCTTGGCATGATCACAGCGACCCTTTGACTAAGTGATCGGCTGTTCAGAATTTGATTGAATTGGATGCTAACGGGATTAATTAGATAGTCATTTATTGTGCCAATTGCTTTGCATGACAATTAGTGACAAGCGGACAGGCGAAAAACAAAATAATCAAAGCACGTGTTCACTTGTGGTGGAATTCACGTTTGTCGTCACCCAGATGGGTGAAGAATTTCTGGCAAGTAATTAATTGATACTGGGTTTAATTGAAATGCAGGAAACCAAGGAACCATTTCTGGGTGGAAACGAGTTCGGTGCCAAACGAGATGGAACTGGAATCGGGACGAGGTTGACTCTTGTCACCCGATGGTGTGCACGAAGGACTTGTAACGCATTTAGACACGATCGGGGGTTTTGGGTTTCAAATCTCATTAGATTGACCATGTCCCGGTGAATGGGAGTAGAACGTGTGCCCTTGTGGTCTACAGCTGCGATTCAGTTAGACCAACGAGTTGAGCTTATTGTGACTGAACGATCGAGCACGAGACACGATGTTTCTACTTCAATTTGACTTGAGAGAGAATACCAGAATGGGTTGTTTCGAAGCATTTAACTCGAAATGAATGTCCACTGACTTGAAGCGTATCCTTCAAAAGAGCCTGTTCGGCCTAGTACTCTCAACTTCATTTTGATTCGCAAATGTCGCCATCCTAATCCACTAAGCCGTGATATTTCAGTCAAACTTGTTGTCGCCTTACATCGGACGAAGCTGTTAAGCTATCAATTTCAGTTCGAACTGTGATACCCCTTCGCCATACGTCAGGCAAAACCAATACACATCGCCATCCCACAGTCTGTCTAAAGCCCAACCCTGTCCGTGGTCGGATCGAAGCTGCTGATCAAGTGACAAAATCCCGTCGGTCTTTGAATGAATTAGCTCAGGGGTCTTTTGCTGTGATTCAGAATTCCGAGTGATCACCTCTCAGAAATAAGCAGATTTGAACGATCAGTGATTTGAACTGGAGTCAACCGATGACAACGAGGATACTCAAAAGATTTCACGTATTTCACGATTTCAAGCTTCCCCGGAAAAGAGCTTCACGTTAGCTCGAAATAGTCACACGATTTGATTCCCAAAAGGCGACAGAATCCAAATTCAGAGTGCCATTGAGGCAAAGTGCGGCAAATCGCGTTCGAAATGTGCACAAACGAAAGGATTCTGGTTCGTTTCGACATTAACCCAAGAGTGGTCACGACGCGACAGAAGAAAAGTTCAAATATGTTTAAAAAGAAATTCACAAAACTGCGTCCTTTTTGGACCCTTAAATGCGACAGAATTCTAATTCAGTAAAACACTGGTGCTCAAAATTTCAAAGAAAATTGTACACGAATCAAAAAGCTAGAGAATTTTAGTTCACTTCAAATTTACCTCAGAACCAACTCAAACCATACCGATGGCTCAAGCACAAAAACCCGTCGGTAAAAAATAAGAAAACGATCGTGATGATGAAACAAAAAAAACATGATATATTGTATCTATACTTACATCAGAGTCAATTCAAAAACAGGATTCAATTACGAAAAAAACTTCTTCGCTTTTTTGAAGAAAACAAAAACGCACAAAATTTCCAATACAGGACCAAAGTTCACTTGAAAAAAAGTTTAAACAATTCCACGGTTTGTCCGAGTAAATGTAAGAAATCCACAAAGCACTTCAACAAGCCCGTTGGCAAATCCACACGAAAACTCCTTTCAGATCACGCACAATTTTCAGCTTAACTCGCTCAAAATAAATTCACTTGTATCTTCATCGGCGTTTGATTGCCTTTTGCACTTCACTACGATTCGACGTTCGACGTCTCCAAAAGCGTTGACAAAAATTGTTTCCCAAACAAAATGTGTATCTGTTGGATATGTGTATGTATTTTTTTTCGTTGTGATTCCTTTTTTTTTCGTTTCGTTGTTGGCGACAAACTCTCAACAAAGTGATACGCACAAGACGACAAGTTCAACGCAACTGCCCACAAACGTCTCTCGTTTCGTCATCCTATCCTAAAACTCCTCAGGCGCAATAAGAAACACACATACGCTGCAGAGATACAGACACACTGCAGTGACAAAAACCGCCACCCAATTCACACAAATACACACAATGACGACGACGACACCACCAGTGGCATCGGTCGTATGCACAAAAGGGAGACACACAAAACGAAAAAAAAGAATACGACGCAAAGGAACGAAGTATCTCTGTGTATATGGGGGAATTTATTTTTGTCACAGGCGACATCAACGACACGACGAAAACGAACTGGCTCGTCTTTTGCTTGTTTTTCCCTCACTCAACGGTGAAAAAGAGAAAAAGATACACAAGTATCTACTAATCGCACACACACACTGATGCAATGACTCTCGCTCGAGCTCTGTCACTCTGCCGGCGTGCGCCAGCAGCGATCTCATGTGTGGGACACTTTTTTGTGGTGCCCTGTGTGTTTACATTTCGCATCTACCTGTTCGAAGAGAGATTTTGTATCTATATACCCGACAGCCGATAAGGCAGTTCACAGCAATTGCCAGCAGTTGTTACCAAGTTTCGCTCTCTTCAACCGTCGAAGAGCAGGCGGACGTAGAAGAGAACCCAGCCGAGATGCGGTGGTGTGCGTGGATCTAGATACTTTCTGATTCAGTTTGTCGATGTAGCCATGTGCTTCCTGTGCTGTGTCGTTTTGTGGGACGACACTTTTCCACTCGACGTGCAGAAGAGAGAGAGGACCTTTTTTATTTGGTGACATGCGACTTGGTGACCAGTTGGGAATATTGTGTGCCTCGCCAAAGAGATACAGTCCGCACAGGCAGCAGAGGGAGATAGATGCTGTCGTGGCGGCTATGTACCGCTCCAACACGGCCATGGTGTGTTATATGGTTGGGAATGTTTTATTTCAACCAATTGGGACATTGGATGTGGTGACAAAATCACAAATTTTGTATTTTTGTCATTTTATGTACTTCCTTCGAGGGCTTGGATAAAGTATCTGTGTGCGCTGCGAGCGAGAGAGACACTGTGTTCGTGTGACCGAGACCTGGGCGTAATCCAATGGAAGAGCGAAGTGACTTCTTTTTTTTGCTCCTGTTCGTTTCCCCATTTCTTTCATGTGTCACATGGATCTGCAAGATACACACAGCGTTTCTGTTTTTTTCTGTTTCTTTTGCCACATTTTAAAACTATTTGCGAAATTTATTCAAAGATCAAACAGCGGCCGATGGGGAATCATCGGCGGATTGAATGGATTCTCGCCGTTTCGGTGATGTATGGTTTTGCCGACGGCATTGGATGCTTTGAAGTTCGGAGATTCCTGTTTGATTTGGAGCAATTTGCTGCTGCTGGATGCACTTTGGCAGGTGATTCGAATTCGCCTGTTCCTGGCGTTGACTGAGTTTTCGCGGGAAAAGGCATTTTCACTCATTCATCGATGGGGCGCTGGTGGAATTAGAGCGTGTTTTGAATGTATATCTAAGATGGGACTGTAAGTGCTCCGGTTTGCAAAGGAGAATGTGGTTGACTTCAAGGCCGATCGTCGTCGAAAGGTGAATTTGAGTGGATAAACATGGGGATGGATGATGTGTTGCAGTGTTCAGAGCTGAGTCAATATTTAGTTGGAAATCCCTTATCGACATCGATCTGCCTTTGGAGTGCTACTAGTCTCTGGCTTGGCATGTGTGGACTTTATTTACTTTAGACATGTGGAAAGGTTCGTGTGTAGCGACTTTTTCTTTGTTTAACGGGCCAACAAACAACCATAGTTTCATTTTGGTGCTTCATTATGGTCGCATGGGTCCTGTGCGACATTGTGGATAACATGGTTGATTTATTTTTACCACATCGCGGTGATTAAAGCATAGTCAAGTGCTGAATTGTTGGGAAATGAAGACGGCTACAAAAAATACAAAAACAAAAAATTGCTACAATAAGGTGAGATACCAACAAATCCGCTCGAAAAAGTGATTCAAAATTCAACCACTGGACCACTTAAAATGTAAGTAGTCGCGTCCAAAATTTACTTGAAATAATAGTTATTTAAAAGTGAATGGAAAACATTGATGTGTCAACTCGAATGCAAATTGTATAGACTTTTGTAATTTTGTCGTCTGTCAAGCACAATTCCGCCTGTTAAACAGTTTACGAGAGCATCTAGGAATACTGAACAAAGAAGTGGGCCATGAGACATTCGTGTTTCACTCTCATTAAATCTGTTTAGCAGGTTGTGTGCATCGTAGACAGTTGCTTTCATATAGACTTTGTGTGATTCTTAGCACTTTCGAGGACTCATCTAAGTTGCTTAGTTTGTTGGACAACGCGTGTCTATCTATAATATCGAGGACCGCGGCCGCTTGGAATTCGCTAAGAACGTCACTTCCTCGCGCCCAGTCTGCAATCTAGGATATAGAAGATTGCCCTGTAATTTGCAAAGTCATTGGCATCAAAAAAAGATCTTTCTAAAGCTTTTGGCGGTGGCATCTCCAGAGACAAATATGTGGCTAAATACTTGAGTGTGTTTTTTTGGAATTCTACTTAAGAATTCTTATGGGATACGGTCTTCGACAAGCGCTTAATTTGCCTTGCATCTGTGTATTGCATATGTAGGCAACTTCCTGAACCCAAACTAGATTGTTTTAAACGATCGAAGGGGCATAATTCAGTTGCATCGCATAGGATAGCGGATTTAACAATTGTTTGAAGTGGTTAGCTAATGTGGACAATTCCACACAAATGCTTTGTGAACGCCATACTGCCACAAGAGTTCAGTTATCGACGGACGTTAGTCTTTCGGACTACAGCCACGTCCATATAAGTAGTTCATGGTTGGGTGGAGAATCTTCAATCCCGCTCCAAAGTACTTTATAAGCCTATCATAGACTCTTCGACTATCAAAATGGCCGTCTCGTCACTGAATTCCAGTTGTGTTTGTTTCGAGATGATCACAGGAATTGGCCCTATCGCAACTAGCTTGTACTACGTTTACATAAAGATTGATTTTCAAACGTTTTGGTTTTCATTTGTCAATTGGTCTATCGATTCGCGTGCAGTGTGGCGTATGTAGCGTACGTCTTGCTGGAACCACATATTGACTAGCTGGTTTATTTTTGGGCAGTGGGCACCATTCACGCTAACGGTGTCCTCACGGTCATCTTTGAAAAAATACGGGCCGCCAGACCATAAACCGCATCAAACAGTGTGCCAGCTCTTGTTGCTTGATGTTGGCCATCGAACAATCTACGGTAATTTTATTTATTGACATACCCATTCAAGCAGACATGAGCGTCGTCGCTGAAGGCAGCATTTTGATTTTCCTTCAGGTTTTCTAAGGCCAGTTACCGAAGATTATTCGCATGTCGTTCGGCTTCAGTTCTTGTCCATTTATTTCTTGTCGAATATTGTAATCGCATTTGCTGCGGACAAATCACGGTTTTCGTTGACACCTTCAGATACAGCAAAACATTCGTAGTCACTCTACGCATACGGGGACGTGGCTTCACGTCAACAGCACTAAATTGGTGCGAAATTTGACCACTTTGGCTTGAATTACTTACTCAGTCGGTCGATAATAATGACGACTTATAAATTGCGCGAAGCGACCTTTTCACAGAGTCCGACATTCAATGATGTTCGGGTGTAAATCGTCCCATGATGAACTGGCAATGTTAACTAAGCATGATTGACTTTGCCACATGTCGTGAATCACATGTGAGCGGTCTAAAATAGAACATCAAAGGCTAAACGGCAACACATAGTTTCTGCGGTCGCTCTTTGACAAGCCTTGGTACGCGTTTTACCGAGCTTACGCGAACATTGCGTCAAAACTCGGCAACATCAGTTCTTCATATCGAAATAGAACACATGCGTTTGACAAGTCGAATGCTCTGAAAAACAATTTACGAGAAACATGTGGAATTATTATGAATAAAGTCACAATAAAGCAAATAGTCGGCGTTGTCCGCCAAGACATAATTGTTTCACAACTCTCTGCCGAGGCAGTAGAGAGTAGTTCTACCTAAAACGTTGTACTCGGGCATACTATAGCACGGTCTGTGAAATAACAACGCGCGACCGCCCCATTCCGACTTAACAAGTGATTTACATGTGTCCTGCTTAACATGTCAAAATCCGAGCGTCCGAACTCGCCGTTGCGACATGGAATCGAAATATACCTCTTTAAACTTTCTTACAAGGCCGCTTTGCCTTGTCTCCACGGGAAGAACCACTCACTTTCGTGACATTCATATGAAAAATCAACCAGCGACTAACTTCGACTTAACCTTATTCCATTTGGACCACTGTTGGTTGAAAAATATACTCATACAAGATAAATTCCCGGTTAATCAATTCAATCTCGTTCGGAACCATTCAATTATATCTGCCACATGAATGTCCATAAAATGTTCCATAAAATTATGATTACTAGATTGTTCTACTGTCCCTCCCTCGCAGTCTGTCCACTGCTACAGGTAGTCGAAAAGGACATCAACATTCCTATCACCGGGGTTTTGCCAGGCGACTTTCTAGGAAAAACTACACAGTTGATGGAAACTTCGGTTCGATTGCGGGTCATAAATGCATAAACTGTTCTTCATTCAATCTTTATGAACGCTTTGTGCAATGCAAACGTTTCATTGTTTGCTTTATTATTTGTTTTTATTAGATTAACCATCGGCGGAAGAAATGTCCCAGTTCGTCGATTTTGATATGTGGCTCTTTTTTTTCTTTTGAAAGTCTGGCAAATGTCTCAATGAACTGCACTACTTCGTGCGGCGTTTTCAGCACACAACTTTGGCATTCGGTGGACGGGGGGACACATAGCAAACGTGCGTCGTATGTACTACACACGGATATGGAAATTATCACGATTAGTGCGACCTAGCAGGGAATGAACTTGAATTTAAAGAAAATAAAAGAAGACACTGCATGGGCCAGAATAGAACATTAGATGATAAGTTCGCGACGCGACAACTTGAGGCGGAGTAGATGAACCGCAGTTAGACCACATTCATCATCATCTTGTCTACAGCCAGACTTTGCCATCAGTATCATTTGTAAGGCAAGGGAATTTGGGAACCTTTTCCTAATAAGTTTGTTGGATGACCGAGTTAACGTCTCAGTTAGTGGATGTAGTTACCTTGTAGGAGCGTTCCGTCTTACTTGACATGTGCCTGTAACATTTCTCACTTTTATTTAGTTTGACGGAAGTAGAGAAGTTGATTGTTCTCGTCGCCACTGCGCCTTAAAGCGAAACTACTTTTGTGCGCATAAAACAGAACAAAATAAACGATATCTTTACAACGAAGTGTTGTACATGATATGCTGGACTGCACCAAAAGGATATGCCTCTGCCAAAGACTTCGTTCGAGGGCTGTTCAATACAGTCCTTAATAATCCCCATCCGCTCTTAACCCATGAATTCTAGTCATAGTTCACTATTCCACAGCAAAGTCCGACACTATGTTCGACATTACAGATGCCATCAGTAACAGCAATTGGAGCTGAATGGATTTAGACACTTTCAGGCCTCCAATTAATCTAAAAAAAGACAACTATGGCCACTCCTAAGCCTGAAAAGGTTGATAATCAGTAAGGTCCTAGGCATTATCACACGCAAGAAAAAGGGGTATAAATATATAAGCCACGCTACACTACCTCGGTACCCGTTCAGCCCTTGCAAGAACAAGGAAAAGCACGCTAGGCAGTTGATCATTCACCGGCCTAGGCAAAATGTCAAACGTCAAGATTCAGAATATAGCAAAATTCACGAAGAAAAACTGGTTGTTACCCACTAATGGAGTTGATCATCTTAGGAGAGACCACTCGGCTACCAGCAGGTATTTCTTAGGTGTCAGTTAGTTCTCTGGCTAACGAGGAATCGGTGTAGCAAGCACCGGTTACTGATAGCACAATGGATCCAGGCAGGACCTAAGTGGGTCACAACTGATGCTGCTGTGATAGTCACTCCAATCTAACCTAACCTAACATTTGGTCGGCATTCAGTAATTGAGCCAGTCAGGCTTCGAGATCAGTCCACCACTTACTTACTTACTTACTTATCAGGCCGGCGACCCATGGAGGATCCGAGCCTGAGTAATTTCTGCCTTCCATCGTTGACGGTCCTGGGCACGCTGCTTCCAGTCATCAAGACCAAGCTGTCTTGCATCCTCGATTACTTGGTCTTTATATCGGAGATTCAGTCTTCCTCTCCTTCTCGAACCAGTAGGCTCGGATTCACAGACCCTCTTTGCTGGAGCATTGTTGTCCATTCGCTCGATGTGGCCGAGCCAGTGTAGTCGACGGATTTTTGTCTTCCGGACTACATCCACATCCTGGTACAGATCGTAGACTTCGCGGTTATGTCTTCTCCTCCATTCGCCTTCCTCGCAGACGGGACCATATATCCGACGTAGAATTTTTCTTTCGAAGGTACCAAGAATCAACTCTGCAGTTTTCAGTCCAGCATCTAGTCCAATTCATCGCTCTGACGCAAAATCAACAGTAGTCAAGAGTCACAGAGCATGCAAAATAATAGAATGAACAACTCAGTTTGATGTCGTGTTTGGCGAAAAGTAGAGGGATGTCCTTCCAAATCATCCCCTTGTTGCATGGTACATAAAGCCATCTTATCAGATTCGCTCTGCCTTATTCAATAAATGCTGGTGTTGTGTAAAGACAAGCCCTAGAGATTCCAGACTGAGTCAGGGCTGCTTAAAATCAACGAATCTCTTTCATCAAGTAAAGTTGACTGTTTGTGGCATCATCAGGGCACAAAAACGTTCTTCGTAACGATAAAGCCAACGAACTGGCTATACAAGGTGCTGTCCACCATAGCTCGTCTGCTATAAACGTAAACATTCCACTTGGGCTAGTATAAGCACGAATTACATCACATTTCTTGAAAATGGCAAACCTTACATGGTCTCTGTTAATTAGCTGTGTAATATGTGGGAAGACATTGCCAGTTTAGAACATATCACGCACTAACGATCTTCTAAAGAAGCCTCGCGCTGATATTGCTCACATTACAGCGATAAGTACGGGCACATGGGGAATCCTGCAGATATAGACTAGAAATTTGTCATAACACACTCTGCCGTGCCTGCAATAACACGGCATACCCAGAGTCCTTGACTCACTTCCTGTGATCTTGTCTAGCGCTTGTCAGAACAAGGCAACGAACCCTAGGCAAGGCCTTTCTCTAATCTCTCGGCTTGATTTCCAAAATGAACATAAAAAACAATGCTTCTAAATGCACATCAACATTCAACCATCAGAGCAATGGTTTCAAAACGACACTCAGTGCTAATTAGGCTCTCATAGAGCCACCACCTCACACACATGCACAAGGGTGTTTCTCTACCTCGGGGAAAACGTGAACTTCACGAACGACATTCTAGTGGAATTCCGACAAGGATTGTGGAATCGAAACAACTGAGCTCAATACTCCTGATTCGAAGGACCAAAATAATGCTCACAAAACACTTATTTTGCCAGTCTTGCTACGTATATGGAGGCGAAAGCTGGACGATGTAGAAGCGGCAAAGCAGTGACTTCTCTGCCTCGGATATATAGCCAAGTTTGCGAAGAAGATGAATGGAGAAGAAGACGGATCACAGAACTTAATGAGCTGTGCAATGATGTGGAGAGTGGTGCGGGAGGCAAAAATCAGTCGACTACACTGACTCGGCCACATCGAGTGCAAGGACACCAATGGCATAGCTAAGAGGGTCTTCTAATCCGAGCCTCCTTGTTCGAGAAGAAGATGAAGACCGAGCCACTGGTTTAAACTTTAAAGGCCATGTCATAGCGCACGCAAGAGAACATGGTCTGAGAACTAGGGGCCCCAGGACAGTTAGGACTCCAGTCGGTCCCTCGCACTCCTGAGAAGTAAGTAAGTAAGTATTAGATTTTGGTTTCCGCAGGACGGTGTCATATACCACTGAAGTCATCAGCACGGGTGTGGAGTCGTCCCCGCCAATGTTTAAGGGCTGCATGTAATTGCCAATTATTGCCGGACCATTCGCCATTGACGATATTTGACAGACTTCTGAAACTCAATCTTTAGTGAATCTTAGAAGATCCAGCGAAACAACCAGTGTTTATAAGGACGAACCCGGACGAGCATCCCTTTCTCAAGATAGGGAAAATAAAGGTCAACTTTAGGGACAGTGGTGGCCCGTAGCGTTAGGGGTATGTGCGTCGACTCCTACGCACTTGGACCTACCTGTCTAGGTTCGATTTCTGGTACGACAAGAAATACTTTTTACGGCCCCACTGTCTAGAAAAAAGCTTTTCAAACACGCCCGTTCGGAGTCGGCATAAAAATGTAGGTCCCTTCCACTAGTGATAGAACAATAGCACGCACAACACGAGGGGTTGCTGAGAAGCTAGGCCCTGGCCCTCTACGGGATGTAGCGCCACACATGCTATACTACTTTAGGGACAGCAAGTTGGTCTGCTCAGATGTTGGTTCAAATTGGTTTCGTTTCTGCCTTAACTTCGGAGAGGCTGGAAAAATGCACAAATTTGTTGAAAAGACTGTCTTTGATTGAAGGGGCAACATATCTCATTGAAAAGATTTATGCAAAACCAAATGAATGCTGTCTTCGATCAGGTCATCCAATAAGAGGTGGCATTTTGCGATACATAGTGATACCTTGATATGTCAAATGTCGGCATTTACATTGCCGGCATTGTCATTACTTTTGATGATATTTTGCAACACGTTCTTCTGGCAAGATGTTGTAAATACGGGGACAACTTGGCTGACTGACTGTTCCAGACCGCCGATGGCTGAAATTGTTAACACAACTCAGTCCTTGATGACTTCCAGAATGTGCTTTACTAATATTCCATATTCGACTTGCACCAGGGTTATCAGTCGACAACGTCGAGAAAGTACAGACTCTCCAAAGTAGTCGAAATAGTGAGAATTCCTCCGAGCGTAATGCATCATCATTACTTACTTGTAACTAAAACTAGTGCATTCAAATATTTCAAAACAATAACTTTTCCACCAGCAGTGTGCGCACATACATAGAAGCTGAGTAGAAATCGGGTGCAAATGAACCGATTCCGCTGTTTGATGTGACAGAAAGTTTTACGTACCCACCCCCATGCAATGAGGGTCTTCCTGATTCTCAGAATTGAAGCGCAGACAACATTTAACCCATCCACCGCCATGGGTCTTCGATCTAAATTCTGAACACAAAAACAATCTGATGTACATGCGCCTAAATTTAGCCGTCATGCCGTTTGCCCTCCTCCCAGACGATGGTCCCGGCAAAGAACAGCGTGCCTTCCAACCCGATGGCTCATATTTAATTTCGTGGAAAGTTCAACATCATTATCCCGCCAAAAATCGCATCCCTCCCAGCAACACTGACTTCGCGACTTCAATCCGTTCGAAATATAATGAGAGCCAGAAAGCGGACGAACATGGTTTCACGGGTACGGCTCTTCTTCTAATTAATTCCCATTTGGGGAGTTGCCTAATTTCAGGACAATTACCACGGGATAACCAAAATAAGCAAACAACAACAACAACAACAGTGACGACTACGATCCATAACCCGGAAGGGTTAAATATGGAAAATTAAGAAAGAAATCAATAAAAGGACACATGGAGGAAGTTGGCAGCACTCGTCGAAGGGACGTGGCACCACGACGACAACACAAAAGATGGAGTTCAAGGGTGAAGCGCTTTAAGGAATCGACTCTCATGTGGCACGGTACACGGCTATATGGCAAAGAGCATCCTTGTGCACACAGCCACACACACGCACACTCCATTCCATCCCAGCCCACCCCACCCCCGGTGACTCTTTTTTAATAACCCAGCGATTTCTTGACGCAAAATGGCAGCCGCCACCAATGTGTCGGCGATACGTTATTAAGATGTGAACCCTTTTTTCTCCAGTGTTCTCGTCGTCATCGTCGTCATCATGGATCACCCACCACCATTTGCATAATTATGGGAGAATAATAATGAAAATAATAACAACATCCTGGCGGATGGGGCGGGGGGTTAAGGAGGAGGAGGAGAATGAGGGGACTGCGGCTACAGCTTCCGTTGTGCGATGTCATGAGATTCATTATGACAGGACAGGCATTGAGCGAGATTGCCTGTCTCTTGGTGTGTCTCCTTTGTTCGTTTGCCGTTTACATAGAAAGAAGGTACACTCTACACCCCAGACTGCCAACAAAAGGAGACGAATTCAAGGAGCAAAAAACAACAACAACAGCGGCAGCAGCAGCAGCAGCAGCAAAAAAAAATCTAGCTTCACCCATTCAAAGGAAGACCTACAGCCCGACAAGCACAAGGAGCGCAAGCAAGTATCCTTATGTACCGACCGACGAGCGTATACTCAGTATGCAGGGAAGAGTTCGCGCTCCAGGGCAACCCCGGAGTCTATTGTTATCCTTTATAGTTTTAATGGGTGCCCCCTTCCCTGAGAGAGTGGTGAGCCGTGTCAGAGCCAGTAGTTCTGTGTGTGTGGCTGAGCGAGAGGACGAGACTGGAAAAAAGGGTTGCTGGCAGGACATAGTGCACGTACCCACCCCGATTATGATGATGGAGTCGATACGATAGTTTGCCGTCGCCCGGTGCGGTTGTGCACGCCGTAGTTGTGCTCTACACGTCAAGTTATAGTTGGATTTTTCGTCGTCGCGTCGTTCGTCGCTGGGTGAAGTACAGATATTGCTTGCATTCGAGTCGTACTCCTGGGAATAGGGGCGGTGACCATTATGAAGTTTGTGCCATCGGGTAGATTAGAATCCTTTTTCTGAGTCACCACACAATCCACACTCATGTGTGTGTGTGCGTCTGTGAGGCGAACAGAAATGGCCGAAGGCGTTATGGGTGTAGCACATGTACACGACGAACGAACGAACGAACTGTGAGTTACTGTGAAATGGTCTCTTGCATTTTTGGTATTGACTTACAGCAGCACAGTCTGAGGTTGCCTAAGCGCATTCGGCAGGATTTGAGGTCGGGGGGGCAGAGTTGTGTTATTAAAGCCAGAGCATTCGTTTAGGTTTACCGATGCAAAGCAGAGCAGGGCTGCTTAAGTGGGGATTCAAATTCGTTTCGATTTTTGCCTTCACGTAGGAGATTTGTTAATAACATCAAACTTGCAATAAATGGTGTCTTCAATCCATCAAGAGGTGTCATTTTAAGTCAGTAGGAAAACGAAGAAATTATGATCGTTTTGCTTTTGCTAAAGCACGAATTCTGCGGCTAATTATGAAATATAGAAAGAGGCAAATAGCTGGTTTGGCTTTAATCACAAGCTGTTATTCTTTTCTCACGAGTGTTGATCACGTTTTTGCCTAATTGAGGCGGCTTTTCGCAAGGCACGCCAGGGACTTTTCCGATCGAGTCTCCCACAATGTCAGTGCATATAGGCGAGCAAAGCATCCATCCTGCTGTGTGCTCGCTCGCATGCTTTACGAGTAAAAAGACGGGAAGAGCACCGTCTTTTCCAGAAGAGAAAGATGGAGAAAAAGAGGCGCGCAGTCGAGACAATTCGGAGGTGTTTCTTGCATGAATGATGTTTGGAAGCTCTACCAACAGTGCGAAGAAGATGGCATACTCAAAGAACCGGAACAGGAGCCTTCACGAAGAAGGATGCGAAGTTAGTAGTGGGAATCACAATCCGTGCTGGGAATATGCTGTTATCTATACAGCGGCGATGACAACCAAAATCTTGTCAGTCAGAATAATCCTACCAACATATGCGATGATCCGTCCTCCCAACCTCAGTGAAGTTGCAACAGCGATAGCCAAGCTAAAGTCCAACAAGGCTGCTGATGCCGATAGACTGCCTGCAGAACTTTTCGAAGCAGATGGGGGATGATTGTAAGCAGATGAGGATGATGTAAGATCTGATCGAATGAGGATACAGGATATACCCGATGGAGGGAATCACAGCATCGTTTGATCGATCCTAAAGAAATCAGATCCTCTCAACTGTACCACCAAAAGAGGTATGCATACGTCTCAAAAGAATTCTCTACTGCTCTGTAGGGAAACCCCGAATAGCATGAAACCATAGTCGATAGTCTGATTGGAGCGGGTTCAGGACAGTGAAGTCCACTACTGACTAGATATTCACATTGCGGCAGATCTTAGACTCACCATTCATTAAAGACAGTTTTATAGAAACCTAGTCTTGGCATCCTTGTAAAACTCGCCCGACTTTGGCAGAACGACGATGGAGAATGCCTCTCAAGGTCGGTAAAGACCTCGCTAAGACTTTTTGATATCAAGAAAGGGATTAGACAAGGCTACGCACTGTCATACGACTTGTTTCTATCATTATTTGAGATGGTCGTACGTAACTCAGACGTTAGCACTAGAGGCATGCTCCTCCACGAGTGTGTGGAATCGTTTGCAAATGTACATACGCCGATGATATTGACATCATTGGTGCGTTTTGTGATCATCGATAAGGAAGCGACGAAGATGGGTCTGGCGGGGAATGGGGGTAGGCCGGGGCATCAGCGGTTTTTATTAAATTGGCGAATTTGGTTATTTTGACACTGACTGCTGATTCTCGCTCGAAATCTTGACAGAAAGTCCGCGGAACGAAGTGAATCGGATTACGCTTGAACAACGTTGGGAAATATTGAAAACTTTTCAGTGAGTGCTGTGTAGCCCAAACAGTGCGTTTTTTGGAGAGAAGAAGTTTTGGCCGAAATGAAGCACCCACCGCGACTGCTGTTCGCAAGTTTGTATAAAAAGCTCGTGAGACTGGTATGCAAGTGGACAACACTCACGGTCCCCGTTGTCGTACGATGCGCACAGATGAGAATGTGGCTGCTGTGGCCGAGAGCTCAATTCACGAACATCAACACGCCATCGGGAACAACGTTTCGGTCAGCGGTGGGCGTTACAGAGCCATGTTAACCGACTTTTTGTTTGAATTTGAAGACATGTATTTGGACGACCTCTCGTTCATGCAGGATGATGCGGCATGTCACACAGCCCATCCCACAATCGATGATTTGCACACCAAATTCCCAAATGAGGTTATCAGTCGTCTTGGCGATGTCAATTGGCGCAGCTACGATTTGACCCCTTTGGACTTTTTTTTTTTGTGGGGAACAGTGAAAGGCCGATGTTATGCCAACAATTCGGAAACGATTCAAGCACTTAAGTTCAATATCATCCAAGCATTCCGTGCCAAGCATTCCGTGCGAAGCATACAGCCAGAAACCATCAACAAGGTCTTGGAAAATTGGAGTGACAGAAGCCAGCCGAGGTAGCCACTTGAACGACGTTGTATTTCATAACTAATGTCTTACTAATAAAGCCATAATACATGGAAACAATTGAGTTTTGTTTATTTCATTGCATTTTTAAAAAGAATCTTGTATTTGGCCCACCCTGTATATGCTCTAGAGACGTCACAATGGGCAGATCTAACTCTGATGTGTAGTCAAGGACTCCGGAGTAAACTGTGTGTGTATGTGGGTTTGGTGCCGGTTCAACTTAATCTACTTACCACTGCGTGCCGTTTTAATACCACGGCTTTGATTGAGATGCGTTATGGTGAATTTAGAACCATCGTGCGGCGTTCAGGAACATTAATATTTCTTTCAACATCCTTTCGGAGATCTCGCCCAAGGGTTTGGCTAGAGGACGTTGGCTTGTTATAGCATTATGGTGGCAGGTGCAACAGCCTAGATGGCAGATTGGCTATCAATCAGACGGCACTCCTCACTTATGGCAAGGATTTCCGCTTGGAAGATACTGGCGTAGTTCGGCAGTCTAAGGACTGCAGAGATGACCAGATTATCAGAGTACTAGATTCCCGTAACGTCTGTGTTTACGTTACCGTCAGAGGAAAAGCAGATACGCTTGCTATCCCAACCTGGCCTTGTAGGGAGAAGTATTTATGCTAGAGTGTTTTTAAAATTTATTTTAAATGGAATACAGTCTGTTCGAGTGTTCCTCGACACCGAAACTGGATGCAACTGTGGCCATACGGTGTTGGGCTTCATAGCCGAGCATGTAGGGTAGGTGCACCCGCTCATCACAAATCCGTTAAACAAAAAAATAATCAAAAAGGTCGAGCCCAAGAAGTGCGTTTTAGAGTTTGCGAGTGCTAAAAAAAGTAAAAAGGAAAAGAAGTTAATTTCAGTGTTTTTCATTGTTTTTCATTGTTCTTCATTGTTTTTCATTCAGTGTTTTTTGTACACAAACTTGGTGTTTGTTTCATATATCAACAAAATAATAAGTGAGCGACAGTGGAGTACTCGATAATTGCCTGAAATCAAATTTTGTATCTATTTTACGCTCAAACGAAGCAAAATAGCTCTACAATCTACAATCTACTCTACAATCAACTGAAATGTATTTAGTAAGTCAAATTTTAGTATTTGGTATTCACTGTATTTGTTCAAAAGATTTCTATCGCCGCACAGTGGTTCCATTTGTATGGGAAGTGCGGTCAAAACTCTAAATTTAATTGTAATTGATGGAAAGTAAATTAAATAATTAAAAAAGTGATTTGTTTTAAATATTATTTTATTTTGCAAAGAATTATATCCATAAATTTAAAATTTCTTTGGATAAAGTCGATTTTTGATTTTTGTTTTTTAATGTCTTTCGTTAGAAAGCATTGGGTACAGAACTTAAATTTTCCTCGAGATCAAGCCAGGCACTGTTTTTACATAAAAGTATGTTTTTTCTTTGAGCAAGTCTCCCACCTTATTTGAAAGGATTTACAGAGGTTACTTATCTTCTTTTTTGCTTCTAAATCTTCAATTTTATAAATTTGTTTAAAAATTGTCTATGTTTCGTTAGATCTTGCATAGCTGCCACCTTTCTTCACCGACTGCCAAATGTTAAAAATATCGATTCGCTTGATCATATTGCTTCAATATAAAAAAATCTGTGTTTTACTTCGGGTCAAAAATGTCTTGGCGATGTCAGGTTTGCGTCAATCTGCGCTCAAAAAGCCATACATATTCTGAAAAAACGGCATTTATCGGCACTTGATGTGTTTTTCTCTAGAAAAACAAGACAAATTAAAAAAAAAATGCCTCAATGGAGGTCAAAAAAAAAAACTTCAGAAAACCATTTAAATCCCTTCGTTATATATTGTTTTATTATTCGCATCACCTTTTTTATCCAAAATTAACTTCAAACAATCTACTAAAATTGATTAATGCTAAGTCCTGTTTTCAGATTTTATTTTACTGCGAAAAACACTCAACTTTGTCGTGCGACTGACAACCAACAACTAATTTTAAATCAGAAATCTTACTGTCACTTAACTGTCCGGTTATCATAGATAATTACTGCATTAAAAAAACAATTTGATTAACTTTGAAATTTTGACTTTTGGCCTATAGGAGGAACCACTGTGCGCCGGTTTATAGAACGAACGCCACCGGTACACGGCCACATAGCTAGTTGTATGTAAATTCAGAAATTTCTATTAAAATTGAGTCCAGAAATCGCAGAACAAAAACCACCCGACCTTTCGCGAGATGAATGATGATATTAGAAAAAACAAGTTAAGTCATAGAAAAGCGGCTTTAAAATATAATACACCAAGGAGTACTTTGCAGGAGATCTTATATGGAAAAGTTGATGAACAGTTTTCTTATTATTGCAAATCAAACCTATCCATGCAACTTAGCCAGCATTGAGACAAAAAACAATTTTGTGTGTCTTGCCTCTGGACACTACTCACATTCTTCACCCAGCTGATGCGAGCGTATTCAAACCCTTTAAAGAGAGTGTGTTCAGGGCATGCTAGAAAACTTTTCAGTGCCGACTACAGAAGTTACAGAGCCAGGGGAACCTGTAGAAAAAGCGCACAGAATCAGCAAGTTCTCCATTGCAGCATCTGTCATCCTTGAAAGGATGGTATTTGCGTTGCTGAAATAAAAAAATATTTTAGAGGCATGTAAAGCCTCACTTCCCGCCGATATATTAACGAAGATCGACCACTGCAGTTGTCCAAAGGCATAGGTTTTGATTTACAACCGACTTCGCTATATATTACCACAGCATTAGAACTTCTAAGCCCAATTCATACAACCAGAACCGGAAATAGAACTGGACTCAGGATAAATCTTTTCGCTCCTCTTACTATTGGTGACAAATTTTTAATTCCAACACTTTACCCCATAAATGCGTTTGATTTCAACAGCTTGGCTTACGATTTCCCAAAGAAGAAAGGACGCGATCGGAGACTGGACCGAAGTGGCCGAGTACTGAAATTTGGTGGCTGGGTATTGGTGAAAATTCACGTTTTTAGAAAATAAATCGATATTAACTTTAAGCTTGCATTTTTTTATTTAATACTAAACAGCCCAAAATAGATAAAAATAAACAACATTGGCGTACATCATTAGCTGAATTAGTTATCCAGCTTCAATTTAGGAAAATATCTTAGGTGGCCCGTTACTGGTGCACTTACCCTATTCGGCTGCATTTTTAGTATGCGTTGTCCTTATAGTGCCTCTGCATGGCATTCCTTGTATCGTCGCAGAGATAAAATCAACGATTACTCTTGCCAATCGCTGTGTCTTCAAACACAGACGGCTGGTCCAGAATAGAGTGGTCACTTGAAGGACCAAGCTAACCCTATGTAAGACCTTAAAAGTACTAGTCCTGCTGTATGACATAGAAGCATTGACATTTTTTGTTTCCTTTATCACTCCTCTTGGTAGTATAGGGCTCCCACTTGGCATCTCCATCTCACTCGGTTAGTTGCAGCTGTTTTTACACTATTCCAAGTGAAGTTGCATTTTCTTAGTTCCAAGAGTACCGATCGTCGCCTGGTGTCAAAGCCCACATGCAATTGACAAAACATGTTTTTGATCTTATCAAAGAAATTCGGATCTCTCGCGCGAATGAAAAAAAAATAAACTCACTTTATGTTTGTCATCAACGCTTTGGCCCGGATAGTCTTCAACTCCAGCTCCAAAGAACAATGCGTTCAAGGAAGATTCCGGTGGCGTGCCCAGCGTCAAAGGGACCTCAGTCAGCTTTGCCGTTACGTACGAAAGTGCACAAGACTATGATAGTCGGAGAGGCATGTTGCCTGAGTCCAATTTCCACAGGCCTGGACTGCAGCGACAGCCGAAGTTGATGATGAATATCCTTCCATAAATCAGACGCATCGACATCATTTTCTAAGAAATCCGCCAAACTGGCTCCGATTGATGGCGATGAAGGAAGTCTTACTATTTCTCTCGGTTTTTGGGATCCCCAAATATATCGTTCATTAAAATACTCCTCCACAAATAGAATTCGTGCTCTTCGAGAAATCGCCATTTTACCGAGAAGGACTCCATGTCTCGAATGAATCTCCTCGGATTTGCTCTTGCAGATTATCGTCCATCTGTTGACGCCATATGGCACGACCTTTGTTGTCCGATTCGGGTGCGTTCTCTCTAGTTGTGAGGTACCAAATGGTATTCTGCCGACGCCGGAGACGTCGATTGTGGAGACAGATGAGCTCCTTGCTCACCTCAAAATCGACGTTTAGTTGTGGACGAAGTGAGTGAGTTCCAGATCTAATTTCTAAAATGACTCCACCCGAACTTCCATTCTTTGCTCATCACAAATATTTCATCCAGCTGCACTTGGTCCTCATACAAAATTGAATACCTTGCCTGACTCGTTTGACAGACATTACGCAGCTTAAAGTGTAATTGGCGACCGTTCTCGGCGAACTCCCGAGGCACACACTCTCCAAGCAATCAGCTAATCCTGTCAAATTTGTCGACATTTCCTCATCTTAATCGTCCCCCTGTCTGATGTCAATAAACAAAACATTACCAAGCAATAAGCGAGAAGAACGAACAAGAAACAAAAAAACAAAACCAACAAAACAACGCATTTCACTGCTATCTCCATCAGCAATCACCCCTCGTCGTCGCTGGGGATGGGGGTGGCCTCCAGGCATAGAGGACAGTTTAATTCACTTAACAGCGATGAGACGAACGATAAAGAAAGCAACGAAAAGCACCACAAAAACGGCGGAGGAAAAAAAATCATGCCCACCCTCGACGGTCGGCATTGAAATCAAAGAAAACAATGCGCCCAGCCCAAAACGCGAAGCAGGGGTAAAAAAAAAACAGAACTCGCGATGTAATCCCCAATTTTTTACGGCATTATACGAGTATGATGGAATCCCATCCGATTTGCGTGCACACAGAGATACAGAAGCGAAACGGAGGGCAATCATCGAATGTCCTGTGACTCCTGCCCGTCTGTCGACAGCTTCATCGAAGTGATTCGCCCCACAATCATCCCTTAAGTCCCCCTACTGGTGTGTGTTTTTTTTTTTTATTCATATCCAGCTTTTTTTTCATTTTTTTGTTGGTCGTTCCGCGATTGTTGCTGGTGTTGTTATCTGGGCGATTGTGCTGTTGTTACAATGAGATACAACATGAATTTCTCGTTTTTTTTTGTTTCGCCTTCATGAGGGGGGGGGGGGGGGGAGGGGGCGTCGCTGGGCGGCCGGTACATGCAATGTGATATATGTACCGAGCATCATGCTGCGGGGGTGACACACGTCCGCGTGGACAGGTGTTGGAACCCCGATGCTCCACACCCTGACCGATATCGGATCTCCCACCGAGCTGTGCGGTGCGGTTGGTAATCATTTTCGCAAATTGAAATGTTAAAACGCGAAATAAATGGAAATTCACTTAGAGCTCTGGCGGCGGAGAGTTCAATTGAGGTCGCCCGGATGATGCGGATGGAAAAAATATGAAATTTCCGACAAAAATAGCGCTCGTGTCCTCGCTGGACAAAGCTGGACAGCAACACAAAACTGAACAAAGAAAAAAATTACAATTACACGGGTTTACATGCGGCACAGGGTGTGATACGAGTGAAATTGGATTTCAGCGGGATATTACATGTGTATTCTTTTTTGATTTTTATTATTTTTTGCGCTCTTCACTGGCTTGGAGCTGGAAATTGTGTGCAATGGGACATGGAATTTAATACCTCTGTTCGACGGGGTGGTAGGGCGGGTGATGGCTGTGGGAAGAATGAAATTCGATTAGTGGTGGTTTTGTCTAAGCTCGACGGGAGCGATTAATGAATTGATTGCTTTTTCAATTAGAGCCTCTAGGCTCTGGGGACATCGCTCGCTGTCCGTAGCATGTTCCCTCGGGGGACATGTCATTCTACTGCGTCAAGATGTCAAAGTTCACAGATAGCTGGCCGATTGTGTTGGGGGCACCATTTTTTGGTTCGAATGACTTTTGTCTGTTCTGTTGTTATTGACTTTTATTCTTTATAACAAAATGCCACTTCCTTACAGCTGCACTAAAATATGTTGTGTAGTATTCAGACAAACTAATGACTTTTCATCAACCGATATAGGGTAGGTGACCGCTGATTGATCACTACTCTGTTTGCAAGGAAGTCCCTCACTTCTGGGAGGCCTCCAGAAGTTTTATCGCTGCTTCATGACATCTTAAATATCACATTATGCTAAGCCGAGGCATCGTAAGCCCCGAAGATCATATCATTGAGCAAGTGTATAAGACAATGTCTTATAAAACATCTTGGAGTTGAATTTTCTTTGTACTGAAACTCTGGTGTTCTGCAGCGGCAAACGGGAAGCACAAGGATAAGCGCTCACAAACAAACGCATCATTTACATCAAGCTACCTCCAGGCTGAACCACGCGTGACACCAAGATTACCCTCGTTTCAAGCTACATGTTGAGCCTCTTCTCTAAGACCGAAAGTGCCTCGTGCTGTAACCAGAGCAGCATTTTTTACGCCAAGATCTCTAAGAACCTGACGTCTTCTTTGTGCCAGTGACAGCCCAAAACTTCAATGAGCCCGTGGAAAAAAATGGCTCATGCTACGATGGACATCTTTGGGGTGCATTGCTCACACCCGAATACATTCAAAGGGCGCGAATATTTATATGTCCCTACACACCCATAATCTTTAAATGAGAAAGCAAACACATCGTGGGATCACTATTCAAGGCATCGTGAAGATGTTGTTTGCCCTTTCTTAAGGACAGGACTGATATGCCTATTTTACCCGCTACCGTCTCAATACAATCAGACGCCTCATTGACGACTCCTTGTTCTGCCAATCCCGTCAATGTCATCCGCGTATGGTAACAGTTGTACGGACTTCTGGAAGATAATGCCTCTATTGTCGGTGGTTGACTTTAACTCCATCTGGTCTAAAGCGACACTGCAAAGTACATATTAGATTGTTTATGAACCGTTTCCTGATGTCAAAGGCTGCCGCTGTCAAAATGGTATCCTTTCTAGTGGATCGGGCAAACGATGCCAAGATTCCACTCGTCGGGTATGCTTTCCTCTACAAAATCTTCCTTACTGCCTTAAAAAACTGTTGAGGGACTTCAAATGTCACGTGCAGCATGGATGTTCTTAATTCGTTTCGGGACAAGTTGTCTTAGAACCTTGGTGGTTAACTTCCCGCATAACTCCCGACGGGGATGCCAGGCCATTTTCTTCGACCCTCGGGCGAAGGGTTTGGATTCATCCGGTGTTGATGTTGTAAGCGCCGACGTTGATCCTAATATACTATGGTTCGTCTGCCGCCAATTTTATTCCAAGGTCCCGATCTTAGCGCCGAATATATCGTGGCATCTCTAAAAGGAGGCGAACCTGCTGACTGGAGCTTCGGATGCCGCCTTTCTCTAATCGATTGATCAGCTGCACTGTAGCCATCCGCAAAAAGAGATGTGTCCTGCTACAGGCTCGCGCACGAGGAGATTAGAGAAGACATCGATCACTCAATACGAACGCAACTAAGACAAATAAAGCTCAGAAATTACACTAAAATGCAAGAACCTTAAATAAGTTCCATTTGAAATGTTGCACAGCTAAGAACTCCTTTAGGGTTCCCCCCACAACACCTCTAGCAGATTGTGCATAATAAACTTCGACTCCCACAATCAGTTGAAAGCATTCTCTCTTAAGCAAGCAAATACGAATCATTGCCCTTCCTAGACACTAGACAGTTTGCTGACGTAAGCTTAGCTCGCTCAGTTCTCCAGATCATCCAACATTATGAGAATAGTGTGATTAAAGAGTGGACGCGAACATAAATCAGATTCAACATGCACAGCCAGAGAGTCAGTGAAAGGACACTTTAATATGGGAGTCCTTTCACGCTTCTTTGCAAACAATCATTGATCCATATTAGCGACTTCGCGTGACATCCTGAGCAACTAGGGCGAGCAGAACAGTTCTAGAATGGAACATAAGTCGATGCATACAATATAGTTGATGAACAGGCATCACCAAGTTCGACTTTAGTTGCAAGCAACTCAGGAAGCCTGAATAGCCTTGTTCACACATAGTATCAATCCAACCCGAGTTTCTTCTGCACATTAACACTCGTATATCCGAAAGCCCTGTCTACTATCGCCACGTATCCACTCACTTCGTTCTCAAAGCATCCACCTTCCTGCTACAGAGGCCCCTAGTAGACCTCTCAGCCAGCCCCATTAATTTCCAATGTCAACCCGGATCCAATCGCTGTTGTCCCTGCTCCAAATTGAAATTCCCACAGACTCCATCGGTCTGACCCATAGCTCACACCAAGACCAACCGCTGCGCTCAAACCAGTGTCGCGTCATAAACATGTGCGCCTGCATGGGTGCCACGCGAGCTGACACACGACCAATTAAGCCAATTAAGACTTTTCTACAAATTAATTACGACTTGGCAAACCCAATTACCCGTGATTTAGTGGACAGCCAGCAGCAGTGAGAGAGACAGAGGGAGAGAGAGATGGTGTGCTCCGCAGATGACGACCGTTATTTGATTCAATTTATAGATATTCCCCTCGGCTCTGTGCGGCTGCACTCGATCAGTCATGCGAAGACTTTTGTCGCCACACACACACTCACGGACGCGGGACCACGAAAGAGGAAGCAAAAAGGCGATGGATCCATCCCCAAGACGCAGGAATCCTCTGCAGCCAGCACACTAATGACTCTAACAAGACTTTCCCATTATCTGCATGCGAAGCGTCTCCTTATCGCTGCCGGGTATGTTAGACAAGAAGAGGTTTGGCTTCGCGAGCTCCACTCCGCATACATCTCATGCGCACTCATCTCGTCGTCGTCGTCGTCGTCGTCGTGCCAGCAGATTGTGCCAACTGATAAGGATCTCCGACACAGTCGTTGTCGTGCGCTTTGGTGGTCAGTGGACAGAGGACTTGTGTGTGCTGGTCATGGTATATCTGCGCACGGATCGAAGCGGTATCTCTCCGAGATAACAGCGCGCACACGGTTTACGATGCAGTGACCTGGAATCTGGACTGTGACATGACCCAAGGGGAGTTTCAAGTTCAAGAGCTGGCCTCAGGTGGTTCGCAAATCTGGGCACAAACTGGATCAGTTGCCTGCCAAGCCACGCCACCCATCAGACGCAACAACAGGCCATCACAAGCCAAGGACACCCTTTGAGACGGACCGACGTCGTCGCACGCAAATGCAAGTCCATTCGGAAGCGCTTGACAGCCGAGGAAAACTAGCACAAGCCGCTCGTTAGTTGTTCGTTGCCGAGCTCGCCAGTTGACCCTTCATCCCAAATGACCACCAGTCCGCTGCTGCGGGACAAGATGATGGACGTATTGTAATAAGCTGTCCCACTTCGTGCCTGCGCCGCGGAAGAGCGGAGCCATCACCGTGCGCCGGAGCCGCTCGCTGGCGGTCATGCCAAATCAGCTCTGTTGACAAGACGACTTCGTTACACATGTCCAATTGATGTGGATGCGCGTGCGTCTGTGTGTGTTTCTCCGGATTTAATTGGAAGATCCACAATCAGCGAAGCCGTTATTATCATTATTACCAGCATCCACTGGTCCAGTGGTTCACGTCCACGAGCACGTCCACGTTCCCCGTCAGGTCCACGTCCACGATGTCAACTTATCTCGAGCCATGTGCGCATGTGCTCTGGACGAGCGCATCCGCTGTGCCGTCGGGGCATCCGTCGCGCCGCAGCGCGTATGTCATTTCATGCATTTCCACGTTTACGTCTCACTCACGTTAATGATTGGAAAATGACCACCGTCCACCGGCCACCGTTCACCGTGAGTCCGTTCAGCCTCGATTGCTGGCTCGGTCCACAGGTGGACTTTTCCCGAATCAAATTAGACACACACACATACATACAGCTTTCATCTCGCATCTCGGGTGGACCAGTTGGAGCTCTCGCTCGCGTCCGGGCGCGCTGCTGTACGGTGGCATTTAAGTGGTGTCGCTGTAATGAGACGCGCAGGCGATGCATTAACACGCGATGTTGTAATTTGTGCCTTGGCCTGATGCCGGCCTTAGGTTTTGCTTCTTGCCTTCCTCCCCCTTGCTGCCTAAAGAAGAAGTGGCGGTAGCGTAACCGGAGGTTGGTGGAGCTAATGGCGCGGTGATTTAGATTGGGAGCGGCCCTCCTTCGACTGCGGGCCGTCGCCGTCGCCGTCGCATCGTCGTCGAGTGCCAATTGGGGTGGGGTGGGCGAAAACACGAAAATTCCTCAACAAAGCCGCTCTCTTTTCCGCCAGTTAGACGACGGGCACGATGATAATGATGATGATGATGAAATGGATGACGCACTGTGTCCACCAGGTGTTACTCTTCGTCGTCGTCGTCGTCGTCGTGTCCATCGCTGAATGCATGGAGCTGCTCGGCACGCCATGATGGAATGACAAATGCGTTTGAATGCCCGACGTGGCTGCGGGCCGCCAGGAGTGCGGTTGTTAACGTGTGTTTAATTGAAGTCCCTCGTCTCGGCTGATTGGGGTAACAAATTCAGAGAGAGAGAGAGAGGGAGACAATTTTATACGCTCGCGACTAGTTGGATTCGAATCGAGACTGCGGACAGCTCAATTGCGAGCTGAGAACTGAGGCCTGCGTCGTCGCGGTCGCCTCTTGTCTCGATGGGGGATTTGCGGAATGAACTGTTAGCTGGGGAAGATTACGCGCCTGACGGAGATGATCTGGAAGATTGGGGGCAATTTGTCGAGAGCTCTGCTATTATGTTGCAGTTAGTTGATGCAATGTGGATGATCCCGTGGCTCTTGCAGAGCTAACAAAGTGGATTAATCTATTGAACACCTGTGACAGTGAATTCAGGGCTGTGGTAACAAGGTTGCTGCCATCACGCTGAGCGGCTGCGCCAGCGAGAGTCGTAAATAGATGGTCTCATAAAGTTGCTTAGATGATGTGCTTGGCTTGGATCTTGGAATTGTTGGCATCTAACTCACTCCCACTTCCACGAGGAAGAAATAAATTTGTTGATCATCTAGAGAGGTGTTATTCTATGGGCAGCTAGTTGGAATATTGTGACGATCAAGGGGGTGGACTTCAAAGTTCTCGTATACTTCAGTCCTGGTCCACCTCGGGAACACAGAATTTGATTCACTACTCCGTTTAGTCGTCGGAGAGGTCTTTCTGTCCGAGTTTCTTGGGATCAAACAAGCACCTCTCTTGTTTGTCCATCACCTTGGAGAGGTGCCCAACAGATCTTCGCCGTTTAAGCTACAAGACACGCTTCGGTTCGCTTCAACATCTTCTACATTTTCGTCGTCTTCTGGCGCTGCAGTTCGGGCTGGACCTCCGCCTCAACCAACAAACCTTTCCACTTGGCACGATCTTTAGCTAGCTCCCTCAATGCAGTGCGTGGTTGAATCTTCCTCGCCAATCGTCATCAACACAAGCATTATCGATGGTTGCACATAGAACTTCTCCCTCGAAAATACAAGGGCTTTTTCATCTGCTCCTAAGAATGTCCACTGAACCAGTTTTGGCCGTGTTTCTGATCCATTTCAAGCAGACGCCTCATTGACTGCTCGATCCGTTCTGTTCATCACGTCGCTGTCTTCGACGTATGCGAAGAGTTGTACGGACTTTTGGAAGACTGTGCTTCTAGTGTTGGCTTGTGTCTAAATCCTCTTCTGATCTAATAGGCGATGTTTAGGAGACTTATCCCTCGGGAGTTGGCGTAGTTAAAGGGATCCCCTTTTTTGTGGATCGGGCAAATTATACTGAGATTCCCCTCATCGGTCATGTCATGCACAGTGCAGTCTTACCGACTCATCTTCAGCTGCCTTAAGGTGTTCTGCATACAGTCCGTCTGCAGCAGCAGCAGCTTTATTCGACTGTAGTCTCGATATCTTGACTTTGTCTAGGTCGGAGGGACTTCCATTGTATGGAGTGGAACATTCTCACTGACAGCAGTATTGGTGTGTTCCTCTCCATTTAATAGTTTACAGAAGTGATTTTTGCAGATTCTCAGTATCGACTGCGACTCTACTACGAGCTGTCCATCTTCGTCCCGACAGGATTCTGTTCCAAGTTGATATCCATTGGATAATTGTTTCATTTTTTGGTAATAATTTCGGACATCAATCCTGTCGTTACACCTCTCAAATTCCTCGTTCGCGCGCCGGTGCTCTTTCCTTCTTCTAGGTTTGTAGAGCTCACGAAATGATCTCGTCATTCTGTACAGCCTTAAATGCAGCTTGCTTTGTGAATGCCAACACTCCATCTCAAAACCAGGGTTTTTTTCTTGGTGACATTTTAAAACCCATCATATCAGTTTTGACAACTTTTCCATTTTTTGTCGACTGTTTCGCGTGACAGGGTTGCACTTTCCGACAGCTCGGAATGCAAGACTCGATCGGCATAGTTCCTACCTGTCCATTGCCATTGCAGCTTTCCGACGTCGAGCTGTTGTGGTCCGGCTCTACTCCGTTGTCTTATCGATTTCAATGATCCGAGTCAATGTTGCCTCCTCGCAAGATTCGTACATCGGGGCATGAGTCTGTGGATCCTGAGCAAAGTAGTTGAGAATACCAGCAATTATCCCTGTAAATGCACGATTCAGGTTGGCAGACGAGGAGTCTCGTGGTGCACTCTGGATAGCCCCTACGACAACGGCCTAGAGCTGAACTAACTGTACCCAACAGCCGCTCTGCTCAGGGCTTTAAATGTACACAATCCAGCAGGTTCCGTCCTCCAGGTACGACCAATGCCCCAGCTATGACACCAAAATTGTTCTAGGAAATTTTAATGCCAAACTGAAGGATGTCTATTTTCCCTAGAGCCATTGGAAAACACTGTCTGTATTGAAAACATCCCCAAAACCGGATTGTTGGTTGTTGATTCTCGGATCAATCAGCCATGAAGCAGACTGATCCCATTGAATTAAACGGCTTGGATTGGATCTAAGTTCTTAGCATAATTTGAAAGACAGACAGAACGTTTATACACTCGTCCGAGCTACAAAATTAAACGTAGACAACTGCTCTAGAAGAAGATTTGAAGTGAATTTCAGCTTCCTCGTCAAATGGCCAAAATCTCGCAAGTTCTGCCCACATTTACACGTCGAAGACGGTGATGTTCCCTTCAAATTGTTATCGCCATCTTAACTGCTGTCGACCTTTGTGTCTGATCACCAGACGTCTGAAAACGACTCTTGATGCTGAGCACAACTGGAGTCATTCTTTTCTATAACGCGGGTAAGCGTGGCTGATGTTGTTGATAGCCAAGCCCCACTTAGACCACTGATGGGTCCTTTGTGATGTCACGAGTAAAGGCTTGAAGCCCCTTGTCAGCAAAAAATAGATAAAATTTGACATCATAAGAAAATTGAGGATATCGCGGAGTACTAAGGCAGCGGTGAATTATATTCGCTCCAATAGTTCTTCTAGTCACCTAGGGACTTTTTTCTAGTAACTGCTAGTGATGGATAAGTTACCAGGGCGGTTTCCTGACGCCCCTCCTCCCCGCATCGCACACTGAAGTAGTTGGGACTCTCCATAATTCCACTCGTATGGTTACCCCCAAGGCAGTAACCAGTTAAATTGGATCGAAAAAGTCGTCAATTTTGATTGCAGGGGAAGCCAATTCTGTACACATGCAAGTCTTGAAAGTATTCAAATTAATTTCCATCTCGGATCTGCTTCAGCTCCCACTTTAAGCTCCACTTTACAAGAACTCGTTGAAGTTTGTTCAGATTTTTTTCTCCTGAGGAAGTAATGAGATTAGTGCCACTCAGAGCACACATCAAACTCCACAGGAAAAGTGACCTCAAATAATCTCCTCAGACTCCTGGTTTCATTCTTCGACCGAGTACACATGTATGTACGCGTACATGGGGCTATCCTTATTACCCAACAAACACTCGTCAACATCATAATTACCTCAACGACCACCACGCATCCTGTGATTTCATATTTCCCATTTATTATCCTTAATAACCCACATCACGGCTGATTATGGGTACAACTTTCCCGAAAGGTCACAATCCAGTGATACCCCTCATCATCCCAGTCAAGCCCAGGCAGACAGTGATAGACACTGAATCCTTCTTGCGTGAGTTTCTGCTCTCTCTCTCGACATTTCTGCTGTGTAATGCAACTCAAAGGACCTCTCATTGCTCTCGAGGAGCACCAAGGCAAGTCATCTCAATCACAACGAAAATGGGAAGTTATGAAATAATTTAGAGATTCCCCAGCGCACAGCATCTGGACGAGTTCACATCCTTTTTTTTTCCTTTTCTGCTATGTACAGCCGCAAACCCAAGGGGAGAGGCACAGCATAGCACAATGAAAGTAAATAGAAACATCGAGATTTGCATTAATCCCCTGTTTACACTCTCATCACTCCCTTCCGATGGGCTGAATGGGCAAGAATGTGCTCGTCATGCAGCCTTCATTCGGAGGCAAGTCATCAGCATCAGCATTGTCCAGGAAGCAGGACATTAAGACGACGGCCGCACTGTCGACGGTGCAGTGTACCGTGGACTGCTACTGTATTGCCCGCCGCCGCTGCCGCACTAATCGCAGCATCGCATGTGTAAACAGAGCACAAATGCAATATTAGATCTCTCAAGTTGTGCGGCAGGACTGGGCACTGAACAACTGCAAGAAAAGAAAACAAAAAGGATCACTGCTCTTCCTCTTGCTCTTGCTTGACTATGGGTCTGGCTCACTCAGCGTGCCAGCGACCGTCAATTAGGAAGCCAATCCTGTTCCATGCCGGTCTCTGTCCGAGTTGTCCGCGGGTTGCTTTGTTCGTCATGGTCGTTTCCATCAGGACGCGCAATTGAAAAACTATCCACCATTGTCCTCTCTCTCCCTCCCTCTGCCACTCTCCCTGTCGATCTGCTTGTATGCTGTGGGTCCCCTTCGGATCCTTTGGTCGGCCGGCCTTTTTTGTCTTCTCGTCGAGGTGAGGTACCTAATCAAGTAGTGAGTGGGTGATCCTGTTCACTGAGTTTTCTCGTTACGTAGCTCTGCGCTAATTGTGAGCCCTAATCAAGGTTGCCAGTGTCGTGATTGTGTGTTCCTGTGTGGAATCATCATCATCATCTGCGAGGCACGGTGTGGGAAACAAACATTTGCAGACCACCACCGTCGGAGTGGCAGTGTCAGTGTCAGTCAAATGTCGTGCAATCGAAGTGAAGTAATTATTTTCACAAGGGGATGATAATCAGCTGTGTTCGTCTGTAGCGAATGGTCAAACTTCTTAACAAGGACTTTGGGATGGGAATGCAATTGTCGTGTGAATTAATCTGCTGTCTCAAGGTAGTTCGAGGGATGTACTGGTGGACTGTTGGATCAATGCCAAGAAAGAATCTGAGACTCCTCTGTTCGGCAAATTCAGTTGATTCAGGTCCACTTCATCGTGTGTAATCGTCATCTTTAACATTGTTTATGACCCTCTGGTTGTCCGAAGCTTAACTTTCAATATTTCTTGCAAGCTTAGCGACATTTCTTCGCAACACTTCATCATGTTGGTCATGTTGTGTAAGATGTGGCATCCTATTGTTGAAATCGAAGCCTTGGACCTCGGACCGGAACATCAAAAACAATCAAGTGGCCAATTTCTTCAACATTTGTGCGTACATATGCACGACTATCTAGGTCACGTTAGGCCGAGATTTGATTTCGGATACCCTCAATTGCCCAGTCCCACAATACCATAGAGTCCAGTAATATCGTTAAGTTCCTTTGCCCTCCTTTCATGGTAAAGTTTGACAGGATTCCCTTGAACAGCCGTTCGTGCAATCTGTCGGTTCCCATTCTCTGGCCGCAAAATCTCAGGAAGCCACAACGGGCATCAGCAATCTGTGCAGCAACGAGTGCATCTCAATTTTCTCATCTCAGCCCTTCGACCATCATCGGAATATGACGTGCTAACCCGCATTTGTTTTGGCATATGCACAAACATCACTGCAGGCCGACCGGACTTTCTCCGCTCCGGAGAGGATTTCAATTTTCTTCTCAATTCCTTCGACAGATTTGCACAGCAGCACTTTGTTACACATTCGCCGCATCCGCAGCGACAACAGACAAAAAGACAACCTCACGGCTCACAGCCGACAATCCAAACAAAGACGAAATGAACGTAAATCCACGATAATCCTTTCTGCTCTCCTCATCACGCATACACGCACACGGGAAGAGCACCTTATCGGTTGCGCATCTCCTTTGTTGACCAATTACCTAGCAAATGCAAAACAGAGGGATTTTCGAGGTTTTTCTCAATCTCCCTCGCTCCGCTGGCCTTTTGTTGTGCTCCGCAGTGGACTTTGTTTCGATCCAGAATCGATTCCCAGCCGAGGTAATTGGCTTTAGCTCTCTTGAACTTGTGCCGACATATGAGGCTTCTGTTTCGGGGCCCAGTGAACTGATGGTGATGATGATGAGCAATCCTCTCTCGCCATGGATCACGCTGTAGCGCCATGCGCCTGCACGCCCCTGTGAAATGGCCCTGCCACCGCCAACCTGCATCCTGTGCGAAACAATGGACGGGAAGGATAATTATTCATGTTGCACCGATGGTACCGAGAAAGTGATGCGCCTCTCTAACAAGATTAAGGGAAAATAAATTGCACATCCTTGGAAGACAAATAGAAGCTGAATGCCGACACAGGATACTTCATTAATCAAAGCCAATGGGTCTCTTCTGGATGCGCCTGGCTTCGGCTGGATTCCCCGGATTCGCACAGGTACGCATCCATGTGGTTGGGTTGCCGAATTCTCCTGGGGCGAAAATTGAAGCGGAACATCTGAAGGATGGAATTCATTAGGACGCGATGCGTTGACAATTTCACATTGTGCCGGCCGTAAGGGACCGCTCACCGGCGTGCTGAGGCGCCTGTAGTCTGAGTGAATGGGGCAACATCAATTCCCCAGTGAATCTGGATGAGCGAGTGTTGGGATGCAATGCTGACGGTTGGCGCACCGCCTTTGTTGGCTGGAATCGGTTTTCGATTAGCGTTCCCCGAATGTCGACCGCCCTTGGAGCGAGTGTCAATTAATTACAATAACGGTTGTGAAGTCTTACTCCGGAGATGGAAACCTTTTCTGGCGAAATATCGCCAAGTCATGACGGTTAATTAGAGACGAGTCGCGTGATGGGATTGTGTGTCTATGTGTCGGTTACGCAAGTGATGGTGCAGCTCTTTGTCGTGAAACCGCCGCGCCGACAGATTGGGCAACTTGCCTGGCGACACCAAGTGGACTCTAGAATCCATTTTGAAGTCTGCCCTACTGAGCAGAGCCGAGGTCGACAGGGGTTTCAACTATTCGCTGAATTTTCCTTTTTCTAAGAAAGCCTCTGACTGCTGCAGTGGATCTGGATGCCCTTGGCTTCGGCTGGAGTGTGATCTCAGCGTAGCTCTGTGGTTTCAAGACATGCTGGATCAAATATCAAAATAACTGAGAGTCCATGGATCCAAAGCCTAAGATGTAGGTCATGTAGAGCGCATGGACAACACTGCTCCAGCCGGAAGAGTCTTCGACTACGAACCAGTGGGACAATGCAATAGAGGACGCCCACGAAACCGATGGCGCACACAAGTGGAGAGGGACCTCAACCAACTTGGTGTGCGAAATTGGAGGCAGCTGGCTAAAGATCGTGCCAGCTGGAGAAGCTTGTTGACTGAAGCCCAGGTCCATCCCGGACTGTAGCGTCATTAGAAGAAGAAGAAATGCGCTTTCATTGGCGTTCAAATGGAATGGAATGGAAGGGATTTTGAACGACAGAGACGGTCCTGAGTCTATGCTTTCCAAATCTTTGAATTTTTGTATGTACCATAAAACCCCAAGGACATCAAGTGGTTTGCACATTAAGACGATGGCAAGGGAAACGCTTGTTTTAGAACGCTGCAAAAACCAAATGAAAATAATAATATGCGCTGTTAGAGGTGGACCTGCGTCTATTTCCTGCAGCATCTACTGAATTGGCTGGCTCTGTGGTTTTTACACTTTTCAGCTTTCTGAGCTATTTTCGCTGGGTAGTCATTTGAAGAGATCTTCAATCGGGATATTGTAACAATGTATTGGGTGATCCAATTCTTGGTCCGGATTTGCCATCACTGTTTTATTCATATACGTGAAACTGAATTGCTTAGATTAAGGTATGCCATTTTACAATATAGATCGTTTACCAATCGTTGAACTTGTCTAAATGACTCATTCGTCTAGTCAGTCATTTGTAGGCCATCTTAGCGTATCATAGGTAAAACTACAAACAAACTCGACGAGACTGGCTTTGTTACAGATGTCTTAAGGCTGCTTTATCGTCGAAATGCACGGCCTAAAGAAAGTATGTCTCCAGATCCAAATCTATCAATGTCACAGCCATTGCGTCATTCACTTTTCGAATTGCATCTACAACCTCAGAAGGATCAAATCACTCAAGAATTGAAGCCAGCTGACTGCGGAATGCGTACAAAATACACCGGAAGCTTAAGCCGCATCGTTTGGACAGAAAATGTTCTTCAAAGAATGGCTCTCATTTTCCCGTGGATCCGTGGATACGTTAACGAACAAAATTGTCGCATAAGGGAAAGTGCAAATCCATGTGTATCTGCAGAAAGACTATTAATTGTCAAACAGTTGCCGCGTGGAGTGTAATTTGGTCTAATGGTGTCACTGGGCCATACTTCAAAAAAATATGCAAGTGGCGCAAAATTAACCATACAATTTTGGTTTCGAATTACTTTTTTACTAAATAAAAAGAAATGATTTTGAGGGATGGAAATATTCATTTGTACCTTTAAATTTTTGTCTGTTAAGTGGCAAAGATGATATCCGCCAAGTGGCTGCCGCCAGTGTTGTACACATTTGTGGCCGTTTTATCACATTTTTCATGATTTTCGGTGATAACTGTCGAATATTCTCCTTAAGGGCTGCGATTGTCTGAGGCTTGTTGGCATATACCCGCGATGTCTGCGATGGTTAATTAGGGCGTACATACTGGCCATGCCAAATCGACGAAGCGGGAGATTACTCCACCAGGAAACGCTTTCTTCCCGATTCTTCTACACTCTTGACGAATGTAGCGCTCCATTGCTTGTCTATTTGTCTACTGCACGTGTCTAGTTCACAAATGTCAAATATGATTGACGTACGACGCCATTTGCAAAAAATTATAACATCTTTCAAGAGAATGATTCATTTTGCGCCACCTTGTTTAATCGTCGCTGTCAAGTCCCGTCACTGGAGCAAAATGTTAACCGGACATGAGGTTTAAAATTGCCTTCCATTTTTTAGTTTGTTACAAGAAAACGTCTGTGGAGGCGTTATTTGAGGATATACTACAGCCACCAAGATTTTCTGATACATTTTTGATCATTTTTATGCACAGTTAGCAAACTCTTGACGCTTTGAAAGCAAATATTCGTCAAGTTATGGTCGAGTTTTGTTACGTTAATCGATAAGTGTTGAAAAGTCGTCTAAGTTTTGTCGGTATTGAGTCCTGCAAGAGCTTCCATGAAAAATATTTGGCAAGATCCACTTACATAAAGTGTTTGTCGAAATTTATAGTGCTAAACCCAAAGCATCCGATGCGTACATTGCGTTTAGAATCCATCCACAAAAATCGGATTGTAGAGAGGTGCCCAATGAATACGAATGTACGTTGTGACGACGACATCCGAATAAAATGAATTATATGGGAAAGGAACAGTCAAGGTATGAACACATTACAAGTTGACCATCACTCTCCTTCTCATTATGGGTTATGAGTTGTCACATTTTTTCACATAACTTAATACGCAAAGCGCGAGATGTATATATATCTAAGTCGTGTATTCCGACTGTGTCAGTTTTTTATTTATATAATTTTATTTAACCTTTTAGAATTATTTATTAATATATTTCTTTGAACTTTTAACAAATTTCAACACTTTTTATATTTTATTTAGTATTATTGTCCCATATTCTCTGGAACTGACCATTTAAACTGGCTCTGCAGATCTATGAGTGGGTTGCATATTCCTTGGAACTACTCTAGATCCTTCTCTTGTCGTTTGCAGACTGGTCTCCTTTTATACACAAGTTACGACTAGAGACATTCAAGTCATTTAATCTGAAAACCCTATCCTAATGCTGCGGTACTGATACGTGACACAATTTGCCAAATCCACACTGTACGGCATACAAGGTTGCACGTGCAGTCACCTGAATCCACATGCCAGCCAGAGAAGAGTAGTCGCCGTCTATGCCGCCGTAGCTGTCATCCGAGAGACCTGTTTGTTTAAGTCTCTATTTCCGACATTCCCATATGCACCGTAGTTTAAGTTTTATGTAGGAAACATTAGTTAAGGCAGTCTTAAGTCAGATTGGAAATAAAGAGGTTCGCCTCATTAAAAGAATAATAATTTGTTTTTTTTTTAAAAAAAAACCAAAACTAAAAATAGTTTAATTTACACAAGCTTGTTTACCTAAATTCAATAAGAAGTTGATCAACTGCGTTGTTTTGATCATTGAAGGAATGGATGCAACGGGGATTGCGTTGTTAAAAGGTTGTTTTAATTTTTGAAGGAATTGGATCTTACACATCCTTTTGTCACGTGATGCGCGATACATAACTCGGGCAACTGGTTCTATGGGTTTGGGCCTTAAATCATGAGTGTATTTTATTTAACTTCACTTTCGGAACTATAAAATTAATGAGCCTCTATGCTACGCAGGGACGGTTTGATATCCATACCAGCAAGGGCATATCCAAAGAATGGCAGACCGTGCTTGCCCCTACAGTCCTTTGCGCCAGTGGTTGCCCATTCGCCCATCAATTGAGAACTTTCGCCAATTCTTTTTCGACTGTAGTCAGATACCTGGGGATCTAGCTAGATCAGTATCTATATTTCAACAAACAAGTAGATGCTGCTCTGGCTCGAGCCCGAGGCGCTTTCGCTCTAACAAAGAGACTGTTTTACAACAGCCAACTCGATGCGATGGTGAAGGTAATCTGCTACATGGCCCTCATCCGGCTAATGCTCACCTATGGCTATCCCGTGTGGTTCAACGTGAGTGCAAGCTTGATGGAAAAATATTCGGGTGTTTGAGAGGGCTTGTCTTAGGACTTGCCTTCGCCTTTACAGAACACCAGAGTCCCAGTACAGAAAATTCTACTTCCATGAGGTTTTATACAACAGGGCGAACCTGATAGGAGTGGACAATTTCCTGCTGAAATTGATTCGAGGCCATACTGTCAGAGCGATGAGCTAGGCCAATAATTTGATCTCTGGGGCTTACTACCCCAATCTACAATACCACGAAAGGGTGCGTCACAGTGGCTTCGTTCCCCCAGAAGCATTCCTCCATCTAGACAAGTACGGACTGATAGAAGACGTAAACGCGGTATCGCTTATCTACCACATAGCTCGCTCAACTGTGGATGGATGACTCAACCACGACCGGTCTGTCGCACAACGAGCTGAGGAGGGTCTCCTCCGCTTCAGTACGGTGGTATCAAGGCGGGATATTAGGGATGTTGCAATGCAACACCGAAAATTCTGGTGGCTGTGCAGTAAGGGAACTTCATCATCGAACCCTTTAGACCCGGGTTAGAGAAAGGTTAGTACAGATCCCCTTATGGGATGCAGTCGGTCTCTGTCTTGCAATCTATAAGCCGCAAAGTATGGCCGACTTACATAGCTAGGGTAGTTTTTAAGGTAGTATTAAGTTGTATATATAAAAAAAAGGTTGATTAAGTTATTTTAAGGTAGTATGTAAGTTAGTGCATAATTTTTATTTAAAACAGTTTTGTGTTTTCAAATTTTTCTTAATCCTAAATTGTACAGTGAAAATAAAATATATATAGGTTTTGTCGAAAGACATATTATATGATTAGATTTAGCTTAGAGTGCCTGCCGAGGGCCAGTAAGTTTAAAGTAACATTGTTCCCCCAACTAGCCTTAAGCATGTTTGTCTAGTAAATAAGATTGTTATGCAGAAAATAAAAAATTAAGTAAAAAAAAAGTGCCGGCCCACCCATATGTGCAGGATGCCCGAATGCACGGGGCGCATTTGGAATACGGGCATTTCCATTCACACACAAAAATTTAGTTAGAAAAAAGTCACAATAAAAAACCCTACCAAGTCATTGAGTGAAACGTGCAATAATGAAAGCGAAATCAAACCTGTTATGTAGTATTTATGAAGTCGTTACCTGGCTTAGCTAACTAAAACTCGTACAAGAGAAATTGTAAAAATGAATGCAAAACCTTGCGGTTGAAGCAATTCACTTCAAAATTTAATTTTATCGTATTCGACACCTTATTGATACAGGCTAGTGAAACTATCATGGTGTCATCAAAACTATTGTGTTTTACATATCTAAGCCGATGTTTACTGCACATTTTCGTTGTTTACGTAGAAAACATAATACGTGACGGTCGGTTTACGGCAACTCCGATTTTTGTTAGTTAGACGTTCACTAAGCCACCCATCAATTTGCGTGTGTTACGTGTTTTAGGTCGGGTACATGAATGGGCAGAACTTTGGTGATTCGCACTCAATGAGGTCGTCATTAGACATATTCGTAGGAACCATGTTAAGAATGAAGACTTGACCAATTCTCCGCCAACGATTTATGCAATTCATGCACATAAGGTTAACATCTGAAGGGTTATGCACGAAGAACAGCCGCAACTAAAAATTGTCGTAAAAGGAATGACTTGTTTTAGGCAGAGCCCGGCCGGAAATTTGCCAAAACGTTGTATTGTTTATCAATCCCAGAGGGGATGAATAAAAATCATTTTTCAAAAATGGTGCCTTTGTCAATTGCTTTAAAATGATACCTCTTGTTAGACGACAAAGTGCATATATTTGCTAAGTCCGTCTTCAGATTATGTCTCAAAAGGCACGATCTTCTGTGAGACTTAAGCAAGGTTTCCCTCTTATACTCACGTAAAGATGCTATGCACATTGAGACAGCAACATTTTTTTTTTCAATGTCCACTAGACAAATATCATCCGGCAAGAGAAATTTCCCATCTCTGGCCATGTTTTCGTCGCAGAGAATTATGCACAAATCTCTTGACATTGAGAGCAGCCATTACTGGTCGCGGAGCTCTCCAGAGATTTGCGTAAGTGGACCCTCCATTTCATTCATTCAAAATCCAGTTACACTCGACTGTGAAATCATCGAAATCAAATCAAATCCCTTGGCTGCCATCGGATTGCTTTTCAAAATGTCTACCATTTGCCCACGTAACACAGACCAACTACAGTCACCACTTAACGGATGACAAACAACGCGAACGCAAACTCGCTATGACAACAATGGCGTCCTTCCCATTGTTTGTGGATCTCATTATAATGCGCTACCGTCGCACCCTCTCTCAGCGCATGACTCTCAGCTCGTCGGCCGTAATTAAACAACAGATAAAATATAATATTGACATATTCATAATGTACACACGAGCATCGCGCCGAGGGAGAGAGGATATTCGATTTCCATGGCACGACCTCGATCCTTCCTGGCAACGAACAACCACCACCACCACCACCAGCAGCATCACCATCCCCACTACCGCCGCCACAGCACCCTTGGCGGTTGATTGACGCGACTCAAATCACAGCGCGCTTTAACTTCGTCAACCCTTGATTTCCGTAGGCATTTCCTCATTAACAAAGCTGCTCTTGAGAATTTACAAAAAAAAATATGAAAAATGAAATCCATGTACGAGCCAGGACTCAGGACGCACACAGCTAAAGCAGGATAATCAGGAATAGCTAAGCAACGCCACAATAGTCGCGGATCAAAAGGGGTGTGGAATGTGTTTAACATCGATGCGAATGCATTATGAGTGCTGTCATTGTGCGGAACGCACGAGAGATGGGGCGGAGGACTGAAGAGAATCACCCTTTCTGCCTTGAAGGGGGTAAGGTCCTTGGTCCTGCTTTGCGCTGGATTTAATGCTTTTGGGCAATAAAATTGTACGCCGGCCGCACATGCAAGTACTTAACATCGAAATTAATACGCCATCGTCGTGCTCGTATAAAGCCGATACATGCCTCTAGGAAGTATGTCATTACCACACACACACACACACACTCACAAGCGCGAACGCGCACCCGAGCTTGAAGTGCAGAGGACATGTGTGTGGGGTGTCCCTCATATCGCCGAGGAGAGGTTTACTACCCCACAAAAGTCCAATAAACAAGGAGATTGCATTTCCATTAAAAGTGTACTCGACAACACACATTCGCCACACACACACACCCATCCACAAACGTGTATATGTGAGTGCTGTGATTTTGAGAGTGGGTGGTGGTGGAAAGTAAAACTCATCATGACAGAATTCACGAATGAATGAGTCCCGTTTTTTGGGCGAAACATTTTCGGGAAGTCCTTTCCAGCGGCTGGGGGCACAACGCTTACCCGCGCGCTTGTGTATGCAAATGTGTATGTGGACGATTTTTCATAATTAAGATGTGATGATGGGTGGTTGGGAGTTCGCTCGCATTCGCAGTCGCAGTAGCACTAGTCAGCGGACCGGTTCCTTTTATTAAAATTCTTTTCTCCGATTGGAGAAAGGATAATGGGGTTGGCGCGGTCAGAGTCGTTGGTCGTTGATCGTCGTTGGTCCTTTTGTCCCCACGAAGGGATGTGTTAATAATTTTCATTTTTTGGCAAAACTCTGAATAGGTCCGAAGGGGTCATTTGATTTCAATGGAAGGGCACACACACGTACACGGGCGCACATGGGTGGATGATGGTCGAGATTTGAGGTATCGTCAGCGTTTTTTGAATATCCTCTGCAAGCGGTGTGGGCGTGCATGACTGAGATAATTAGAAAAAAGTTTTTTAATGGATTTCGCCTGTCAAGCGGAAGGTACTGTGGCGTGGTGGCCATTTCGCCTCAGCTTGGCCACCAAATATTCTTGAGTTTTGTAATGGCGGTCAGAGAATGCTCAGTTTTGGCCTTCGAACAAGAAATTGAAATTGAATGTGATAGCAGTCTTTTGTCCCTGGGTCTGGTTTTGGAGGGGGTGGCTTGAGAGTTGAATTGCGAGGATTGAAGCACCATCTGGGTTAGGGGAGTTGTGATTCATTCGGTGGTTATATATTGTTACCGGGTATTTTCTCAGTAGGAACAAAACATGCGTTCTTATGAGAGATAATCCATGGGAGGTAGGCGAAAGTGGTTGAAGAACGCACTTTGACCAGACTAGGCGGTTACGCGAATTACTACTGAATTAATCCACTTAACAGTTTGTTGGAAAGCAAATGGGGAACACGATGAAATGTGGCAGAATATCGGTAAAGTGACAAAACTCGGTTTGGAAGTATCCTCGTCAGAGCAGAGAAGAATCAAAAACGTTATGTAATGGTGTTTCTGTTTTCTCGTCATCCACGTCCACACTTCTTTTCATGCACGTTCTTCCAATAGGCAGTATTTTGTAATGATTCCTTATGAACCGGATTTTGGAGCGCGCGTTTGTCGCTCACTGGTTAGCCTTGGTTGACATCAGCTAGAAAAGCTGCAGGTAAAAACTAGGGCTCTTGAATTTACCCGGGTAATACCCAATTTTGCAGTCTACCGGGTACCCGGTATCATCCTTAACCCCAAGACCACATCTCTCCTTGTGAAAGTGTAATCCCTCTATTTTGCTCAACTGATCAGACAGTTTGGGTAAGGAACCAAAGAGCGAGGGTATCCAATAGCGGGTACAATATTATGGTTCCCGGGTAATATCCGAAATTCGGGTAACCGGGTATCAAGAGCTCTAGTAAAACCATACAAAGTTGAGTTTTAATGTGTATCTTCAAGTGGACTGTGCAGCCTGGATAATTCCTCGACCAATCCTCTTGTGTAATATGTCATATCTAATATCATATCCATGCACGGTGCAGCCTACAATACTTCCTCGGCCGATTCACGTAAAATATCTTAAGAATTGTGTAATTAAACTACAGTGGTAGTCCAGTATAACGAATGATATAAAGTCCAGGCATATTCGTTAAATCGAAAAAGTCGTAATATCGAGCAAATATTCCTTGTACGAAACGTTAAATAAATGTATCTACGAATAATGGTTCTCCAGAGTAACAAAAAGTTAAAGTATCTACAGTTCTCGATAATTTAAAACTCAAGGGACCAGAGAAAAATTCAAATTATCAAGGATTCAAAATAGCAAGAGTTCAAATAAACAAGAGGGATGAAGGAAAAATGCACGTAAACTCGAGTTTGATTAAAGTTCGTGATTTATTACTTCAAACATGTTCATTTTGAAAAGAAGTCCGTAATTTTCTTATGAGTAAGTGACTGCTGTACATCTTTGTCCAATGAATTTTCGGCGGGGTGAGAGGAGAGCTGAGAAGAAATAGTCATTTGTGTCGTTTCTGAGGGCGTAGAAGCGTTGGGAGCGTTGTAAGAGAGTTCCTTGCCTCGGTCGTTTAAAATTCACAAAGAAAACCAGACTGCGAAGCTACGCATATGCATATCTCATTCGTGTAAACAATCCACGAGTCTGTACATGTTTGTCAACAGATAACATGTCAGTTCATGAAAAACGCTTCAAATTATAGAGAGTAGGAAAGCCTGACTGCAAATTGCTAAGATACTAAATTGTATTCCCTCAGTGTGTATTTTTTCATCTCCAAATTACCGAGGGGACCAATTAGATTGATTTTATTCAATTTATCGAGTATTTTGCTAGGGGGACAACATTTCAAAATAACGAAAGATTCAAATGAACGAGAGTCAACTGTACCAGTCTTACAACAGACCCATAATCATGCATACATCCACAGTCAATGGAGTTGCTTTGTGTCCTTCTTCTCTAAGGTAACAAAAACATTCGTTATAATGAGTGTCAACTCTTTTTTTTTGTACGTTATATAGAGACACTATCGAATATTCGTTATATAGGCATTCTTTTTACTGGACCACCGCTGTAGTTAAATAATAATAAAGATTATTTATAAACATGTAGTAAGGCAATATTCAATATTTTAATTCGTGTAACGGCGCGGAGGGGTAAGAGACACAAGCTGCACGAAACTGTCTGTGTGATTCGGTGATTGGAGCGTATCTGTGAAGCATTCCTGAGATATACAGCTTTTTTTTTTTTTTTTTTAAATGCATTTTCTTTACTGAACCAAGTTTTGTATAGGGCTAACAGATATTGAAAATACTTAATATGTCTTAGAAATATAGTGTTATATCTAACATGCATTAACATTTCTCTAGATATTTTTTCTGAATACATTTGAATTGATGAGTTTTTATTGGAATTATATGTATTGTTAATTGCCAGAAAAAGGTTCCTAAAACCTGCTTGTTTTGTGATTGAATACTTAACTTATACTAACTTAATAAATAACTTATAATAACTTAAACTAATTATACACAATTAAAAATGTAAAGATACAACAGTTTAGGAGAACGGCTAGAGGCTTAGCTTTCTCTCCTGATACTGAGTGTATACAGCATGAATAAAGAAATGCCTGCGCGATGTCAAACATGTATGAGTAGAAGGTAATCATGGCGATTATAGAAAATGGCGGATTGATTGCGGAGGGAGGGGGTATTCGCATCCGTTTGTTTTCCTATTATTGAAAACGCAATTGAGAAAGTTTGCGGATATCGGTAAAGTAGTTTACGCTAAATGCTATTATGGAAAACGTAACTCATCCGTACTCAATACATTTTGTAACGTTTTCAATCCGAATAGAATTGGTTGCGGATTTAAAAGAAAAAATATGTGTTGATACAACAGAAATAAAGTTATAGATTTGAAATTAACAACAAAGAATTTACTTTTATTCTTAGAAAACAAACAACGCGGTTGTTTAGTAATTACTAATAGTACTTGGCATTGAAAGTACCAATGTACCACGATAGAAAAGTAAGAGAGCAAATAACATATTTTCCATGGAGGCTTAAAATTATTTTGATTCATACGAAATTTTGTAGCAATCCTTTTAGGATTTGATTTGCTTCTGATATGTAGAACTGGGGAAATTCCGAAAAAAACTCTCTTCAGCTTGACTTATTTCCTCTGGAATTTGCAAGTCTTCATTCACATCATAAAATCATAATGAATGCGTATGTTAAGCAGTGCAGAGGCAATACCGGCACCAACATTTCCAAGCACCGATAGTTCTTTCTACGATTGTACGAACTTTGCTATGGCATCAGTTCTTATTCTCAAACGAATTTCTCGGGAATCACCTTCTTCTAACTTCATAAAGAAGCCAATTGCATCCATAATACACGTAAAATGTACAAGTTGCACACTTTCGATGCAAATTCTTCAGAACAATTGAAACAATTGAAAATTGACAGAAGACACCTAATTAAAAAGATATCTGTGAAGAGGTTTTGCGAACCGATAATGTGGTTCATCCGTCGATTTCTATAATAGGTTGGAAGTGCGGATGCAGATTCGATAAATCCGATCCGCAGTCGGTACGCCGTTTTCTATAATCGGCATGAATATGTATTACGACTCGATCTATATAAAATCACTTGTTGATTTTGAAGGGTAGCGTTCATGATCTGCAGCTTATAGAGCTCCGAGAAATGATCAAATCTTCAAATGACTCGGATCCATATAGCAAGACCTGCAAGATAAGAGTTTTGTGGAGCATGATCTTAGTCCTTCGAGTCGGCTTCTTGGTCCACAGCATATATTTCGTATTGTCCTTATTGACTTTAAGACCAGCTAATTTTGCCTCTTCTACAATCGCCGAAAAAGTTACCACTACGGCACGTCGGAAATGCACGGCGATGCGGATATTAGCTGCGTAACCCAACAGTTGGACTGACTTGTAGGAGATAGTGCCTTCGGATTTGTTTACAGCTGCGCGCCGAACTATGTTCTCCAGCACCAGAATTGTATAACATTTTCTAATAAAGTCTTAATGTTTTTTGATAGGATGAGGTGTCTTTTCCGTGGAAAATCATCACCAAAACCAAGTAAAACCCTGGTAAATACAATAACAATAAATGAGCTAAAAAGAGACTACGTTACCGCTTATATGCCGCTTATATTCATAAAGCCACTGACGATAAGTCAGTAACCCTCGTATTACAAAAATCGCCACAAGGTGTGTTCAGTCCCAAGGTCGACTTTGGATGCAATTAGTACAGAAATATTGAAAAATAGCAGTGAACTCCGAGATCATACCCATCATCATTTTATCGATTGCATTCACTTAAGACAGCCGTAACAATGTGAGTAAATGACAATTGTTTCAACTTGGACACCGACTAAAGATTAACAGTTAAGGAGTTTGCTTACTTCCATAATCCATATTTCAATTGTACCCTTAAAGTTTTTGTCGGATTTTTCAAACATTAAGCTTCGGACAGTCTCGGCTCTAAACTGAATTTCAGCCTATTAAGAATGATACCATCATCAGAAGTCCTGAAAACTGTAGAGCTAGCCGTAAAATATATAACACAACCAACAGATGCATTGAGCTGGCACATGTTGGTGGAGCCTTCGCTTTCCTTTCCGAAGAACATGGAAGCACTAACTACACTGAGCTATATTTGCCCTCAAGACGCATTCAGCCGCTGGAGTGTCCGAATTGCAGATCTCCTCCCGGACAAACAATCACAAAAGCACATACCTGACAATCAGGATGTTGCTTCCGAAATTGGGTTTTTAGACGCAACCACTAAATAAAATTCCACGCAATTTAGAAAAAAGTGCTTGCTGTGCGCTTCTAAAGGGTGGTTCAATTTTAAGGGCCGATGTAGATTTTGAATAAAATACAAATTATTTAGGAAATTATTGTCATTTCCTTTTATTATGATAATATTGGTATGGTTCAATTATGTATGGAGCAAAATATTGGCCAAATAGCCGCCGCGACCTCGGCGGCGCACCTCCATCCGATGGTCCAAATTTTCGATGACGCTGAAGCATAATTTAGGTTCTATGCAGTTAATGTGCCGAATTATCTCATCCTTTAGCTCTTGAATTGTTGCTGGCTTATCGTCGTACAACTTTTCTTTCAAATAACCCCAAAGAAAATAATCCAACGGTGTCAAATCACATGATCTTGGCGGCCAATTGACATCGCCACCACGTGAGATAACACGGCCATTGAATTTGTCGCGGAAAAGAGCCATTGTTTCGTTAGCTGTGTGGCAAGTGGCACCGTCCTGTTGAAACCACATATCGTCCACATTCATATCTTCCAATTCGTGCCATAAAAACTTCGTTATCATTTCACGATAGCGAACACCATTCACAGTAACTGCCTGACCGGCCTCATTTTGGAAAAAAATACGGCCCGATGATGCCGCCAGCCCATAAACAGCAACAAACAGTCACTCTTTGTGTGTGCATTGGTTTTTCGACAATCAATCTTGAATTATCATTTGCCCAAATGCGGCAAATTTAGCTTATTGACGAATTGACGAATCGACTGAGGTGATTTTCTTCGAAAATTGATCAACCACTGTTGCCATTTCTTGCCACCATTCTGACCATTGACGACGCTTGAAATGGTCAAGAGGCTTTAGTTCTTGAGTCAATTGCACCTTGTAAGCGTGTAAATGCAAGTCTTTATGCATAATGTTCATCAACGACGAGCGTGAGAGGTGCAATTGTTGGGCACGACGACGAGTTGAGGTGGACGGCTCTTCAGCCACACTATCGCGAACAGCAGCAATATTTTCTGCAGTACGAGCTGTACGAGCATGCACTGGTGTTTCCACATCTCCTACAGACCCGGTTTGTGTATCTTTCCATGGTTCGAATTGAGTTAGTCTGTAATTGAGAAATGTCAAATGAAATGCAGAAAAAACTTGACGTTTAGGTGTGGTTCACATTCAACATCGGCCCCTTTAACCACCCTTTATGTCTAATTCGAGGTCTAATTTCTATATTCTGATTTCCTATTTCAATAAAATGATACAGTTCTCTTGCCAAAACCGGAACCCAGCAGGGCGGGAGTACCCAAGACTACATTCTAGGTCCCTTGCACGTCTTCCCACTCATTGCAACCAATCTGAAGTCATACTGTATGCAGATCACACTATTCCAATCAACTCACACAAAAAATCACCCAATGCTCTCAGCGAGATCTCCTACATAAAATTGACTTTTATATTAGCAAATGGAAGGTAATCTGCTTCAGGGTCGGCTCTGGCAAAGGTCGTAACCTTGTAGTTCGTGGAATCGAACAAATTGAGCTGTTTCCCCACCTTCCTTTGAGTCCTTCCTTACACCAATTGCATGTCGCATTTTGCGCGAAACTATGTTTTTATCGTGAACTCAGTAGACTTCCAGGAAAGCGTCTGGAAACCCCAGACGACTCTCACTTCCGCCTCAATCCGATGCAAATGCGCACATTTGAATGACAAACTAGTTTTGTATAGAAGCTTCCGCCGCCGTAGCTAAATGCTCTGTCCTCTTCTCGTGTCGGACTAGATTCTAATCATGGTCTCTTTCAGTGCTAAGGTTGCAAATACATTTCAAGAGGCGACGATAGCGACAAACAGTCGATCAGAAGTGCTACTTTTTGCCTGCGTGCCACAAACGAAGCCGGCAGTTCCCTCGATCGTCGCCACGCAAATTGGTAAACCATTCCCGACCGATGCGCGAGGATAAAGTCCTTGACAAGTCCTTGTCATGAGCAAACACTGTCCCGCAGCATTTTGTGCGACCATTTCGATCCGTTATCAGCCAGTGTAAACATTGCACTCTCCGCCGAAGGACATTTTCCAGCGAACCCAGAGCGGGCACATCCAACGAAATTAACACCTAACATCCGTTTGCTGCAGCGGCCACCGCGTGCCGTTGTTGCTGGTCCCTGCACCCCGTACACACGCAACATTCCGCAAAGTGATCAAACTTTATGGCAGCGATCGACGATCGAGGAACCTTTTCCGCTGAAACAAAGGACCTGACTCCGGTCTGTGTTTACTATCGTCCTGTAAACCGTTGCAAGACTTGTTTAATTAGGACGATGTCTTCGGCGGAATTCCCATAAAACTGCTATAGATTCCTTTACGATGATCGATCAGCGACACCATGCGGCACCAAAGCGAGCACATGTCGTCCGCACCGATTCCGGGAACCAGCACAACACTAAGCCTCCCTCGCGAGGCATGCCCCCTCCCCCCACCCCTGATCGATGCGTTCTCGATCGCATCGGGATCACCGTGGACGCGGAACGAATCAATCAAAATGTGTAACATCATTCCACTTTCTCAGGGATCTGCTCAATGTTCCGCTGATTCGTCCAATTCATTTGTCATTTATCATCCCCCAGCGGCGGCGTCTGAGGTCACCGCCGCCGCTCACTCCGTCAATGTCCTTGGTGATGCATTTGCGTCGACATTCTTCATTCCACTTGTGATAATCCACACACAATAGGACCGATCTGCGCTGGCCTTAATTGAAGTTCTTTTCCGTCCAACGTCTTCCAATAATAACAGTCATCAGCATCAGGAGGACGAAGGATGAGGACCGTGGGTCCGGCGAACAAAAAGGATCCCAAATCTCGATCATCTAAGGCCGAGCCACTCATGCCGGTGTGTCATTAGGACGATCGTCCCCAGGTACGGCTCACACGATCATTGATCACACAAAGCATCTGACTTGACTCGCAGTGACACTCGCTTTGCGCACACCCCTCACTTCGAGTGCACTACGAGTGGGAACGACGACGACGACGACAACAACGATCTGTCAAGAGCGGAAAGTGGAATCCATTAACCTCTGAGGGGATTGTGTCATTTAGCGATTCGACATGTGTTTGAGACGCTCGAGTACATTGTTCATGCTCGGGTGTCCTTTGTGCGGCATTGTTGTTGCATTGACTTCAATCTGTCGCACACTGTGGATGTGTGGAAGATTAATTCGGGGTGGACATGTCCAACAGGTACTCGCACTCCTCTGTATTCCTATTTTTCATGGTCGACTTGGGCCTATTATGTGCGAGGCTTCGAGGGGATTTTCGAGATGTCACAAGCGTGTTGGTGTGATTTGAAGAGACGTGAACAAGTGCTCCTTTGTTGTTCAACTAATTGTTTTCTTCTCCATTATTACTTTTTTTCTCGTTCGAGTGTGTGTCCTTTTGGTGCTGGACAGTGTTGTTTTAGGTCACAGGAGTGGGCTTAGCGATGGTCTTTCGGGCCGAACTCGTCACACACTTGACACTTGACATTTTTTGAGATATGTCACACTTGAGTGAGAGGCATTTTTGCCAACTGCCTTACGCGGGCGTTGAAGTGGAAGAAAGGAATTTAGAGATGTCCTTTGTTTGGATAACGTGCACTTATCGCCAAAATGATTTAAATTGAGTGACCCGTAATTGCACGGCATCAAGGTGGGTGTTACCTGTCAGAAAGTTGGCACATAGAACTGTGTAGGTCAGGTTTGTTAAATCAACGTGCATATCGTCGAAAAAATCGTGGCCAAAAAGGACCGTCTGGCGTCGTTTGGTGACGAATCTTTTTGAGCACACTATGGTGGTAGATTGTCGACATTCCATTCATTGTCATTCATCAACACTCAAGACGATCCATTGAACTGGTTAAAGCGGTAAGAGAGTGTGTGTCACAACCTTGGGTCATTTTGAAGAGCAGTTGACTCAAGGAACGTTGCCGACAGACCGCCTATGTCGTTTGAAATACCGACAAACGTCGCTTGAATGGTTGAAACTGAACCTGATTTTTGCCAGCAAATTTTGTTGATCCATGACTGACCGACAAAACGTTGCAGTTTCTGAAAATGTGGCAACATTGACCGTCCTCCATCCAGATCACCTTCAAATGAAATTATCCCAAAACGTCAATTCACAATCCCTTCCAATCATCCCCACGCGATCACCAAGAATCAAAATCTACACCCGATCTCCACTTCCTGCGGCAAGTGTCCACAAGAGCGATACACAAATAACAGATCATCTGTCAAAATTACGTGACAGGTGTCAGCACGGTTTGTTTGTGCAATAAACCAGTTCACACGCACTCTGCTCATTCTCTGCAACCGATCGAGCCATAAACGGACTCAGCGCGCCTCGTGCAAGCACTGACCGTTGAGGCGATACGGTAGTTTCGAGCCGCAAAATTACCGTCATACGGTCCATTCACCCTCCTGCTCGCGGTTCCTTGCTACCGCCCCAACCATTTATCTCAGTCCATCGATGAGTGACGACATCGTTCATACTCACTCGCCTCCTCGAGTGCAATTGTTGGCGAACGCCCGTCATGTTGCAGCGTTGCCGGTGCTGCTTTTCGCCGTTGGTACGAGTATTTGTGTGCGCAGCCAAATGTGACGTTTCAGCTAATGTGAATATTTATGACGTTCGTCGCTTATTATCAACCTGCTGCTGGTGTGCCGGTGTTGGTGTTGTTGCTGTTGCGCGTGGTTGCAGTGCAAACGTGCCCTCGGGGGTGTCTCGGTGGTTGGTGAAACCCGTTGATATGTCTTCATGGCTAACGCCCAGAGTAATTTCATTGTTTTCCTATGCGCTTGCGATGAGCGACGCCGCCGCCGCTGTCCTTTCGCTCGTCGTTCTCCTTGTTGGCGTTGCCCAATTACCATTTATGATTAGTTATCCAATTCAGCTTTGAGCTGACCGCAACCGCGACTCTTTCGTTCTCGCATCCGCAAGACGACACCTTTTCGTTGAGTTGGAATGAAGCGGTGAAGATCCCGCTCCGGTGGAGATCGGTATCTATGCTAAAATTCGATGAATGACTATCTCGCAGCGGATGACAACGAAACACGGATTAGGAGAGGAAGTTCTAGGTTGCTTTGCTGACGACGCGACTTGGACCGTCGTCTACTTAGCATAATGATAGTCGCTGAGGCAACATCAGACAGAAGGGGGATCCAGTCGAGCACAGGTGCTCGTGCAGTGACACATTTTGGTTCTCACATCGCGACCGGAGTGAAGACGACTGCGACTAAGTCGACTACGACGACAACGACTACGACAACGACAACGACAACGACACTTAAGTCAATTGTCTGAGACAATGAATCTTAATGAAATGAATTATTAATTTTGATGTTGCGCCTCCGCCGAGATACCCGACTGCAGATAGGCGGTCGGTGGCTTGCCTTGCCTAGGGTTGGCGGTAGCGGGTTGCGCTGTTTGCTGATCTGAGAATGATTTGTTAACCCAGAGGGGAGGCTTGCTTTTGGGTCGACGGTGGTTTGGAACTGTCTTGTCTTGTCTCTTTTTTTTTCGTTATTTTTCCAAACGTGCAGGGACAATGCGTCGCTGTGTGGGAGAATTGTGGAAATTCATATTTTATTTAAATTTATTTTGTGGAAATTATGTCTTTGAAGCAGTGACCTGATTTTGTCACTCGTTGCCGTGTTGGATGTCGCTGAGAAAGACGCGGTATTGTGTCAACCAGAAGTTGATCAAGTGTCGACCTCTTAATTGTGGCATTTCACAAGGGCAGCGCTGTGTGGATTGTTGTGAAGTTGAGCGATGAATTTGAAATATTTGTGGGAAAATGTATCAAGGTCCTCATTGAGTTGGGTTCAAGGTGCAGTTTTTTGACGAAAATTTCAGCATGAATGATTGCTGTTCTGGAACGGGGGACATAGTCTAGTGGAGCCTCAACAAGTTTGAGGCATAACGAGAGTTAAGCAGGAATATTTCCGTTCAGTCAAGAGAATGTACGAGGGTCGTTTGATAAGTCAGTAACTTTTTCTCGGCAACTAAGCTTTTTCTGTTGAGAAACGAAAAGGTCGCCTTTCAACTCGATATACATATGTGGCCCATCGTCCCTCCAATCGTTAGATTTTCTCAAAAACGGCTAGTGTGCCAGTGACCGCGATATTCGAATTCCCTTATCGCCCAGCCATGTCTTCAGGTTTAACCGGAACCGGATGGGGTAGCAGTTCGTAGCCCAATTTATTGATTGTTGCCAGTCCTTAGTACAGTCGTATGGGAGGAATCGCGAGAGACTCTTTGTCATGTCCAAACATTTTTGTAAAAAGTGTGCAACCATCGCTTAAGGTGGCTGATACTTAGAGCTCATGGGCAGGTCACCTCCGGTCTGAAGGGCCTTCGACTCCGAAGCTGTGGGACAGCGCAACAGAAGACGCCTGCGTCTATGGTAGGGCACCCAAGTGGTGACGGACCTCAACTAACTTGGCGTGTGAAACTGGAGGCAGATAGCCTAGTTGGAGAGGCTTGTTGGTTGAGGCCAAGGTATACCCTGGACTAAGCGTTAAGCTCAATGTCTAGGGTTCAATCACGGACATGCAAAGGGTCGCCAACAAAACGCATCACGAACTTCGCCTTTGCGGGGCAGCACATAACCAGAGGTCGCTGCTACTAGTGAGAAAACAACAGCACGCCCAACAGGCAGCAGAAGCTAGGCCTAATTCAGACTCGGACTATGTCTCTCTTTCCGTGTGCACCGATGAAGCTCAATATCTTTTCCAAAAGCGGATACAGTCATACCATATAGCTTTGAAGTCATGAGCACCCCATCACCAAAATTCCATAGCGTCCAACCTCTGCCCTCTCGAAATACCCATTCGACTGGTGTAACTTCAAATCCAAACCTAATCACATGTCCTGGCATCCAAAGCTCGTCGTATCCGCCCTGCAAACAGTGCCCCCCTAATAGCACGAGCTTCGAATTGTTCGCAATCTGATACAATCGATGGACGAGCAGAAGCCCTGCACACACGCAGCCGTGGCCGGCGAAGTCAAGGAGCAGCACACAAAAAACCGAAACGCGAATAATATTGAAATCCCCATTCGCAGCGGACTGACCTTCATTGGAGCTAATGAAATGGGCCGTCTCACGCTCCCGCCACGGGAAGGACTATCAAATAGTTTAAAACTTCCATTCGGCTGTAGCATGTGGAGTGTGCAGTAATTACACGGAATCAGGCGAATCAGGCGGAGCGGGGGTGGGCGCCACTGCCTGTGTATACGAGTGAATGGAATGTTGATTGCTAAAGTAAACATTTCAATCAACGCATGCACTTTAATTAGGGCGAGGGGCGGGGGGTACCGGAAGGCTAACACCAAAGCCGACCGACCGTCCCAACCTGTGCATGTCGTCAACACCAGCGACGACGCGACGGCGGAGGCCAGCAAATGAATTAGCTTCCACGTATAGCATTCGAAATTCGGTCAGTGGCGACCGGCACAGGCCTGGCGAGGCCAGGCCAGGCAGAGATGATAATCTCTCCCGGAATCACTTTGGTGGAATCAAAATTTAACCGAATTAACAAACGAACGGAAAAAAGGACTTCGGCTCGCAGACTCGCAAAGAATCCCCGCCACGGAAGGTGGATGCTTGCCGGGCGATTGGGTGCGGGTCGGGCACGCCGGGCGTATGGAAATGCACGCTGCTGGATTAATTAATTTCCACGAGAATGAGTTTCACAATTCAGTAAAGTGAGTGGAAGGAGCGCCGGCTGTCTGCAGGATCAGGAGCAGAATTAGATTTTTGAAAATTTCCCAAATGCCTACGGAAAAATGCGTACCAGGACGAGTCGGATGGCGAATGCTGGTGCTGCGCTGCCGCGGTGGCGGACGGAGTGGAGGGGAAGCGAACAACGTTGAAATGTTATTTTGTTTTGTGTGACTTTGTCAGTAGGTGGGGGTGGGTAAATATTGTGATTGTTCGGTGCGTTAGTTAATGCTTAATTAAATTTTGATTTGTTTAACGATTTGTGGCAACGGGTCTTTGTCTTTTGTTGGTATTGTCTGTCTTTGTGTCGAAGCCTGCTGAGGGTGGCGGGCTGAGCGGTGCGGTGGAATGGGGTGGGGGAGGGGAGGGGAACATCAAAGGATGCCTTGATTTGGAAAACATTGAGAATGTCAATGTGCCAAGCGAATGGTTGAGGCATTTAATTGGAATTATGCCACAGAAGCAAATGGAAGACGATAAGAAGAAGGGCGGGAGGCAGGTTTCCTTGGGATAGTGTTTCACTCTGTGGGTTATCTGAAAACGAAGTTAGGTAACGGTGTGGAAGTTAATAGGTCAACTGGAAGAACTTAAATGAAAGATTAAGGCACTTCTTAAAAGGATCTTTGGTTTGCGCTGAAGCCTTACGGGGGCAGGATGGATGGAAAGTTATGTCGTCTACCTCTTAAACCATGTGTACACATGTACGTAACTGTTTTCTGATTGGAGCTAAGTGAAGCATTTTCAAATATTGGGCGATTCATTAGGTTAAATTCGGTTAAGTAATGTGGCTGCCAGCATAAGCAATGGATTCACTTAGACCCAAGGGTCCAATGTGTTGCCACTGAGCCGGTTCAGCCGTTTCATGGTTCATCTTTCAACTGCCACAGCGGCCGAACTAGGCGTACTTGCGACCTGTGCACACCTGTGGTTATGTGTTTCGATGTATTTTATAGGAATCCAGAGATTGGAGTGCATCTGTCATCGAATTTTTCAACCGTTTCATAGCTCATCTTCAAACCGCCACAGCGACCCAACTAGGAGTAGGGAACGGGATATACTTCGTTAGTTTGGTCACGTGGCACGAATGTGCCTATCATCACGACTCCCGAGGAGTGCCTTGAATGCGATTCCATCAAGTAGAAGACATTGGTAGACCCAGAATGAGGTGGTCCGCCTGCTTTGTCAGCTCTGGAAAGGTTAGGTAGGTAGTGGTAGTTGGGGTGCCAGCCAAATCGCCAGCACACTTAGACCATGTTGATCCATTGTGATACCAATAGTAAGACTACTACTATTGATCGACAACTCCAGCAATAGTGACGTTAATTTGATCCCAACGGCAAGTGGTGACTGGACCAGATTTGAAAACCGAATTAACTTTTCTTTCACTGGAATTCGAACCGGGGAGCCCAGGAACAGGCACTCAGCCAAAGTCGACATCGAACTGTGACACAAGAAGTTCAAATCCACACCCACCAGCTATTCGTTTCAAGGCCGCATATGATATATGCGTGCGTAGAGACAAGCTACACAACCCCATGTCTACTTTTGACATTCCTGCCAAACTCGTCAGGTTGTGCCAGGATGACGATGGAGAATTCCTGTAGCTCCATCAAGACCGGTAACGAAGACCTTCAATTTAAAAAAATAACCTAAACAAGGCGAAGCTCTGTCATGTGACTACTTCATCATCATCCTTGAGAAGATCGTGTGGGCCCCTCCCACGCCAACACTAGAGGTACGATCTTCCAGAAGTTCGTACAACTGTGAGCCATCATTAAGTCGCAGAGGCATGTGAAATTCCAAAAGTAGATGAAGAAGTCCTTGGTCTCTGCGAGAGAAAAGTTCTGCATGAGATCTTTGGTCCTGTTTGCGATGACGGCATTTGGAAGAGATGATTTCGCTGTACCGGGCTGTAAAGCGATGCAAGCCCTGCCAGGGGTCTATGGATCCAACGCTGAGGTGTCTAGACTATGTAGAGCTCATGCAGCATTTAGCTGCGGACCGAATAGTCTTCGACTATATGACGAATTCCCATAAACAGCTCATTTTTACTCATCGATTATCATACTCATGCCACCAGAAATGAGTTTCGTCGTCGAAAACAAAGGTATTTCAATGAAATGGCAACAAATTGGTCCATTACATAATCTGGAAGTCCTCGCAAGTGTGTACAACCAGCACATGAATATGTATCTTCAGTAAGCACACGAAGTCGCGTACAGCATCCGAACATGACAAGGTCATTTCATTCAGCCCGCAAAGCAGTTAAAAAACAAATCTAGTTCACCAATAATCGTCTCTCACTTCCACTCGCACTGCCACTACGAGAGCAACAATCACCATGAAACTCTTCCTGTTTAATGGCCTCAATGGCTTTTAAGACGACACTTCTCCCCAAGCCGCAAATGGACTCACATCACTTCACGCCCTCTCACCGCTCCTGTCACCTGTCAGCGTTGACAAAGTCTAAAAATAAAGCTCCCAAAACCAAAATAGACTCGTCCCCGTGACTCCGTTCTGATGTATCCAAACTGCTCACTCGACAGCGTCGCAGACGCTATTTAGACTCAAGCACTGTTAACAATGGCTAATCTAAAAATATTGACGCCTACCTCGACACCTCAGCCTTTCCTCCGGCGTTCAAATTAGACCGACTCTAGCACTCGGAGAGGAGCGCCTGTGAAATGTGACATATTCGCCTCGACAACGCCGCCAACGTTGTATTTACTTGAAAACCAAAAGAAAAAAAACTTCATCCCTCACTCTAGACCTAAAGTGAAATTCGTCTCGTGAGACATCGCCACCGTCGCCGTCGACGCTGCCACTGGCAGTCGTGGACAGGACACCTTCGTTCACCTTACCGCACCAGAAATGTGTCAAAAAATTTGACGACACAATTAGTTTATGAGAAATCACTTGTCAATCACGTCAAAGTGTCGTCGCCGCTAATGGATTGTGCACATTTTGTCATTAGCGCATTTCAACACACGACACGGCACTCCACCACTCACTGGTGTCGCCTCCTGTGCGATGGAGGTGATGTGTCACACATGCTCACGAGTACTGTCAATGTCAACAGACTGTCACATTATTTTATCACCAGCGACACACGCAACGCGCCGTTGGAATGGGCGAAATGCTGTCAGAATTTCGCTCGGTCAGTGCCTTGGGGAGGCGCTCGTTGTGGACGTCTGATGACTTGTCAGATATGCTCTCTGCCTTTGCCTTTGCCTCTACCTCATCCCCCTCGTGGCTGGTACTTTACGGTTGTTTGAGGCGTTTGAAAAATTCATTGAAACCCCGGTCACATCCTGTGCATCAATAACACCCAACCAGGACCGCAAAGCATACAAGACCGAATGAAGCGAGCGCCGCCACAGCGCCGCGCCGCTGCCCGAGCGAAAGCAATTCGATACAATTCCACCGATTTCACCGATTCCACATCCGGCCTAGGTAACGATACGTGAAATATGTGACTTGTGTCGGTGGTTCGTGCTGGCACTGCTGCTCATGCATCCCTTCAAGGAATCATAAAGCCAAGGCCGGAGTCCTGCGCCCCCATCCAGCGAGCGTCCATTAAATAATTGTAAAGTGGAGCAGGTTTTCTTTTTCGGGGGCATTTCCGTTTTGTTTGTGGGCTCCGGCTCCCCCGGTGCTTCGGTTGGTTTTCTATTAAATTTTCACATTCGATTGGTCATGATACCCTTGGGACCGTGCGCGGCCGATGCGGTGGGGTGAGATACATCGCCTTTGTGCCGCCGGTGTGCTGGATGAATGGCCAGGACGACCAGATAGGACGGTTCGAGCGGCCACGACTGGCGACGTGGAAGCAGTGAATTAGGTTGGAATTTTGGTCATAGATTTCGGTTGGCAATTATTTGGGCGGTTGTGGTCGAATCGTTGCCCGAGGTGCACTTGGAGAGCTCCATTCACTTGGAAAGTTGAATTTTCCTACCGCAGAGGGGGTGGCATCTTTTGAATTTCCCTCGAATGTTGCTTTTGTGTGTCATTTGATGTGGTTTCTTTTTTGCGTTGTAGGCGAAAAGGAATTTTGATCTGATGGCATGATTCGGACAAATGCGAAAGAATTACTTGGGAAGCTGGTGTGGACACGAGGTTGGTTATGAACGCAGAGCGTACTAAGCTTCACGCCGCTTTCACCCTGAACATTTCATTCAGGCGTTGGCATGCTGCACAGATACGGAGCAGGAGATGTGACTGACTGGTGAGAAAAGCCATATTTGAACCTGCTCAACTTTACTTTACAAACTTCGTAAGCCGATACGAAGTTTGTACACTTTCAAGAAAGATAGCCTGTAAATCACTAGGGAATCTTGAGAAAAGTTGTAAACATAAATGCAGATACTGAGATCAGGGTGGAGAGATAATGGAATACTTTGCAGTCTTAGCCATGAACTTAGAAAAGCCGTGTTTTTCGGGTGAAAGTCCGAAGAGCAACTTCAGGCAATGCTTACGGGAAAATGCATTTGTTGCTGTGTATGACCCAGCGGAATCATTAACCCATATTTTCTCAAAGATGACCGTGAGCGCAACGAATTTTGTTGCCCTAAATGCACAAGTTGAGCCCAGTCAACATGTGGTTCCAGCAAGACGACACGGCGCTACATGTCAGACAGTGTGCGAAGCATTGGATCAATTGAGAAATGGGCACGAGTATAATAACATTGGGGCCAAAAATTGATAACTGTTTTCGGTAGAAGGGTCCTATGGGAGGTCCGTTTAGGAGGGCCAATTTAAGAAAAAAAAAATTGCTTTATATGTACAAATCTATTAAAAAACAAAGGCAAAACTTGCAATGATCTACTATACCGTTTTTAAAAGCCTAAAACTTGTTCTTTGATCCTGCATTTAAATTAAATTATTACTGTAAATAGTTTTTGAAAAATTCGCATTTAAACTCGAAATGTTGATGAAAACAAAGTATAGCCAAATATTACAATTGGTATTTATGTGGTCTTCCTTTGAGGCAAGTGAATGAAGGAATAACAGTTTAAACATCTGGCAGGCGCCTATATCCACAGTCTTCTTAATTAACAGTACGCGGGTGACCCGCTTCGCTTGTTTTGCTGATTCGTATTTTAGATACTTCACATATTCGAATGTTGCAGCAAGTTAAAGAAAAGTTGTGTTTGCATGCGAATTTTTCAAAAACTAATAATAATAATAGTTAAATTTAAATGCAGGATTAAAGACCAGGTTTTAGGCTTTTAAAGCTTGTTTTGTACCCCTCCACCGAAAACAGTAATCAAGTTTTGTTGCCAAAATGATCGTACTCTCCCCGAGAAATGAGTTCGGCGAGCCATTTGTCTCTCGTACTCTCCCCGAGAAATGAGTTCGGCGAGCCATTTGTCTCTCGTTGATTTGGTGGACTAGATCGTGCGATTTGAAGGCGTCAATCTTCTCTTCTATGAAAATGAAAGCATCTGGGATGACTGAACACTGCGGACAAAACTACACAACGAACTTGGGCAATTGCGAGGATTGACACTCCACGGGCATCAAAACGGGTTCACGACGCGACTGTGTTTTTCTGAGTTTAACCGAAAATTTATCAGAAATGCTCAAATCTCCTTCTATGCTTGCTCAAGGTGAGGTATGGAACGGAAAATGACACACTGGACTTCCACTTCCATAGTGAGGTCCATCTTTCTATACGGACTTGTGGAATGTCCTGGAGAAATCATACACCAAAATATAGTTAGAAAGGCTCCAACGTAGAATGTGCATTGGTATCACCGGGCATTAGAAAGCTATCAATAAACGCAAGGGGAACGTTAGAAAAGATGCCTCTGCGGCTTATGGAAGCAAATAGCTTTAGGTTGAGGCCATTCAGGCACGATAATGTATCCAATATTGCAGATATTAGCACAGACTACCAAAAGCCAAGAACCCGCTCTATCGAAAATTCAAGAATTTCCAATTCTTATTCTGCCCACAGGACCAGTCATACGGTATAAGATATACTGTTAATCACAACAATCATATTAACATATATCCAGACACCTCAAAACAAAACAAAGACTGAAGCAGAAGTCTTACTATCAAAATGCAGCTGAAAGCCTCTTACATACAGGTAGCAAATAAATATGTTTGTATCTACAGCCAAGCCGGGCTAAAAGCTTTGCAAATCAGAAACGATCCGAAGTTGGTATACTTCCCTGCATGAGCTCAGCAATAACAACACAGTTTACTTGTTGTATTCTTCAGCTGAAGAACATGATACGTTAAGAGTCAAAGTAATGAAAGCCTAAACATAGTTCACTATCAAATAAGCCCCATTTCTCTGAAATCGACTCAGAACTGCATGTGGTCTTGTTGCGCAATACCGAACGAAGAAGAAGGAAGTGCAGCGTAGTATAATTATTGTTGAGGGTAAATTTAGATCTATTGTGCCCCCTATTCATAGCTCTGCTTTCTTAAGAGCTCCCCTTTGAGGGTTATTTGCTCCTATTGCGAGACGGTGGAAGACATTTATCCTAGAGTATGCTCTCTAAGCCAGTTTCCTTTAAGAATCTGAGAATGAGAGCTGGTTCTAGTGACTTCAATTCATCCTCTGATAGTACGTGTTAGATGAGATATCTTTTTTTTTGTGGGGTAGCACCTCACTAAGTCCCAGTGCCATCAAGTCCCAGTATATGTTGTGTGCAGCGTAGTGTAGTAGTACAAACGTCAGTATATCGACACACTGACTTCAAGTGCTGAAGACGCAGTGTATATGTGCTCCAGTAGGTTGTATATATTCACGAAGGAACTCATTGGTGCTCGGAATTCCAAACAACACCCGGGGAAGTGTATGCACTCCTGATTTCAGATGACGATCAGCTCTCTACATGGATCAAATTACTTACGCGACTGCGGAATGATCTCGAACTTTAACCTTGCCTCCCAGCAAAAGGGAAATAATAGCAGCAAACAAGACCTTCAAGGCAAACAAGGCGGTGGATATTGGCGTGGCAGCGGAATTATTTTAAGTGAAGTCCAATATATCAGCAGATTGTATTTGCTTAAACACTTTACTTACTTATCAGGCCGGCGACCCATGGAGGGTCCGAGCCTGAGCAATCGCTGCCTTCCATCGTTGACGGTCCTGGGCACGCTGCTTCCAGTCATCAAGACCAAGCTGTCTTGCATCCGCGATTACTTGGTCTTTATACCGGAGATTCGGTCTTCCGCTCCTTCTCGAACCAGTAGGCTCGGATTCAAAGACCCTCTTTGTTGGAGCATTGCTGTCCATGCGGTCGATGTGGCCGAGCCAGTGCAGTCGACGGATTTTTGCCTTCTGGACTACATCCACATCCTGGTACGGCTCGTAGAGTTCGCGGTTAAGTCTTCTCCTCCATTTGCCTTCCTCGCAGACGGGACCATATATACGACGTAGAACTTTTCTTTCGAAGGTACAAAGAATCAACTCTGCAGTTTTGCTTAGCGTCCAGCTTTCTGCTCCATAGAGCAGGACTGACAAAATAAGAATTTTGTAGAGCATGATTTTGGTCCTTCGAGTCAGGAGTTTTGAGCCAAGTTGTTTTGACAAACCGAAGTAGTACCGGTAGCAGTACCTACGACGGGTCTCCACTGTGATGTCGTTTGTGGAGTCTACGTTTGCCCCGAGGTAGACAAACTCCTTTACTACCGCGAAATTGTAGCTGTCGACCGTAAAAGGTGGGTCCAAGGTGGGCTTAAACACCTTACGGATCATAATATCATTATCGGGCAATGCGTTGTTGCTTATCGACTTCGAGAACGCTGTCGATAGCTTGCATCGAGACTCAAATTGCGCAGGAGAAGCATTTCAGAATAACTCATACCTATTATAAAGGTTACATATGTAAGTAGGAAGGTGGTAATTGTAACGTCTTCTTGCACAATGGCAAGTTGTCAGAAGCATTTGAGGCCCAATTGGAGTTCTTAAAGTTGACGACGGAATTCAATGGACTATGGCATCTTACCTTAAACGCCTTGACTTCGATGACGATGCTTGTCTACATTCACATCGGATAATGGACCTTCACTCAATGGCCCACAGTCTAGAACCTGAGGCAAACAAAGTGCGGTTCAATTAATAATAAATACCACAAAAACTAAAGCCTTTAGCATTTCTAACAACCGCCCCCATCGGACATTGGCGGACAGGAAGTCGAAAAAGCTTTCTATACTTAGCAAGTGTGGTCTCGGTTTACCCAGAAATGCTTCGGGTGGCTGCACACGATCTGGGAAAGCTTCCTTATCAGCTTGATGACCAAGTTACGACAGTTCCGCTCCAATGTGGAGTCGGTGTTGCTTTATGGGTGTAGTGCTTGAAAAATGTACACCATTACCAGAAAAAAGCTGCAATCTTTCGTAACAAATGTTTAAGAATGATCTTTAGGGTCCGAACCATATCTCCAACGAGCACTCTATACAAACTACTATACGAAGGAGAAAGTGGCAACGAATTGGACATACCCTACGGCGTGACGACAACTCCATCCACGCAGGCACTATGGGGAGATGCCCAAGTCAAACGCGGCGCAGAACAGTCGAATTCTTAAGGAACGAGTTGGAGAACGAGATTGCGCGTAGTTAGGTAAGTAGGGTGACTGCATGACTGATATGGAAGTCATACTCACTTAGACCATCCGGTCCATTGTGCTGTCACGTTCGGCTTTGTGTCCAAAACTCATTTACCCTTTGACCTTGTAGTTCTTTCCTCTTGGGATTTGTTGGCTATGTCTGATTTCTTCTGGTCTCTTTTATAGCCATTTAGAGACTTTAAGAAATTGTAGTAAGTCCTTTGGATCAATGTTACTCAGATCCTCAAGGTTGTTGAAGTAGTACTCGCCTAGTAGTCTTCTTCTTGTTTCCGCAAGTGCAGGACATGTTCCGAGGTAGAGTAGTATTGTTTCCTCTTCTTCTTCATCCATGCAGCTTCTGCAGAAGTTGTTATAAGGTGCCGCAAGTCTTCTGGCATGGCTGCTATAAGACAGTGGCCGGTTAGCAGCCCTATCACTCTACTAATAACCTTCATGTCTAGCTTTAGGAGGTGATCAGGTCTTCCTTGATTTAGCAAAGGCCAGATAGCTATCGATATCATGCAAGTGTCCAGTTCAGACCATTTGCATCGTTTTCGCAATCGTCATCAATCGCGATTTTATTGTTTTCAGTGGAGGATCTGATACTGATCTGCTGCCACTGGCATACCCGCCTCCTTTCTTGCTAGTTCATCAGCTCTTTCATTGCCCGGAATACCCTTATGCCCGGGGACCCATCATAGGGTAAGATTGCATCTGGCCGCTATAACCTTTAGAGACAGACGGAAGAGTTTTACCATCTTGGAGTTTATTGATGGTGTGACCAGAGCTTTTAGAGCCGCTGACTGCCTGTGTATAAAACAATAGATCTCCCGTCTATTGGGCTCATTGATAGTCGGATGGCTGTCTTTTGAACAGCTGTTACTTCCGATTGGAATACACTGCAGTTCGGTAGTCGGATTACATCCGACATCTCTGGTAAGATGGCTTATATGCCTGATCCCGTGCCTTCTTCCGATTTTGACCCTCAGTTTCCCATGCAGCTGGCCTACAGACTATGTCTTCGTCCCATTCCTATCTTATGGGAGCTACAGACTGGAGCTTGCCTCGTCTAAAATAGCATCGGAAGGAATGGCTTTGCAACTGACTGGTTAACACAAGAAAGAAAACACTTGATAGACCACGTAGGCGTAAACAGGAAACTAATATTTAGCTGAACAATTTTACCATCTCTTGTTTGGTTTTTCTGTTTCCAGAGAGCTAGTGATGACAATATGGACCCTTGTTCGTCTATGAGAGGCTTATGCCGCCACTAACCTAGATGCCTGAATTACCAGCTCTGTTTTTTCAGAGGATGAACGCTATCATTTTTGGACAAAATGCTCACTCTTCAGACGAGGCCGGTTGAGCAAAGAGCGCGTCGTAGGCTTCAGCCTGCTGATTTGGCTCAACTATGACGCATGGCTCATTCATTCTCTTCTTTTGTGGAATTCACTGAGCACTGGTCTCCTTGCTCGATTTGAGGGCTAACGCCTTGAAGTTGCCATCACTGAAATCGCGATTCCATCTGTAGCACTTTTCAAAAAAATTCCATAAATCCTCCACGAACTCTCTGGATTCCATCGAATGCCCACGCTCCACCTGCGTCTGTCCACACTGGATGATCCAACTCTAACATTACTGATCCGAAAGGCGCTCAATTACACCCGAGCGCTGAATCATTAAACTCCCAGCCATCCGACCACCCGACCAGGTCGTTAATTGATTCACTTCCACACACAGCCACTCGGCTCCTTTCATGAATAGGAGTGAGAAAGTGCGGGAAAAACGAACGAAAAGAGAACAAAAAAAAAAAAGACGAACTTTATGCAAACCTTAACGTAAACACATGCTCCATGGCCATTGACCATCATTTAATGGATTTCGGGGGTACCCTCACTCACTCGCACTCGCCATCATCATCATCATCATCCACCTTCATCGGTGCTCACTGTTCCGTTGTCAATATGAAGGAAAAACTAAAACGGTTTCCTCGGAAGAGGGAGATTTCCGCACCCAACCCCACCACCCCATATACCGCATATACCGCATATTTCACATCACATACCGTTCCATTGACGTCTCACAACATAAACCCAATCCGGTGTCTGGTCATTAAGTGCGCCACAAGCCCAACAAACAATAATTATGCAAATGGACTCCTCCACCACTCACTGGCGGCGGCGTGTCTTCTTCGATTTTTCCTTTCCGCCGTTCGTCGTCAGCGTCGTCTTCGGCTCACCTTCAATTTTAATCTGCCCCAACCAGTGGAGTCATAAAGCACTTGCACAGTGCACAGTGGCTCCTGGAGAGGAACCCTGCACAACTGGCCATCACATCGCCACAGTCACTGTTATATGCGCGCAATGGCCGCGAATGTGGTGTACTTAGCGCGGCGGCCATTAAAAAAAAACAGAACGGGGAGTAAAAAACTTTTTAATTAGTCCCACAAGTTCTGGAGGAGCAGCAGCATGAGAGTTGAGGAAAAAGGAAAAAAAACCATGAACTGCGTCGACCGTGGCTCAGAATTTGCGCAAGAGGAGACAGAGAGAGTAAGGGACCAGGAGGACCAGTGGGACAGCGGGGCAGCACAACGCAACATGCTCCACGAGCGTCAACTTAGCCGATGATGGCCATCGGACAGGAAAACGACCGTCATTCGACCAGGACCAAGTGGCTGGCGATGGAGATGATGAGGTGGTCTTTGCAGAGGGTGACCCATCGAATGGGCAAACTTTGGACTGGCGACTCAGTCCAGCGCGGCGGCCGATCAATGCACGGGCACGGGGAATTGAATTGAAATGAGTCGGCCACAGCCCTCCAATTAATTGCCGAATCTACTTTTAATGAGGTCTCGTGGAAATTCGAAATTTAATTAGACTACGCGCTCGGGGTTATTATCGGGTACTCGTTTGGAGTTCCACAGACGATATTGCTGCCACATCAACCGAGAGAATCGTTGTGGCGGGGATCGTGGCGACGCTACGCTCTGGTGTACACGCCGGTCATCGATGGATGACATTCGAGCATACAGCTATGAGGGCGTTGTGGTTAACTTTTACGTTTTTGAGAATCCGATTTCCTTCGCTCATCCGTTGTTTTGGCAGACGTTTGAATTCATGCCTGGTCTAAGAAGACGTGTCCAGCGAAGTCGATGAGATCCCCAAGGACTGATTGCTAACACTGCACAATGAATGGTTTAATTAGGTGCTGACTGCATTGGTATGTCGAATTGTTTTACTGATTTGACACTAATTCGAATCCCAGATGGAATGAAGTAGATTATAGTGCGTATTTACAGCGACTATAGATATAAGATCTAACAGAAATGGCAACCCTTTGACAGCGGCAACTATCGAGTCTTTTTGACGTTGCGTATGCAACCATGTCTACCCTTTTGTTTGAACGTCCGTAGTTTCATGGCAGGGAAGTGCGTACAGCGTAGTAGTCCGGGTATTTCCACCACCACAGGTCCTGGTCCCAAGGAGTGCAGACTAAGATCTGGGTCGACTTCGAGGCCACATATAACAGCGTGAATAGGAGCGAGGTAGGAACATACTGCCGGCGATGTAGAACTCTGCTCTGCCAACGAACTGTCCACAAATTTCATTGTCAAAAAAAAAAAAAGATCTTGGATAAGGAGACGAGTTAACATGCGATTTCTTCAACATCATTCTTTAGGATATTGACTTATGCTGGCCACAACAAGAGAGAGGCTTTTCCAAGACCCGCCAACCAGCCAGCATACTCTTATCCGATTGACGTGATACATCAAGCACACCATTGTTGGTAGCACAGCCCGCATTCGTCATTCTGTGCTTCGAACATCACGAAGGAAAGGGCTTAAGAAATAGTAGAAGGAGGCTGCAGAAAGGCTCCGTGTTCCTCATACAAAACCAAGTACATCTCAGTCCTGCTCTAGCGAAAGCCACGTCGCCTCACTTACATAGGTTCTGCTGAAACCATTGTGATGTCGCCTCCTTACTACTTCTTCGAACTATTCATTTCTGAGCCATCTTGACATCCTTATAATTCTGAAAAGAAGTTTTTGGAGGTACATATTCTCTCCCACTGTGCTATATCTCAACTGACAGAGACTGGGGCAGTGGCAGAGGTAGTGAGCCGTATCCCCTTTTTCCTCTTCGTCGCCGCAGCCTATGTGTACGAAGTCGTTGGTTGGCTAGTCTGATTTTCAATTCGTGGTACTTCGGATGGTTATGGTCAGTTAGTGTTCCAACTACCATCGGCAGCACCTTTTTTTCACACTGTTCAACTTGGACCAAAGTATCCGAGTGGTCTCACAGGTCAGAGTGATCCACCATCTGTTTGCTAACACTATGAATGCATTTCTTGACATCTACAAGGAATTGCTTGGGATGGGTCGGATTCGGCCCCTGGCAAGGTCATCCGCTGCTTGTGCACTGGGACCTAGGACCTACGCGGCACCGTGCGATTTCTATTTACAATCTTGAGCTCTTCAAGGCCGGTGGAGTTGTTCTGGTAGGGAGCATGCACCAGATCATCTGCAGAATTGGAGAATACGAAAGCATGCCTGACGTTATATGGTCCATATGCCACGTCCACAAAATAGGCGATCTTACCTCTTGCAACAACTATAGAGGTATATCCGTGCTCAAGGTCGCCTACAAGATCCTGTCCAGCATACTGTGTGAACGTCTAAAGCCGTTTTGTACCGCACTAATCGGCACGTACCAGTGCGGCTTCCGGCCCGGCAAATCGACTATAACCCAAATCTTCACACTAAAACAAATCCTGGAGCAGACCAGTGAGTTTCAAATCGATATGCACTCCCTTTTCATCGATTTCAAAGCCGCATACGAGAGCATTCATCGCAAGGAGCTATTCGATGTGATGTCCGAATCCAGGAAAACTGATCTGGTTGTGTCGCACCACGCTGACACATACGCGATGCACCGTGCAATTCGGTTCAAGGACTGCACTGGATTTCGGCAAGGAGATGCGCTGTCGTGTGATTTATTCAAGTCAGTCCAACTGTTGGGGTACGCAGATGCCGAAAGTTGGACGATAAGCAAAATAGCAGAGCTGATTCTTGGTGCCTTAGGAAGAAACATTCTACGTCGGAGATAATATGGTCGCGTCTATGAGGAAGGTGAAATGGAGGAGAAGACACAATTGGAGGACACCAATGCTACAGCTAAACTCCAGCCTCCTGATTCGAGAAGGAGAGGAAGACCGTGCAAAGAATTCTTCGCAGGCATAAGATAGCTTCGTCTGGTTGTCTGGAATCAACGTGTTTCTATGGACGGCAGCTAATGCTTAGGCTCAGACCCTCCAAGGATCGTTGGCCTGATAAGTAAGTAAGCATTTGCAACCTTGAAATAATTCTGGTCACTTACTTGACTGCCAGGACCAGATGTATCTTCGATCCATCTGTGTATCGAATCGGATTTTTTTCTGGGGTCAATTGTAGTCTACTCCTTCCTTGATGGGATATAGCAAGTTGGTTCAGTGAGGATGGACCCACTCGTGTGGCCTGTGCTACCTTATCCCACAGGCTCGGAATGGAAAACTTTTCGCATATCGCCTTTTAACTATCCAAGTACATACAATACATCCAAAATTTATTTTGAGAATATGCCTACCATCTGCCTACCAATCGGAAAATATTTGTCAGACAGGAGAGACGATGATCCTTTCCTCTTGAAAACCCCTTAATATTTTCGAAGCTCCTGGCTCTTCCCCAAGTACTGGTTCACCCTCAGCTCTCGTATGACACGACTTACCCCAGCTCCTAGTCTCCTTGTCAAGCAATTAATAACTTTTCGTTGATTTATGATTATCCAGCCGCAGTCACAAATCACGTGAAACATGTCTCCATCGAGGACTGGCTTATCCTCAAATTAATCGAATCCCCATCCGTTTGATTACAGACGCTCGCCACTCCCGCATCCAGTGCGGCGAGCAAGTGCAAGCAAAACTATTTAATTAGACGCAGAGGCCGCCCCCTCTCTCAGTCGTCGATTCCCCCCGCTACCAAGCCATTCTAATCTTTGATTAATTTGACACAACTTGTGTGTTGCGTCTCTCGGCGATGCAGAAAAACTGCGCAAACATTGTGACAGCGATCAATCATTCCGACACGCCAATGACAAAGTGAGTCCCAGGAACCGGAAATCTGTGCCATATGTGTGCTCTGTGTGGGGGTGGTGGCAGCTACATCGTCCTCGTCACCGTCGGGTCTGTGTGCTGGCCGCACCCATCACTGCCACAGAATCGCATGTTAATAAACAATCAATATTGGTTCCATTTCGTTGATTAAAAATGGATCCAGCACCCAGTCAGTGCCGGGCGGTGGTGGTTGCGGTGGTGGTGACCGGCAGCAGGACTAACGTCCCATCGAGGCGAGCGAGCGAGGAACACATGGAGATTTTTGGTGTGCAAACTTTTCCGCTTTCACTGTGGGGATTCATGTTTTCCGTCTTCGGTCCGTCCGCCAGCGTCGACGAATCCCAGTTTGAATCGAAAATGGCGCTGTGTTGTTGTCATATCCGGTGCTAATGGAAATTCTAATTGATTGATTGATTGAGTCTCTTGGTCGTAAAAATATGAACACAATTGCGAGCGAATCGGAAGGAGATGATGGCATGAGGAGGACTGGTGAAACGGAAACAATAGCAAAAAAAAAACAGAAGAGAAAAGTTCGTTGACAGTTGTGGAGCGGAGTTTCTTGATGATTTCCGGACGAGAAATACCGGATCTCTGGAACATGGTAATTTTTCGGCGCAGTTTAGTGATTTCGAAGGAAGGACTCATGTTCTGTTATGCGGTGCGGTGCTGATGTTGATGTTTGAATGAGTTGCGCCTAAACACATGCAATGAAGTGAGAAAACGATCATCGATTTCTGCGTCGAAAGTGTGTCTTAGCTTGACGTGTAGTGAAATTCTGTGAAGAGGGTGTATCTTTGCTAGAAGTCAGAAGTCCACAGAAATTTTAATTGAGCACCTGCATGCATGCAACGAAGTGAGGATGTGATCATTGGTGTTTGTACGTTAGGATTGTGCCTCTGCTAAAAGTCAGAGATGTAGTGATATTGAAGAGAAGTGTGCCTACAGGCATGCAAGTGCAGCGGACTTCGTTAACTTTTTGCATACTTTTTGATGCATTGGCTTAAATTATAACAGATTGGCGTTGCCATATAAAAATTTGAGACACTAGTCGATCATGTTTTCTGTTTTCGAGTCTTATTTGTGATTTCAATACTTTGGCCATCCACAGTTGTTTGAATTGAAGCTTTAAAGGAGGATCAGCAGATTTGTATATAGCGCTCGATGGAAGTGTAAGGGCAACTTGGGATGTGATGGATCCTTATGGCAAGGACGGCGCACAATTTGTCATTTAAATATTTCGACGTTTCTTGTATCTACCCTTTATGCAAGAAAAGGCAAATATGTCGATCAATCGGTAACGAGGTGAAAATAATCGATGGTTTCGACGGCTCCGCACGAATATGCGACGAAATAGCCCTCAATTACATTTTCATCAAATTCAAGAACAGATACCTTACATAGATTATCGCAAACTGGTGCTTAAAGGTTGGACTAAATGTCAATCCCAAAAATAGCACAATAGTCGCTTTCGCCAGGAAAAGAAAAAAACTCAAAAAAACCTACTCTCTTCGGCGAAACAATACAATTCTTAAAGGATGTCAAATACCCAGGTTTACCCTGGTTTTCTCACATCAATAAAACCATTTACAAAGCCAGGACTGAATTACGGACCAGCAACAGTCTCATTGGTAAAAATTGGGGCGTTAACTCCAAAATATCTCATTGGCCACAGCCATCACCAGACCAATTCTCACTTACGCTGCACCCGTCTGTTGGTATAAAAAAAACAAACAACTGTACAAGTCAAGCTCAACAAACTGCAAAGACTAGCTTGTGTCAGCATTACAGGGGCAATGAGGAGAACCCCCACAGCAGCACTAGAAGTCATCACAAACATACCACCTCTTCATCTACAGCTGAAGAAAGAAGCTATGGTCAACGACTATAAGCTCATCACAGAGGATGACTCCAACTCCAGGCTCATTCACTCTGACATTCTTAATGCACTGAACAGCAATGAAACCCTGGAAATATCTCTCGCAAACAACTGTCTTCCCAGATACAACTTCAGCCAGAACTATAAGGTCTTTTTCTCCTCACGACAAACTTGGGAACAAAATAGACCCGCCTTTAACCGCGAGTCCCACATCTGGTGCACAGATGGCTCCAAAACAAATGAAGGCGTTCGGGCTGGAGTATACGGAATCAACTCAAATACTCGTTTACTTCACAGCATGAGAATAGATATTCGCAATTGAACTCTGCCTCAGAGAAAATATAAACCAAGCTATTATGTACTAACAATCACATTTATATTCTCTCTGACAGCAAAGCTGCTCTTCTACCCCTCAAAAGCTACGAAGCCACTTCAAAGCTAGTATGGGACTGCATTCAACTGTTACACCAGCTGGCCAACACAAACAGGGTTCACCTCATTTGGATACGAGATCACAGCGGTCGCGCAGGAAACGAAAGAGCAGACCTACTAGCCAGATCGGCATCACTGTACATGACGCCAATACCATTCTGCGGCATACCTACCACCACCGCTAAGAGCTGTATAAATAATTGTCTCAGGGACGTGATCAATCATTACTCAATCATTACTGGACATTACTGTTCCTACCAACTACTACCACTCTCAACAGAACAAAACAACTCCTCAGGCTCATCAGGAGTCAGATTCGCAAAACCACAGGCTTTCTTACCAAACATTGCCCAGTAAACGAACACCTCAAAACCGTGGATTTAACACAAGATGACACCTGCAGAATGTGTAACGAGGACGAAGAAACTGCAGAACACATACTGTGTCACTGTAACTGCCTAGTCATCGACACATAGGCGGATACTATCTTGAAGCGGAGAAAATGGCCACTAATTCACTCAAAAACGTACTAAGTTTCATAATGAACTCAGGTTTCCTGCGTGAACTCTAAATGGGTGAGTTCATCAATAGGCCCATCAGAGGCCGCAGTGATCAGGTGATCTTTTCCCACCCCACTCAACCAGTCTAGTCTAATCTACATAAATTGTCGGGTTGAATGACATTTATTTAGAATAAGACAAAACGACTGAGTCTGGACACAGCATTTTATACAGATTGCTGGAACTAGCTGAGAATCTGTCACTGAACCCTGTCATGCTGAAGGTCTCAGAAGCACTTGTTGATAACGCTGCATTTGTACTGATTTGCATAATGCTCGAGGTCGACAGACTGTACTCTCTCAGACTCAGACGTCCATAGTTGTCAACTTCTCCATTGTGAATGAGGAGCATCTTCACCTAGTTACGACATACAAATTTGCCTGTGTCCTACAAGAAGTTCCACTGATTAACTCAGTTGAAATCTGAAACTACTACAGGAGTTAATTCATTCCCTGTCGGAGTGATCAATCATGGAACACCATCTGCCCTTGTTAATACGAGACATCTTTCTAAAGACTAGACTTCACAAGAATTGCTATAATCTTTTGTTTCACTTCATTACCAGTCCAACACTGCATCGACGACCACCTAAGAACCATCCGCACGCTCACTCTGCATCTCTAGTCCTGTCACCGAATCGTCCTCCCTCCACTGGCCGCACTTACCCGCTCCGAGGTAATTAACCTTAGGTGTGGACGTCCCCATTTCCTGCATTCCAAGAGACAGTCCAGCTAATTCCACCCCCCTTCAGTGCGCTATGCCATAAATGTCAAACAATGTTATTTTATGTCTTCACAAACGCCCCCCCTGCATTGTGTAATGTGTCCGGCCAACCCCCCGCCGGCTCGCTTTGTATGCCCGCTCACGCAAACTTCAATTTGTGAAAAGAAATAAATCTTTGAAGTCCTCTTTGTCGTCCTCCATCCATTCCGTCCGTTGTAAGTATTTATGGGAACACCTCGTCAAAGCATTCCTCCTTTCCACTTACAAGCAAACTCACACACGACCAAACCATCGGATGCAGAGGACAAAAGGACAAAAGGACGCGCTCATTGAGAAAGTTGCCTCCGAAAAATTATCCCTCTGAGCAGCAAATGAGTACGCTTATAAAAATCGCGTGTGTGCTACTTGCACCCACCCACCCGGCAGCATCATCTCGCCAGAGCGAGAGAGGGCTAGGGGAGAAGGAGAATTTGTCAAATGGGAAAACATTAATTAGAAGTTGGGTCGTAACCCAAGAGCATTCACTGAGTTATTGTGATCCTGCAGGATATGCCCTGGACCACAGCACACCGTGAACTGTGAACCGTGAACCGAACTAGAACCAATGAGACAAAATTCCTGTGCTATCCGAGTGCTATTTGACAAAGGACCATCCACCGAACGGAAATAACAATAAAACAAAAGAAACGAAACCAACTGAACACTCGCCAGCCCACCAGTCCGCCAACAGAACGGGCACTGCTAAGAAGCTTATTTACGGTTTATTGTGAGCCATTGAAAGTTGTCCACGTTGGAGTGTAGATTTACGGGCCCTCACTCTAGCCTCACTCGGCCAGCGAGAACCAAGTGAGAGGCAGTGAGTAGAGCTCCTAGCAGAGCTCATGCAGCCCATTAATCTCGTAGCACGCCATAAAACAAAAGCAATTATTTGGCGTTGGTGTTACTGAGTCGTTCGTCGACCCCATCCTCGTCCCTCGCACTCACACTCTCACCGTTCCTCATAATATTTATTAGCGCATCCAAGGATAACGAATGTTGGTCGTTTAATTGATCCCTTTTGTGTCCTCAACGTCTCGACGACTGACTGGGACGTGAGACCGGACTCCTGGGCCATTGGAAGAGATTTCCTCTTCGCCTCATTTGTTTGGTATTGCATTGCAATAACAAGGTGATTATCGGACTTGGGAGTAAATTATGTGGGAGTGTGTGGAACGATGGCGTGATGGGGTGAGGACACCATTTCAGGATTGTCCTTGGGACGTTTAAATGGGGAGGCAGGCATACATCCTCCTCCTCCGCCCACTTGGACGCAGTCTTAATTAGTACATCTGTTGTGCAGGGGGTTGTGCGGGCCCCCTTGCCATGTGGATGCAACCAAATGGCATTCGTTGTTGAAACTTCTCGCTCGCAGCTAGCAGTGGAATTATTTCACCTGACAGAGTGCTTAAAACACAATTTAAGCAGCGACCCGAGCTCTTCCGCGCCACAATTATCACCGTCGGCGCCCTCCTTCAGTGCGCCACACGGCACAGACCTGCCAAGACCCAGACGTCTTAGTCAATTTTCTTGGAAAATCAGAAAACCGCACGCACTTTACGGTGCGCATATATTCACCGCCGGAGGCCATTAAATCTCTCAGCCATGATGAATGCTTAGCATAGCTGACGCTCCGCTAAGTTACTGTTGCCACAACATCTAGACGCGCCGCACTTGCCGCAGTCATGGCCCTCGCAAGTCGCAATCCGCAAAGGAAGTCATCTCGTTCGTCGGTCTCCGGGCGAGGGTGAGTGTGTGCTCGAAGTCGTGTGGATAATTCTTCGAGTAAACTGTGCAAGCCAAGGATGTGTGCATGTGTGTTGGCGGGAAAGGGGGTTAAGGAGTCGAATGATTTTAAATTGGCTTACAGCCGGTCGGGGGAACTTGGTTATCCCTTGAGGAATTTTAAGGATATAAAGTGAGCGTTGGTGGTGATGTGTGTGGGGGGGGGGGGAAGGTGTTTATGCTCGTGCTGGCAAACACGGGGATCTAAGCATGAAAGGGATGTTGAGGTGATATGACACTTGGGTTGGCATGAGTCATGTGGGTCGTTCGAGTGATCTGGATTCTCGTCGATGAGAGAATTTTGTGACTAAGTGGATGAGTCTATTAGTCTATTAGTTGTTTGACACTATTTTCGACTCGTAGCGTGTCAAATGTGAATAGAAATAGTACCCAAATCAATTGCTGTATGTTCGGTAATGTCCCACGCACTCGTCCATCGTCCTCCACCCACAGATAGAGGACCATCCAGCGTCTGACAACCAGACATCCAGAAACATCTAGAAGAAGTTAGTAGGAGGTCAGTCTCCTTGGGAGGGTATCTAAATGATTAAAAAGTAGTGACGTGGCCGGACCGAAATTGCGTCCACATCTGAAGTGTCCTCGCTGCGCAGGCTGCAAGTACGTTAAGGTTGACAGTTGTGTGCACTCTTTGATGGCATTGAAGCGGAGGGTATAGCGCTGAATGAGGGCAAAGCGACGACTTGACCTCCGCTTCCAAGGAAACAGTACGAATATCATCCGTACCGAGATTAAACACAGAATAAATCCATCCAATCGCTGTATCTTATCAATAGGAAGTTGTGTAGAGCCAGGAACGAGTGGGAACTTGGACAGCTTTAAAAACAAATGAAGGAACCATTGGTCTTTTCGAGACAAAAGTTGTGTGTTCAATCTTTGGTCATATTTACGTTGACGGCATTTGAAGGAGAATATTCAACCACGAAATACACGTTCTGTTCAGCGACATGAGGCAATCCAGGCGTCTAACGTGGTTAGGTCATGTATAGTGCATGAATAAAACTGATCCAGCTCGAAGAGTCTTCGATTCCGCATCAGTGGGACAACGCAATACAGAACTCCCACCACGAAACCGATAACGAACACGATTGGAGAAGGACTTCAGCCAACTTGGCGTGCAGATCGTGCCAGCTGCAGAGGCTGGTTGGCTGAAGCCCAAGTCCACCCCGCTGAATGAGGCAAAGCGACGACTTGACCTCCGCTTCCAAGGAAACAGTACGAATATCATCCGTACCGAGATTAAACACAGAATAAATCCATCCAATCGCTGTATCTTATCAATAGGAAGTTGTGTAGAGCCAGGAACGAGTGGGAACTTGGACAGCTTTAAAAACAAATGGAGGAACCATTGGTCTTTCCGAGACAAAAGTTGTGTGTTCAATCTTTGGTCCTATTTACGTTGACGGCATTTGGAGGAGAATATTCAGCCACGAAATACACGGGCTGTTCAGCGACATGAGGCTATCCAGGCGTCTAACGTGGTTAGGTCATGTATAGTGCATGAATAAAACTGATCCAGCTCGAAGAGTCTTCGATTCCGCATCAGTGGGACAACGCAATACAGAACTTCCACCACGAAACCGATAACGAACACGATTGGAGAAGGACTTCAGCCAACTTGGCGTGCTACAGTGTGGATAGCTGCAGATCGTGCCAGCTGCAGAGGCTGGTTGGCTGAAGTCCAAGTCCACCCCGGACTGTAGCTTCATCAGAAGAAAACATGGATTTGGCGATTTTTTCGCTAGTTATACGAAAGTCATGTGCGAACATGACGGGCCTTTTTACTTGGGATCGTTATACTAATAGAGCCAGTAAGGGTAGTCTATAATCAATTTATACACACATATCATTGTACGTCCTTTAAAATGGAATGATTTTGGGTGTCCAACACCACTAAATTAAGAAAATCAAATAATTTTTGGAAATAATGCCGTGTCTTTTTCACATGCGTGGCAAAGATTTTAATCGATTAGGCTAGGAACATTTAGGTGTTTGGCGAAGTCGTCTGCAATCTTTTCTGTCAAGAGATGTCGCGGATTTCCTACAGGCGTTTGTGAGCGTGCGCTTTGTCTGTTTACTTACTGGAGAGTCATGCCACCTCCGGTTGTACTCTCGAGAGGATCAACAATCAATGGAAGTCATAACCAAGGAAGCAGGTAGTCACAGCGCAGGTTCGTTGCCCGGGACCTAGAGAAGTCTTTATGTACTTCGACCGGCGATCCTGGAAGTGGAGTAAGACTTTAACCACAGTTTGGGGTAGAGACACATATACTTCGGCCCTTCCACCTGTTCTTCTTCACAATATAGCTCGTGGCCGTTGGGATCGCATAGGTTTCCGCATGGAAAACCGAAGCAAATTCACCTTACGAGGTGTGCAGTCTGATGTTGTCTGTGTGTTGGATTGGAGTGGCTAACCGCGGCAAGCGGGAGTAGGCCCATTGTGATACCACGCGGATTGACTTCTTCTAACATTGAAACCAGTTGGTGCTTGCAATGATGCGATTTGGCTGGACTATGCCTGCACCTCGTTTAGAGTATTGAAATATTAGGCTCCTATGTGTAGGGGGACCTACGACTTGCCAAAGCCCAGCACGAGCAGAGTAGGTGACAAAGCGGTTTAGCTGACTAATCTCGCTATTTAATTCGTTGGGATTATTTAAATAGAAACTCCATGCTCCTTGTGCAAAATTCCAATTTCCTTGGGACATTCTTTCTGCTGGCTTGCATGCCAATTGTGCAGTGTCCGGTTATGACGCCAATGAGCGGCCTGAGTGTAGGTCTGCTTAGTCTGAGCAGACTTCTTCTCTTCTCGATCTCTCGCCAGCTGTCTCCAGTTTCGCACTCTAAAGTCGACCTCGACTTATGTGCATCACCTTGTGCCTGGACGTCCTCCGTTGCCTTGTCCCACAGGCTCAGAGTCGAAGATTTTTCGGCCGGAGCTAAGTTGCCCATACGCTCTACATGGCGTAGCCATCTTAGGCGTTGAATCGCCTGGCTAGACTCATGGCGCTGTACAGGTTGAGCCTTCTTCTCCAAATGCCATCAAAAAATAGCGATAACCTCTTCATCCGCTTTGGATACAGTCCGAAGTGGATGATCAAGGTCTTATACAGAGTCAACTTGGTCTTCCGAGAGAGGGCTCTATTTCTCAATTGCCTCTTAGAAACAGCGGTGTGCAAGCGTTATTCTGCATTTGATCTCGGTACTGATGTTGTCTGAGCAGACAGAGTGATCGTTTATGATTTACTGTCACATTACCTTTGTTTTAAGGAAATTGGTGTCTTCTACCCACTTTAATTCTCCACTTAAATTCTTCTTCAAGATGGCTTAAGGTAGCAGGCGATCGGTGTCGTTGCATTTGTTAAGAATGGTTGAGTGACCGATGGTGAGTTCGGACCACAGTCGGAGTGCTTAAACATGTTTTCTAATACGGTTAAGACATATTTTCAAAATTAACCCATTTTAAAGTGTGTACATCTTTCCATAGCGCCCGTGAATTGATCCCACCTTGTAGATCCACCAGCATCACTGTGCGCCATGGGTAATACATTTATATTGACGGATTTAGATTCAGACCGTACGTCTAATACGTATCTAAACATTACGTATTAGAGCGAAGGAACACAAAGCAAACTCTACTCATGCTTGAGAATATTCTTTCAAAATGAATTTCCAAAAAAAAAAAAAAGCAAAACAAATTTCGTTTATAAATATAAATTTCTCGTTATCTCGTGTTAAAGCTGCGAAATCAATTATTTAAACCAACAACGAGAAAAAAATGCACAACACAGCGAGCAACGAAAGAAAAATTAATAAATTTTAAAAGACTTACAAAGGCGAGAGGCGAGAGCAGCAGTAACAGCAGCAAGCAAGCAAAGTAAGATGCCACGACGCGACGAGACAGCGCCAAACGAGGACAGTCTTAAGCCTTAACATTGTCTGGCATTATCCTTTCATGTCGTTACGACACCGACACGCCTTTTACAGGGCTTAGCACCATTCTCCACCACTCCGCCTCGCAGTCGACTGACTTGGCTTACTTACATTGTGCCTGCTTGTCCATGAGGGTTGGAAAATATGACATCATAAAATTTAATATGCCATAAATTACCGTTAAGGGGGATAAATGCAACAGTAACAGCGCCCGGGAACAACGACAATAATGCCGACGACAGAAACAAGACACCAAAGCTAGAGCATCCGTCGAAGCACCGAAGTGTTGTTTCTCGTACCGTGTCCTGTCTCAGATCCTGACATAAAAAAAAACACAGAGACAACGAGAAAAAAGTGTGTAGGAAGTGTTTAATATTTCCAGGACGACGATAATTGAAAAGTTGTACCGACCGACAAGTGAGGGGTCTTTCGCTTGTGTGTTCGTGCCCGGAGTTGGGTGTCGCTGCGAGAGAGTCCTTCGGAAGAGCGTCCAAAAGGGATAATGGGGTTAAGTAACCGGCTACGGTGACGCCGGAAAGGAGTAAAATTTTTAATTAAGCCATTTAACTGTTTCGCCGAACAATTTCAGTGTAAATTATTCATAAACTCAAGGAATCAACGAATTAGTCCTTCCAACGGCCTGAGGACATCATTTGAGGAGGTTTAGTCGTTAAGTTCTTCATTCTAAGTTCGTGCTCGTGTTTCTTTTTTTTTCTCTCTTCTTCTTCGTATCCAACCATTTTCTTTTGGCCTACCCCCTGCCACCCAAGGCAACCTCTCGTTTCGCCCATTCGCCATAATGATGTCCTTTACGGGATGTAGGTTGAATGGAGTAATTTTGAATAATTACGCTATGGGTCCTTTGTGGATATGGACAAGGGAATTTTTGTGCATCCTAATTGAATTGAATGCGAGCTCAGTGCCGGGTTAATGGTCTAAACGGGAGTGTATCCTTTTTTTTCCTTGATGTTCACCTTAATAGCGGCTTGATAAGAGCAACATTTTTCCTCCTATTGACTGAAGAAACAAAAGCAAGGACAAGTTTGACCGGAAAATCCATCAAAAATGGACCACAAAACTATTCTTGCTGTTTGCTGGGAGAATGCAAGTCGCCCACCCACCCCTAAGCGTTGCACGTGACAATGTTTTCCCCGACCGAAGCTACCAAAAATTCATTCGCATCGAAATGACGTGTTTTTTTTGGGGGAGATTTCATAACAATACGCGAGGAAGCGAAGGGACAACGGGCGCTGTTATTAAGTTGTCAAAGGGAAGATACAAATTCATCCGATGATTCCTTTTTTGTGGGTTGCCTTCTTTGCCGGCGGGTGGTCCTTTGGGGTGAAAGAGCAAAAGGAAGAAGAAAAAAAAACAGGAAAATGGGTACGTTTTGAGAAATTACTGCCACTGAACGTGTGCCATAAGCAAATTGTTTAGAATTCTTGATGCAACAAGCCGATAAGGTCAGAAAACAGATTGCCCTCGGATGCGGGGTGGTCTTGTGTGTACCGTGACTGAATGATGGCACTTTGAAGGACGAAAATTAATCAAATCAGTCGTGGGGAAAAAATAGATTTTTTGTTCTGGAAGACTTTCCAAGGGAAATTCCTTGCTGAGGAGATCAAAGGAACCTTGTGGAGAATGTAATCGACGGAATTGTTTTGCACTGTTGGATGCGTTGGGCAATGGTTGTTACACTCTCAGGAATGTAGCTGAGTCGTGTCGTAGAGAAGTTTGTTTAACGAAGAAAATATTTGTTGTAAGTCAGGTTCTTATTCTTCTTCTGATGTCGCTACAAACTAGGACGTTGTATGAGGTCCTGCTTAACTTGTGTCCGCCATCGGTTTCGTGGGCGTCCTCTGTTGCGTAAGCCTGTAGGATCGGAATCTAAGACTACTCGGACCGGAACTAAGTTGTCCATGAGCTCTACATGGCCCAGCCACATAATTCGTTGCATCTGTAAACACTTGGCTGGGCTTATGTCGCTCTACAGCTAGTTAAGGACCAAAGATCTCAGACAGAACTTTTCTCTCGAAGTGACCAAGGACTTGATTGTCTATGATTGTACACCTACCATCACCGTCTTATATAAAGTCAGCTTAGACCTTCGACAGATGGCTCTACGGCCTCTTGAGCCCATAGCAACAGCGGGTGACAACTCTTCGATCTTGGTACTAACGTTTCTTGTACTGTTTACTGCTTAGCCGATGTAGACGAAGTCCGTAACTACCTCGAAGTTATGTTGATGTTGTATGCCATTTCTTGAGGACGTTTTGCCTACATTCACCATTATACCATTTTATCCACTTCCTTCTAAATGCCAGAAACAAACGCTTAATTAACGGCTCGCTGCGTTGTACTAATCACATCAACATCATCCGGCTATGCTAGTAGTTGTACGGACCTCTGGAAGACACAAAACGGTAGAAAATATCTTGTACACGATGTTACGGATTAGGTACCCCGCAATAAGTAACGCAGACCTCGTCTAGGTCGGGGGGCGACGGAATTGTCGTCATCGCCCTGATTTAGTGCAACTTTTTGACTTAAGAAATTTCCCCAAACACCCAATAGATGAGGAACCTACAAAGAAGCCATCGATCTGCACGCCAATGTGCCCAAATGTTGTGCGATAAGACTCTCCTTCGCCACTTCCCCAGATTTCCATCAAAAACAAAGCGACTGCCTAAGTATGCTGCAAAGCATGTCCACATCATTCGCCACATGATTTCAGTTAACACTTACTTGCAAACTTTTCCATTAGACTTCCATAAATAACGGTAAATATTGTCATAAAACATTTCCAAATCACCCGGCACTGCACACAAAAATCCTCGCGACCCCATTTCGGGTGTCCCCTTGCCAAACCGCGCCACACACCTTCCACAAACCACGAACAGGCCACGCGGCCGCGCTACCGCCTCACTCGCGTCTGTATGCTAAGATTCCATTAGGAGGTCCTAATTAAATGTCGCTCCGCTCGGGGTCGCATTAAAAATTCTCATAAATCAGGACCTTTCGCCCTCGAAGAACTTCCATTCTCGTCTCGCGCTGTACTCATCCGAAATGCTGCAGAAATCGCGGGAAAAAAAAGTTAATTGATTGAAAAATTCTCTTCTTAAGGGTGTCCCAACGTAGCCCCTTCTGAGCTGAATACCTCCCACCCTCACCCGCGGAGGGAGACTTTCGGAAAAAAAAAAACCTCAACGCGGGTGTAGCTGATGATGATTTAAACGGCGGATCGTAAATCGTCATCAGCCGCACACTCACCGGACAGCAGACGTTACCCGGTTTAATGGGCGTAATTTGATTTTTTTGCCCGAAAAAAAGGAAGAAACATTCTTTTCCCGAGCAACGCGTTATAATGCGGTTTGTCGTGAATACGTAATGCGCTTAGGAAGGGATGGTGCCGGTCTGTAAAATCGATCCAGCCCGGGCAGGTACACGCGGCGAGTGAAGTCCCGGTTGTGCCCCGGTTAGTCGCCGATTGGAAGTGATTAAATTAAAATTAAGGAACAGCCCCCCATCCCCGTTGCACTCGTTCCATTTAATTACGCCCGACAAACCAATTTATCAATACGAGCCGCCCCCCCGAGAGAAAGTGTCAATGTCAAGGCAGATTTTTTACGCTACCCTGGGATCCTGTAATTGTTGTTCTTTTGCGTCCGGAAAGGGGTTGCGCTGGCAGCCGGCGGTGTAGGGAGGGGGGGACTGATTTGGTGAAACGAGAAAAATCTTGTTAACACACCATTCATCACAGTGTCGTTGTAGCCGTCGTCGTCGCCGCCGTGCTACATGGAGCGTGAGGGCATTTTAAGTACCAAATTTGTGGCAGCAATTTACTTTGTAACTCACCCCCGCTCGGGCATGACAAGCCGCTTCTGGAGCTGGGGAGTTGTGTCTCATAACTGAGAGAGCAAGGAGACAAATTGATGTCATTAATTAGACTGGACGGGTGCACGGCACTCGACTCGAGAGAGGAGGGATGCAGTCATCGTGCCCGGAATTCTGCCGAGGAATCCCTAAGTAAGTCGATCTGGGTGAAGAGAGGCGGGGGTTGGCACTTTTGTGCGGATCGCCCTCCCCCCCAAAAAAAAAGGGTTTCCGTCGGGCGCCACAAATTGCTATCTTGTGCTGTGTCCCATTTGGTAAATTAGGAAAGTGAAGCGGTTTCGATTTCCATGTCGAAGGGTTGACTTGAAGCGGACGTTTGTGTTAATTTTTGGTTTTATTTCTGGGTGCTGAACAATTAATTTGTCCAGATGTGATGGGGATTTATTGCCGATTGTCATTACTTCAACATCTAGTTGGGCATTGGTGTTCTGGTTGGTATTTACAAGGAGCTCGATATGGTGCGAGAAGCCTCCATGAAAGAATTTACTTTGGCTCACTCAGAGCCTCAAAAATATATTCGACAAGGAAGAAGATTTTTCATCAATCGTGATATAGCCTTATTTATTTATAAATTACTTTAGTTTTTCATCCATCAAGGTCGGTAAAGACCTAACCGAGACCTTTGATGTCAAAAAAGGATTCAGACAAGGCGACGCGCTGTCATGCGACTTTTTCAACATCGTTCTTGAACGAATTGTTTAAAACTCGAACGCCAACACCAGAGGAACAATCTTTCAGAAGTCCGTCCAACTACTCGCATATGCCGACGATATTGACATTATCGGAAGAACGCAGCGTGATGTCAATGGCGCTTTTGTGGGTATTGCAACGGAGGTCGCGAAGATGGGTTTAGCGGTAAACGAGGGTAAGACCAAGTATATGCTGTCAACGAGAAAGGACACCCAACACCGACGTCTCGGTCAGAACGTCACCGCAGACAGATATAACTTTAAGGTAGTCAAAAACTTTGTCTACCTAGGCACCGCTATCAATTCAGACAATGACACCAGCGCTGAAATCAAACGAAGAATAACCCTTGCTAATCGCTGCTTCTTTGGGCTAAGAAAGCAACTGGTAAACAAAGCCCTCTCTCGAACAACCAAGATAACGCTTTACAAGACCTTAATCGTCCCAGTCCTGCTATATGGCGCGGAGGCATGGACTTTGTCAAAAGCGGATGAAGCTGCCCTTGGTTGCTTCGAGAGGAAAATTCTTCGTGTGATTTTCGGTCCCGTCTGCATAGACGGTGAGTGGAGGAGGAGATATAATGACGAACTATACGGGCTGTTCAGCGACATCGACTTAGCCAGAAGAATGAAGATCCAAAGACTGAGATGGCTAGGTCATGTAGAGCGGATGGAAACCAATACTCCGGCTCGAAAAGTCTTCGAATCCATCCCCGAGGGACGGCGCAGTAGAGGAAGACCGCGACTCAGGTGGCGCACGCAAGTGGAAAGGGACCTCAACCAACTATGCGTGCGAAACTGGAGACAGCTAGCTAAAGATCGAGCTGGCTGGAGACGCTTGATGGTTGAGGCCCAGGTCCACCCCGGACTGTAGCGCCACCTTAAGTAAGTAAGTAAAGTTAGTTTTTCATCCTATTAAAAGCATTCCAAGGGAGTCCAGAACGATTACCAACTCCTTGATGATCATCTTGGGAAATTATAGAGTTTTTGGTCGATATCTGACCCTAGCAAGTGCTGAACAGGTACAACGAAGGTGAAGTAAAGTCCCTTTTCTGATGCAACATCACAGCTATGGCATGACCAGTTTGGTTGCATGCTCTCCCATAGGCCAGTGGTTCTTAATGATCCTTCCTATTCTTGCGAACACGGCCTGGATTCCGTGTAGTAGTTCAGTTGGCTGAGTCAGGTTCTCCTAGATGTCGCACAGTGAACCGCTAGGAATGGCCACTTTCTGGAATTGTGCCGTTATTCTCCTCTTCAACAAACGCAAGGTGCATATATTCACTTCCCTATCAACCGAGAGGTAATGTGGGTATCGGATGCTTTTTGGTCCAGTTGCTACAATTTGGTATATATATACACCGGAGAAATTAATTTATTACGTGAGAGTTGAATCTCTTAAGTTCATTGGTTAGGCCGCTTTTATAATAATAATAATATAATATGGGTGGCGCTACAGCCCGTAGAGGGCCAGGGCCTAGCTTCTCAGCAACCTCTCATGTTGTGCGTGCTATTGTTCTATCGCGAGTGGAAGGGACCTACAGTTTTATGCCGACTCCGAACGGCCAAGTTTGAGAAGCGTTTTCTAGACAGTTCTACTCTTTGCTCATTTGTCAGTGACTCGAAAGAGGTGGGGCCGTGAAAAGTATTTCTTCTCGTACCAGGAATCCAACCTACCCAGGTAGGTCCAAGTGCGTAGGAGTGGACGCAAGCCACGGGCCACCGCCACATGCTAATTTTGTCGCCGATTTTTGTATAAAGCGGTCAAGGGAGGTAAGACAGAAGGGATCACAGAGAGGAAAAAATCGGCGACGTATTTAGCGTGTGTAAAATCGGCCTAAGAATGATTCAAGAACACGAGCAAATGATAAAATTGTTTTATCTAAATGGCTGTTCTGTACGGGCAACTATCCGCGGCAAATTTTCCGGTCGCCATAAGATGAGGACCATTTCTGGGTGAAGGGGTACGTCCCTTTGTTCCCGGCGGTGTCAAATTTTTAAAATATTTTTATAAAACTTTGAAACTTAGATAAAAACAGATCATTTAAAAAATTTGATATTTTTTTGGTTTCTTTTATTAATCTTTTTAGGTGAAGTTTCACTACGTTACCAGTAGGAAACTAAGAAAAAAAAGTTGCAATATTTTTTTAATAATTTTTATCATTCGATTTGATATGATATTGACATTTGATATGTCATTCAAGCAAAGTCCAACCTCGCAGTAAGAACAGGACCACCTTGTACGGTGAGGCTCAGATGCTGTACTGCAACGTGTACACCACCGCGATGAACCATATTTCGGCAAATGTTACCATTTGTCAAACCTTTTTTCAAACGGTCACGGCTCACGGCTAATTGTTGAAGAACAGACAAAGGAAGATCATCTTAGCTAATCCATCCCTCGTCATGTTCTTCTTGAGGTTCGTCACGATTTCCATCGCATTTGTGTCGAACAGATTTTCAATATTTATTTCAGGATCTTCTGGTTCTTCACCACCACTTTCAGATTCGATATCCGATGGAATTTCGTCAATGGAAATCTGAGATTCTTACGAACCCATCGCCTCTAGGTCAAATTTAGGAAACGATCATTGCTTGAAGTTAAAATAAAAAAATGTTTATTCCCTACTGGTTTCACAGCGAAACCGCATCCAAAAACCTTGATGAATGGGTCCCATTTCATAAATTGGAACCAACTATATTTTTTTATGATAACAAAATAACTAATTCTTGCATTTACGTACTTTACTTACTTTCCGTTCTCAAAAAACAACTAACTAATAATAATTTTTCACTGCACAAAAAAAAGCACTTCAAATGGCACGAACCATCAGGTGAATACACTCAAAATCACTCACAATGCATTGAAAATTACCCGAAACAAATTTTTCACCGTCTTAACAGTTTCTATCAATGCACTCGGTTTTACAATGACACGACTAGGAATGTAGACAAAAAATATTAAATGTGTGGTTTCACTGCGAAACCACTAGGGAACAAAGGATTAACAAACGAAATTGTCGAATTTGGGACTACATATACCAATCCACATGAGATCCAAGAGCGTCTGAAGGTTTTCTGAAGACGCTGGTCTATGCGAGCAAATCACAGCGGCCTCATAGCCAACATAACCCATGCCATCGTTCAAATTCAGCCTAATCTATGCACCAGAGTCAGTCATTTCAGATGCTGGCCATCCAGAGAACCCGCGGCGGAATTTTTACTTCACACTTGTCAAATATTCTTTGCGACTCTCTGACGATTCGTTCCAACTTTCAACTTAGCTTAGATGAATTGTTGCCATAAACAAAACATGATCTGGTGCTTTACAAAAGCTCTTTCGAATCTCTGAGGATCGGAGGATTGAAAAAAAGGACAATTATGCTCCAAAATAAAAGTCGTCGGAGAACACACTGCTTCGTGTGGTGAATGCAAAAAGGCCGTGGTCAACATACGTTAGGAATTGAGACCAGAAAGTACAACTTACAAGGCGTCGTGACATGATCGAGCGGGAATTGGCCGGAAAATCTTCTAAGAGAAGACCGGTTGGAGAAGCTGTTACTTCTTGCCGCCTTGTTTAGGACACCGATAGCCGTTTTACACAGTGTAGAAGGCATCACATGTGTTGAGAAGATGTAGAACAACATTCTGCAATTATGACAGAAGTCTTTATTCAGATGGCTCTACAGTCCAGAATGCAACCATGGCTCAATCAATTTGCTCTTTCAGGAAGGCCATCTTTAACCGTGTGTCTCTAGGGCTACACTGCAATTTACTGGAGATCTCTTCTCTTCTGAGGTAAGTATACGTGTGACGTCTCGCTTAGAGCAAACAGTTGGGCCCCTTGCTCCACCTGTAGCTCGTCTCCACTGCCTGTGGATCCGCCGTATTTAACTCAAATATATACATTCCATGCCACCGCCCTTAAATGCGTACACTCCACAAAATCACAAAAGGTCACATCGTATCCAGGCCCTGCCACGGGCACGTACCTGAATGTCAATAACCGAATACGCATTTAAAACCCGTCAGTGATATCACAAACTCCCGGTAATCACACACATCACCCTCAACGAGCGAGCACACCCCTCGGCAACAAAATCAAATTCCCATATGATCCCACTAAGCTCCTTACAAGCAATAAACAATTAAGATTCCACAGCAGCCCTCAGCCGTCCAGGAGCACACCAACCCGCACAGACGCCCCCCGTCGCCGTGCCGCCCAGCAGAAGCCATCGAAATAATAAAAACGATCCGGATCCGGCACACAGAAGAAAGCATTTTAAATGCGCGACATTTATTTTTACTGCTCGGGGAAGATTTGATGCCAGTTAAACGGTACAGCCCGTAACCCGATGTCGTCAAGGGGTGCCTGGGGAACGCCACCCCGTTCGAGCACATGTGCCGTTGTCTTGGATTCATCTTGTTCTGACATTCACACGTATCAGACGTCTCCCTCGTGTCAGAGCGTATCATATCCTTTGCTGCTGCTGTGCCAACCACCCCCACCCGCCGGAGATAAACATACGAAAACACTTAACGGTTAACCGAGGCACATTTTTATTTTGCCCCCCCGCCCCCCGTTCCTCTACGGGTGAAGTTGGTGCTGCTTTTATTCTTTTAACTGTTTTGTTGAGCTCACCATTGTTATCGACTGTGAGTTGTGATGGAGCCTGGCGGGGAGGGTGCCACAGTGGATGTTTGTCTAGGCCGGTTGCTTGTCCTTCTAGTGTATTAAACAATCATGCGAAACTTCCTGCTCCAAGGAGGGAAAATATATGTGAATTGTATTTGCTTGGGGCGGGTTGCAGGGTGGTGTTTTTTTTTTTTTGCTGTTACATTTTTTAAAGCATCGTCCTTCAGTGTATAGCGGCACCCTTGGGGCGGTTTCCGGACTACAATGTGTGTGTTGTTCTTTCGTTGTTCACTTCTGGTTTCTCGGGCATTTTTTTGCTGCTGCTATGCCGCTCAGAGTTCGTGTTTTGGGGTCGTGTGTGGGATCATGAAAGGGGTGACGATGTCAATTCCTATTGAAGGATATTAGCAGGTGGTTAACAATGTAAACTGTGTTCATTTTGCGGCTGCTTATGCTGTGAGGAGTACCCGCAGAAGCGATTTAAGGGTCAGTTGGGAGGTTTTCAGTTTTTTTGTTGGTCGGTTATCGACAAGGCGAATGGGTCTGGTTATCTGAGGAGCTTGTGTGTGTTGATGGAATAAATTAGGCAAGAGTGGATGGGATATAATTGCACGAGAGGATAGTTTAAAGTTCCCTTAAACCGAAGTTTACAGCGCGGTATTCGGTTCAGTTTTCTGATGTCGAAGATGTTGTGGCAAAGTAGCTATTAGTGGTTGAAAAAATTAAATATTTTTGTTCAGCATCTTGTATTGATGTTAAGATCGTCATCATCTTTTGACCCGCATGATCCTCCGGCATCGACCCTAACTCATCAGGAGTTATGTCCAAGCACAACCAGGCGTGTTTTTGGACATGGTTCAACCACCTCGTTCTGGGTCCACCAAGCGGTCGCATACCTGTTGGAATCGCATTCAAGGCCCGCCTCGGAATTATGAGGTCGTGATTATGAGGACATTCGTGCTACGTGACCAAACCATCGAAGCATAGCCATTTCCGTTCGAAGAAGCAGCTGCTCTACATTGAGTTCCTCGGGTACTGCCGTGATTCTCACTCTATCCCGCCGACTCTTATTCTTTCGGTCATTACCCAAATTTCATGACCATAGGTGAGAGTTGGAACAAATACTGAATTGAAAAACGGTAACTTGGCTTTGACAACAAGCTCAGCCTTCCTGATTACAGATGTTTCAAGCTGTTTCAAAATTGCCAATACTACATGAAAGCTCAGCATTACTCCTCTCATCACTTGTGAAAAAGTCCTCGAGACACTTGAACTTCTCCTCCTGCTTCAATGGGACTCCACTAACATGCAGAGTGCACTGCACAGGCGTTCTGAAAATTACCATAACCTCTGATTTGTCTACGTTAACCTTCATCCCAGCATCTGCACATACGGAAAAAAATCTATGGAGTGCGCGCTGGAGTTCCATTTGGGAGGATGTGAGGATAACTAAGTGTAAGTCATCAACTCTCCCAATGTGAAAAATTCCTGGCCTCGTCTGTCCCAGTCCAGTCCATATATATAATGAAAAGGAGACAAGACGCACCCTTGGCGAAGTCCAACGCCCACGGGGAAAGGTGTTGATTTAGCACAGCTGCTACAGTTTGTGTATATAGACTGAATGGCCCTCAAAAGATGACCATCAATCCAGTACTCCTGCAGAACACTCCAGAGTTTACGTCGAGTAACTCGGTCGTATGCCTTTCGCAAATCTACAAAACAGCTCTAAATCGGCTTGGCATACTCCCCAGTCATCTCGAGTACCATTCTTAGAGTGAAAAGTTGAACTTCTGCCGGGACGAAAGCCGCACTGTTCATCCGCCATCCTGGACTCGATCATAGCTCTAGAACGCGTCTCCAACAACTTAGTGCAGAGTTTCCCCGGGATACTTAAAAGAGACATGCCCTTGTAGATGGAGCAATCTCTTTTGTCCCCTTTTTTTTGAAAAGAAGCGTTCCCAGGCCACCTCAATGATACGACTATTCTCCGCCCCACTCAAGACTACGGGTCCACCACCCGCAGGGCCCTGTTCGGGATTGAACAGCTCAGAAAAGTGATTAGACTCATTCGATGATGTTGTTGATGATGATGTTGAATTTCCTTCCTCTGAGGCGGCGAATGGTTTGTTTTTTGGTAATTTGCATGTCTTCGCGTCTTAGTGTACCGGAATCGTTAAGATTAATTGCAATTTTTGATGGTGCGGTAGGTATACCAATTGATAATGTGCTACCTCTGCAAAGAATGCTTCTGATAAACAAAACCAAACTAATTTTGATACAATGTTTCTCCTGCGACAGCAATGGCAGGACAGAGCTGCTGTTAACTGTGTCATCCAACAAGAGGTGTAACATTTCGTCATCGTGTGTAGACAATCCTCACGACCCACAAGTTATTTACTCCACGTAATCTCGTTTTGAGCAAAATGCTAACAAATTGCAATAAACCTGCTAAACAGATCTTAAGCAGTCATCTCTGATCCGTTGCCTTTTCTGTAATACGCTTGACTGCGGGTGCACAGATAGGGAAGCCCTAGCAAGGACCAACCAGCCCTAGCAAGGACCAACCAGCCTATGTTTGATAGAACACTCTGGAGTGACTGTCATAAAGAGAGATACTGGATCAATATAATCTGTGGCCTTGTTCACTAGATCTGCGACACAAGTCACTTTGATGAGCTTTATGCCGACAAGGGATTGAATCAGACTACAGTGCGCTCTTTGAAGTCAAAACGAAGTATTGTACTGCTTTTGCCACTGCCACTCAGTCAATCAAATTACCAGCAACATGTGCTGTTAAACACACTCTCTCAATGCTGTCCTTGAGAAAATGTCACCTCTGACACACTAGCACCCTCGACAAATGTAAAAATGATTTACAACACACTCCAGTGGGCGGCACACCCACACCTGCACACTCCCGTCCGTTGAACGATAATTTGATCAATTGACATTCCGGGGTGAAGTGGCTTATCTGCTAAAATCTGCACTAGATAGACATTTATTATTTAAGGGGGCGAGGTCGCACCCCCACAGATGACTTATGGTAGCGGTAAATGAACCACTCCACGGCAGCTACCAACTGAGACCCACTGTGAGCCAGTCGTGTGATAAGGCCTCGCACTGGATGAGAATATGTGTGCTCATGTCCACTTGTCCCAAGCGGATTCCTCGACGGGACCATAAATCTTTATCGAAGCTGTCATTATTGATTTCGACTCTGGTACCTTGGGAGCGCACACCGAGCCGGGCAGCTGCTGGTGTGACTGTTGGTTGGTCCGGCCGGCAGTCGAACTCTGCGTGGAGTGGACTTTTAACATCATCTAGTGGAAAATAGTTTCGGAGATAATAAAGTAATTTCTGGTCACTTGCCCACCCACCGATGGCCGCCACCCCCACAGCGGCACCCTCACTGCGTGCGTGGCGAGATATCACCAGGCGCTATCCTGTGTCGGAATGGAATTATTTTCGTCCAGATTGCCGGCCTCGTAAATCACTCGTATGTTGTCATAAATATTAAAACATCTTATCTGCGAGCAGGGAGGCAGGACTTAGTTGCATGTGTGTACGACTAGTTGTGGTGAATTATGACGGCCGGGCGGGGGGGAGGAGGAAGCTTGCTTCGGAGGCAACTTCGTTAATTATTTATGTGGGTTCGCTGGCTCAAGTTCGGGGAGCTAGTAACTCACTCCCAAGACCGCAGGAAGTTGAGAGCAGTTCAACTGCTGGATGTGATCGGGTTCCATGATATATGGGACCGATTGGCTGATGTGATAGGGGCCGCTCTTGGACATGTGATTAGACGTGTTCCTATCATGCATTCATTCGCACGATGGGATGGGGTGGTATAATTTATTTGTCATCACAAAGGACAGGGATTAGGCATGAAGTTTGTTTATTTTCGGGGTGAGACTCTGTGATAGTGACTCTCTGTGTGTACAGATTACGTTTTTGGGAATGATACAATGTTTGCTTTATTTCTTTTGATGGATTCGTTTCGTTTATAGAATTTAAGAGGACTGCTATACTGCTACAACTTTGTGCCCTTCGTCTGTGAACTTGCACAACGAAGTAAGGCGAAACAAAAAAACCTCTTGTACTATTAGACTCTGTTGCTAGTCTTTGTTAGATAGGAGTGACTTTCACGGCAAAACCCATGACGAATCTGGACCATTGGGTTTATTAGGCTGCCGCAAAACTGAAGCTCGACTCAGCGTTACGTCTGTTCCTAACTCAGTAACCTGCTAGTCGCAATCATAAGCTAACCTGGCATAAGTAGATAGGTAGGTATTTAGGTGCCCTGTCTGCTTAAGGCTGTTTTAACGTGTTGGGTCTATTGCACCCTTATTTCAGATGGCTTTCCACATATGATTCTTAGGAGATTTTTCAGTTCCACGCCGCTCAACTTCTCCAGCTCTACGAAGATGTGCTTCCTTAGGAACTGCCTCCTTTTCTTTTTTGCTAGGGCTGGGCATTCACAGAGCAGATGCAGGTTAGATTTCTCATCCAGGCTTAACATGGACCCAAGTCGTTGGTCTAAGTAAGTCGCGGCAGGATGCAACAAGGTACACATTCCTCTCTTCAAGGCAAACAAACAGTAAGCGGCATACACTCGATGGGCGGCTTGAGTCCATAGTATAGTCTTTATAAGGCGAACTCAGCCTTGAGACTCAAAACACTCCGACTGTGGTTCGAACTCAACATCGGCCACTCAACCATTCTTAAAGAATTCAGCTTCCTTCCTTATGACACTGACCGCCTTCTACCCCAGGCCATTTTCGAGAAGAAATTCTCTATCAGCATTCCCTCCAGATCGGATTGGATGTCTGATAGACACAAGTTGGATGATCCTCTGCGCATTTCACAGACGGATTGAAGGCTAACGAAACGAAGATTACGAAGATCTCAAAATTGTTATCTCCTTGAAGCTCCCTGATCATTTTAGCGTCTTTCAAGCAGAAACCATCGCGATTAAAGAGACGTTGTCATGGCTCAAAAACAACGTGATGTCAAAGAGGGATATCACCATCTGTTCGGACAGTCAGGCCGCAATCAAATCCCTGGACAATGTCATGTTCAACTCAACCCTTAATTGGAGGCTGTCTCTTAACGAGATAGCCGAGCATTTCAACATACACCTCATGTGGGTGCCAGGACATTGTGACATACCAGGCAACTGCAAAGGTGTGGTACAACCTCCTCCCTATCAATAAAAGAGGTACCACCTTCCATGCCGATCGCTACAGCCTACCATCTTTTGAAGATACATACAATTAAGACCACCAATATGGTTAGAAGGCACCACCTGCCTTAAACAAAAAAAAATTTGCGATCACTTAACCTAAAACGGCCACTCAGTCTACTTAGACTCATCAGACCCTCATTAAGGACTCTCATAGGAGTCATAACCGGGTACTGTGCAATTGACACTCATGCTCGCAGGATGGGTGTCCCTTATAATGATTTCTGCAGGCGCTGCAGATGAAAGAACTGATGAACTAGCAAGAAAGGGGTGGTTATGCCAATAGCAGCAGATCAGAAGACACCCCACCCCCACTGAAAGCTATGAAATCGCGATTGATGACGATTGCGAAACACGATACAAACCGCAAATGGTCTGAACTGGACACTTGCAGGATATCGAAAGCGATCTGGCATATGCTATAAATCGAGGAAGGACTGGTTACCTCCCAAAGCTAGACAGGAAGGTTATCAGTAGAGTGATAGGGTTGCTAACTGGCCACTGTCTTATAGGCAGCCATGCCAGAAGACTTGGGGCGCCTTATAGCGACTTCTGCAGAAGCTGTATGGATGAAGAAGAAGAGGAAACAATATTTTACTACCTCGGAACATGCCCTGCACTTGTGGAAACAGGAAGAAGACTACTAGGCAACCTTGAGGATCTGAGTAACATTGATCCAAAGGACGACTTACTACAATTTCTTAAAGCCTATAAATGGCTATAAAAGAGGTCAGAAGATATCACACATGGCCAACAAATCCCAAGAGGGAATAGCTACAAGGTCAAAGGGTAAATGAGTTTTGGACACAAAGCCGAACGTGACAGCACAATGGACATCCGGTCCATCCGGTCTAAGTTAGCATAACTTCCATATCAGTCATGCAGTCACCCTACCTACCTAGCGTATATAAGGAGTTACCGTATCCCTGAGTTGTGTCAAGTCGTATGATCGCGGCGGCCAATTGATGAACGCTCGCCGTGTGAGGACCCAGTTGCAAAAGTCCCCCCGAACTACAGCTCCGATATATCGATGTTGTCGAGCTCTGACCACTGCACTGTGGCGTTTTATCGATCTCTGGTTGGTGGCTTAATGCTGAAAAGAGTGAACTCACACTTGAGTGGATATTGTTGTCTTGCTGAAGAGGAGGGGAAAACCAACTGGATACGGTTTAGGTATGAGCTAGAAACTCGCATCGAACCTCTCCCTAGGCTCAGAACTAGACGGAAGGTTGAGAAGGCAGTTCAAGATCTGAACAATGCCCTCACCAAATGTTACGAATTGACATGTCCAGCCAGCAATACCCTCTGCAGATCACCTGTCCCCTGGGAGAACGCGGAACTGCAGAGTATTCGTAAGGAAACCAGAAAACTTCTTAAGAGGTCCCTAAAGACCAATTCAGAGGAGGACTGGAACATGTACGGATCGAAGAAACAAAAAGAATATAAGAGCCTAATTCGGTTATCGAAAAGTGCCTTTTATAGAGATTTCCGTGGAAAGATTGAAACACTCAGTGAAAAAAGAAGACTGGTCAAAGTCCTTAAGAAAGACAAACCAATCAGACTGGAAACACTCAGGAAACACTCAGGAAACCCGATGGTAACTACACTCAGTCAAGAACTGAGACTCTCAGTCTCATGCTTGAGACTCATATTCAAGGAAACCAAGTCATAACCGGCTCACAACTATCTCCTATCCCGGGAACTGGAAATGAGCTGATAAACATCACACGCCGAGGCTGGCATGTGTCATCACTCGTGGTAACGGACGAGGCTATCAAGTACGCAGTGGCGTCCTTTGATGGTTTCAAGTCACCAGTTACCGATGGCATATATCCAACTTTGCTGCAAATGGCATCGACCCGTTACAACCGGTTCTGAAAAGAATTTTCACTGCCAGTCTAGCGCTGGCATATATCCCGACAGTTAAGGTAGCCCTAAAAAAATCGGTAAGGGGGACTACTCACTCGCCAAGAGCTTCAGACCGATCAGTTTAACATCCTTCCTGCTGAAAAGCATGGAAAGACTGGTAGAGCTACATGTGCGCAAAACTGCTTTGCAAATCCTGTCTCAGATGCAACATGCTTATCAGCGCGGAAAATCCTGCGAGCCTGCACTTCAAAATCTAGTTCGCAGAATTGAATGTGCACTCGATGGGAAAGAATACGCTTTGAGCATCTTCATCTGCTTTTGACTATGCGACTTTTGATGCCATGTGTAACTCGGCCAGAGAACATGGTGTAGAGGAATCATAAGTGTTGTGGATCAAAGCAATGCTAATGAAAAGAACTATAATTGCGGATGCGGACTGTGGCAGGGGTAAAAAGAGGCTGTCCTCAGGGTGGCGTCCTATCTCCTCTGCTATGGTGCATGCTGGTTGACTCTCTGTTTGACGCCTTAAATAGCTCTAATGTCTACGCCCAGGCATATGTGGATGATGTAGCTGTACTGTCTGTCGGATAGTGCCTAGCGGCTGTTTGTTCAAAAGCACAGGCGGCTCTAGACTTGATCGACAATTGGTGTACTAGAAATGGGCTTTCAGTTAACCCTCTTAAAGCGGAGGTTGTTCTCTTCACGAGGAGGAGAAAGTTGACTGGTCTGAGTCAACTAGTACTAAAATGTGTCACCATCCGCTTTTCCGATGAAGCTAAATATCTAGGTGTTATCTTGGATAGAAAACTTCTCTGGAAAAAAACACATTGAATCGAAAACCACCAAGCCGCTGTTAGTTTTCTGGCAGTGATAGAAAATTTTCGGCAAATCATGGAGTCACCCAAAAGATCCTTTTGGATCTACATGGCTCTTCTATCATATGCATCGGTCGTTGGGTGGAATAAGCTTTCGCGTAAATACGTAACTGCTGCTTTCACTAAGCTTCAAAGAACGGTTTGTCTGTGCTGCATAGGGGCCTTCCCTAGCACGCCCGGCTCTGCTCTTTATGTACTTCTGAATCTCAACCCTTGATATCCACATCATGGGGTGCACTCTCAAGGCCATCTTCCGTTTAAAAATAAGTGGTCTTTGGTACAACTCGCACTGGAGTTTCGATGACCTTGCGCATCGCATTTCTTTTGACCACAGCCTCATGGATATGCCTTCTCACGCAAGGACACCAGCAATCCAGCAACGACGCACGCACATACAAAGTCGACTTTCCCTGCACTCAGGACTGGCTCTGGCCAGAATATGAGCCAGGAAAAGAATGTAGTCGAATCTTCACGGATGGCTTCATGACCAATGAAGGGTCTGGCGCTGGTGCTTTCGTGGAGAGCGACAACATTAGACTGCACACCTCGTTAGGTAAATTTGCGTCGGTCTTTCAAGCGGAAACCTATGCGATCCTAATGGCCACGAACTATATTGTGAGGAACAGGTGGAATTGGCGAAGTATTTGTTTCTGTAGCGACAACCAAGCTGTGCTTAAGGCCCTACTCAACCCTTTAACCAATAAACCAGGATAGTCCAGAATGCAAGTCTTCTCTAAATTGGACCGGGCCACAACGGGATCACGGGAAATGAGATCGCCGATGAACTTGCTAGACAAGGATCAGAGGAGACACTCTTAGGACTCGAACCTGCGTTGGGATTACACGCGTCCAAACAACATAAACGTGTTTGGCCTAAGCGATGAAACTCTCTGCGACGCCTGTGAGGAAGGCGACGACACTGCAGAACACTTCCTCTGCAACTGTCCCGCCTTTGCTCGAATCAGGTGGCAGTTATTTGGTGCTGATGAGGTGAGAGCCGATGATTAAATGTAGGTTACTACCTGGTAGTACACTGGTACAGTTTTTGAGTCTGAGTGCTCCAGTGTAGTGTTAAAAAAACCTCCGCCAAAATTTCTCGACTCTTCTAACAATACCTCGTCCGATTCCGACAATATGTTTTTTTCGGAACCTGCTCCAATTAACCCACGGCCCTGGTTACCGTCCAGATGGCCACGATGAATTCGCGTCATGAAATCTCCAAGCAATCACTCAACACAACCCATTCCTGGCCCAATCCCCGGCCATAACCTTAAAAATAAAAATTCATTCACTTACCGCGCATTCTCTTTGTTAAGCGTGATAAATTTATGAAAATTGCAAAATATGTTTCCCCTGTAGCCAGCAGCCCCCGCCCAAGGTGGCATGTCATTATTGTCGGTTTATTCAAATGCTTGGCAATTTTTAAAGTGCGTGTTGTGCGGGCTTTTATTGCCGTCGGGACGACTTATGCATAAAATAACAATTCAGGAAGTGATAGAAAACGGAAAAGAATACGAATGCCAACACAACTGACACCTTCCTGTGGCACATGACATGACACCCACCACTGCCGCCACAGCCACAGTAACCGCACGGACTGCGTAACGCGTCATGTCTCATAAACATTTACGACCTTTCACTTGGCAGTGTGGCGCGATGCTCTAATGTTCTTGCAAAATGTCATTTTTTTTTCCACGAAGAGTGAGAGGAATTATCATTTTTCTATGCGGCAATAACTGCCAAATGTCCCGGCGAACTCGCATTAGCAGAAAGGGTGTCGGGGCGTCGTCGGTTGATGGCTGATGGGTGATGGGTGGCGGCTGGTGAGCCCTTAGAGAGCTGCCAGTTGGTGATGTGTCTGCAGACGGCAGACTCCGAGTCCAATCCAATATTCTTTGCGGAGAGGAGATACGCTCGTACTTGGCATTCAATTGATTGCCAGGAATCGATATTGACTTGGAGACTTTCTGTGTGCGGCGGAGTATCTTCCGAGTCCGGGACTCTGCGACTGTGCGACTGTGGGACTGTGGGACTGTGGGACCCGACTCGCAGGCACTTGATGAGTATTTATTTGTTCCTCGAGGAGTTGGAATGCAGAAGAAGGATTACAATCGTTTGTAATTGATTTCGTGATGGAAGTTTTAATTACTCGGGCTGGTTTGCTCCGGCTGACTGGTGCTCTGCTCTCTGGCTGTGCCATCAGAGGAGGTAGCATGAATTCACTTATCAAACGGATGGCAATGCAATCGATATCCTTTGCAGACAAAGTACTGATTACTGGCCTTGTGATGGCAGTGCATGATGGGAAGGCGGGGGAGGGAGGTTAGTCTCAATCAGTCTTGTGGTTGTAGTGCCATTCCTCGTTTGAATGGCAGCTCGCTGAAGAGGTTTACTTTGAATTTCTCAGTGCGCTCAGTTGTTCTAACAGTTACTGCATGTTGAAAGTTTTCAAACATTAAACAGAGTCAGTGCCATTCTGTGAGTCAACATCGTCCGGCTTTTAGCTTTAGGTTGGTTGTCGCTTGAGTGTCTTGTGATGAGGCACACTGTGCATATGCAGTTGCTGGAACAAATGACTTCCAGCTGGTTAGATAGAGATAAAGAGCCACAAGTACATATGAAGATCGGCTTCTCAACTTCCTCGAATGTCACAGGGTTTCGAAAACCATATGAAGCGAACGCAAAGCCGTGTTAGCAAGATACTAGCGCAGTTTGCGGTGTTGCCACATCCAACTTCCACTAAAGATGATTAGATCTGAGGGAGAGGGAGACTTGAAGATAGGATATACTTGATGAATATGTGTTCTTGAACTGTTCATAACACGGTGCGATGAGGACCTATTCCGGGCTACGAAGTAAAGGCCAGTATCCTGGAGCTTACAGAAAATAGGTGGCACTTTCTAGTCGCCCGAGCACGGACGTGGCTCTAACACTCAATTGCCTCTTGAGCCCACAGAAGCAGCAGTTGACAGAGAGTTAAGTGATCTCTCCAGATACTCAGTCTCGACTGCGACTCTACTACAACTTGTTTATTTTCGTCCGGGCAGGCTTCTGTCCGAACCTCATAAGCTTTCAGACATCATTCCTGGCGTAGCAAATCTCCATCTACTCGATCGCGAGCTTCTCATCCTCTTTCTTTTTCCTCCTGAGAAACCGGGTCTCTTTTCTTAGTCTGTGTTCGTTGAGCTTATAAACAGCTCTCGTTGTTCGTTGCAGCTTTGCCTTGTCGGCTTCCTGCTTCGCTGCATGTGCGCGTCTGTACTCGTTGTCAAGCCATGGATATTTCCTGGATGGTGTCGTGGCAGCTTTTTTGATGGATTCTCTTTTGATTGATGTCATTTCTAGGAGACCATAGAAGCTGTTTTCAACTTCGTTTTCTGTCAGGCCGTGAGCGCAAATCAGGCTGATGATCCCGAATTTAGCCTTGTTAGGATTGTTGTAAGGTGCTTGCTTTTATATGCAAAGTATATTTAGGTCCTCGGGAGTTTTTTTTTGGTTAAAGATTTCATGTCGAAAAATTAAATCACCCCGCAATATTTTCTGGATACTAACCACTGTCCATAAAGTGCTCTGGACACAATGGTAGCGGTTGTCGAAAGTCTGAGCTAAAAATCATTACCTTCAGTGTATCCCATTAGATTAATACACGTACCACAACATCACCACAGGTGTACAGAAGTTGGGCCTAGTTGGGCAGCTGTGGCAGTTGGAAGATGATCTAGAAAAAAACTAGTGTCGAGAAATTAATGCGGTTTCGCAGACCCAATCCGCATTAAGTTTCTGTACACTAGCCGGTCCACCTACGACCTCTGTCTGTACACCTGTGCTTATGTGTTTCGACGTGTATTATTTGAATCCAAAGGCTGAAGTGCATCCGACGACATCGAATTTTTCACCTAAAAAATCCACAGTGTGTAGTAAGGATTTTTCAGCCGTTTCATGGCTCATCTTCCAACTGCCACAGCGGCCCAACTAGGCGTACCTACGCACACACAGTCTTTGAACGTGTCGCTCCAGTTGCCCTCAGCGAACACCTGAATTTCACCAACTCCAAGTAGTCAACCAGTCGAAGAAATATGAAAACAAAAAATCGTTGGACACGCCCGTTAAAGCATCCAGAAGCCCTGCAAACCATAAGGTCCCCTCTCTCTCTCTCAGAAGAAATTTGTCAAATTACCTAATCACCAAGCATTATGCCCTCCTCCTCGCTCCCTTCTGTTCATCCAGAATTCCATTTAAAAAAGGTCAACTTCATGGCATAATTGTTTGGTAAGACCTCCCGCAGGATAATTACAAGATGATCCTTGTAATTTCTTTTCTTTCCGTTTCCTCTGCCTCCGCCGATTGAGAAAAAAGTCCGCACAACGAAATTACGTGATTCCTTACAAAACATCTGCGAACTGAAAAACTGATAGCAGCACCCTCGCCCCGCCAATGCGGTGATAGCCTCTCTCGCGCTGTTGGCCATTTATCATTGTTGAGTCGTTCTTAACGGGCGTCTAATTACTAATTAAGGTTGACATGTGGTGCCGAAACCGCGTGCTGGCCACCGTTGCCACCGCCATCAACGCCAACACCGTCGCTTATTAGTCAACCAACAACACTACAAAACCAGAAAGGTCCTTGAAAGGCTGAAAGGTGGTTGCTGGGTTTGCGTGAGGGTGAGCTGTCGGTAGTGGGCCCTGGATAAGCTGGCATGCACAAAAAAAAAAAAACAACAACACAAAAGGACTCGCGGTGAATTGGAGAAACATGACACCGCCACTTAATTTACAATTCATTTGGTTGGCGGGCTTAATTGGCGGTCGGGACTGCTCGCGCCTGCTTGGCTGTTGGGCCTTGTATCAGTCAAATGATTTAATGACGTTATTTGTCTTAAAGAGAGAGGAAAAAAAAAGCAGGGATTTTTTTTCGGCGATTTGAAAGATGAACGATTAATTGGAGAAAAGGGTTGAAGTCGGCTTTAATGGATAATTGCTAGGAATGGAAAGGTGTACTGGGAGTCTGTGGTTGGACTCGGTGCAGGTTGATTGGATAGGTCAAGCGATCTTAAGAAGGCACTCTGGTTGATATATGCAGGAAAACGACCAAACACCGAACGGATAAAATATGGGGATATGCAAATTTGGTGGCAGCTCGCCACCAGTCAGTATACCAAGTCGCGTTGCATACAGGCCCACTTCGGGGCGCCTTTTGACAGCCTCTACTAGAATCGTTGTAAAGAGAACCAATGCATGAAACGACCGCTAATGTCATCGACGCAACTAGTCTAGTCAGTAGTTTGCAGCAGTGCGAAACCCATAAACAACTGTCATGGCAGATCTTATTAATCTCGGGAAAAAAAACATGAAAGGATGTGAAATGCGAGACCATAGTACACTCTCTGAGCTGATAACCAAGTGGAAAAGTCTCTCATGTACTACAAGGTGACCCTATTGCGCAAGCCAATTTATAAAAGTTGCATTTACTGTAACCATGTACCTCATTCTTTGAGGTGACTCGGCCTTCGATACCGAAGATTTTAGATGAATCAGCCACCAGCCTAAGCCAAAACCTAACTAGACCCAGCCTTCGTCCGGCCAATCCTCACTAATGAGCCTATAGTTTAGTGACGGGTCCTTAGAAAATAATTGTGAAGATCAACAATATACAAAGAATGGCAGACATAGTTACAACAAGCTCAATACAGAAGAAAGAGCAAGGAAGGCCAACATGGCCTTATACATGAGCAAGAAAAACTGCGGTCTCCAATCTTACATGACACAGTAGCTCTTTACATCTGTCATCCTCTTATACGGCTTGGTAGTGTGCTGGCCCATACTTAACGTCGCTACCCACCTCAACAAATTAAGGAAGGTACAGAGAAAAGCCTGTACCTACATCAGTGGAGCACTTAGAACTACTTCCACTGATGCACTAGAGACTCTCCTAAACCTTAGCCCCTTGATATCTTTGGTAAGCAAATAGCAACCACCTGCGCAGTTCGTCTACATGCATGCTCTCAATGGTACGACCTCATTATTGGACATGCCACAATTCTACACGAGCAAAATCTTACTTACTACAACTTCGAAACCCTGATTCCAGACAGAGACCTGTGGTGTGGCGGCATCATTTCCTTTGATGAAGCCATTTACTTCTACGCAGACGAATCCAAGACGGATGATGGAGTAGGAAGCGGCGATCTAAACCTGAACAAATTCCTTCGTCTACTCAATCACTGCAGCGTCTTCCAAGCGGAAATAATGGCGATTAGCGAAGCCCTGTCCTGACTAAGATGGAACGTGATATGCGCCTGCGGTATCTGCATTTTCACAGATAGTCAATCAGCAATTAAATCCCTGGCATCGTTCTCTATAAACTTTAAATTAGTAATCTCTGAACGAGATTTCCGAACAGTTCCTGAGTGCCAGGAGACATCCCGGGAAACTGCAAAGCTGATGAACTCGCTAAACGCGCCACTGGACTGACAGTTGAAGATGATAATGTTGTATATGGTGTCCCACAGGGATCAAAACTGGGCGCTCTCCTAATTATTATCTACGCCAATGATCTGATGTCAGTGCTGAAATATGGTACGGGATACGCCTACGCGGACGACACAGCGGTTGTAATTAGCCATAGGAATGTAATTGAAGCTGCAAGCTTATTACAAATAGAACTTAATGAAATCACAGCTTGGTGTCACAACCATGGACTAATTATTAACGCTCTGACGACAAAGGTAATGCATATTCGTCCGTCGCAGATCCCACAAACTAAAATCAAGATTAAAATGCATGACATAGAATGTCTGCAAAGAAACGGATGAAAATGATAGATGCAACAGATACAAGTATCTTGGACTCACCGTTGACTACATCTTTAAATGGAGTTACCACATACGAGAACTCAAAACTAAATTGTGCCAATCCGCTGACGCACTCTTCCATCTAAAAAATGTCTGCACACCCGAAATCATTAAACAATGCTATTATGATTTAGTCGAATCACATCCGAGGTGTGTCATATCGGCGTGGGGACGAGCGCCCCAAATGCAATCACTACAAAAAACGCATATGAGACTGCAAAGAATAATACAGAATCGAAGACTCAACCCTGCAGTCTAAGACCTGAATAATATTTTGAATATCCAACAGATTTATTATTTGGAAATTCTTGCGCACTTCTACGACGACGATACATACATAACGCTGACGCAACAGACAGTAAATACAAGGAAAAGAAAACAGCAGTTCTGCGAATTACCGAGATATTGGAACGAGTTCAACAATTAACGAACTTCTCAGAGAATTTCGCTACCTAACAAAAAATGAAATTTTAAAAAAAGTTAAGGAAAGTTATCTTCTCTCCAGAATCTAATCCATTTGTTTTTTTTTTTTTTGCAAAGTAAATTATTATGTTTTTGTTCTCTTTTTTATTGTATGACCGATACTTAACTTAACATAATGTCTATAATTGCAACCAGTCGCCTGCAGACAAGCCTTTGCAGATAACAAAACTATGTTAACAAACGAAATGATGCATTAAAAAAAAGAAGTGATAGTATCTCTTGTAACACAGGTACTCCTATACCTGCTTTTAAGTTACAGCTCAATAATCTCTACTCAAAGGATATCAACGCCATATGGTCAGCAGGCATCACTTTTCGAATCTGGCCTAATCTTGTCAAAACAAATCTGGCCTAATCTTGATCCTAAAACATCAAGTAATCTTATCCCCCTAAATTAGCACCTCAATGGGAATAATTACCGGACACTGCCCACTAGGCATTCACGCAAAAAGACTAGGTATATTTCTCAATGTCTTCTGCATAGGCTGCCGAGACGAAGAAGAGGAGGAAAACACCCAACACATAATTTGCAATTGTCCTGCTCATGCCTCAATCAGGAAAGCCACCATAGGCTCCTACTTCTTCGACAGTCTAAACGACCAGTCAGACCGAATACCAGTCAAGGCGCTGAGAAAACCGACTGGCTGCCATAAACTACGGAAACCCTCTTTACCCTTTTGGAACACCCGGTGCAATAGGACTGCTTTGGCCTAAGTGCATTAATGCCCCTACCTACCTACCAACCTACCTGTCAACAACTCCAAAGTACATATTAAGATTGATCAGGAGCTACTTTACCGATAGGTTGCTCCTTCACGACTCCGACGACGGGACGAAATTGTATAAAATTACAGGGGGCGTGCCCCAAGGATCAGTGTTATGTCCTTTACTGTGGAACGTGATGTATGATGACATTCAACGGCTTGCAGTCCCCAGGGAAGCCACGATTGTTGGTTTCGCGGACGATATTGCTGTTGCAGTCGTGGCGAAACGACTTGAAGAAATCGAGCTGTATTGCAACGAAGCAATAGCACTGATAAAGAACTGACTACGCGATATGAGCTTAGACCTCGCGAATCATAAAACGGAATGCGTGCTCATCACGAGTAGCTAGAGACGATAACGATACAAATCGGAGAACACGACATTATTTCCTGCCCATTTATAAAATACCTGGGAGTGACAATTGATGCACGGCTTAATTTCAAGCATCACCTAGCATATTCTTGCGAGAAATCGTCGAAAGCGATAGGCGCTCTTTCGAGACCCATGTCGAATATCGGCGGTCCGAAGCAAGGTAAACGATTAATGCTTGCCAGAGTTGTAGCCTCCATACAGCTGTACGGGGCACAAATATGCTCTGATGTCGCGAATAAAACATCGCACACGAAAGGAATCAAATCTGTATACAGATCATGTTCACTGAGAGTTAGCAGTGCATATTGAACGGTATCCCACGACGCGATATTGGTACTATCCTCTATAGTACCAATCGATATCCTAGCCTTAGAAGCTAGGCGACTCTATGACAATCGCGTGCAAATCGCTCCAACCGTAAATCTAGTGAAGAAACTCGAAAGAAGCCGCAGTGTAGAAACGTGGCAACAACGATGGAACGAGCCCCAAAAAGGGGGATGGACGACTAATCCCAAGGATTGAAAATTGTGTAAATCGAAAACACGGCGAGCTAAATTACTATCTTACACAGTTCTTGACTGGTCACGGTTGTTTCCGGGAATATCTTTACAAGCGAAACCGTGATTCGAGTCCATCATGTCCTCGCTGCCTAAGCACTGTAGAGAACGTGGTGCACGTTTTCTTCGAATGCACTTGGTATGCAAACGAAAGAGCTATATTGCGCGAAGAATTTGGTGTACGGCCAACACCAGAAAACATGTTTAAATAAATGTTATAATCCCAAGAACTTTGGGCTGTTGTGCACAATGCAGCAGTACGATAATGTGCGATCTAAACAATTTCGAACGGCAGCGAAACACGCATTCGCCAAACACTCCTTAACGAAGCAAAAGGCTCGAGTCCGTCCCTCGCGAAGTAATACTTAGTGATAGTTCCGCGGGAAAGATTCGGTAGGTGGTTTTGGTTAGTAGGAATCTGACACTACCGTCGGACCATTGGTGCCTATGCAAGGTTTCCGCATACCCAAGCCAAAAAAACCTACCTGCCAACCTATCTAGTTAGAACAGACGCAATAAGAAGAGGCCCTTCAGATATTCTTCATCTCATCATGCTGCATCATCTTCTACCTCGACCTTCACATTTAAAATATAGCAACGCACAGTGCGACCAGATGCAGAGGGTTTCAGCTGTGGAGCTCGAATGGCCACAGTTGCATCCGGGATTCGATTCCCACATATCTCATACGGCTTCGAACAGACAGACATTCCTCCTAAGTTCGATTTTTCAAACTATGTCATCCTGTCGTGTTCCTTCCTACTAGAGCAGTCTGACAGCAAGCCGATAGGCTTCACACTGGATGTGAGTGTACATATAAACAGGTTCAAGGAGGAATTGCGCTGTCGGCGGGGGAATTTACTCAGATACTCTGAGCATCTATACAGCCTACAGACTGGCATCTTCCAAGCGGAAATCCTCGCCATTAGGGAGGTGTGGCAATGCAAAGAATAGGTATCTCCGTTGCTAGGCAGTTTCATTCTTCATCCTTCATCCTGCAGTCGCGGAAAAGTTAAAAATAACAATAGTATGCGTTCCAAGACATTTTTGGTAACGACAAAGCCGACGAACTAGCCAAACAATAAGTTGCCCAGTCTCATATGATTGTATGCCCGTAAGGGGATCCAAGTGGATTTCTATAACCACTTGGACTACGAAGCGAAGTTCGCTAAGGAGAACATCTTCGAAGGAGTGGTTCAAGAACACAGTCTCCACAACACGACAAGACTCATTGACAACTTGAGACAGCACGTAATATTGTAAGGAGCCCCACGAGGTTCTCTCACAATCCACGCAGCAATCTGACAACCTTCGCATGGTCGGACCGCCAATCAAATTGACACAAAGCATTCGTCAACCTGCATGTGCAAGCATTTGGAAGGAAAAATGGATTATCTCAGCATTTCTTGGTAGCTGGATTCAGAGCTTGGCTGTCAAACTTCATGTAGCTGCGTTAGCCAATCTTCGACGCCTCATCACTGCCAGAGCTGACGAAATGGAACCACCAGCAAGAAGGCTGTAGTGTAGCGACGGATATGAGCAGAGAAAAAGAGGAGCCATAGGGATGACAGATTAACGGGCATGAACTCAACTCGAATCTGGCCAAAGACGACTTGCAAAGGACAGCCTGCATGACATCGTCTCCATCAGCAAAGTCAGACTCAAGAGTTTTGTGCAATCTTGTGATTGGAAGTAGGTAGGTAGGTAAAGTGATATGGATGTCATGCTCACTTAGACCATTCGGTCCATTGTGCTGTCACGTTCGGCTTTGTTTCCAAAACCTATACACCCTTTGAACTTGTAGTTCTTCCCCCTAGGGATTTGTATTCCTCTTGGGATTTGTTGGCCATGTGTGATTTCTTCTGACCTCTTTTATAGCCATTTAGAGGCTTTAAGAAATTGTAGTAAGTCCTTTGGATCAATATTACTCAGATTATCAAATTTGTTGAAGTAGTACTCCCCTAGTAGTCTTCTTCTTGTTTCCGCAAGTGCAGGACATATTCCGAGATAGTGTAATATTGTTTCATCTTCTTCTTCGTCCATACAGCTTCTGCAGAAGTTGTTATAAGGTGCCCCAAGTCTTCTGGCATGGCTGCTATAAGACCCCTATCACTCTACTAATAACCTTCATGTCTAGCCTTAGGAGGTGATCAGGTCTTCCTTGATTAAGCACAGGCCAGATCCCTATCGATATCCTGCAAGTATCCAGTTCAGACCATTTGCGCTTTGTATCGTTTTTCGCAATCGTCATCAATCGCGATTTTATTGTTTTCAGGGTGGGGGTGGGGTGTCTTCTGATCAGCTGTTATTGGCATACTCGCCCCCTTTCTTGCTAGTTCATCAGCTCTTTCATTGCCGGAATGGTGGGAAGTAAGCGATGTCGAAATCCCACAGTCGATGAGGGCAGTTGGTGATCCTTTTATCAGGGTCTTCATACGTGCATCGACTCCTACGCGCTTGAATCCTGTTGAAAGACAAACCAATTTCCACGGGTCACTGACAATTTAGAAGTCTGACAATATAGAAAGGCTTCTCAAACTTTGCCCCGCGGAGTCGACATAAAGCTGTCCCCAAGTCCCCTACACTTGTGATAAAACATTAGCCGCTCACAGTTGTTGTCGTTGAAGCTGGGCCCGGCTCAATTCCGGGCAGTTGAGCTTCAAATTGTATTCCCCAAGTCCTTCGAATTGTCTTCCTTTGAGAATAATTCGAAGGAATGCTTAAGAGACTAGCACTTTCAGTAACTTCCTCCCGTTCGCCTAGTTGCCGTTGCCCGCAAACTAAAACCACATAATCGTGGTGGCACTCTCAAGCACTTGTAACATTTGCAACCAATCCATTTAAAAGCACGTCCCCCCTCTCAGGATCGAGTTTAATTCACTTAAAAACACAAACGGCCACCCTCTACAGTGGCCATTAAATTCAGTTGCTCAGAGCGGCGTATAACTAACAAGTTCATAAAAATTGAAACTGCACTCCTTTCCCCCCCCCCCCCCCTCCCCGTCCCCAGTTCCACAAATGAACACAACCGAATTTTTCGTTTCTTTTAAGACTTCGGTCATCCTTAAGGACTCCACTTACCAACGCAATTCACGTTCACATTTGAGTTGATAACCGCCACCGATAGCGCTGGTCCTTGGTCCAGTCACTTATGACCGCCACAGAATTATTCGGGAAATTACCTCCTTTAACCTTGTGCCAGCAAGAGGTCAGGTGCAAAGGGATAACAACATCCACGTGCCCTCCCAAAAAAATAATCCACACAAAAGATGCTGGGAGGTGATGCCGATGTGAAACTTTCGCTTACTTTCGGTTTTATTGGCGGCACTACGCACAAAGAGATTACTCGCATAAGGGACCCCACCTGCGTTTAAGTGATTCCATCCAACTTCACATTGTTGCCCTTCGTTCTACTTTCGTCCCCCCCCTCCCCCTCCCCCAATAACACACACACACGCTCGCGCCCATGGACACACATCACTTGGCAGTGCTCCTTATCGAATTCAATTGAGCCGACACGTGAGATGCGAATGGAATTTCTTACCGCCACCCACCCCGTCGACGAACGTGCGCGGGATGTGCCTGAGTGTGTGTTGTGTTGCCGGGTACGAATGTTTGTTCGCAGGGATGAAGTGTTTTCGTAGAATGAAATGTGACACAAAATAAAGGGATATTTAATTGCCCTGCCCCAGCCCCTGTTGGCCGAGCAGACTCACCCTTAAATGGAGGAAAAAAGGACCAAATAATGGACAACATCTCATTAAGAACGTAACTCATCAATGATGCCAAGAGATATGTGTCCTTTGACAGGTTTTTGTTGTCTCTCGACGGTTGAGGGGAGGGAGGTGAACGAACCGCACGAAGCCGGCGGTGAATGGAGGAAAAGAAGACATTCATCAGGACGAATGTCCAATTCGAAGAAAGCAATTAAGGACATGAAAGGAAGCTTAGACGACTATCGACTACCGAATATATCCCGGACCCGGTCCGGCAGCTCCTTAATGTGTTGCGGTTAATGCGATGTCCATGAAGATGATAATGATAATGAGGTGGGTGGCGAATGAAAGGGGGCTCGAGCGAGAGCGAGTGTCCTCCGTGACCTGGTTCTTGGATTTTACTTCGCCCTCCACACCACCATCGTCGCCGTCGTGAGGCATCTCCCTTGCAGTAATGAGTCCTGAATTCAAGTAAATTATTGGCCATTTCGCATGGCGAAGGATTAATTAAGGACGAACCGTGAGAAACAACTTGTGCATTTTAATGGTCGTCATTTGGGCGAGCTTCATGCGATCTCTGCTTCCAATTGTCCCCCCAAACAGTGAGAGCCCCTCACACTCTCGTTCGCCTGGTCAAACACTTCAAGTTCACAATCGGTCGTCCCCATTCGACTCGGACATCTGTCAGATTGATGAACGTGCAATAATGTGGACGAGACGTCGATAAAAAAAAAAGGCCTCACAAAACCAATAAAACGTGTAATCACATGTCACAGGGCACCATCTCGATGGTGTGGGGCCGCACCCTTCGACTGCAGAGCCTGCTAATCCCGGACGGATTCATCGTTTGACAATCACTTAATTGTCGATCAATCAGGCTTAAAATCATTTGTAGTCCTTTTGTGTGACATCAGTTGGAGGGATGGACTGACGGTCAGAAGGTGATGTCCGCTTTGTTGCCTTTTTTTTTTGTGGCGGATTGGTGAAAAAACCCAGCACCAGCAGGGGTAGGTTTTTTTGTTTTTTGTTAGTGTCATGTCGACACTTGTGTGGCGGGATTAACTTTCGATGAATTGTCGGATAAACGATGACAATACGTTAACAAGTTCTGAGGGGTTTTCGCAATGGATTCACTGCCCTTAATGCGTTTTCCATTTGACTTGATCGCTGCGTGATGAGTGAAGGGCTGTGTTAGTCTTTTTGCCTTTTCAGGAGTTTTTAAGAAGTCGTCAAAGGACCTGGATGGGGACAAATCAAGGGCATACAATTTGAGTCTCTTATGACAACATGCTGTTATGTGGCCATCTAGAATGGAAAAGATTATTTCCAACAATAAACGTGAGCAAACAAGAAGGGATCTGCAGTCACATTGTGAATGTGAGGAAAGGAGTGAACATGAGAAAACTTTAGAAAAGCAAGGATTAGTAACCGAAGAGCCTACTTTGTACCTCAGCCATTTGCTGCCTTCCATACTTTGACCACGGCGGATACGCTATTCTCGGGAGCTCAAAAGTCTGCCTAACCCCTATAATCATGAAGATTTTACATATATACTGAGTGTTCTGACACCTTAAGACCGATGCTCACTTAGACCAACGTGCTGTGTCCAATGTGCCCATAATAGAAAATGTTTTTCCACCTTGAGGATATTTTATTCCTTAAACCATCCACATTCCAGCTCCAGATTCACATTTCAGTTCAACACTACTTAAGTTATCCAGCTGTACAATGTAGGGTTTGCTGGGAATTTGCATAGCAGTTGTCGGATAGATTGTATTTCTTTCTTGTCTCTACAGCTTCTGCAAAAGTCCGCCATATGCGGTGTGTTCAGACGCAATGCATGTGTTCCCATGACACAGTGCCCGGCAGGTACTCCTATTAGCAAGCGTACTTTCTTGAGACTAAAACCCATCATTGCCCTTGCTGTCGCTCCAATACGCAGACCAAGCCATCGGTTTCTAGCCCAATCCAGAGCCAAACCCAAATCCAGAGCCACAGAGTTAAGCGGCGTGTATGCATACGGGATCGCCAGAGATTCTTCAAGATCAAACCCCTTTGCAAGACTGTTCGTGTCCTTGGATACCAGTAAGCCCTCGTACCGAGCATAGGCTCACCGTGTTCACGAAGGATATCTGACATGGTCAACAGTTTTGTTGAGTTTTTCGCTTCTGCCAAGGGAGCACTGGAATGGAAATGGAAATTCTAGATGTCATAATTAGGCAGTAAGAAAAACACGCACGTCCTTATTCAAAATATGAATAATCCGTGCTATAAGACAGGAGCTCCTTCTAAGCCCCTACCGGCTACCCACCAGCCTCCAGCTACCAGCCGATGGAACCTGAAGACCAAATGATGTGTTGCTCGATGGCAGGGGTTTGCGGCTAACTGAGGGAGACAGATGGTGGGAATTCAGTAGGAACCTAAATCAATATATTTGGTTAGGAGGACAAGGGTTCTACATCTGCAACACCGCGACCGGTCTCTAGATTTTCTGAAGCTCTTGTCGACCTTGAGTCTTAAGTAGCTGAAGCATTTTCAAGGAGCTGAACGAGGGAAAAATAAGTTCAAGAATTGACAAAAAATAATGCATTTTTGCAAACCAAAACGGAATGAGTTCGGTGAATGTTCGGAGTGATTTTAAAAAGTGGATAAGCATGCGGAGCTGAGATTCATGAGAAGAAGTATAAGTGAGAAGGTGTTAAAAACCGAAAGATATACCTTTTCACCCAAGGGTGGCAAGTTCACTCCAAACATGCCCTCTTTTATTCTGCATAGTTTGGAATATAGCCTGAACTCTTACATCCGGACATCAGAAGGTCAGAAAGCAGGCTGCATTAGCCAGTGGGCAATATAAAAATAGGTTAGCATGAACTTTTAGGAGACATAATGTCCAACATCAACCAGAGAGCATCAATTTTTTATTGAGAAATAAAGAACTGTTTCAAAAGTGTAATAAAGAGTATCTGGATAGTTTTTCCAAATATTATGTTTAAGCACCTATTAAAGCTTCCGATTACAGCCAGGTGTGAACAAATTCAGCTAGCTTACTATTTCACCATGCATCGTTTTAAACTTGCTGAAATTATTAAAAAAATATCGAAATTTCGCCGTTTCGCAGTTGTTGTGAATTTCGTCGTCTGTAGTCGGTCGACCTTATGGCTGTAGTGTGCAGGGAATTCATGTCACCGTAGATATGTTTGTGTTTTTGTGTCTTTTGGACCTTAAGCTACCAACCAAACAGATATTGGTGTGAAATTAAGAAAACATAGCGGATGTAGGATCCGTATCATAAAATACCCAGAATGTCGATTCGGGGTCAATCAGCAAAACTGCGCATCACCAGAGAGTCTAAATGTAGCGCTAGTCCCGACGCTACATGATATACAAGTGACACAACGCTCGATGTCGTAAGGAGAAATTTGGAAAAATGTCTCTGGTGCTACGTCAAGTGCTGAGTCTACGCGTCAAGTCCTGAACCACTGCCAGCGAAGTCAAGGCGGCTATTTGAATTATGTGCTTTTCCGTACATAAGCGCATGAATGCAGTTTCAAAATAAAGCCAGAATCAATTTAACGTCTTGCACCGTTGTTTTTTTTATTTAAATTTCTTGTTCTATCGTTCTTATCTGGTCACCCTATGGTTTAACTAGTTGAAAGACGAATTTTGTTTCTTGAACCAAGGAGGTCTTGTTTTTTGTGAAAAATCAGTTTATTATCGTAAAATTTGTGATTGTGTTTTTTTATCTGTTGTCTTTCTTGATTTACGATACATATTCCTTGAAACAGAACGGGGGGACTACCTGGGTTCTCGGATATCAAGTAGTTGTAAGCACTAGGAGACAATATTTTCATGAACAGTCAACAGCCACCAGCTTCCAACTACCAGCCAATAGGAATGATAGCTTTCCTTTTCTTGCATTCTGTTACCCATTCAGCTCTGGAGTTTGATTTCTCACGCCCTCGAACGTGTGTACCGTCACTTGACGGCCCCCACGTCCATGCCCTCGAGTGTGACCGAAAGAGACCCTCCGTCAAGTCTCAATCAAGTGCGCCCATTTGCTTCATCTCCAGCACCCGTCACATGAATAACTAATCAAGGTCCTCGCCCACTCTTCCAACTGCTAGCAAATCTACCATCCTGAGCAACGGTCACAAACTCATCAAAAAAACCAAAAAGGGTTCACATCCACCGCACACACACCCCAAGTTCCACTCATAAAAATATCATTGACAGATGATTGGAAAATTATCCCATTTACATACCATAAATTCGGGCGCACATGCTGCCGCCCAAAAGCGCGCCAACCCGCTCGAAATCATTCGGCAATCTGAATGTCCCATAAAGTGGCCCATAAAGCCGAGTGCCAATGATAAACTGTAATGGCACTATTCCACATATCACCCCCAAAGGACTCCAATTTGTTGCCGCCACTCGGAATATGCAAAGCCGCCCGCCGTCGTGCTCGCCGCACACAACCCCTTTGCCGACATCGCCGCCGCAGCCGAACGAAGTGTTATGAATAATCGGCTCCCATAAAGATCAGGATTTAAGGATTCACATTCAGTTGAACGATGCATGGAAAAAAAATGTCAAGCATTACTTGCGCGAAGTCCTCGTGTGCAGTCCGAAGCGAATGCGGTGTATTCGAAATCGATTTGTGCCGATACACTTGACCACCCCTCCGGGCTGTGGACGACAGCACGATGCGGCGCAAAAAAAAACCGAAAACAATTTCTCATTCATAACTTAGGAGTTACGGCACCCATGGGATGTGACCAAGCTGAGCGTGGGCGGGCGTAGCGGCGGCGCTGGTCCATGTGGCCGGGATTCGGCATTCGTTTCGTATTCCGGTCAGCGAAGGGCCTCATGCATTTTACAATAATTCTTGTCCCGGCTGTTGTTCGAAGGATGCGGTGACGGTGGCTGTGGCAGTGGGTCGGTCCTTTTTTGTTCTCTTTGTTGTTGGCTGGCGAACTTTGAATTTATGTCGTCGATTGAGGGAAAGGACTCGGCATCCTTTTAAACAGTTTGCGATAAATTGGTGGGAGTTGTAAAATTTCAGTTTTACCGCTCCATTGACTAAATGAGGACAATTTATTGAATTTGATAGCAGGCCGTGTGTGGTAGATGGGGACTACGGTGGCGATTGGGAGAAGAGGCCTCATCAAATCGATTGTGGCGGGATATATTGAACGGTGGACGGGTGGGTAGGGTAGTTGGGAAACGAGATCATCCCCGAGGAGTGGAGGTTATGTGTCCTTTGGGGAATCATCGCAGTCTTTGAAGCAGTAACCAGATGCCTCCGATGAGTGACGTTGGTTTTTAGTTAATTGGAATGTGTTCTCACAGACGATGGGGATGGTATTTGTCATTGAGTGAAATTAAATGACGCAGCTTGCTCAAAACTTGACAGTAGTCTTTCTAGTTTAGATTGTAGTCGACGGTAGCCGTGGTGTATTTAGCAGTGTTTTGTAGCACGTAGAACGCATAGATTATCAATACTGCGAACGGAGAGTGATTATACTTACTTACTTAGCAGGCCCATGGAGAATCCGAGCCTGAGATACCGCTGCCTTCCACCGTTGACAGTCTCGGGCACGCTGCTTCCAAGACTAAGCTGCCTTGCGTCCGCGATTACTTGGTCTTTATACCGGAGATTCGGTCTTCCTCTTCTTCTCGAACCAGAAGGCTCAGATTCGAAGATCCTCTTTGCTGGAGCCTTGTTGTTCATGTGCCCGATGTGGCCGAGCCAGTGCAGTCGACGGATTTTTGCCTTCCGGACTACATCCACATCCTGGTACAGGTCGTGGTTGTGTCTTCTCCTCCATTCGCCTTCCTCGCAGAAGGGACCAAATATCAAACGTTGAATTTTTCTTTTTCGAAGGCACCAAGAATCAGCTCTACAGTTTTGCTTAGCGTCCAGCTTTCGTCTCCATACAGCAGGACTGGCAAAATAACAGTTCTGTAGAGCATGATTTTAGTCCTACGAGTCAGGAGTTTTGAGCCCAGTTCTTTTGACAAACCGAAGTAGCATCAGTTGCCAAGGGCGATTCTACGACGGATCTCCACTGTGATGTCGTTTGTGGAGTTTACGTTTGCCCCGAGGAAGACAAACTCCTTTACTACCTCGAAATTGTAGCCCTCGATCGTGAAGTTTTGTCTAAGCTGGTGTCCGATGGATCGTTTCTTCCTCGACAGCATATATTTCGTCTTATCCTCATTGACCTTAAGACCAGTTCGTTCCACCTTTTCTTCGATCGCCGTAAAAGCTTCCACCACGGCATATTGCTAACGCACGACAATGTCGATGTCATCTGCGTAACCCAACAGTTGGACTGACTTGTAGAAGATAGTGCCTTCCGTGTTTACAGAAGCCCGCCGCACAATCTTCTCCAGTACCAAATTGAAGACGTATCAGTTCACCAACAAAATCGTTCAGGTGTTCACACAAAGTGGCTAAAAAAAACGTACAGGCGATATTATGAAGTCTAAGCTTTGGAGGATAGGGCATATCATTCATCACGCATGCTTTCCTCGCACCATTCAGTGAGACTTTTCAGGTTTATGTTTTTGGATTCTATATTTGAGACCCTAGAATTGTGTGCCAAAATTGTGGCGTTTCGTGGTACCATTAGCTCAAAGTTGGGACTTTGAAATTTACAAAAATTGACGTATTTTTTAAGCAAATTCGATGTTGCCTAATTCTTAGAATTAGGTACTTTGGAACCAAATGTTACATTTGTTTCAAAGGACATACATTTGGCCTTCAAACTGCATCAATATTTTTTTTCATTTTGCTTCCCAATTTTTTAGACCAGGCTTTTAATTAAGGCAACCTTTTGAAGGGATTCTATGGCGGAAAACCAACTTTTTCTGAAAGGTAGAAGTATTCTCTATCGACGGTGAAAAAACTATAACCGGGTTGGGCCCAAATCTCCAGAACGAGGCGTTTAAATGGAGCAATGTCGTGCATTTTTCTGCATTTTCGACGGAATGCATGTGTGATTTATCTTGCAATGCATGTGTTGTACAAATGCAATGTGAGAGTCCAAGGAAGGTTTTGTTATTGTGAATTCGAATACTTTAGGTCATAAAATGATTATCAAAAGGAAAGTAATTGCTTTTTATCTGTTTTTTCTGCGTGGTCACAAATTGCATGTCCGGTTCACATGTTTGCTATGACCATCCAAATGGGAAATTAGGGTGCTATTGCCGATAAAATAGATTTCTGACTTGGAACTTGGGTTTGTAATTAAACTAAACATTCAGATTGGCTTAAATGAAGCTTTTTAGTGATTTTTGTGAAAGATAGTGGCAATGTGTCATCAGAGAATGTGTTACGTTCGGATAAAAATGGAAGACCAAATAAATACTTTTGCTCGTTCTGCAACAAATAAAGATTTTATTCATCAAATGTTGGTATCATCTGATCCATGGATTGCGTATTTAAGGCCTGAACCGAAAACAAAAGAATCTCTTAAACCTAGCAATGAAGCACAAGCCTTATTATACTAAATTGCTAAGTTTTGTATTTTTGAAAAAAATGTGTGTTAACAATTCTTGTAAAATTTAACGTATTTATGTAAGTACTGATTACAACTTTGTCTTAAGACCCAGTTTTGAATCATTGACAGTATTAAATTAATTATTTTATGCATTCAACCAAACAAGTGAGTTTTTTTTAATTTTTTAAAATTAAGATTTCTCCTTCCATCATTTTTGGATCAATAAGATCTTGTGGCACTTGTACTATGCCCCAAATTTAATTAAGATCGTGCCACGGCTTCAAAAGTTACAGATTTATTTCCACCACTCCCATACAACGGGACCACTATGCGCCGCCGACCAGAACATCGCCAATTGTATTAAAGATCGGCAGATGGTCTGTCCGGACAAGGATTTTTGTTTGACTTCGGTTTTGACATGCAAATCTCGATTGTGGGAATGGAAGTCCTAACATCTTTATTTGGATCCTTGGCTGCCATTCAACAGTCTGCAGGAATGATTTGTGCAAATTCTCAGTATCGACGGTGAGTTGATCTGAAAGTTGTCCATTCGAAAATTGTTTCAAATTCTTTCTCGTAAGACTTTCGGACACCTCCCCATCCTCTCGATAGCATGCTCTTTATTTTTCTTTATAAAAATCTGGACCTCTTCCCAAGATTTGTAGGTTTTCAGCCTTGCTCCCTGCAACCAGTGATCTCTTGGCGTCGTGTTAAGCCTCACAACGTTTGTCATCTTTCTTGCTTTTGCAGGCGACGTTGAACTTTCTGCGAATTTGGCAGAGACTAGCAGTCTGTTACAGCCACAAAGTTTGGAGCCCTTCCCCGACTTCGCTATTCTCTCGATAACTGTGTTCTTACTTTAGCCATTCCAGGGAAATGATACCAAACTATGTGGGGTCTCCGGAAGGTTCTGACAACAAAAGCACCGGCGGAATGTGGTCTGACTTGTCGATCACAGTCTGTTGACGACTGATCAGGAGACTCAGTGAAGTATCTGATGGATGTTGAGTTGGGCAAGCAGATGTTCCGCTTCATAATCACGTGTGTGTTCTTCTTCTCATGGTTTTCAAGGCACGCCCTTAAGTTCGAAGAACTCGTCCAGCTACTGTTAACCCTGTGCGCTGTAGGGGTGTGATGATGTTGTTGATCTAGCCTTGTTGCGGTTCTTGTGACGTGCACGCATATGTGCCTGATATTGAACACTTTTTCGCGCTTAGACCTTTGAGCATCCAAGTAGAAGCGCCTTTTGGCTTCTGTAAGTGCCTCGACCCTTAGCTCATCAACTCATTGATCCACGTACAGCACCGAATATCACTTGCAAGTAAGTCCGCCCCTTATCGACAAACCAAATAAAAGCACTCCCCTCTACACCCCAATCCGTCTAACAACTTTCCAACATCTCAACACCACCCCTCGCGTCCACCTGAAGTAACACTCACCACCCCCACCCCAACCCCAGTGGCAAATATTTACACCGTCATTTCTGTTGCCAAACTCTTGTCCTTTTCTGCAATCTCATCCAGTTAATAAGGATCAACGAGAACAAAATTAAAAATGTCATTTCGAACCTAATGACTTCGGAATCGAGTGCGGCACATACACCCCCAGAGACTCATACACGTCGTACCGTCCCGGCCGCCTCCAGCACAGCCCATCAACTTGCTCTCACAGTTAATTAAATGTCAGCAGCAAAAATCACAAGTACTGCTGCTCCATAAATCACTGTCCCTCAACAGCAGCACGAGCGAACAGCAGCACTCACTTGGCAGTGGAATGCTTTGTCACAAGCTCATCACGTTGTCGAAGTCGTGTTGGTCGCCAAAAAGGGACGACAACCCCCGCTCTCGCAGTCACTTATTTCGGTTCAATGAACTAAAATTGCAAGTCACATACTTTCACACCCCATCATGAAGCATCACTGGCGGGGGGCAAGCTTGCAGGATGAAGGGTCCTGTTTGCGCTTGGGGATGAGACGTTTCCTGGGGACCCCATGGTCGGCGGTGCTTAATTGCTCACTTCATGTGATGGACGGGGAGTGAGTGTTCTCTTGGAGATAGTGTCCACGTTGGAGCTGTCAGTGGCTGGACAATACGCCAATTTATGGATGAATGGTCAACCAATTAGATGGTGGACTTTTGTTTCATCTGGATTTCGGTGATTGGCGAAGTTTGCGACGCGCCATGTCGTTCTGTGGCATCAACAATTTTGGCAATTGAGTTTACCGAGTTTGCCGAGTGTATTGCGCCTTGATTGAACCGCTCAGTTGGAGGAACTGGGTGGGAAATGAGGTGCTCTTGTCAAGGGCAGTGGGTTAGGGATTTGCTCATTCACATTCTTTTGACGTTTTCAAAGAAAGACATAGGTCACGGAAGAGTTTGACTTTGCGGGAAAGAAGTGGTCCAAGACTTTTGCTGCTAAGGGGTGTCTTTGTTCATTGCTTTGTTTTCTAGAACCGCAGACGAGTATACAGAGTCAAAAACGACTTATTTTTGAACGGAGATGACGGTCGAATGAAACTGTGGCTTTAAGTGACAAGTCTTCTACCACGTCCACGTTCGCTTACGAGTTGTGATGGCAAGTGACTAATGTCCGCATGACGCATTCAATTTGACGAAAGTTGTCCTTAAATGAAAACTGAATGGTTGCTCTGGCGCTGTCTTCCGAGTGCCATCTACTACAGGTTTTGTAGTACATTTCTGTTAAGAATGTCTACCTATGTGCAAGTTCGGTTGCCGGCAACTCCAAGCTTCCTGGAGGACTTATTAGCACTCCTGCTCTGAGAATGGACTTTCAAGCTGACATAAGCACTGCGAAGGTGTCCTACTTTATTAACCTGATTCTGGATTGACGGATGAGCCCATTTGTCAGGGCAATCATTGAAACTGGCGAACATACGTCGCTCTGCCACACTATCGACAGATTGCACTTATATCGATACACGGTCATGGTAGCTCTAGTTAGTGATCAGTTATCAGCTAGATGGCTTTTGAAGAAGGCGACGCTCTTCATGCCTAGTAGTAGGACTTTCGTAGTAATAGATATATGCTGAGCGAGTGGATATCCACCCCTATCGAGCTGTGAAAATAATAATTAATTAGGAGGAAAGAAAGTTGTACCGCTGGGTATTTAAATGGACAAGTTCAAATACCCGCGTAATGAAGGTTCCATACTATCTGCATTGTTTGGAAAATGCAATTGTTGATATCAAACATCGAGGTGAAACTATTTGAGTTCAATTTACTACGAGCTTCAGAACGAATCGACGACCTATCGTGTTTAAAAACGTTCTTAATCCAAATGTATTTCATCCCCATTTCTCAATTAATACCATCGAATTGCTACTTATGCCAATCCATTTATCCGATTTTAACCAGAAATCTGAGACAGACTACCCGCGTCCTTGGTTAGGGCTTCCACCGATGGTTGGGCATCTCGAGAGCACAAACGGAGGTAGACAGACCAAGCGCATGCTCCCAAGCGTCTGTAAGTAATCCAGATCCAAAAACAGAAGCGACTGAAGACGACTTACCGGCGTACTAACAGGCTACTACACCTTCGCCAAACACCAATATGTGCTTGGCCTAAGTGATGAAACCCTCTGTGACGCCTGTAGAGAAGACGACGACACTGCAGACCCCTCCCTTTTCCACTGTCCTGCCTTTGCTCGGATCAGCTGGCAGTTATTTGGTGCTGATGAGGTGAGAGCTGGTGATGTAGGCTACTCATCACAGAAGCGACTGCTGGCATTCCTACGGAAGGCCACGAAAATAAAGTAAGTGTAGTCTGCTGCCTGATAGTACAATGGAACAGTTTCTGGGTCGTATTTAAAAACCTCCAAAAAAATCGGCACAACGGCTCATAAAACAAAAATGTTGCAAAATTCAGATCACAAGAGAAAGTATGCCCACATATGAAACACGCAGCAACAAAAGCTTTGAAGGGTAATTTGTTTGCGATGCGAATGTCTTTACAGTCTTGCTGTACCTACAGGTTTTGGGATATCCTTCTTTTGTTTTAAGTAGATTACTAAAGACTGGTATAGTAGGGTTGGTGTGTCGATATATATGTATGTACGTCGTGGGGACCCCTTCGGGTCGGGGTTAGAATATACTCGAGGTAAGGCATTGCTGTTGTAAGAGGCGACTAAAAGTCACCGTTTGTTCTAGGAGAAAAGAAATATAAGAAATATGCAATCTGTCAAAACGAAGGAATTATTACCCCAGGTGGAATGCTAGTCCACACTCTTCGGAGTCAGGCTCTACGGATTCTAGGGTGAGCCAATTATTGCAGTTCGACCCTTTCAAAAATGTTCAAGGGTAAATAGATCACCACCAGCAGGATCTAACATTAACAACACGCGCGTATCATCGCCAGTTAAAACTACTGCCTCTAAAACGCATGCAATTAAAACCTTTCCGAGCTTACACTCGACTTCGCGTGAATAACAAGCTCTAGCGAGATTCGAAAGTGTAGAAAAGGAAAATACGGAATTAGGGACTAGACCCACTAATATGGAAGTCCTCTGTAAAGAACTTAGAAATGAACTTAGTCAATTAAGGGCAGAAAAAAAGAAAATTAAGAAAATAAGCCCAGCTCGAACGAATCAAAAAATATTATTGTACGGATGAGGAAGGACTTCCTTGCAAATACCCTTAGGCAATGAAGCCAAATACCTCGGGATGGCACTTGAAGTAAAACTTAAATGGAAGGAGCACGTCAAAAAGAAACCTGAAGTGCTTCATTTAAGATGCAGTCCGTTTAATAAGATCGTAGATAAGATAAGATTGAAAAAATCATCTTTTATCGTTACGTGGAGGACAAGGGATTTTACGTAAAAGGGGTCTAAATGTGTGTTGTGATACGATACGAAGACGTTTACTAGCCAATAATGTAAAATTTCGAAGTACAATAAAGAAACCACTGCTGTCAAAAAACACGCAGAAAAACGACTCTGTTGGGTCAAGGAGAATTTGGACAGAGATTACTTCTTTTTGGACATGGTCTCCTATCACTCATACCTGGTGTACACAATCCAATAACTTAATCCAGCAGACCGTTAAACACCCGGCAAAGGTGCACGTTTGGGGACGCTTCTCAAAACAAGGATTTGGCAATTTGATCGTGTTTACAAATAACTTAAACGCACCCAACATTGTCAAAATTTATAAGAAGGCTTTATTACCATCTGCCCTAAGGCGGTTGAAAAGAAGGAATGCGAATTGGTTACTGCAAGAGGATAATGAGTCGAAACATCGCAGTCGTTTGTGCAGTGCGTGGAAACAAGAAAATGACGTCGATGTTTTAGATTGGCCATCACAGTCGTCGGATGCAAATCCCATTGAAAATGTTTGGGCATTCATGAAACTGAACCTCCAAGGAAAGAAGATCTCGAAATATACGAGTTTTATGGAGATCTTTGCCTCAAGATTATGCTATAAGATTACTAGAAAGCATGCCTCGAAGACTCCAAGCAATTATTGATAATGAAGGAGAGTGGACAACACTTTAATTGAAAGGCATTCAAGTAAATAAACAAAAAAAACCAGTACAATTGATTTTTTTTTGTTATTATAAGTTCTTCTTTAATTTTTGTCGTGGACGATGGTATCAAACAGACTGTATAAAGACATGTACTGGCTTATTGGAAAATATTCTAAGATAAGCATTGACAACATGTTGCTTATATACAAGCAAGTGCTAAAACCCATCTGGACGTATGGTATACAACTATGGGGTTGTACCAAAGAAAGTAATAGAAATATACTACAAACATTTCAAAATAAAGTAAAGGGTGATTTTTTAAAAGCTATATGAAAGTTTTTCAAAAAAAAAAAAAAAACACATAAAATTCAGAAAAATGCATGAAATCTTTATTTGAATCGATAGTACGGTCCATATAATTTAATGGTTGAAGATTATTTCATGCAAATGTTGACCTTGACTGCGCCTCAAATGGTCCATCCGCTTAGTCCAAATTTGGCATACTCTTTCCAACATTTCGGCCAGTATCTCACGAATAAAGGCTTCAATGTTGTCTTCCAATGCGTCAATTGAAGCGGGCTTGTCTGTATAGACATGAGCTTTAACATAGCCCCACAAAAAATAGTCTAAAGGCGTTAAATCGCACGATCTAGGCGGCCAATTGACCGGTCCCGAATGTGAAATTTAATGTTCACCGAACTCGCCCCTCAATAAGTCCATTGTTGCGCGTGCTGTGTGACATGTGGCACCGTCTTGTTGAAACCACATGTCATGCAAGTCAAGCTCTTGCATTTTGGTAATCATCTCACGGTAGCGCTCACCATTCACAGTCACGTTACGATTCGCATCATCTTTGAAGAAGTACGGTCCAATGATGCCACCAGCCCATAAACCGCACCAAACTGTGACTTTTTCTGGATGCATTGGTAGCTCTTGCAATGCTTCTGGCTGATATTCACTCCAAAATCGACAATTCTGCTTATTTACGTACCCATTGAGCCAAAAATGAGCTGACCATAAGATGGAAGAAGTGCGCGATGAACTTTCTTAACAGAGCACACATTTTGATAATAAAATTCAATAATTTGCAAGCGTTGTTCGTATGTAAGACGATTCATGGTTAAATTATAGACCAAACTGAAGATGTTTGACAGTGAAACAAAACACGAAACGTGCGTCAGCGGTTTAAACCTGTGTTGCCAAAAAGATAATAGCTAAAAAATCACCCTTTACTAAGCAGAAATATATGAGTAAGAAGATATTCAACTTCTTCCTCTCTTGCCCCTTGATTTCATTTGACAGCGTTTTTTTATACGCTTTTTCGTCCCCTGTCTGTGAATACGTGGGAGCTCTTGCTAACGGCTAGCCAACAGCTGATACCCTTCCCCAACCATAGTTTCGGTGTGAATTAGAGTTCTTATTTGAAAATTCCCTCGTTACTTGAACTTTTTTCAAATTTCGGTGTTAAATTTTCAACGCAGTAGGGGGGGTAGCTTTCTGAGGTACTAGGACTAAATAATTTTGTCATTATTTTCATTAATTATTAATGAATACACATGAAGTACTGTATGTATTTTTGCATGTGTATTCACACGAAACATGTTTACTGGTAACTAATAATAACAATATTATTGAAACACAAACATTTGCTTGAATCACTTAAAATAAACAGCTTCTTTGCTCATTTTACTTGTTTTATAGTAATAGGGATGAAAGTCAATTGTAAATTTGTTTCAGTTAGGCATAGTTGTAGCCATTGTTCTTAAAAAAAAAACACACATGTAATTTATTTGCAGAAGTTTTCACAATTAATGAATGAGGATATAAAAATAAGTTCATTTGCCAGTCATGTCAGTCAGTCACATATAAATCAGCTATATTTTACTCTGAAGAATTAAATTGATGCAAAGTATTCCTGTAAATAGAGCGTAGCATTACATTTTTATTCAGCCAAGCCCCTATTACAAATATATGTCCTCTTATAAATATGAGTCATCTTCTGAATAATACTACATGGAAGCATGGAAACACGCTTCTTGAGAGCCATAAAACATGCCGCTACGACCAGTAGAAAGTAGAGAAAAATGCTGGAGAAAGTGACCCTAAAATGCTGAATTATACAAAATGGGCTGTATCTCGAAAACTAAGCGTTTTTCGGGGTTGTAAATGATCACTGAAGCAATTTTTGCGAATATAACCGCGTTGCAAAGACGCTTCTTTAGAGCCATAAACCATGCCGATACGACCAATAGATCAAAAGTTAATAAAAAATAGTGTCTAAAAATCGGTCGAATAAGAGACCTAAAGTAGTTTTAACTGGTAAATTGGCCATATCTCGGAAACGGCTCCCTCGTTTGAACTGCGGTTTGTTGCGTTGGATTCAGCACGCACAGCTTCTTTTGTGCCTAAAATCATACCGATACGACCAGTAGAAAGTAGGAAAAAATGTATGAGAAGGTCACCTGAAATGGTTGACATGAAGTGGTTTATTTTACAAAATTGGCCATATCTCGGAGTAGAGAAAAATGCTGGAGAAAGTGACCCTAAAATGCTGAATTATACAAAATGGGCTGTATCTCGAAAACTAAGCGTTTTTCGGGGTTGTAAATAGGTAGGAAAAAATGTATGAGAAGGTCATAAACATAAGCGACGTTTGGAAGGACACATAAACTCTGCTGTCCTTCCAATTCTCGACGAGAGTAACGCTTTCCGTCGTCTTCAAAGGACTAAACCCCTTGGCCTAGCACGGTAAATTCAACCCGCTTTTATCTGCGGTATTAGCAAGAACTCTCAGTGGAGAATCTCCTTCCAAACGCGTCTGATTCAAGACAGTTGACACTCCTGGATAAGTGTCAAATTTAGTTGTAGTGGAAATACATTCTATTTTAAGAGAGGTGTTTTTACTGGGTAAAAATCCCTTTCGCTATGTGGGAACGATCGCAAAAAAAAACGTCGTGGATGGTTGGATCCCCGAGCTTGCAAACTTTTACAACTCACGGCTCCACCACTTTTCGAGTCACTCACAATGCTGAAAGAGTAGAAAAGGCTTCTAAAACTTACACTTTCAGAGTCGGCATAAATCGGTAGCGTCCGTGATGGAATCGTAGGGCGCACAGCACGAGTGGTTGCTGTAGAAGCTAGGCAATGGTCTACCTCGGACAGTTGCGCAAACCATATACGTTGCATTCAGCATTCTTGATTGCTACATAATTACTATATTTAAGTATTTAAAAAGAAAAGACAAATCCAATGTGAAGACGAATCCAAAAAAAAGTTACTAAGACATTTTAGGAGCGCCGCACTAATTCAAGCTATTACAGTAAGACAAGGCATATATGTACTCGATTGCGCAGTTGGGGTTGAGTGCCTGCCCTTGGTTAGAGCGGTCCCCGGTTCGAATCCGAGTGAAAGCAACGCTTTTATTCGGTTTTCAAATCTGGTCCAGTCACCATTTGCCGTTGGGATCAACTTAACGGCACTATCACTAGAGTTGTCGATCAGTGGTAGTAGTCCGACTATAGGTATCACAAGTGTACTGGCGATTTCCCTAACAGCCCACTTATCTACTTAACGAGGTTGCTGCTGGTAGTACAATGGACCAGTTTTGAGTCTGAGTGCTCCAGACAAAAAAAAAAGACAAGGCATGAACACAGAAAAAGGAAGAAGCTGATTCCATCCCTCTGTTCTATTTAGAACATTCTTCGCTTCAAGTGTGAGAGACTCTTTAGAGAAGCAAAGTAATTGCAATTCTAACAGTAGACAAATTAGGCAGATCTCGAAAATATCTCTTTTCGCGATTGCAAAGCGTGCTGAAAGCATTAACGTCATGTCGATGCAGCATTTTCAGTTCAGTTCTAGCCCTACATAGTACGCTTATTTGACTGCGTTACTGATCCATCAGCCAGAAATAAATTTTACTCTCATTTATTACAACTGACTGCCTTCAGGATCGGGTCCTCAAAGGGATGCACACGGACATCAACGTGCGGATGCAACGCGTACACGATCGACGAGAAGGGACATGTTTACAATTCCTTGAATGTTATATACTAAAGTATTTACTGGGCCCTAGTGTTTGGTTCAGAAGTTTATAGACAAGCCGCGAAGAGGGAATTTTGACTTTATTTATACAATCGTTACACACATAATCATCGTAGAGTTCCTATCTTCCCATTCATTGGCCTCTGTGAGACGCAGCTCAATGTTATGCGAACATGCGAGCTCATTTCATTCTTTGAAAGGTGATCGACTCCAAAGGCTTTTTTATTAAGCACTGCCTACCTTTAAAATAATCGTTCAAATGTACGTCGCGGCTTCTATGGGTAGCGCACATCCGAAATGTCCAATATTCCATGACTTTGGCGCATAAATCAGACTGAATTTGGCCGATGGTATAGGTTAGGTTGGCTTTGAGTGACACTGTTGCTTGTGGCTTATTCGCATATACTTCTAAAAACTTCACAAGAAAAATTCGAACGGGATCAATTCGCACGATCTCAGTAGTTTGCACCACCTCCACGTGAGATGACCATGCCCTGGAATCGCTCGTGCAGAATTTCCAATGCGGCGTGAGTGGTGTGACACGTACTACCGTCCTGTTGAAATCACGAAGTTGGTAATCATCGACCTGCAGCGCTCGCCGTTGACGGTGATGGCTTGGCCAACGTCGATCTCAAAGAAATATGGACCGGCGTCGGTCCAAAAGAAAAGAATTGGACATCGACGTCATCGTCATCATCATCTTCTTCTGATCCGCATGATCCTCCACAGGGGTCGCGGGGGTAATGCACGCATGAGAAATCTCCACTCAATTCGATTCTCCGCCACCGACTCTAACTCATTAGGAGTTACCCAAGTGCAACCAGGAGAATTTTGAACTTGGTGCAACCACCTCGTCCTGGGTCTGCCAAGCGGTCGCCTACCTGACGGAATCGCATTCAAGGCACGCCTCGAAAGTCGTGATGATTAGGAAATTCGTGCCACATGACCAAGCCATCGAAGCATAGCCCTTTCCGTTCTAAGAAACAACTGCTCTACATTGAGTTCCTCGCGTACTGCCGTGTTTATCACCCTATCCCGCCGAGTAACTCCCACAACAGCACGATGAAATCTCATTTGGGCAGCTTGTATTCGATGTACGGGTCAAAACGCAAATTTTTCCAACACACTGCGAATAGGCCGCTCAGCAGGAGGATTATGGCGACCGTAAAATGGGCTAAGCCCGCGGCACTTTGCCCGATCAGAACCCATTTTCATAAAACAATTTTATCATTTGAACGTACTGTTGAACGCTATATCCGTCCATGGCGATTTGGCAAAACAGAATGAATAAATGCCACCCAATTTGTCAGATGCATGTTCAACAATATGGCCGCTATAAGTTGTCACAGTCCGGATGTTCCTATTGGAAGACCATTTATATACCATTTATAACTACTTTGTGAACTCATCTATTTGTATATATTGTATATATACCAACTACACAAGTCAAATGCTTTTGTCATACCTATAAAGGAAGCCAGTAGATTTATTTGTTATTTAAGCGGCCATGAGACTCTGACTGACTGAAGCCGGAAATTGGAAGATGCCTTCGAAAGAAAAAATCAACGTCGGGTATATGGTCAAGTCTGCGAGGAATGGAAGAGAAGACAAAGTTTGAGAGCTGTATTAGTCCGAAAGGCAAAAATTCGGCTCGGGCACATCGTGCACATGCACACTGCTCCATTTAAGAGGGTCTTCAAATCCGAACCTCCTGCTTCTAGAAGTGGAGAGAGACCGAACCTGCGGTAGAAAAGACCAAATCATCGTGAACGCAACACAGCTCGGTATTGATGACTGGAATCAGCCAGTGTCCAGGGCCGACATCGGTGGAAAGCAGCTATTGCTCAGGCTCTGCCCTCTTTGAGTCGTCGACCTGACTGCACAACCTGCATAACCTGATTGGAAATCGATTTGATTTTCACTAAAACAAAACATATCTCAACAAATAGACGGTTTCTACTTTTCTTGCGAATCCAACAGCGTATGTTGAAGAAATTCTATGTAGTTACTATTGATCGCAACTTTAGACCGTTTCGAACGAACCAATCAGTTTAACCACATATTCAACACGCACTAAGTGTCAAAAGAAGTTACCGATATCATCAGCAAGACGTAATGAAACGGAGACAACCTTTGTAGCCATAGGAAGATTAAGATTCCTTGAAGAACCTGCCCACTGTGCACAAGCTGTTTGTGTGTACTCCAGAGACATGTCATACACAGTTGCCATGCACAATCGACTGGGAAGAAACCATTCACAAGGCACTGTCTCAGACATGTATGTACACTCTGCACTTTAATCCAAGCAGACAGCCCTCCTGCCAATCCGAATGCAAATGGCTCCGAATCTTGACTTCGACATCAAGCAAAGCAAAGTGCATCAACCCGCCCCAAAGGAAGAGCAAATTGGGAAAGAAAGTGCCCCATCGCTCCAGCCCACCGCCCCATCACAGTGCATCAAAGATATGCATGCACACATGAGCTAACTCCGTGTGCACACGTCAGAAGAATCACCTTAAATTCTCCCTAATCAGCTTAAAGTCAAGGCATCCAGCTCCAGCTCGGCACAAAATCAATAGAACCAACTTGAGAATACAAAAAAAAAAAAAAACAAAAAGCAGAGCAAACTTTATATGTGCAAATGAAGCGCGGCGCGGGAATGGCAACGAGGAACCTCTTCATTTTCAGCCACAGCCACAGCAGCCGTCAGCCGTCAGCCACCTCCCTCCAGCACACCTCCCACCAGATTCAATCTGAAATCTCACATCTGCGCCGTCACCCAGAAATATATTGTGGCGTCGCTGCAATCGCTTATTTAAATAATAAAAAAAAGGAAGAAAAAAAAAGAAAACCATCGAGAGGAGGAAAAAGAACACCAGCTTGTCCCGGACGGAGGCAGGAAGGAAGGAAGGAAGGAAGCCGAGGAGGAGAAACGAGAAAAAAGAAAAAGGGACAAGTATGTCTTCGATTTTATTGGCTGGAATTTATCTGGCAATGACCCAAGCAAAAGAACACAATTGGTTTGTCATAGCGAGTGTCCCTAGAATGTTTTTGCGCACAGGGAGGTGTCACCAGGATTTCCTCGGAAGAAGGACAAGCAGAAGAGAAACGACACAAACCCTGAGTCAAAAAGAAAACACGAAGAAAATCCACCACAGCAACCAAGAATGGACCAACCAGCCACCCCCCCCCCCCTCTCCCCCCACAGCACGCCTGTGGCTGGAAGAGAAGAGCGAAACTTGGGAACAGAGCAGCACTGCCAAGTCTCTCTTAAAGGAAGGAGCAACCCTCATACACAGAGACACAGCGAGAGAGCCAGCTGGGGAGCATGAGCAAGACAAGGAATCGGCCCGTCACCGAACAGGAATCCACTTCATCTGAGACGTCGGCCTGTACATAGCAGTACGAGCAGCGGCAAGTACATGCTTGGCTCGGCCTGGGGAAAGGACTATGTAAATCAGTTGGCCTGCCATGTGGATACATTAGTTGGATGTGTCCTTTTTTATGTCCTGGAATTATTTATACATCGTCGTTGGCTGTTGTTTTTGTACCCTTCTTTTTTTATTTTCTTGGTTTTTTTCATGTACAACTTCGAGATCCTGGGAATCTTTGTCCAATGCTGTGTACACTCGTGGAGGACTTCGCTTTTTACCATTGAGGACTACTTGGGAACAGAAAAAGGGGGGAGATTTTTTCTAAGTTGTAAGGCCACACCAACACCAGTTCGTGCGCTTGCTTAATTGAACTAACAAAGTTAAACAATTGGCGTGTCCATGGCTCTTTAAGTTCGCTTCTAGTGAATCTGCCGGCGGTGGCGCGGCTGTGAGAAGCTTAAAGACACCCGATCCTCTGTTCCGATGGATAATGAACCACATTAAGAGTGAAATTTTCTATAATTCCATTGAACAAGTGAGATTCGGTTTTGCTGTGTGAACATTTTTCGGTAACAGCAGACGCCTCGAGAGCGGTTGAGTGCTGCCAACGTGGGAGAGATTTATGTTTAGTTTGAGTTTGGACTCTAGTGGGAATTGTAGTTATTTTCGTAAGGCTATTAAGAGTGTGTCTAGTCTGTTTGTTGGTTGAGATGACGTCATGCGATTGGAAGTCATGTTTAAAAATGGAATTATCATAAAGTTGACAGAGGGAATTTATTTGAATTAAATAAGTGAGGATAATCCACTCAATTGTCGGCAAGTATCTTTGAGACGGCAGTGGATTTGTGGTCTTGGCTGGATCTCGTTCCAAAGGTCGTTCCACTGAACACATCTTAGTGACCCTGAGAAGCATCACTACTCTCTAAAAGATGACTTACCAAGGCCATCAAGTCGTCGCCTTTCATAAAACCAGACACAAGGAATTCATCGAGCATTCGCCTCGCGTTTCTTATGCGAGTTTCAGAGTGCGACAACCGTCGGTGTCTAGCGAGCACTTTCCATTCCATTAAATAAAGTGTTATCAAGACTCGAGAGAACAAATCTTGTCACAGCACCCCAGGGAATAGTGGATATATCTAAGCAGCACTTCGAAAAGCAGCTTAACAGGCGTGAACAGAAGAAGATGATAGGGAAGAAATCCCAACTCTATTAGATGATGTACCACCATGTTTTGAAGAAGTCGGTGAAGCTGAAAAGCAACAAAGCTGAAAGTTCAGATAGGTTTGCCAAAGCTCTTCAAAGTAACTAACGATCATAGTTGATGCACACTCATCCGGAGTGCCACGTCACAAAAATGGGACTTGTCAACTAGTACATGCAGAGATTATGGCAAAGAAGAGAAAAGGGATGACACTTCTCGCTACCTCTGCCACTGTCTGTCCAGTCTGTGTCACTTGAAACAGTGAACACTGGGAAAAAACTTATTCCTACTACCTGCGAGCGGCCATCGAAAATCTGGTGAAAGAGCCGCATTTTTTATAAAAATATTGTCTTCAATGACGAATCTAATTCCTCGTTAAATGGGTATGTTAATAAGCTAAGATTGCGTATTTGGGCCGATGAACAATATCAGCTAATACATGATTGGACCAACGCACATGTACAGTGCTTGGAGCAGTTTATGGTCGGGCTGAGTATCATCAGTCCGTATTTTTTAAAAGAAGACCTATTCCGTCAACGGGCCCTCTATCGTCAAACGATTTCGACTATTTTTTGCCCAAAATTCACGAGTTTAACCTAGTCAACATGTTGTTGCAGCAGAACAGGGTGGCTCTACACCACACGTATCGATGGACCAAGTGGGAGATGATACGTCAAATCCGAGAAATGTGAAAAACGGGACTTTCCACATGGAGCACTTAAAAAAAAACATGACAAATATTCATATGAACTTGTGAAGAAATGTTTAAAAATAAAACGACGAAATTTCACCCGTCTACCAACCCAGCCTAACCGAGGCTAAGCAGGTAAGCACTCATGACCCTCACCGGCGTTATAAGCATAACAAGAGACTGCATAATTGGCACGCATGTTTGCCTTAGGACGGGTCGCTCAAATGATGAGCTCCAGCGTGAGGTCCTTCTCCACTGGTGTGCGCACCCTTAGACACAAACGTCCTTTGATTCTTTGTCCCACTAGCTTGGAATCGAACCGACCCGACCTTAGTTTTCCATGCACTCTACACTCTTTTTTAAGTTCATTTTTGTTTTATTTTTAATTCATTTACTTTCGTGCTAGACAAAAATACTTAAAACTAGCTTAACTATCTTAGCAATTGTTCTTACATCTAACCTACTGACCCTATACGGGTACTCTAAGCTATTCTGATCTTAATTTAAGTATGCCTTTCGGCTTAGTCTATGTTTTTTTTTTTCAATTATGAACAGTCTGTTTTGTTTTTTGTTTAGCCAAGAAAACTGGTAAAAAACTTGGCTTAACACGGTCCAGTCACCTTAGGCTAAGGATCCCTAGATGCCTGGCTAGACTCGTGTTACTGTAAAGCCCGTACAGTTCTTGGTTGGTTGAGATTCTCCTGACTCTGCGCCGTGCAGCACGACTAAAGTGATCAATATCTTTTGTAAAGTTAACATGGGCCGTCAAGATAGGGCCCAACTATTCAATCATGTCTTGAGCCCAAAGAAACAGCGATTGATAAGAGTTATTCTGCGTTTGATCTCGGTACTGATGTTCTTCGTACTGTTTACTGCAGAACCGAGATAGACCAAGTCGCTGACTAGCTCGAGGTAATAGCTGTGACGCTTTGTCCAAGACTTTGGTGTTTCCATTTAAGTGGCTTGGAAGAAGAACCTGATGGACTCAACATAAAATTCACCGACATTTCTATGTCAGCCTCTTCCCCATATGTTCAGAAATATTTCTCTGCTAAAGTTGACGTCGTCTTCCCTACTCGAGCTACAGTTCCTCACACGGAACAAAATGCACCAGTCTGTATACAAATCCTCCCAAAAATGCACAATTTCGACGGCGCTCCCTTCATCATCACACTCCGCAACAAGCCCTACATCCAGCCACTCATCTGCACCCCACCTTCTCGGCAATCAAACCCCGAAGTTAAGCCAATTTAAAAATTTAAGCGATACGCGAGGCATTACTCCCTCGATTAGGCAATTTATAGCACAGCGCTTCGATTCCGATTCGCCTGTCGACACGGTCCCCCAGTGAGTTCGTTTGACGCACACATCCGCGCCCGTGCGACTGTGACTTGCGAGCCATTTAACACCCATACACGCCCGTGCGACATCAATAATGCAAACTACTCGCTTAAAGATTCATCAGATTTGCATACGTGGCCCGGTGGTGGGGGCGCAGGGCTCTGAAAAATCACTCAATTGCTGCATCATTTCTGATGCTGGCTCATCAGGTGGCTGCTGCAGCCCTCAGGTATAATTGCCGGCACGGCAGCTCAAGGGTTTTGTGTCACTCGGCTGGCGGCAGACAGCGACGGGGATGGAATGAGCGGTGGGGGCAATTTGCGCTGACAATTGAGCGAATTTGTTTTTGATGGTGTGCCTTAATAGGCCGGGAATTGCTCGCGTGTCCCAGAGGAAATTACTCGCTGCGCAGGATGAGACATTTGAATCGTAAAAAAACAGCTCTCAACGGGAGACATTGGGGATGGAGCGCGGCACGAATAAAATTTGGTTCTCATGGTGTGCCCGTTGGTGCTGCGGCTTTGTTGTCATGAACGAAACCTCTAAAGGCTGCACGGCCTTGATTGAAGACAAACAGTGAAGACGTTACTGAACCGGCTGTTGGCGACCATGATTAAAACTGAACCCACAGTTTGACTGTCTGGACTAAGAGCTATATGATCTCATGAATGTTCTGACTAGCGATCTATCGTAAACTTAGGCCGAAACTGGGTATAGTCACGGAGCAATTTGTATCCCGATTTATGGATTATTGCCATGGTAAGTAAAGCTACCCACAAATGCGGTCGTTTCTGCTTAAAGTCAGTATCGAATCTGTCCAAAAGCTCTGAATACTATTCGCCCGTGATTGTTTTACCCCTTTCCGAAGTAAGTGATCCTAATGGCATCCTAGCTGCATCCAAAACAAAACTGTGGTAATTACCTTGTTGGCCGACACACCCGCCTCGTAGTTTCTTCTTCCATCGCTCTTACAGCGTAGCCTTTAGCACAGGGTTTCAAAATTTAGACACAATAGCGATTGTCTCATAAAAATCGCCAACAAGGCAAATTCAGTGCGTATCAGCCCAATCTAGGCAATGGCACCAGGTCGAACAATGATAATTCCGGAAAGATCCAGAAAAGAATTGCTAAACTAATCTTAACGCTAATCTCGTCTTGGCCAGAACTCGCGAACACAGTTTACATGACTTCGTCTCCATCTGCAGAGTTAGGCTCAATAATTTTGGAACCGAGTGCAATATTTTGGGAGGAAGAGATGTCCTGTCTAGCGAGGAAATCCTGGGAATGCAGTCCAAGCATCCTAAGTTGGATGTACGTCTATTGTTAGACCCACTGTCACCTATGGACCTACCTAATTCGTGCGAGGGAAAAAACTCAGCAAGGTTCAAAGATTGGCATGCCTCTGTATCACAGGAGCATTGAGTACTTGTCCAACTGCTGCCATGTAGGTGCTATTGGATCTGACTCCATTGCATCTGGTGGTTTGCAGAATGTGCAAATAAGACAATCATAAGAATGGCAAAAGAAGGGATAGGAAACGACAGCTGCATTACGTCGAAACAATGCGATGCACGGCCATTCCGATGGATGGCGATGCAAAACGGAAATTCAATTTCCAAAAGAAGTTCACCATCAAGGACTGGACCAATGAATCGTCGTTCATTGCCTCAGACTGAGCAGTAACATATTTGACTGGTACACAGATGGATCAAGAACTGATGAAGGAACCGAGGCAAGAGTATTCGGACCACGGACAAAATACTTCGAAACCATGGGCTAACGCACGGAATCTATGCCATAGACAGATGTGTTCAAATCAATCTTGGCCAGTCGTGCTGCCGTCTTGGCACTAGACTCCTACATCATTAATTCTAAGCTTGCATGGGAATGCCAACAGAAGGCCAAAGAATTGAGCAGGAGAATTAGAGTAAGACTTTGCTGGATACCTGGCAATACAGGGACGAGAAAAGGCAATGAAATGGCCGACTCCCTAGCCAGGAAGGGAGCATCGAAACCTTTCATAGGCCCTGAACCATTCTGTACAGTACGAGACCACGTCCTCATAGAAGAATTCATTGAACTAGAAAAAAGGCACCGGACAGAAACATGGAACAACACTCATACAATCGTACAAACATACAACCAGAAGACGTTTGAGACATGTATAAATGAGCAAAAATAAACTCGTCATCCTAACAGGGCATTGTAGCCTCAGGGAGCACCTAAGGCAACTAAGGATATCAGAGGAAGGTCTCTGCAAATACTGTGGAGAATCTAGTGAAATCCCAGAGCATGTATGTGCGCAGACTCCTACGCCCTTGGACCTACCTATCTAGGTTCGATTCCTGGTACGACAACAAATACTTTTCACTGTCCCATCTCTTGTGCTCAAAGAGTATAACCGTCTAGAAAAAGATTCTCAAACTTGGCCGGAATAAAACTGTAGGTCCCTTCCACTCGCTATAGAACAATAGCACGCACAACACGAGTGGTTGCTGAGAAGCTAGGCCCTGGCCCTCTACGGGCTGTAGCGCCATCCATATTATTATATTATTATTATTATTATTATATGTACTGGGTGTCTGTGTGGCATTAGCACATAAAATAAGAAGACATTTGGGCAAGCACCTATTTTTGGAGAAAGATGACTAGAACCATCTCTCAGTCTCAGATTCCTGAAGGAAAATGTATTAAAGAAAGTACTCTAGAACAAATCTCTTTCACCTATGTACAGCAGGAGTCCAAAGCCGTCAATAAAAATCTGGAAAGAAGCATATATGAGGGAACTCGAGTGAGAGCAAGGTAGTAAGGGGGCACAATAGATCTTAAGGTCGCAGTGCAATAATCATAATAATAGTAAGACATTTCCAAATCCCATCATCCATGAGGGGAATTAGCGATCCAGTTCTCAGTCAATCATCATTCATCCTAAGGCTGTTTGGCCAGAGCAAATTACAGCTTCCCCACACGGAATTCGGCGGAAATTGTACCTCACATCCTAAAGCATCTTTAATAGCCAAGCTGTCAAGCTAGTCATTCCAGTGCTCCTTAGCAAAACAAATTGCTCAAAGTTTCATTATCTTTCATCATCTATATTCTATATCATCTCAACGGTAAGTACTACTACACACTAATACTCATTATATTTAGTTTTAATAAATACATCTCATTTTGTTCTTGTTTTTTAGCAACAGACTTCGGAGGGACGCGACGAACAGAAGCCATCAACCATCAAACAACGTCCGGTGCCAGCGAACAGCGTTCACCCCCTGACCAGGAGACTGAGCTGAAGACTGAGTTTGTCACGCTACAGCTGCAGACGAAAGGAGATTACCGACAAACTTGACTTGTGCGAGTGCTTAGTTAAAATATGAGCCCAGGATCAGAGGCAGAAGGTCAAAAGGGAGCGGCAGGCACGAACCGCAAGGAAAACAGTGGCCAGTACCACAGGTGTGGAATACAGATTCGGAGTCGAAAGCTCTTCCCGAGAGACCCAAGCTGTTCATGTACACTACAAGGCCCAGCATGTAGGTTCATGCCGCTGTATAGTCAGTACAGTTCGTGGTTGAATCATCTCCTACAGGTGCCATCAACCCAAACAGGAGTCATGATTGCACGCATAACCAAGAACGTCTTCATCCTCTTTTTTAAATTGTTCATGTGCCAATTAGGGAAGCCATGACAGGTCGCATCAAGCGCACCAATTTTGGATTTATTTTCCAGATGAGCAAAGAGAAGATCGATCCACGAGTTGGGCCAAGAGGAAGGAACTTCATTGAAACAGCAGGTCTTCATCATTCAGTAAGATTTGACTTGTCTCCATAAAAGTAGTTGAAAGGCTTCTAACCGCCCGAACAACCGGTCCAAGATGAGAGATAAATCGGTGTCAGAGCCACAGAGTTCATTTCTCAATCGGTCCATCGATTCTCGTATCAGGAGCTTCATGCGTCGTCATATTCCGAAAAAATCAAGGCAGCCTACGGTGACGTTCGGGCCGAGTCATCGCCTTTATGCATCCTTTCTAGATGACAGCATATACCTTGATTTGGCCTCGTTTACCGCCAAACCCACCTTAGTCGCTTCCCCTTCAATGTGGCGGCGTGTTCGACTCTTCACGTGAATATCGCCTGCGTATGCTACAATTTAGTACCGACACGGATAAAAATAGAACACTGAAGAACCATGCATTATTTCTAAGCGTTCGTCTCATTCGTCCTAGTACCCAGCATAGTCCACAAAAGAGAGCCCTTGTGATAGTAAGTCAATCGAAACACAAACCCAAACATTCCCACGGCTACTCATGCGAAGAAGATAAGCAAACGCCCCCAATTCCATTGCAGCAGCACACAGCAGATGAATCTTAAAGCCCTTTAACATCGCATCCACCTGTAGCTACAGTCTCATTACAGTCCCACTCGTCCACCTCTGCCGTGGGCTCAAGCAATTCGCGTTCCATTTAACGTTCAACAAACTAAAACAAAACACGAACACGTTCCGTTTCGGTGGTCCTCCAAGGACATGCATTTTTAAATATCTTGAAGGGTTGATACCGAACGCACGCACATCCCCTGAGTTCGTTCAGAGTGCCCAGGTAAGCGCACAACAGGAGCGCGGATAGTCTCTGCAATCCTTTGAGGCCTGGTTCAGTTGGTTGCTCCATTGTTGCCTTTTGAAACGCAACACCCAGCCGCGCGCCGCTCGCTCGGATGTGCAAAAGTTGAACATCCGAGAAAATTATCCAGAAATTTTAATTATATTTTCAAAGGGCAAAAATAATTAAGCATCACCGCCCGACTCGAACTCGTTCGTTTGCTGCGCTGTCTCCCAGGACCGACGCACGGTACCTGGTTTAAGATTTCCCCCGGGGCTAACTGAAAACAGTTAAAGATAATATGTCATGGGCTTCGTGTTTGCTCTGTGTGCGTGTGTTTTTTTTTTTTTGTTGCTTCTTTTTGCTCTTGTCGGTTCGGTATACTTGAAATATGAGTTTTTATCGTTTTTTTTCGTTCTGAGAAGAGTCTCTCTCACAGGAGACAGAGTTGATATTGAATTAATGAAAATTAACCCGTTGCCGGGGGGAGGGGAGGGGGAGTCTGGATGCAGAAAGGTGGGAAGCCATCCAGATGGTGTCAGGGGAGCCTTAAAGTATTATGGACCAACATTAAATGTGGGTTTATGTTGAAAGTTTTTGCTTGTTTTTTTTTAACGGTGAGACGGAACTTCGTGGGGAACATTCGAAGGAACGGGGTGGATAGAGAATAAATTCTTGTCACAGCGTGGTCATTAGAGCAACTGCTGAAGAAAAGATGCATTACTTTTGTAGACTGAACGCGAACTCCACGAATGGCATCCTAGTGTAGATCCGACGTAGAATCGCCCGAAGCCACTTCGGTTTGTCAAAACAAATGGGCGCAAGACTCCTGACTCGAAAGACCAAAATCATGCCCTACAAAACTTGCCAGGCCGAAAGCTGGATTCTTGTTGCCTTCGAAAGAAAAATTCAACGTCGGGTATATGGTCCCGTCTGCGAGGAAGGCGAAAACAAAACACGAACACGACGAGGATGTGCATATAGTCTGGAAGGCAAAAGTCCGTGGACTGCACTGGCTCGGCTCAGCTCAGCATCGTCAACGATGGAAGGCAGCCTACAACCCCCCATTGGTTGTAGGCCTGCTAAGTAAGTAAGAACATAGATCTGAGACCTAATGTTAAACTTAAACCACTCTGAGAAGTGTGCCGCATTATTTTAGTCAATGTTAAGCGAACCTCATCTAGACCGATGCCAAGTGAAGCTCCTGGCGCTAATGGACTGTTTTCTGAAGTCGTTTACAGGTGCTCTTGTTGGACGTATAAACTAGCCCTACCGAATGTCTGCCGCCTGGGCAAATGCACCAGTTTATCCGTAAGGTGGGCGGGGTAAGCAATGACCAAGTGGAAAGCGACTATACTTCTCCGTTCCTCGACTTCGAAATACCCTTCGGGTGTTATTTCCCAAACAGGGAGGAGTCTTAGTAATTACTAATGACCCCATGATTCGACCATCCACGTGTACACAAATGGATCGATGCCACTAAACGGCACAGGTGGTAGCATTTTCTCCGAATTGTTAAACATGCACTTCATCAGAATCCCTGACTATGTTAGTGTTTTTTAAGCGGAGATCTTGGCAGTCAAAGAAGCTGCCAGAATGATATCAACGTTGGCAATACCACCAACATTTCGGCAATAAAAATCAAGTCCAAGGTGGTCTAAGGGTTCTCACTTTTCGATAACTCTATGCAATGATCCGGGCCAAAGGGACATAGCCGGCAATGATGCAGAACTTTCCAGAAAAGAGGCCGAAACAGACCCATCCCAGAAAATCGTACGGATCAAACCACTTCTGACGCATATAGAGAAAAGAGTGGACGACGCAATCATGGCGATGACAAACGGAAGGTGGAACTTTCTAACCACCTGCGAGACCACACGGATGCATTGACTCAAGTTGGGCAATGCCAAAACCCGCAGACTCCTTCAGTGTGACAAAAATTTGCTAGCAATGGTAGCCAACGGCTTCACATGCAGAAGCTGCGGCGTCAAAGAGAAGAAAGAGGGTACTCCTCACTACCTTTGCCACTGCCACAGTCTCTGTCAATTGAGACAAATAATATTGGGAGAACAGTTCTACTAGGACCGCCAGGATCTCATTTCAGCAACACCTAAAGTTGTGAGACGTGGCTTACAGATCTCCAGGCCACTCGATCTTTCGCCATAGACCCTAACTCATCAGGAGTTATGTCTAAGCGCAAGGAGGCGAGTTTTTGGACTTGGTCCAATCACGTCGTCATGGGTCTGCCAAGTGGTCGCCTACCTGATGGCATCGCATTCAAGGCACGCCTCAGAAGGATAGCCCTTTCCGTTCGAAGACTCGCAGATACTTGAACTTCTCCACCTGCTTCAATGGGACTTCACAAACATGTAGAGTGCATTGATTTCTCCACGTTAACCTTCATCTCAGTACCTGCACATACGGCCACAAACCTATCGAGTGCGCGCTGGCGTTCCGTCTGGGAGGAAAACTAAGTCATCTGCAAAAAGAAGATGACTTACCATCAACCCTCTCAATGAGAAACATTCCTCGCCTCGGCTGCGCTGCAACATCTAGTCTATATATGTACTTACTTACTTACTTACTTAAAGTGGCGCTACAGTCCGGGGTGGACCTGGGCCTCAACCAAAAAGCGTCTCCAGCCAGCTCGATCTTTAGCTAGCTGTCTCCAGTTTCGCACGCATAGTTGGTTGAGGTCCCTTTCCACTTGCGTGCGCCACCTGAGTCGCGGTCTTCCTCTACTGCGCCGTCCCTCGGGGGTGGATTCGAAGACTTTTCGGACCGGAGTATTGGTTTCCATCCGCTCTACATGACCTAGCCATATATGTATATAGTGAAAAGGAGAGGTGAAGAGACGCACCCTTGACGAGGTCCAACGTCCATGACTTAGCACCATTAACCCGAACACATCTGGTACAGTTTGTGTATAGAGACTGAATGGCCCTCAAAAGATTACCATCAATCCCATACTTCTGCAGAACACTCCAGAGTTTACCTCGAAGACCTCGGTCGTATGCATTTTCTAAATCAAAAATAATATAACAGTTTCACAGTTTCACAGACACGGGTCTGAAAAGAAGTGGAATCTGTTTTAAACAGCAAGCCTTACTGTGAAATGATATATTCATGCTCCTCTGCATATCTTGATCTTCACAGATGAATCGACGAGACGAGGGAGTGAGAATAAGCAACAGATTGAAGGATTTAGACGCGCACATATCCTTTTGATTATTGAATCATTGTAGCATTTTAACTTTGCACCTGGTCCTACATGCTTACAGGGTACAGTTGATACAAGAACTGAACCCAAGAGGCCAGGCTTATGGTCGTAATTTCATCGTTCTTTTACTGAGTTCACATTTCCCTTCAAAGCCCGAAGACTCAAAAGCTGGAAGTTTAACTGGTGGTCAGCTGTAAATACTTAATTGAGGATTCCCCTCTGCATTAAATCGTTTACTCTCGAAAGCAACCAAACTTGAGCGAAGGTCACTCAGGAGACTCTTAAACTCCTACGACATAACAGACGGAAATGCCGGAATGACATGGCGTTAAGCACGTTTCGTGAACCAAAAAACTGATACACTTGACTAGACGCGATAGCTAAGAATGAAGATGCTGGTACGCCGACAAGGTAAAATACCAAAATTGATGAGTAAATCAACTCGCGTAGGGTACTGAAAACAGAAGTAGTCCTTCCAGGAACGAAAAGGAGTAAGGTTGCCTCCACAACCTCTGCGAACCCTTTAGCTTTTGCTGTTACGCGCCATGTTAGTGAGATCGTCACAGATTACCTCCAGGTGGCTATAATAGACGAGCTGTCCAACAGCGCTAAATGGTAACTTAGATCTGGACGCTGTTGAGGCCAAATTCTCAGAGATGGTTATACACCTCTACCAGCTTATCCGATAATCAAATGCGAAGACTGGTTCTCAAAGGATTTCCGTTGCGGGTGCGTGCACCAGATCCATGACGCATGGAAGAGCTTGAGACTCCAAGAATGTCTGGGTTTAATCACATGACCCTTGATAATGACCGGTTGCTTAGCCCCCAATGCTCTGTTCTGTCCCCGACACTCTTTCTCATTTTTATAAGTGATCTCTTGTCTGCTACTTCTAATCCAATCCATTCCTTCGCTGATGACAGCACCCTCAGCTTTTCATATTCGTTCCAAGACCCACGACCCGCCCTACGGCCGTAGAATTGGAACGGCAGCGTATGTTAAGCACATTGAATTCCGATCTTGACACCATAATTAACTGGGATGAGAACAACAGAGTGGTATTCAAAAACTCATTGATTTCTGCTGTCACTCAAGCGAACCCTTGATAATAAGTCATTATCCATGAATGGCGCCTGAGTCGATGAAACCGGAAAGCTTTACATCCTTGGTGTGTGTATCAACACAACACTTAGTTGGAATGATCACACACATTTGAGTTCGCCAAAAATTTCTGAGAAAGATTTTTGTTTCCTTAATCGATACAAGAAATATTTCACCCCCTCTGATTTCGCTTTCATTTATAAGGCGTATATCCGCCCCAAGCTTGAAGTACAACTCTCATATTTGGTCTTTTGCCCCCAAGACCATCCTGCACCTACTAGATACTAGAGAGAATCCAAAAGCGTGCGATAAAACTTATAGGAGACAACAATATCGCAGAGTCATTAGACTCGCTCGAACATAGACGTACCGTCTCTCCTTTGTCCCTACTTGTTTTCTATTTTAACAAACGATGCTCAAGTGAGCTAGCCAACTGCATTCCTCCACTCCATGAATTCACCCGCAATACTCGTCTCGCCAGGAATGCTCATCTGTTAACCCTTAAGCCTACTTTCGGACGCACAATTAAATTTAGAGACTCGTTCTTCAGCCGCACTACACGAATATGGAATACTTTTCCCAGCCCACTATTTCTCACAGACTCCAACTCGCAGATATTTAAGACCAATGTGCACAGGTACCTCCTCTCCCTTTCTCGCTCTATACCTTCGGCCCGTGCTGTGTCTTGACCCCAGACCCCGCGCAATCCCTTAAGCGCGCGCAAATCATAAAGAAAAAAATAAACTACATACTAAGGGTTTTAAACATCCCAGACAACCGACTTCCAAAGATAGTGGCCTTATACGCGATTTAGAAGAAATTAGCGTGGCTCGAAGAACGGCTAAAATTAGGTGTGGTATAGAGCTAAATGCGGGACCTCAGAACTCATTATACCAGCTCATAACGAGAATTGATGAACAGAACAGAATAAATTTGTAGAAGAAGCGACGGGGTCACTACCTCTTAGTACGTATAGCCGATTAAATCACAATCTTGAAGGTAAAAACTATTTCAAAGACATCCATAGCACACTCGAAATATCAACAGTGTTTAAACCACGCTGTTGTTGTTGTTAGAGGGGAGCCCGGTTCGAATCCCATTGAAAGCGAAGTTAATATGCCTTTATCCGTTTTTCGTATCTGGTCCAGTCACCATTTGTTGTTGGGATCAAATTAACGGCACTATCACTGGCGTTGTCGATCAATGGAAGTAGTCTCACGATGGGTATCACAATGGACCAACATGGTCTAAGTGTGCTGATGATTACGCTGGCAGCCCAACTACCTGACCTTAAACTCCGTGGAGAACTTCAAAAACTCAATTATATACTTCATAGAGAAAATCTTCCTATACTCTGTAGTATGCGCAATTTGGAAGAAAGAGATGATATCATGCACTTTTTAGGCAAGTGCCCAATCGTAAGGGAAACAAGGAGAAGTTTTTTTTATTTAAAAAGACTTCCTATCGGAACAAGAAATGATATCCCTTCTAAACGAAGTAAACGTTACTCAACTGTATAGAAAAAATTGCATTCGAATATAGGGATAATATGTTAGTAGGGATTAAGGGAACTGTGAAGCTGACAAACTCGCACAAATCGCCACCACACTGCCAGATGATGGAACCTTTTGTGACATAGGTAACCCCCTATCCACCTTTAACTAACCTACAATAAAAGTAAAGTAAAAGGCAAGATGGAATTCAGGCAACACTTGCCAAATCACCAAACAAGTCTGGCCTAATCTCGACCCTAAAAGATCTGACAGCCTGCACTCCAGTCTTTGGATTCCGATAATACAAGTCGAAACACATAACCACAGGTGTACAGAGGTCGTAGGTGGCAGTTGGAAGATAAGCCGAAAAGGCTGAAAGATCCTCCCTAAAAAGATCCATGGGGATATTCATCGGACACTGCCTATTAGGTATGTACGGGAAAATACTAGGACTATTCGACTATTAACGGCTTCTGTTGTCTGAATGAAGAAGAGGAAGAAAATGTGCAACACCTTCTCTGCAGCTGCCCTGTCTCACTCGTCTCGACTGGGAAAGCCATACTGGGCTCCAACTTCTTTGACTACCTAAGTGACCTTAACGTCACACCAAATAAATCGTTACTGGACTTCACTGACAAGTCTGGCTGGGTATATCTGTGGGACTATTTTTGTTCTAAATGCATATTATTAGTTTTATTGTCAATCTGGCAGAGTAATGCTAACTAATTTTATGGTATTATTATAGTATTATTATTATTATTATTACTTCAATAAAACCTAAATCTTTTTATCTATCTATCAGTAGTAGTGCATCTTTTAGATACACTCAAGGACGACTACACTCATCTAACCGTCAACACTTCCTAATAGAAATCCATTCCATTGGAATTTCTCCCATTTAAATAAAACGAAACGATTCTCATTACCAAACTCCATTTCCTATAACCACTCCTCCCCGTGACCAGAGAGTCCATTCTTCCCACCATCAGCCACACCACATCGAGAAAATAATCCTGAATGACAATTAATGATCTTGTGACGTGTGAGTTACATCTTTTCGAAATTCCACTCTGACCTGCACCACCCTCGCCAGCATCAAAAGGACATCCTCGTTCGTTTGTGAAACCCAATTACACTTGAACACGCAAAATCGTTTACGAACGTCCCTCTTAATGAGGAGTGAAATTCCCAAAGACCCAAACGACATTTCCAGCACAGCCGTACCGGCTTCCCAGTCACTCCTCCCCCGCTTGTCCAGACTGGACGGACAGCCCTCATTCGATGTCTCGCCCAAATACAAAATGACAAACCACCACCCCCGCCCTGTCCGACCGTGTTGGACGAGATGATTTACACGCACGACTGTTGATCGATTGTCTAGCGGTTACCGCTGTGGACCGACATGATTAATAAGGTTCGTCCTTAAAATTACTCTTGTTCTTTGTCTCACCTCACCCCTGGTCGCGCCGCACCGGAACCCCTTTAAAGCGCGAGGACTTGTTGATTGAAAATTTCCGATGAAATATGTAAATTTAATCAGAGCTAGCATCTCCCGGCGCACGACAACGGTGGCGGAAATTACCATTTTGTTAGCACCGGGGCGTGGTGGGGGGTTAACGGTCTCATTGTTACATTGATATGCCGAAATCCATTCTCGAACCCCAATTGATAGGTCCCCCGTCTGCCGGTGCCGCATCACATCCGCGGGGTTGGCTAAGACTAAACAGTTGCCAATGCATTCTGTGTCTGTGCGGTGCGGTGCGGCGGCGGCGTCGTGTATGTGTAGAGCCAGAGCGTTCCTTCGTGTTATCGCCTTTTATGATTGAATTCCCCGCGGGCATGGCACATTCCCCACTGCTACCAGTAGAATTCCCAGCCTGTCTGTGGCAGGATGCGCCTCAGCCCCCACTACCGCGCGATTCTCGTCCCGTTTGATCTTGAAATTAAAATAAGCCAAACAGGGTGGAGCGCACTGGCTGTCTTATTGTTTTAACTGTCATAAAGAATAATTTTCGGCGGCCCGGCGCGGTGCTGCTGCGGAGATAGCATCTCTCCTTGGCGGCGGTGGGGTGGTTCTTTGTCTCATTTATCTTTGCCGCCGCATTATCCTTGCACAAGCTCAATCCCCTGGCCGTGGATGCCGCGCCGCGCCGTGAGGACAGCGCGCGAAATGGCATTGAATAATTTGTTTATGACGGCGGGTTGTCGTGTATACTGTCTCGTGTCTGAGGATGTGTTGCCAGCGGGCAGATGGAGATATTAAAGTCATCTCGGGACGCGGCCGTGTTTGCGCTGTTTTATGTGTCTTCCGAGTCACCGCCGCCATTTCGGGGGAATCTGATAAATTTTTATTTATTTGACAGGTTAATGTCAAGACGTTGGCTTATTAAATTTAGGGCCCGCAATGCTGTGCCACCTTTTGCCGGAAGAACTCTGCAGGAATGTGTGTCAGGATGTTTGCATTGCTGGCGATGATAAAGTGTTGAGAGGTTAATGTAACTCGCGGTGAATTAGTGGTGCGTTAGGGTTGGAGGACGTTGCTGGGCTTCGTAATGAAACTGAATAATTTATTTCGAAGAGGGGATGTGTGTGTGTGGGTTTTTTGAGGACTCGGAATGGAACTGTCGGAATAATTGGGAACTTGAGCTTCAAGGCGAAGGTGGTCGATTGCTATTTAAGGCGGTCTAATGATTTGGTCAACAGTCGAAGTCGAATAGGCGACTATCGACACAAACAAGGAGACGATCACTAGTGTCCATCAAACTCATTGCAGGTGATTTGGGATATTTTGCAACATTTTAATGCTAAATTAGTGTTTAAAAAAAAAACTCATCAAAACAGATATAATTAAGGAACCGTTGAAGGTCGACCACTGGTTGACTGAGAGAGGTTTACTGGAAAGGAAGTAAGGCATCATTGTATTGTTGCTAAAAATGTACCTCAACAAGGTTTATATCGATTCTACAGGTCCACGGTTTCCCTAGAAGAGCTAGAATCAAGCAGTTTGCTGAACCTTAACGTCGTCTCAAGGTGTAGATGCCAAACTTCAATTTGCTGAGGAGTTTGCTCTCGCCAAGCTTGCTCCTTTGTTAAGATGTTTCGTCCTCCTGGCGGTTTCACATGACTGGGAAATGGTCGTTTATAAATCTCGAAGATCTCTTTGCCTCAAATCAGAGAGACATTTTGACTACCTTCCGTCTGGGTTAATGAGGACTCTGTACAGTCGCATCGATTCCCCAAAATGTTGCTTCTTCGACTACCTCACTTCTGACAGCTTTTGTGGCAGAGAGCAGGACACTACGGATTGCACATCAAAAATAAAATTATCCAATCGTCCATTGGATCCGATTGGTGACTTTTTTGTATAGTTTTCCCGCTCTCCTGGGATTGCTAATACCCTTAAGTATCCGGGGTCAAGACACAGCACCTGCCAAAGGTATAGAGGGAGAAAGGGAGAGGAGGTAACTGTGCACATTGGTCTTAAATATCTGCGGGTTGTAGTCTGTGGGAAATGTTGGGCTGGGAAGAGCATTCCATATTCGAGTAGTGCGGCTGAAGAACGAGTCTCTAAATTAAACTGTGCGTCCGAAAGTAGGCTTAAGGGTTAACTGATAAGCATTCCTGGCGAGACGAGTATTGCGGGTGAATTCATGGAGTGGAGGAATGCAGTTGGCTAGCTCACTTGAGCATCGTTTGTTAAAATAGAAAAAAGTAGGGACAAAGGAGAGACGGTACGTCTATGTTCGAGCGAGTCTAATGACTCTGCGATATTGTTGTCTCCTATAAGTTTTATCGCTGGCTTTTGAATTTTATCTAGTAGGTACGGATATACGCCTTATAAGTGAAAGCCAAATCAGAGGGGATGAAATATTACTTGCATCGAGTGAGGAAACAAAAACTTTTCGCAGCATTTTTGGCGACCTCAAATGTGTGATCGTTCCAACTAAGTATTGTTCCAATTCTACGGCCAAAGGGCGGGGTCGTGAGTCTTGAAACGAATATAAAAAGCTAATAATGCTGTCATTAGCGAAGGAATGGATTGGATTAGAATTACCAGAGAAGACATCATTCATAAAAATGATAAAAAGTGTCGAAGACAGAACAGAGCCTTGGGGTACACCAACATTTATTTGGTGGATATCAGACTTGAACCCATCTAAAACAACTTGAATTGAACGGTTAGAAAGGTAATTTCTAATCCATAGAGGAAGAGATCCATGGATACCATACGCACGCATTTTCGACAAAAGAGTTTGTTGCAAAACTCTGTCAAATGCCTTAGAAATATCAACGGCAACGATCTTGTTTTCTCCTGCATTGTGCAAAGATTCGTTCGACTTTTCGGTGAGCTAAGGGTATCAGATCACCAGTGGACCTGTTGCTGCGGAAACCGTACTGCCGGTCATTAAGAAGCTTCCGCGATTCAAGATATTTTATAAGCTGCCGATTTATCAGCGTTTCCATGACCTTAGAAAGAAGGGACGTAAGTGCTATGGGTCGGTACGAGGTGAGTGACGATGGTACACCCTTTTTAGGGAAGAGCTGGACAAACGCTGCTTTCCATCTGCTCGGAAAAAGCCCTACAGAGTAGAATAGATCAAAAAGCTTGCGCAATGGTTGCGCCAGCGCAGAAGAACACCTCTTCAGAAGTATAAGGTGGATTCCATCCGGTCCAGCGGATTTGTGAATTGCGGAGATAGCCCTGTTTCCAGTTAGGAGTCTTTGGCGTGAGATTTTCTTAATAAAAAAAGTTGTAGTATTTCTCCATCCTCATATGGCTTACTTGTGCCGCGTAGAGCATTACTGGCTCCGATGCAACTTCAAATACGTTGAACTTACTGCTGTGCGTAATATGTGAGTTGCTGAAACAGGTCTTCCACACAACATTTTAAAGGGTTTTCGATTTTGTGCGTTTCTCCTTCAGATGTCTTGTCATACTAAGGCTTCCTGTTAAAAGGATTCCAAGATACCTGTATTCATTAACAATTTCTAAACTTTCTCCACTAATGTATCATTTTTCGTTAAAAACAAGTCCACTCTTTTTGAATATCATTAACTTGGATTTGTTCAAATTCACGACCAGACTCCATAGGCTGCAGTACTCATACGATCTATAGATCATCAATTGCAAGGATTCCGGTTAGCTTGCCAGCAGTACAATGTCGTATGTGAACAGGAGGGTTTTTAATGAGAGTCCCTGCAGTTTCTATTCCTCGTGGGAGGAAGTCCACTATATCGTCTATAAAGAGGGGCAAATAGAGTTGGGCTCAACGAACATCCCTGCTTTACTCCTGACTCCGTCTTAAACCATTCTAATACCGTGTCACTATTCCAAACAGCTGCCTCGGTATCTTCATAAAGGTTTTGTAAAACCCTTCCGAATTTCGATGACATTCCCATATTATACAACTTATAAAATAAGGCATTTCGGTTCACAGTATCGAAGGCCACTTTGAAGTCTACATAGAAGGCGTAGGGTTTCTTATTTCGGCTTTGGAAAGTGTCCGCTATGTGGTCGACAGTAACGAAATCTAAAACCCGCCTGGAACTCCCTTAGCAGATTATTGGCCTCTATCCATGTGTACAGACGCCTCTGCAATATTGCGGCAAGGATTTTGTGGGATGCATTTAAGAACGATATTCTTCGATGGTTAGCAGGATTCGATGTGTCGCCTTTTTTGTGGATGGAAAAAACCAGAGCTTCTTCTAACCGTTGGGGCATTTCGCCATGACATGTTTGTCTTTCTGCCCATTTGTACTACATTTAAAAAATGTTCTTGGTATACCATCCGAACCTGCAGCCTTTCTATCTGTCTCTACTACTGTTTATGGTTCGATCTCGGCCACTAAAACTTCCATTTTCTTGATTTTGTCATTATTGTGATCAGTGTACATACAGTGATCGGACAACGATATTATGGATTCAAAGTTTACCATTTCGAGTCGAAAAATGTTAATGGTATTCAATCACAATTTATGCCTTCATAGAACCATTAATTCAGTTGTTGTTGGACTTGCGATTACTTCCACAGCATTGTTACTTATTTAGTTATTTATCAGTCCTGCGATCCATGGAGGGTCTGAGTCTGAACAATAGCTGCCTTGAGCTTGACATTCGTCAGCCAATTGTTTCGTCCACGCCGTGAGCATACATTTTAAGAAGAAAAATTAAGTCAATTATTTTTGACCCAATGGCACCACCAGCCAAACCCCCAAATCTCAAATCTATTTCTCTTGGTTCTGGTGAATGAAGTTCTGCTACACCTGGAAATGTCTGCATGCAGGGTCATTGCATATGCAGCGGTCTCTGGAAAATGCATATTCACGATCGGGGATATTACGCAGATGGCCCTTACTTACATAGAAAAATCAACCGAAGAGTGTGGTCTAATGTCAACACGAACAAAACAGGCACATGTCTAGTACTCCTCAGGCAATATACAATTCCTGGGTATATACACATCCGTGATATACAAAATCCGTGAGCATGTCAGTAAAGCCTTGTATCACTGAATACTCGTATCGGGCTCAAGCTTATCTATGCTAATCTGTCCCAGAAAGGACAATAACTGCAAGCTACTCAGTCGTGTACAAAGGTTGCCCTGCGGATGCTACAGCCCGTAGAGGACCAGCGCCTAACCTCTCAGCAACCACTCGTGTTGTGCGTGCTATTGTTCTAACACGAGTGGAAGGGACCTACAGTTTTATGCCGATTCCGAATGGCCAAATTTGAGAAGCTTTTTCAAGACAGTTATAGTCTTTGAGCATTGTCAGTGACTAGAAAAAGGTGGAGTCGTGAACAGTATTTTTTGTCGTACCAGGAATCGGACCTGGTAGGTCCACGTGTGTAGGCTCCGTCGCACATACCCACAACGCCACTGGCCACCACAGATGTATGATGTAGATGTATCAGCGGAGCGTCAAAGCCAACCAACTCCGCAGCTTTGAACATACGCTTTAATCTTCCGCCCACAGTCCTAAGTAGAGCGGCGTTTTGCATGAAATTGTTGAACATGTGTAAGGAACTCCGTTCTAGACACACTTTGACGGTTTTAGCTGCATACCCGAAGACATCGATTTCCTTCACCAGACGTCTGGAAGTTTGACCACCCATCGCTGGATGGTGCTCTGCGAATCGTCACAAACAGAAAATATGGCCGATATGAAATCTAAATATCCACTTATTTTGATTGCCATTGTAGCGTGTTTCAGGCGATCAGGGAAGCTTTGTTCTTGATTAAGAAACGATGTGGTGTCAAAGACAGATATGGTCATATATTTTCTCTGGACGCAAAATAGGCCTAGTATGAACCCTAAATGGTCCCAAGGTCTGATCAGACAAACCAGGCATGTGCCACGAAAACAAACCTTCAGAATGGTATACATAATGACTTCTTCTGATCGAGTTGAGGAAGAGGAGGAAATCATTATTGTGGACATCGGGACAAGATCGTGCACTTCCAGTAAGGCTTACGGCCCAACCATAATGGACCTAATAAGACCTAAGTTAAGTCGAGCGAATACGCAGAAATGATGACACTGTGACGTTCAATTTCGTAAAATATTGGTAATTTAAGTCGGAGTCCCGCTCATCACGACTTCCGGACTTGCCTTGAATGCCTCGATTTCATCAGGTTCCGTGGCTTGCCTTGAATGGGATCCCATCGGGTAAGCCACCGCTTGGCAGACCCAGGACCAGGTGGTTGGACCTCGTCCAATAACTCGCCTGTTTCCGCTTGGGCGTAACTCGTGTTGATTTAGGCTTGATGGAGGAGGATCGAGAGTCCGATGGAGATCTCTCGTGCGTGCTTTACCCCATCGAACCCTTTAATGGATCATGCGGGTCAAAAGATGATAAGTCGGAGTGACATCAGACCCAGAAGCAATGAAATTTGGCTTTGCTTCTGGCTACTTTTCGTTCGGTTCTGTTATACATAAGTTTAAGTTAGCTAACTAAATTATAGTTGGGCCCCTTTTCCTGCAGAATCCTGCTCCTGCAATGATTTTGGTCTTTATTCACGTCTTCCTAGCTCCAAACCCACCCAACCACATCTACTCCTCCGTCAATGCTATTCAGTGGATGACACAATCATCATCGCATTTGTTAGACCAGACTAGTCCTGTCAGCACAAATATCTCCCCCCCATCATCAAGCAAATCTTAAGATTGATACAGAATCCTGGGAAAATCTTCGAAAGTATCCCCAAACCCCCTTCCCCCAGTTATCCTCCCAAAATCCAAATGTGCCACTCAAAAACCTTCGTCTCTACTCCACCCCTCCCAGCCGGCATTCCGAGACTAAACGAAAAACTAACCAAAATCCAGCACGCACACACTTCGAATGCCATCACGAAGCGCACGGTCCCAATACACGGGTCGCCATCTCATCCGTCTTAAGCGAAAGGACTTTTCCCTCGGACCTCTCACGTCACCCAGCGTCCCGAGAAATATTTCCCAATTCAATATTTAATTTCTCGACTCGACTGCTGCTGGTGTTGCCAATTCAATGCAGCATAAGAAGCAGCAAGGATAACTCTGAGCGTCGTGGTCGGACATGTACTTCTTTTGAAGTTTTCGCACCCGGCCCAAAGGAAATCGGGGTGAAATCCTTCACAACCATCGCAGGGATAAAAGAAGAGCCGAACAACAAAATGTAAAGAAAAGCCACAAACTGCACGAAGCAGGAGAACGGGAGGAAGGACTCGACGTCCAACAGAGACCAGCTGCTGATGGGAAATGGGTGAAAATAAAATGAAATAAGAAACAAACGAACTTTCGCAGGACCTTATTCGCTTTCTTAAGGCGAAACGCGGAATTTCTGATTTTCGTACACAGGACACGGTCTTCATCCCCCGGACCAGCCATCCTCTTCCATAATGACTTGGACGAAGGAAGTTTCGTTCGTTCCTTCAGCAGCTTGCCGCCGAGTTTTGTTTCTTATTTCGCTCGCTTCTGCTTTGCCTCCTGTCCATCTTATTGGCTCTGGGAGAAAACTTAAACGGAAACTTTTCTGCAGGCCACCGCTGAAACACACCCCCCGTCTCGGGCTGATCCTTTTGTCTTTTCATGAAATTTTAATTGTGAATTTAATTAAAGATGCCTGGCATTCCTTTGAAGAAGTTGGACGACGACGACGAAGACGACGAGGTGGAGCGATGAGCGAGGATATCCAGTTCAGCCTCGTTCGGCTGTTGACAAAAGAGATCACGCGGCAGAGGCCTGCGAGGACTTGTTTGACTGGCGAATTAGCCAAAGTGGATGACGGGCGGGCGGGGATGAGCCAATGAAGCTGAAGGGACTCGTGTGCTACTGCTGACTGATGTGAATAAGTATTCCGGTTGATGTTAACGGACACGATTTATTTACGTGAAATTAAGCAAATTAATGGGGTGGCGGGCGCGCGCAATCCCCTGGGCGGGGGACGCACTGATGGATGAAAGGTCACAGGCGCGGGCGGGGGATATCAAATGGAAATCAAATTCAAATTGACCGGGAATGTTTTATTAAAATTTCAACATTTTTCGTTATTTGATTGCGGTTGTTGTACATCGTGGGTGGAGTCAAAGCAGGATATCAAAAGGATTTGAAGCACTGCAGGGGCATCGATGTCAAAGCGTAGCGTAGCCGTCCGAGTGGAAAAACTTATTCAAATTAATTTGCCTCAAGGATGACGATTTGTGTCAACATTTGTGGGCGGAAGCAATGTAATGTAACAGATCGGGGGATAGACGCGAAGGTGACTACGGCTTGGTGGTTGTTTAGTGGGTGACTTGGTAATGACACATTTTTAATTGCTGCCAGGACTGTGTTTACATTGGATTGAGTTGTGCGAAGGTAGAGAGTTGGACGCTTCAGCATGATCCTGTGAGCGTGGTTGTGAGCATAGAGGTGGGTGAAATGGAACTAGAAGGATGATGGTGGAGGGTGGGGAGGGGAAAAAGGGTTAAACGATAAACGATGGGTGATTGAGTGTAGGGTTGTAGATTTGGTTACATTTTGAGTGTGAGTTTGTTGTATTTAGCGACTAAATAAACAACTTGGTTGAAAGGGGAAAGGAAATGTGTCCTTTATGAACTCGATGGTGGCGTGGGTACTGGGAAATTCATAAAGCTGGTCAAGTCCGAGTAGTACTCGAATTTCGAAGGTTAAGTAACTTGGTAGGAATGGCAAGAGAAGCAAAATCATGGCTATAGTTTCATGAGAGTTTTTATGGGAGTTGAGCAGGGAATGGAGAAATTTGTGGACCTCTAGATGTGGGGATCGTTCTATCTTATCTAACAGGATGATAGGTACCAACTAGATATTCTATCAGACTCACTTCTTGCGTCGGTATCACTACTGCACTAAAGTTCGCTGTGTGCATTTGCATCGCATGAGTGGGTGGTGAACGACACATGACCATATGACTTGTAATTTCCGCTCCTGATGGTGATGATACATCGTCCCTCGAAACTCCTTCGGGTCGTGCTTCATAGCTTATGTTTTTCATTGAATCTTGCCTTATAATGCGGCAGCACCATGCACTTTGCGAAGAAAGCATTTCCGATTAAAGCTCTCAACGATGTCCTCAACAATTATCGTCATACTCTAAACTACTAGGCGGGCAGCATTGCAGTGGATCTGAAACATTCCAAATGAGGTTTGGTTGGGAAAGAGTGATTGTCACAGCTGAAACAGTTGTGACCCACTTAGATTCTGTTTGGATCCATCGTGCTATCACTAACCGATGATTGATACACCACTTCCTCGCTAGCCAGGGGAACTAACTGACACCTAAGAAGTACCTGCGGTTATCCATGCGGTCCATGTGAAATTGTCCACTTCATTAATGGGTGATAGACAGTTTGTTTTTCCAATAAATTTAACTGAATTTTTATATTTGACATTCTTCTAGACTGCTGAACAAATAGTCGCCTAGCGAACATTTTCTTGTTCTTGCAAGGGCTGGACAGGTGCCGAGATAGTGTAGCGTGATTTCTACTTCTTCCTCATCTCTGCAGCTCCTGCAGAAGTCGTTGCAAGGGGCTCCTATTCTTCTTGCATGTGAGCCCAGGATACAGTGACCTGTGATGATCCCTACGACTTACTGATTATATTTCTATTGAGGCTTAAGAGTGTACTTTTTCGGACAAGGCCATAATTGTCTCGAAGTCAGTACAATTGCATACATCTCCAATTGGTGATAATGACGGCATCTGTGTGTATCACGGTATTTATTACTTGAATTGAGGTGTAGGGGTCTCCTGATTAATTGCCAGTCAGCGTTTCATTGCCTATAATACCACAATGCTCAGGGACCCAGCATAAGGTAAGGTTGCATCTAACCGCCATCTCCCTGAGATATAGGCATCAAAGTGTCTTTGATTTTTAGTCGACGGTGTGTCCACAGCCTTGATGGCCGCCTGGCTGTCTATGTACATAACGATAGATAACTCGTCTATCGGATTCATTGGCAGTAAGCGAGCAGCCTTCTGGATAGCCTTAACTTCTGTCTGGAATACACTGCAGTGGTTAGACAGTCGAAGGGACAGAGAGAAGGAGCTCTCCGACGAGGTCGTGGATACTCCGAGTCCGGCGCCTTCGTCCGTCTTGGAACCGTCAGTGTGAACTTCCATATTGGCAGGTTTTCTGACTATATCTTTTGCCAAGTCCTCCCTATCTGGGATTGTATTTTGTACCTGGATTCAAAGTCTAGAAAGGGTGCAATATAGTCTGTATGCTTTCGACCTAGACTATGTGTTCTGTTCTAGCGGTTAGACTCTCTCAACCTAATCGCTGCCTTGGTAGCTGTCAGCTTCTCGTATATGTCCATGGGAAACAGCTGTAGCTTGTTTCCGTGGCGGCTGAAGATGTGGAGCGAAGATCTTTGGATTCTGCTTATCTTTTTCAAATATTGATTCTTTGATTCTCAGTGCTGTGCACCATACCAGAGTGCCGTATATTAGAATTGGTCTGACAACTGCTGTGTACATCCAGTGTGTCATTCTCGGGTTCAATCCCCATCTGGGGCCGAGGACCTCATGCATGTATACATAGCTACTGCCGCCTTCTTAATACGGTCATGAATGTTTGGTTTCCAGCTTAGTTTGCTGTCTATTAGTACGTCTAAGTATTTGCCTTGACTAGTGATACTTAGTTCCTTATTCTTCAGCTATGGTGAACTTATTTGAGGTAGTTTGTATATTCTTGCGAACAGTACGACCTTGATTTTGAACGGGGTTACATCTAGACCTACTATTTCTGTACTTTTTCTAACTTATTTAGCGAAGTTTTCATAATATCTCTAGACTGGCATTAGCGCCTTCGTGAAGGGCGACAACATTAGACTGCACACCTTGTTAGGTAAATTTGCGTCGATCATCCATGCGAAATTCTACGCGATCCTAATGGCCACGAGCTATATTGTGAAGAACAGGTGGAAGGCTGTGCCTAAGCCCCTACTCAACACTTTAACCACTTCCAGGATAGTCCGAGAACGCAAGTCTTCTCTGAATTGGATCGGCAGGTTCAATTCACTAAGACTCATCTGTGTCCGGGGCCTCACGAGATCACATGAAATGAGATCGTCGATGAACTTGCTAGACAAGGATCAGAGGAGACACTCTTAGGACCCGAACCTGCGTTGGGAATACCCGCGTATTCGGTTAGGGCTTCCATCGAGTTCTGGGAATCTCGAGAGCACAACCGAATGTAGACAAACCAAGTGCATTCTCCCAAACGTCTGTAACATCCTCTGCCAATGTCCCGCCTTTGGTCGGATCAGGTGGTAGTTATTTGGTGCTGATGAGGTGAGAGCTGGGGATGTAGACTCCTCATCACAGAAGCGCCTGCGGAATCCAATTATCATACGGAAGACCAAGAAATGTAGTCTGCTGGTCTGCTGCTGGGAGTATAATGGACCAGTTTTTGAGGCTGAGTGCTCCAGCGGAGGGTTCAAAAAAGTTTTAAGTTGGATATCTCCTTGATCTCTTATTTTTGGTATAAAGTCAATTTGGTCTTTCGAGGTATATTACTCAATAGCATCTGCCTGGCAGCTATATTTAAGACCTCGTTGCTGCAGAAATCATTTGCTAAATTATTAGTATCGACTTTAACTCAGCAGACCCAATAAGCTTCCGTCCAAGCCTTGGCACCACAGCAGTCCTTGATAAGACGGGCATCATCATTTCATTTCTGATCTGTCTAACAGGTTTCTAAATTGGCATTTTGTGCCTGCCTGCACTTCTTGTCAAACCAGGCATTTACTGTGGGTGGTGACATCAGTACGGTGTACATCAGTTTGGGCTATGCCATTAGGATACGACAAAATTCAAGTAGCAACCCATTTAATCGCTTTCCATAATAGCACGACGTACTACTGCACATTTAATAAAACAGCATACAATTTGAAATCAGTAATTTTCTTAGAATTGTCCCAGTTGTACAAACATTTCAACGAATGAATATGTGCATGGTATCATCGTTCCCAGTCGCCAGGGAGATCTGTCTTCTAATAATGGCAGACCGAGTCGTCAATGTTGTGTGGCTTTTCTCGAAAATAGCATATACTTTGCGTTGCAGCGCTGTCCACAAGATGGGAGTTGTCTGTTGTTTTTGACCATTTATACCAATGTCATCCAAGTATGCTGGCAATTATTGGGCTTTTTCAAGTTCGTGCCTAGCGTGGACATGAAAGCTTTGCACGGTCGTCTAAAAATGTTGCAGATTATTGAAGAAGCCACATGGCAGTATGTCACCTTGTCTAAAACCTCTAATGGAGTCCGATCCAATTGGAGCATCAAAAGCTCTTCACTGTTATCCTGAACGACGCGTGCTTAGAAGGAATATAGGATCGATTATCACGCTGCATAGCACAACTCAGCTGACCACTGTAAAGTGTGTTTCTAGTGCCGACAAAAGTCGATCCCAAGTACCGAAATGTTCAGGCAAGTGCAAAAGTCCATTCTGCTTATTCACAAACTTTATTGACTTACGGGCTAAATAAATAAGAATCTAAAAGCTACTTGATGAGAAAACCTACCAGCACCCATCCTGTAAAAAAAAATATCAAAAAAACCACAATCACTCCCTTGCTGCGGACTTCTTGGGCGCCTGCGTTGCAATATTCCGATGATCCTTCTTTTCTCGCTTCACAAAGCCGTACGCATCCTGGCCGTCAGAGCCCTTGTCTGCCTTGTAAGCCGCCAACGTAGGACCTCCAGTGCTCCTTCCACTATCGTACCTTGGACGATCGTACCGCTGGCCCAGATCAACACTAGAGGGCGTTCGAACGATCTCCGGCAGATGTGCGTAGTAGACTATACGACGGTTGCGAGTCTCATAGCTGGGACGGTCGTAGACTTCGTTGTTGTACAGTGGCCCGAAGTCGCGGGGCTCTGGGACGTCGTACCTCCAGTCGGGGTAGTTGTAGTAGGGATCCGGATAGTGGGGCACTCGGGGACTGTAACTGTCGTATGGGTCATAGTGCCGACGGTGCAAGTAGTGATCTTCGTAGTTGTAAGCATCGCGTTCATACTGATCGTCGTACCTATGGAAGAAGCAAGGAGGAGGAGGAGTCTTAAAAGTCGGCACCTTCAGGGTGGATGAACTGGACCCACCTGTCATAGCGCCGCAAGTACTGATCGTACGACCTCGAGGGATACATTTCGAACTTGAAGGGTTCGTACTTGTCATAGCGTGACTTCAGCGGCGGTGGAGTGATCTTAAGGATCGCCCGATCCTTGGGATCCTGGTCGGCTTTCTTTGGCTGGGTGACGAAATTCACTCGAGGTTGTCTCCCTCTATAGCCATCGTTGGTCGCATCCGGCACTGAGTCGCCGTCGTCGTCTCGCTTGATGTTCCACGAGTAGTCATTCCACGAGTCCTTGCGATAGTATTCCGGCTCCATCACTTGCTTTTCAGCCTTCGGCAGCTGTCGTCCCTCGCGGCTGGCATCTATAACCTCAATCTTGTCGCTGTCCACACTCTGCTCGATTTCTTTCTTCTGTGATTTTGAGCCTGATTCCTTAACTGCATCGTAGGCTGATGTTGAGCGTCGATTTCGTATTGATTTCGAGGATCCGATGTGCGATGAAGCTAGACTTCGAGCCTCGTAGTAAGCACTGTCCGATTGGTAGTACTCGGGGGACTCTTCGAAATCGTAGCCATCAAGAATTTCGACATCCTGTGGAACATATATGGCAAATGTATGATGACTGAACATCCAAAGGATGACGAACATATACCGGAGCAACATTGCCGGTACGGACGGTGATTCCCGGGGGAGTAATGGTTCTGAACTGGGAAGAAAATAGTTAAATTTAATTTACGGTCTTGACTTGAGAAGGATATGATCGGAGATGGACTTCTTTCGTCCATTTTATCTGGATTTTAAATTGTAGCCAAAAGCATCTGGGAGAAGGTAGGATTTGTGCCAACCAACAATCAGAAGTGGTCGCAATTTCACAAAGACACTACGAAGATAAATAACGATGGCGGAAGAGCTGTATCGAGCTAGAAGATGGGAAGAGTAGGATTTTCTACCCCTGGCTTCTAGACGCGATCAAAAGAAACATACGGTCTCCTGCGTCTATCGAATGTGGTGAGTTATGCACTGGACCACATCTTGCGAAGACAACCGCAGACGTAACTAATGTCCATGTTTGTGCGAAGCTAACCAGATAGATCTCGACAATTCCATGACTACTATTTGAATAGATTTCATTAATTCTAGAGGGAATGACTTAGAAAGATATGATTGAACATCGAATGTCTGCACACTGGTCAATAACAATCGCCAAGTCGAACTGCAACGAAGTATACAACAAAGTATGAAAATCTTGAAAGTCCTACACCGGAAATGGGAATTCCTCAAATCGCGGCACATTAAAAACGTCTTGGATGAAAAGGAGTCCTCGTCCTCACTTAGAAAGATAGGAACTCCCCAGCGTAGGCAATGGAGGTCATAGCTAACGATGAGCTAACCGGGTCAAAAAATCCGAGTCAACCTGATTCAATAAGACGGGTTCAAGGCAAGCTGTCGGTAGAGTGAGCCCCAAGGAAACCATAAAAGGCAACGGGCAAAGCCAACAAGTGCGACGCATGCTCATCACAGAGCAAAAAGGAACCTCAATGTAAGGAAGGAAGATGTAAATGTCCTGAAAAAGCAAAATGAGTTCGTAGGCAAAAGACCGAGGTCCACCTATCAAATATGTCTGCATTCAGTAAATGTGTTGAAAAATATCCAATTCTACCGTTTTCATGACGAACTTGGTCTGTACTTGGTCTATAAAGTTCAACTCACTCAAGATTTGAAGCCAGTTCACCACGCCGATTGGGTGCTTCAATTTCCAATGCAATATGGTGGGCCGTGGCGTTGTGGGTATGTGCGTCGACTCGTACGCACTTGGACCTACCTGTCTAGGTTCGATTCCTGGTACGACAAGAAATACTTTTCACGGCCCCACCTCTTTCGAGTCACTGACAATGCTCAAAGAGTATAACTGTCGAGAAAAAGCTTCTCAAACTTGGCCGTTCGGAGTCGGCATAAAACTGTAGGTCCCTTCAACTCGTTGCTGAGAAGCTAGACCCTGGCTCTCTACGGGCTGTAGCGCCACCCATATTATTATATTATTATTATTTATTTCGAGGATATGGATGGAAAGGAGAAAAAGATTGGACGAACTTGCGGAAAGTGCTGCAAGAAGAGGAGATACGAGAGAGCTGTAAAAAATCGCCAAGGATATTATTGACCGTAAAAGCAACAATAAGGAAACTGTTTTGGATGTGGACGGCACACTATTGGTAATAATCGAAGATCAACTGCGAAGATGGGGGGACCATTTTTGTGCCCTGCTAAATGAGGAATCAGATGAGCTGAATCCAACGATGAGCTCCCAACAGCTAGAAATGCAGCGATCTTACAGGGGTATTGACATTCGACCCCCAACAGCTGCAGAAATCAAAACTGCGATCAACTCCTTAAAAGTCAACAAAGTAGCTGGACTGGATGGATGAAGACTAAAAATACCCCAAGGACTGGATGGATAAAGTTATTGTTAAGATACCAAAGAAGGGAAACCTTAAGAACTGCAATAACTGGGGTGATATTCTGTTTTCCTGAAAATAATGCCGAGGACAGTATCGAAAATACGCTCAAGAGGCATCAAGCTGGCTTTCGTAGTGGTCGGTCCTATATCGATCACATTAACACCCTGCGTATAGTACTCGAACAGTCAACCGAGTTCACGGCACCGCTCTACCTTATGTTCGTAGACTTTGAGAAGGCCTTTGAGCGACTCAACCGCGAATGGAGCTGGCAATCTGTAGATAGGAGAGGGATTCCCCCGAAGATTGTTGCTGTTATAAATCATCATCATTCTACATACAGTGCGACAGGAAGTAAGACAAGGGGATATTCTGTTGCCAATCCTATTTTTTCTGTCGATGGATGATGTACTGTCTGCCACCGTAGGCACAACTGAGAGACATGTTTTCCAATGGAGACCGTTTGAGAGGCTAAGCCACCTGGATTATGCCGACGATATCTGCTTCTGTCAAGTACCAACAGCGGCAGTAACCGCTGCTTGTAAGCCGCTGCCTTCGATACATTCTTAAGATTTGATGGCCGCAAATTTTATCGAACCAAGAATTGTGGAAAAAAGGAGGAAAAGAGAGTTTTTGAATGTCGAAATTAGGCAGCGGAAGTGGCGCTGGATTGGCCACACGTTTAGGAGACAGTCTTTCGATTGGAATCCTCAAGGTACATGGCGAGTTGGTAAACCAAGAACTACTTGGAAATCAACAATGTTGGCCGAAGCAGCAACACAGCGTAAAACGTGGCCACAGCTGAAGTATCTGGCCGCAGATCGAGAAGGATGGAGTTTGTCGCCGCCCTATGCCCCACCCGGGGTTGAAGGACTCATACATATGGATGTGTGGTTTCAAAAATCAATCACTACACTACACGTGACCACTTCGAGAAATTCCTGGTTCTAAGAGATGACCGCAGCGTTTTTCAAGCCGATGTGGCACACGAGGCAACACTTGTGTTTAAAGGCCACAATATGACCGACGAATCGGATACCATCTTTTCTGATAGCCAAGCAGCAATAAAGGCCATGCTATTAGACATTCTGACATCGAAGCCGGTAAGGTTATGCTGACAAATCGTCAGTAAGATATCCTTTATGAACACGGTGACCCTATACTGGCATCCAAGGAAACCAAAAAGCGTACAGTCTCACGAAAAAGGGATCTGTGCTGAGGGAATCTCCAGGAATCCTATATGCATATAAGCCGGTTACTTCCATAAGGAAATAACTGGAAAACGAAGCTCTGGCCAGAGAACTGGATGACTTGGTTTGGGTATTGGAGCAACAGCAAGAATGCTGAGCAAAAATATATCGGTAAGTGGTAATGAAGTCGTAACAAGGTGTCCTTACCGGTCTCTGTGCCATTATGCATTGCATGACATTTGCAGAAGCTTCAGAGACGCGGAAGGAATATAATCTGTTCAACATCGGCTTTGCGAATGCCCAGCTCTACCAAAGAAAAGGAGGCTCTTCCTAGGAAAGCACTTCTTCGTAGAGTTGGATGACTTGAGCGGTGTTGAACTGAAAAACCTCCGTATATGCAGGTGGAATGTGGATGGTTTTTGGAATAAAAAGATTTTGGACCGCCACAATGGACACAACAGGTTGGTCTAAGTGAGCCACGGCCGCCAGGGAATCTATACCTGGCCAACCAAAACTACACGACTTTATTGCGAGAAGAAAAATCACTGTAGGAGTTATTCCGAGTGGTGTGCACTGGTAGCCGAAATCGTGCGGTTTGTCGCCATTGGATGTTTTGTGATTCTTCATGCTGTGGCAGAGTAATTACGTTGTCAGAATTGGGTCCAGCAGCAACTTCCGTGGAGGATATTCGAATGTTCGTAAATTCCACTCATATTAACAGGACCCACGCAATATATTAATGTACAACTTTAGGAATAATAAGGACAGCTACTGTAGATGATGTCCTCTCAATATCCAAACAGTATTTTTTAGTAACAGCTTTCCTTAACATGGATTTAATTGAATTGAACACTTCTCAACTTTACTACACACAACAATCGATGACCAGCAACTATCAAAGCTATTCACTCATCCTTTCCGTATCCTAGGACTCACCAAAAGGAATGCAGGACGCCAAAAGAAAATAGGAAAATAATCCAACTATCAGCCGCCAACAACTATCAACCGACTTCGTTGAATCACCGACTCCAACTGAATTTGTCTGCGCAATTGTTGCGGTTCGTTATTGAAATATTTCCCAGCACTCCATCCAGCCCATCTAAAGCCACTCAACCGTTCAATAGCACCCACCACACTATACGCTGATCTATCCCAGAATTTATCTGCATGTAACAACAGAACCATGTCAAACTCTGTTTCGATGATATTTATGAGCCCTGGCTGCCGATGAGAAACCACTACACGGTGATGATTTAATTCAAAAGCGCCAATACGTACTGAGAAGTGTGTATCATCATCCAGACGAGATCGCTCCTACATTTCTTCCACTGCAACCCTTGCAGCACGTAGCGTAATTACGAACGATTAAAATTTATGAACAAGAGGTTGCCCAAGCTGGATCCATATGTCGGTCGGTTTGCTTGCCAGATAACTCTTACGGTTCTATGTCATGGCAGAGCTGAGGAAGTGGTGTTCCTCAGAGCGCCCCTCTCGTCTCTATTCATTAAAACGGTTCGGGTGGAGTCACAACTCACAACCCACCACCACCGTCAGCGGCGACACTCTGCTGTTGCGCTCAGGTTGACAACCGCACAAAAAGGGTTACCAACCGTAGATCCGGTCGTAGCTACTGAATGGATGTTCTCAAAAGCGATCAAAATTCTACAATAGCAAACGCTGGGAAGTGCAAAATGGTTAAACAGTTCCGCATGTTGGGAGAGCGCCCTGGCTTTTGTTCGAAATGGGTGTGCTCTGCTGCAGCATATGCAGCGTGATTTAATGGTATGTTAGCTTTGCATGGCACCATCGACACATTGGGAGCAGATGGAAGCTATGGCTTTGGCCAGAGACCTTAACACCGTTCACGTTTCAAATTGAAAGGTTAACAGTCATTATTTGGTTAAACGACGAACGATATTTTGTGTAGAAAGTGAAAATCCAATGGGACGGAGGGTAAAGTCGACAGCACGCACTAATTATGATAAAGATCGTTTTTTGCAGTAAACTCGAGTTAAGAGGCGCATCACTGAAAGGCACAGCTTGCGATTGGTATGCTCAATTAACTCACTGCAAAGATCTGGACAGTTGATTGTGGGTCTTGGTAGGGAGGAGTTCAAACGAGTTCAAAGTAATCACAGTGATTCGCATGATATCTGAAGGAGTTGATTATGCAAGCCCTTCTTCGGGCTGGCGCTACAGTCTAGGTTGGACCTGGGCATCAGTTAACATTCCTCTTCAACTCCCAACCACGATCTTGTGTTAATAAGCGCGTCCAGTGGTTCGTTCAGCTGACTGATCGTTTATTGCCTTGTCCCTCGGGATTGGAGTGGAAGAATTTCCCGAGCGGAACGTCCGGAAGAAAGTCACTAGTCATCTGAGACGATTGTCACGAATTCGTCAATGCCGCTGTATAGTCCGTCAAGTTAGTCGTTTAGCCTCATCCCCCAAACAGCATCAGTGCATACGGGGCAGTAATCTGAAAGACTTTTCTCTCGGAGTGGCCATATGACACATAATAGTGTTATGCAGGTGAAGTCCAACAAACCTTTTCTTTGACAGCAAACGTACAGACGGTTGACAGACAGTAGGACATTTGGTTTCAAGACTTTAAGACATGGACGAGTGCTTCATCCTAACTTTGGTGGAAAGACTAAACTTACTAAGGGAATGTGGCACAGACAGAGGTTTTGTTACAGCTTGACAACTTCTTTAGTAATTTTAACTGGTCACTATGCTTCCTCGCGGGGGTTTTTTTTTCTGGTAAATGGGTAAAAAGCAGAAGTTCTTTGGGCGAAAATATGTACGTTACGCGGATTTCGATTTCTGATGCTGCTTACCAACAACATTTTGAGAATTTTAAAAAGAATGCACCTGATTGCAGATGATGAGAGGAGAGGGGGGCCACTTTCGCTTCTTAGAATCTCCAATTAGAAACCAAGCAGACGACCCCATTTCCTTGACATACTGGTCATTAATGTCCTACATTTTACGATCACCAACGCTGAAGGCATTTTGAAGTGCAAGAATAATTTATGCAGCATTTTGGCCTTATTGTTGAGTACTCTAAAGCGTTTCGATCGATAGTAAATCCATAAAAAATGCGTCGAAAACAGATTTTCAATTAAATTGTCTTTTCGACGGCCTCTTTTAACGTAAATCGTATTTAGTGCTCCGGGCATGAGATCCTTCATTCCTCATAGAGCGAAGAGTATCAAGCCCAAAGACAATTCATGGTCCGACTCGAGTTGTAAAGAGGATATCAGGATTAGAGAGACGAATTTTCTGACATACAAAGCCAACCCTACTGAATAAAACTGGAATAAGGGCCAGAAATGACTGCAATGTAATTATCAGACGTGTGAAATAAATTCTCTTATGAGCAAAAGTTGAGGCAAAAAGTGATACAATTTGCCAAGGGTAGCAAAAACGCTGGGTCATTTGTAAAAAAAACGCAAAGAATTCCGCTTCGTCTTCAATTCCCACGCTCATTTGCAATGACATTCCAGCTGTCAGCCTGGATTAGACAAAGCCAATATGTCTCCACCTGTACTTGAGAGTGTTGATTTCACCATGGGACAAATCCAAATCCGCACTCGTACAGTTGCAAGAGTACTTAAAGATCTCGACGTGCACAAATCCGCTGGCCCGGATGATATTACCCCCGCGCTGGCAAAACCATTCCGTAAGCTTTTTCATCTGTTCAGGTCTCTTTCCGAGCAGATGGAAAACAGCATTTGTCCAGCCCGTCCCCAAAAAGGGCTAATCTTCGTCAACCACCTCGTACCGACCCATAGCGCTTGCGTCCCTTCTTCCTAAGGTCATGGAAACGCTGATAAATCGCCAGCTTATGAAATATCTGGAATCGCGGAAGCTTCTTAATGACCGACAGTACGTTTTCCGCAGAAACAGGTCCACTGGTGATCTGATACCCCTAGCTCACCGAAAATTGGAACCAATCTTTGCACAATGCAGGAGAACACAAGATCGATCGCCGTTGATATTTCTAAGGCATTTGACAGAGTTTGGCAAAAAGCTCTTTTGTCGAAAATGCGTACAATGCGTTATATATTCGTTTTAAGACTCACGTATTAAAATATTTGAGGTGGCCAAAAATGCTGCGAATTTTTTTAGGTTTCCTTAATCGGTGCAAGAAATATTTCACCCCCTCTGATTTGGCTTTCATTTATAAGGCATATCCCAAGCTTGAGTACAACGCTCATATCTGGTCTGGTGCCCCCAAGACCACCCTGTACCTACTAGAAAGAATTCAAAAGCCAGCGATAAAACTTATAGGAGACAACAATATCGCAGAGTCATTAGACTCGCTCGAACATCGATGTACCGTCTCTTCTCTGTCCGTACTTTTTTCTATATTAACAAACGATGATCAAGTGAGCTAGCCAACTGCCAGGAATGCTCATCAGTTTATCCTTAAGCCTACTTTCGGACGCACAGTTAAATTTAGAGACTCATTCTTCAGCCGCACTACACGAATATGGAATGCTCTTCCCAGCCCAATTTTTCGCACTGACTACAACCCGCAGATATTTAAGACCAATTTGCCCATTTACCTCCTCTCCCTTTCTGGCTCTATACCTTCGGCCCGTACTGTGGCTTGACCCCGGACAGTTAAGGGTATTAGCAGTCCCTTGAGTGCGCGCAAATTGTATATATATAAAAAAAAACAGGTCTGAATGATTCGAATGGATTGAAGTTGTGTACAACCCACTTATTGGCAGCTATTTGAAGGCGTCGCAAATGGTGTTAGTTGTCATAAGGCTATATGCCAAGTAGCCTGGGAAGGAATAAAATAATCTCAAGAGCTCCTTCGCTCGAAGTGGTCTAGGGACTGATATGTCTGAGGACATTGGAGCACTTCCTCGCTTTGGGAATGAATACAACTTTCACTCACTGTCAAGAGCTGGGAAAATGACCTAACAGCATGCAGCCTTTGAAAATATCCACTAGTCATGGCATGATAAAGTCAGATGTTCTTTGGAGCTCCGCTGCCGTCAGGTCCTACTGACTGGGTTTAAACGCTAAACGCTTTGAGTGCCCACATGACAGTTGTATGCTTGATATTGATGGAACTGCATAGAGGGTTAGGAGCAGATACGTCTTGGTTAGCTGATCTTATGGAGTAGTTGCCTGGGAAGTGTGTATCGAAAATGAAATTGAGGGTTTCCTCGCTGAATGAGGTCGAGGTCCTATCGGATTTTTAGAGGAAACTGGGTGATTTGAGAGGAGGCCACAGAAGAATTTATAGGAGTCTCGTTGGGCTTTCCTTAGCGCATTTTTGAAAGGACTAAGAGATTCCTTGTAAGAGTCCCTGTCAATAGCATCACGACATCTTTTCGCTTTGTTGAAAAGCTTCCTGTACCTCTTGCGCAGATGGCTTATTTCCTGGTTCTACCAGGGAGGTTTGGATTTACCTCTCTGCCTGCTAACAGGTTAGGAAATGGCCATTGCGTTGTTAAGTGTTTTTGCATGTCCATCGACTGGTCAAAATTCGGTGGGATTGTTTAGGATGATGCAGATACTGCCATTCGGCAGTACTGCCGCAACAATCTCGTACGTCCTTTATCGAATTATTATGAGACGTCCTGTTGTGTGTTGTTGTGTTTCTGTGTTGGCTCAATAATAGGGCCCAACTGAAGTACATTGTTTAATTCAGCATTTGGTATTAGTTTAGTTTTTGTATCCTACAATGTCCAGTGCTTACATCGGGTTGTTCAAATCCGTGTGTCCATGTTCGTCATTTTGGGATGGCGTGGTTGTGTGGTAGCCAATTGAAGAAGCCATGCAGCTCGTTGTAAGATGTCGTTTGGAAGTTCTGCTCGCTTAAGCCGCTTTTACACACGCTAAATTCGTCTGGCAACTCTCCAATCTTGTAGGCAAGGGAGATGAAACGTGCAAGGGGTAGCCTGAGTTGCTGGGGCTCGAGAATTGCGATTGATCCTCCGTATTCTCTTTTCGTTTTTTCGAATTGCTTTCTCAGTATTTGGAATTGGAAGCATGCTATGCATATGTAAGATAGAGATGACACACGTGTAAAAGGGTGGGAAGCGGACAAATTGAGCAGGAATTGCAACTGGGTTAATTTCTAGGTGTAAAAGTGACTTGCGATCACAAAATGGAATTGCAGAAAACCGTGAGTAAAAGGGGCCATAGCAGATTTAGCGCGTTGATGTAGGACTGTTCGGGGATTGAGTTTCTCAGGTTCCTGGCTGCCTCGTTAGGATGGTTGCTGATGTCTAGAAGATGCCTTCTAAACTGTGTGGTTTGGCAAGGGGATGATGCGTGCTTCGTCGTAAGGTTTCTTTGTGGTGCTTTTGACGGTCCCTGTCGAAGGTGAGATCGGTAGAGTCGTTCGGGACAAGTGTACGCACTTTTGACTTCCAGATATGATTCCAAGCGAAATGTAGAAGATATAACAGAAAGCTTTATTAAATTGTAAAGTTGTATGTTTAGTTGTATTTAGTTTAGTTAAATTTTTTGTTAAAAAACCAAGGGGAGGGGTGCAATCTGTGAAGAGTGGTTGTCCAGTAGGTAGGGTAGGCTGGTCAATTGTAGTCACTTTATGAACAGCTCACCGTTAATGAACCTCGTTAACGGTTTGTTGCGTTGGATTCAGCACACGGTTTGTTGCGTTGGATTCAGCACACAAGGTCGCTTCTTTTGTGACCCAAATTATGTCGCCACGACCAGTAGAAAGTAGGAAATAATGTTGCATAAGGTGACCTGAAATGTTTGACTTGAAGTGGTTTATTTCACTTGACTTGGATGCGGTTGGTTGATTCAGCATGGAAACACGCATTCTTAGAGCTTTCAAACAAGTCGCTACGACCAGTAGAAAGCAGGGCAAAATGCTGGAGAAAGTGACCTGAAATGCTGAATTTTACAAAATGGCCCGTATCTCGAAAACTATGCGTTTTTCGAGGTAGAAAATGATCACTTCAGCCATTTTACGGATATAAGCGCGTTACAAAGACGCATCTTTAGAGCCATAAATTAAACATTCCAATACGACCCACCGGTCAGGAGTTAGTAAAAAATAGAGTCGAAAAAAGCGTCCGAAGAAAAGACCTGAAGTAGTTTTAATTGGTAAACCGGAGACGGCTCGGTTGTTTCGAGATGCGGTTGGCCATTAAGATCGGCCGTATTAGATGCTTATAGAGCGGCAGCTTTGTCCCCTGACTCAATCCATTTTGCTTACGCATCAAATCCTAGGTTGGCCTTCTTAAGGATCAGTTTGCAGTGGCCGTTGAACTGCCGTGAAGTTAACGCCAAGAACCGGAGACGGCTCGGTTGTTTCGAGATGCGGTTGGCCATTAAGATCGGCCGTATTAGCTGCTTATAGAGCAGCAGCTTCAATCCATTTTGCTTACGCATCAAATCCAAGGTTGGCCTTCTTAAGGATCAGTTTCCAGTGGCCGTTGAACTGGCGTGAAGTTAACGCCAAGATATTTGACCTCTTCGTCTGTTGTTATTTCCGTACCGATAACGAGCACGAGCATTCACCTCGGAATAGTCTCCTAAAACACATAAGTACCGATTGCCTAGCATTGATCCGAATTACCCATATGGTTTAGTAGCTGCCTGGATTTAGACGATCAGTGGTGACTTCGCGCTGGCATAAGTCAGTGAGTCATCTGCGAATAGACAACAGTTCACTGTGTTGGTTGGAGGCGGTTGAATTGCCGTATAGATGTTGAAGAGCATCGGTCCCAGCTTCGACCCTCTAGCAACTCCCGCCTTGGCGCTCCGCTCAGTTGAATGGCTGCCTTGCACTTGAACGTAGAATCTTCTGGAATGCAGAATGCAGATGAGGTTGGAGGGGAATCCCATCTGATTCAGGTTGTAGATGAGTCCCTCTATCCAGACCGGGGTGAAGGCATTTTCCACACCCAGACAGCACGCAAGGGTGACTTCGTGTTTGTTGAGAGCAGCTACAGCATCGCGGTAGAACTTCATTAGAGTATGCACCCGTGTCCATCACCGAGGTCATCCTCATCACTCTTTCATCACAAGTGGTTCAGAGATTCGATTACCGTGTTAACAGCGCCACCTGTTGGTTGTTAGAATAACTTGTGAATACTCTAACAAAAAACAGCTGATACATGTGACAGCTACATGTGTAAACAATCCGTTGATATGGAGGGCTCAGGGAGTTTACTTCATCCGAAAATTGCTAGATTTTATGAAATAAAAGAATCATTCGTCCAATTCAGCTCAGTCCATGACTGCATAAATGAGGATTGCACCTATAACTGGAATAATCTGCAGAGAGTCTTGCATGAAAATAGAGAATGCCCGTCAAATGGCAAGTATAGAAATTGAAAATCATGCAAATCGTTTTTGATTCTATTCGAATTAACATCGTCTTTTATAGGCACTTCATATCCAAAGAGATACGACGAGTTCTTGTGCTACTTCCAGCGGTTCCATACGATGGTAGCTCACGTTGAAGACAATGCATGGCTTGATAAACTACAATGGCTGCACCAGGAAAAGCAAATGCGAACAATGCTACAAGAGCACCGACATCCAACATCCGAAGTTTCCGCAGTGGAAAACGTCTTGCTTCTGACATCAGTTCTCGAAAATGGTCTGGGAAATATATTTTACACAATTACCGGAAAATCTCCACCACATCTTCTGCGAGATCTTTTGGACACGATTGAGCTGAAGGAGTTCCTTGGTGGGACAGCGGTAAGCTTGCAATTCCGCCCATAATGCGCCATAAACAATTACATTCAGATTTTATTCCTTAAAGTTCTCATGGGATCACCAGAATCGGTGAACTTAAGGAACATCGTCTGGCATGGTTTCCCGCTTCCATCGGAGATACATTCTTGTTATGCCTCAACGCTCCTGATGACAGCTGCAAGTATCGATGTTGTGATCGAACAGCAACCGATGCATTTGCAATCCAGACTTCGACTGACGGACTTCAGCAGGCATTCACACAAACTACTGAAGCCACCAATAGATTTGGCCTTACTCTCTGATACCGATCGAATCATAGCATCCATTGAGAACTCCAAGTGGACTTGTCATTCAAAGCACAAGCTTTATTGGCATCGAGTTTTGGAACACTATGAGCATGCGAACTACTGGAGCTGTGTGATTCTTATTCTTCCGCAAATAGAGCTGGTCCTCCGGCGAATGTTTGGAGAGGCAAACGCATTTGACATTACTGCCAAGTTGGAGGAATACTACATCACGTTGAATTCGATATTTGAATCCGACGATAATGTCCTCCTTACTGGAGGTCTTTGCAGAGGTGTGCTCCATCTGATGTACGACGCATTTATCTCACCCTATGGCATGCGGATTCGGGATAAAGTGAGCCACGGTGAGGTCGATTTGAATTGTATCGACAAGAACGTCTGCTCGATCCTGCTCTACATAGCACTGAATTTGATCACTTCAAATAGTGCGTACATATTGGACGAGTACAGGAGTCAGTTTCACTTGAACTGCCTGGCAGCCGACTGCATAGAGTCATCGAAAAGATGTCTCACAGAATTGAGGTCACTGAAAGTTCCATCTGATTTGGGAATAGACTTCAAATGGGATGAAGACTCCATGGTGTCTCTTCAAAATTTGGTCGTACAGAAACCGGAGAATATTTTCAGTGGTCACAAAAAGGAACCAGAATTGTTTACGATTCTCATGAAAATTGCACAGCTTGTAGCTCAGGTTTGTGAAAATTACAGGAGCTCCTTTGACGAACGATTTCGAATGCATATCAATCGGGAGTTGCGTTCGAGGGCTCGCAAAACTTTGCGGAAAATGGTGGAGGCGATGCCTAGCATTGCAATTTGTCTGCAGAACATTGTCCAGCGTTTGATTGTGTTGAATAATTATGTGCTGACGGAACACTCTAATTGGCTTGATGACCATTTTGTGGACATTCAAAGGTTCGTGGGATGTTCGTTGTTGCTGAGAGGCCTATTCATTGTAACTCTTTTCAGATTTTGTAAGCAGACATTGAAAATTGTCGAGAACATCGCGCGGTACTCTGACAAAGATAGCAACGAGTGGTTGAATGTCTTGGAGTATTGTAATAATTTCGATGAAGTCAGTGGAAAGCTTGCTTTGGCGATAAGTTGATGTATAGCATTGAATAAAATTAAATGAAAATGTCGCCGTTTTTTATCTGCAGCTGGGTGTGATCTGGTTGGACGCATACACCAGCTCATCTTAGCATAAGATAAGGTCGGACGAAAACCCGCTCGACGAGTGGAATCTGATTGTCGTTTGCCTGATCCGTTAGGTAGGAGACCCCTTTGCTTGACCTCCTTAACATCGCGTACAGGAATTTGGCTAGTTTGGCTGGACCATATAAAGCACATCGAAAACTTTGCTACGGCCCGAAGAATATTAGACTGCGAACCTCTTGGACGCCGAAATAGAGGGACGCCACGTCTAAGTTGATGGACACAAGTGGAGACGGACCTCATCCAACTTAGTGTGGGCAACTGATGAACGAAAGATCGCATTAGGTGATGGGTGTTCTGGTTGGAGCCCCGGTCTACCACGGTTTACACACAAAGGAAGGGTCCCCCTGCTGGCTGTCCGGAAATACTGGTATTCCACGAAGTGAAAGAGCGGATAGTCTGTAGAGGTAGAAGTTCCATAAACAAGGAGGAGGAGCATATACGCCTCCTCTGCTTGTGAACTGTCTCAAAACTAGAAGGGAAAGCCACACAAGAGCTTAATTTTATAGACAACAAATAACAAAGAATAGTTTTTCGTGTACTGTCTAAGTTAGGTTATGACTGCTGAGTTCAGTGATCCCAAAATTCACATAGGTCGTGATTGGAGCCCATTTCAGAAATAAATAACAAATTTGCATTTACTTGTCCGCTCTCTTCACTACCACACTGTTTCCCTTTAACTAACTGCACCCCACCTACCGGCGAATAGCGAACCATCTAGTTGTCTAATTATTCAAAAATTCTTTCAGCGAATCAAATTGTGTTTGTGAAGTGTAAACAAAAATGCAGATGCACTTTTCGGAAACAATATTCACCGCAAATATTTATATTTTATTCGTATTTTAAGTTTAAACTATTTTCTATTGACACACCAGGCATGGAGCAACGCGCCAATTTCCTTGCACTCTGCTTGTTGGATGCCATGGAGGATGAGAATCCCAAGTATGTAAATCTAAATTTGTGCAGCTTGTATGCAGGCTCCTAACCATTAGGCCCTCTCCTAGAATGATCGAAGATGTTCTGTCCAAATATGATATCGATCCCAGCGTCATAATTACGGACAGAGGTATTGCGCCCATACACTACTCTTGTGGAATGCCGAACATTGAGTTGGCCGAGAAGACCACCGCAGAGCTGTTGGAAAGAGGAGGTATGTACCGATTGAAGTTTCCGCAAAGTGAGTTGAACGACGGTGGGTTTTCTTTCAGCTGACCCGAATGTCCTAACCGCGGACAACATGACACCAATGCATGTGGCAGCAATCCATGGACGGGCGAGCATCATCAAAATGCTTTTGGTGAGTGTGCAGTGTCTGTGTTTGTTTTGACATGAATTTACACACATTCTTTGTAGGAGAAGGGCGGTAAATTGGATGTTGTCGATGATGATCGCAAGACTCCCATTCTCTATGCGATCCACGAATGTCATTTTGACGTGGTCAAGACCATGCAAGATCACATCTTCGAACAAAAATTCAAACAGAAGCAAAAGGATCTCTCAAAGGCGCATTCAGCAAAACCGCTTAGGAACAATCACCTGACAGTGAACCACTTGGAGGAGAAGAAATTCACACCAAACCGAATCAATTACAACTACGATGTGACAAGTCCGTACTACATAAATATCACACACCGACGTAAGCGTGATCCCTGTGATTGCTGCACTCCCTCAAAGCACTCCGATGATGTTCCAGAAGTGAAGGTCGACGATAAGCAACAGAATATCTTCGCATTAACCAAAGAAAACATCTCGGAACTGTCGAGGGGACTCGATTCTGAGCCCAATACATCGCCAATGTCATTGATTCAAACATGGAGGGAGAAGGTGCAACGTGCCAAGACCAGTCAATCGATTTTAGAGAAATTCAACGATATCGACTCACTTCTCAGTGGGATCATAAACCGCGAAGACTTGGACTTTACAAACACAATTCTTGATCTCACTGCTCAGTCGGATGCCGAGGCGGAAACGTTGAAAGAAGAGAAGAGGAAATCGTTCAGGAACACCGCGTTTGGGAAGATACTAAAGACGATCGAGGACGCTCCAACGGAGAATGATGACACATTTCACACAGTCCCCGAAGTGATGGAGCCCCAAGCACAGTCAACACAGATCAACAGTTCCGACTTCATTCGCTCGCCAAAGAACACGGAATACATTGTGCAGATGACTGAGGCCTATGTGCACACGGACGATGAAAATGGTCTTGTGTTTTACGAGAAAAAACTGCTGAATAATCAAATTCAAAGGGATCCAAAAGACAAGTAAGTTTGACTTTGTAATTCCATGCACATTTTTGTGTAATTGGGGGGTTTCCTTAAAGCAACGAGCACGAGAGGAAACTCGACGAGACTGTTTCCAGTGTTTCCACACGGCTTACCATACCGTTGGACTATGAGACGGAGGCGTTGCGAGCTGAACTCACGCAATTTGGTGATCCGCCTGGTATGTGGACTGTTTGTATGTGCCCTTTAACTTCTCCGAGTTACATCGTTGTTCTTCTAGGTCCAATAACGAAGACAACGAAGAAATTGTACATCAAGCGGTTGACAAAATACAAGCGAAACACCTCATCGATGCAAGCACAACTCAACGCCAACGAAGAGAATCGAACAAGTACGTATGTAATTGAATTGAAATGCGGTCATTGATTTATTCTCAAAATCTCCCCCAAAATGTGTTTTCTTTTAAAATTTCGAAATAATGTCAAATTAATTGTTCTCCGCTCGTTAACGACTGAAAGTATGACATGAATAACGGCAGCGCATCTCCTGAGCTTTTACACTGAAAAATGTCTTCTTCTTTCAGAATTCTCCGTTGAGCTGGAGCGGACCGTACGCCAGAAACAGATGTTTGACCGGATACCTGAGTATCTGAAGTATGAAAAGGAACTATCCGTGTACTTTCATAACAATCCGAACGTGAAACGTCTTAGAGAAGGCCACCTGAAGCAGAGTTTCTTGTACATGCTTATCGATCCGCGAATTTCATGCAATTTGCCGGGGGAAAGTACGGTAAGCAAAGACTGTCCATGATTGGATTCACAACATTCGCTAAATTCGTGGTTCACTTTCAGTTTATGCCAAAATTTGAAGTTTGGAAGAGATTCCTACGGGCGATCTTCTATGTCGGCAAGGGGAAAACCTCTCGTCCCTATTCGCATTTGTACGACGCGATGAAACAGTTCTCCAGAAAGCATGACATGCAAGGCCAGAAAAATTCATTAAGTACGTATGCTTTGACTTCCTCTCCGTCGATCGAATTTGTCAACTTCTTTCGTTTTCCTTTTTATAATAGTTAAGGGATCGTATGCCATCGAGGCTAAGCTCAAATCGCCCGTGAAGAAAGCGTCGGAAAGCAAGAAAATCGAGAGAATCCTGGACATTTGGACGGACGACAAGGGTGTCGTGTGCTTGCATGTTTTCCACAACATCGTACCCACGGAGGCATACACGCGCGAGGCGGCCATCATTGACGCACTGAGCCTGCAACACCTAACGAACCTGAAACGTGGTGACTACTACGGTCCGCCGCAGACATGGACAATGCGAGCGAAGAAATGCATGGGCATTGCCTTGCTCTTCAAGGCGATGCTGATCTACCTGGCCGAGGGGGAGTCGCAACTCTCACCGAGTGACCTCATTTAAGGGCGAAACGTATTTTGTATAAATGTTATATTTTTTATTTTATATTTTATAATTTTGTGATATAGTAAATAAAGTTTAAAAAACCAACCAGACCCGACACATTCCACTTCGTCCACAATCATGCGTCATCCATTCGGAACAGAATGAATTAGGCGTTTTGTTTTTTTTTTTACCCAGTACGTGAAGCATAAGTTTATTTTTATTGAAGAATCAGAACAACTTAGACATGAGAACATGCTGATAATAATAAAAAAGGAGAACCAGAGCCCTGCAACGGATTACTTCGTTTGCTTCTTCTTTTCAGCTTCCGCGGCCTTTTCCGCCTCGATGATGCGAACGTAATTTTCGATTGTCTCCACATCGAGCATTTTCAGCGGCTTGTTCTTTTCCATGACAGCGATTTCGAGGTTCTTTTGTCCGGACTGTGCCACCTCTAGCAGGGCCTTGATCGCCAATTTGACGGCACCATTTTCGTTTGCAACTTCATCGTCTTTGTAGTGCTTCTCCAGGAATTCTCGGACAGTTTTCGCAGATCGACCGGTAGCGTTTGCCTTCCACTCGTAGTAAATGCCCGACGGTTCAGTCTGATACAAATGTGGTGTGCCATCGTAATCAAAACCACCGATCAGACATGAAATACCGAACGGACGACGACCATTGCTTTGTGTGTACTTCTGCTTCAATTGTGCAATGAATCTGGGAAATGAATTCGAATATTAGGCAATTGCCAATTGGAAAGCGACACGATATGACGCTGCTGGGCTGATCTTATCGCCTCACCTAGTGATGTATTCCAAAGTGACTGGATCTTCCACATTCAGCTTGTGACTCTGACACTCAACTTGTGCCCGATTGATCAGGATCCTAGCGTCGGCCGTAAGACCGGCGAATGCCATCACAACATGAGAGTCCAAGGCGCAGATTTTTCGTACTGTACGCTCCTCTTGCAATTTCGCCACAGACTTCTTCTCAACACCAAGAACAACACAATTGCTACCGCGAACACCGACCTTAATTTGAATGAGAAAAAATGTAAATTCATTAATGACCAGACAAAAAAAAAAAAAACAGCACAGAATGCAGGTTAGGTTAGGGATCGCTTTGTTTGGTGGTGGGGTAATGCCTCATCATTGCTTACCGCTGTTGAGCCTTTACGTACGGCCTCTTGGGCATATTCAACCTGAAGTAAATGACCATCGGGCGAGAAAATTGTTACAGCACGATCGTATCTAGCCGACATTATGACAAAATTTGCTTAAAAAAGTAGAAAATCTATATAAACGATGGAATTAAACTTCTCAAACTAGTATGTGTCGACTTGCGAAAACTGTTTGTCAGCCTTTTTGACAAGTAGCACTGCCAGTTGGGAATGATGTCGCGAATGGGGTCCACAGTGTGTGGAACTTGCAGATTAACAGCATTGCCATGCGTTCAGTGGAAACTGTGTGTTGGCTTTTGACTTGCGTTCGAAGGGTCTTCTCTTGGATTTGTTGGTGATTTTTGAGCGTAGGAGAGGAGAAGAATGTAGTTCTGAATGATAATGCTTGATTTCTCATTGAGGACGCTGGAAGAGCGATTTCAGACGTGGTGGTAGTAGAGAAAGTGATTTTCACATGAGCACACTACGATTAGCGAACAACATTTACTCATTTTTTGTGGTATAGTCAATCTTTACCTATCTCCTCCAAAGCGTACAGTTTTCGTCTTATAAACCACTAGCCAAGAGTGTTAGAAATTGTCTGCCTATTTACGAATCAAAGAAAAAATCTAAGTCGAGGAAGGCCGTCAATTAAGTTTCTCTCAATCGACACACTCGCCACCTACTGGCCACCCGTACACCAATCCACCGTGATTGCATCTGGCAATGATGATCCACCTTCGCAATAACTGTCATCAACGGCTCTTTGTTTTCTTCCGATTTTCTCCATCTCAATTGTCAATTGATTGTCGATTTTCTTTACCGTTGTTCTTTTATCGGTGTCTCTCCAAAGTCGTCGTATTTTTTTTTTTTTTACATCAATTTCCTTCACTCCCGTGCGTTGTCGTTCACACACATCTTTTGTATTTCTCTTCGTCTCTTCAGTCTTTCTTCAGATGTTTTTGACAATAGGAAGAGAAAGGATATATTTTTTGTTATTTGTTGTTCTTGTTTCGTTCCTCATTTCGAGTTCTTTTTATAAAAACTACAAAAATATAACGTGAACTCTTGCAATCGCAAAAAAAATACCAAAAAGAAAAAAAAAACAAACGCAAGTTCCCGAGGAAATCAAATCGTGAAACCATCGACGAAGAAAAAAAGAAAAAAAAACACCCAAAGTAGTAGCCGTCCTCTGTCGCCGTCGTCGTCGTCGTCGTAGTCGCCGTCGTTGAAAAGAAAGACACAAAATTGTACAAAAGAATCGTGGAAGATACAAAAAAAAAAGAGTCTAATAAGAAAAAAATAAGTAATCTGTGCACATTGAAGCGACTGAAAATTTAGAAATTCCAGCTTCCGAGTGATGGCATTACCGCGGAAATTAACATCAAAAATATGTAAGTGTTGAGGCGAACCCCTGCGCCCACTCTTGCTGCAGGCAGCTATTCTGCCCATTTATAGCTTTTGCTTTTGCTACTTCTCTCTGCCATGCAAGGTTATGCAAAAAAAAAAAAGATACGAAAAAAAAAATATATAATTTAACCCAAAAGACCAATTGACCGCGCTGATCGCAGAGAGCGTAGCTTGATGGCCGAATTCCCTTTGTTAGTGCGCTTGGAAAATAATAGAAAACTTAAATTTCAGATGAGATAAAAGCCCACAATGGAAATGTCACTAGCCTGGATCTCGGCGAGACTGGCCGAGTTTTAGTAACAGGTGGACAAGATCGAAATGTTAATCTCTGGGCCATTGGTGAGGAGAAATGTTTTATGGTAAGTGATAAATGTGGCCCATTCAACGATATCAGATTATATTAAAAAAAATTCAATTTCATCTTTCCAGTCACTGACAGGACACAATGGCACAATCGATTGTGTAAAGTTCGCTTACAACGATGATTTCGTGTATTCAGCGGATGATATTGGTATCATCCGGCGATGGGATCTCAACGCACAGACGATATGTTCCACCTTGAATGGACATATGAAGAGCGTGCGAACGCTTGACTTCAATCCATCGGGGGAGTATGTCGTTTCGGGCAGCAATGACACCACAGTTAGGTGAGCATAAGATCATCATTTCTCTCATCTAACCGGTAGCCAGTCAGCAAAACAATATCAAAAAATGTTAAACGGAATCGTGGTAGGGTCATAAATCGTGAATGAGCTTAGTGAATGGGACAAAGAAATAAAAGATGCGTAGCCGTTAAGGTCACGTAGCGTTTGTTACATTGTGCGGTCGCTTCGTAAAGAGTGATATTCATTAGTTGCCGTATACAAAATCGGATTTATCGGTTACAGTGAGTGTGGTGTTCTTCATTGGAAATTCGATATCCGAATCGATGCGAGAATATACCTACATTTGTTGTCTGTACATACAAATGCACAATTATTTGTATAATTGTATCGGTTTGTTTGTGGTTTGCAGTGTTTTATAATTTGACGTTTAAAGCAGACAATTGCAAAGCAAAACTTTGCAAAGTTTATCATCTGATAGTGGGGGCAACTCCGATAAAATATGATTCGTCAGAGCGGAGATAAGATATACAGTATCGAAGCCGATGGGTGTGGGTGGCTCTATATGTCTCTTTATAGAGGTCTGCCTGTAGAGTGTGTAGTGTAAGACTTTTATGGCTTTGACCGACCTTTTGTGGAATTGATACGTGTTACACACAGCGCTGATTTATTCTGGTTCTTCGATTCATTGAGAACGAAGATTGCCAGTTGTTTTTGCTAAGAGAACCAGTGCTTGCCAAACCTTGTTATGAATGTGGGTGGATATTGATGAGTAGACAACATTGCCAGATGGGACATCTTTATGTGTGTGCACATGGCTACGAATGTGCTTTGTTTGCAGGAAATATCGCATTTAGGTCTTTAAATGTTTGTCGGGGATCGTTGGCTGTTTGTAAACTATGTTCTGGTGGATTAAAAATGCAACGCAATGCATGTTCCACAGCCGACGCCCCAAGCAGAGGCATTCCCGGATTTTATTCGTCCTTTGTCGCGTCTAAACTCACTTTTTGCATGCATAAATTGTGCACTTAATCATCCGGGAACTGAGCCATGGCCTATGACCATTTCGCCGCTTGTGTACACACATTGTTGACGTCTCATCAATCTTGGGCACGTGCCTGATAATCTGTCAGCTAGAACCGAACGACGGAGGGTAGAGACTTACATAAATTTCAGACTTGACTCAGATTTATTGTATTCTCTTCCATATATGAGATATCTGGGGGTGTTCTTGTATCATCAACAATCGCAGACATCACAGATCTTGCCAGCTGTTCAATATCTCAGACCTTTTAAAGGGACTGTCCTGAAGAACGTTCTCGCCGACAGCGCTAATGTGAATTAAACTGTTTTCTTTTTGCCGTGAACTTAAACATTGTCATTATGTCACATGTTGACTTTTCAACAATCAGTGCTCAACTTACACGCGTTGCGGGTAATTAGTCTTCACTAATTAAACCGAATGCGAAGATAAGGGTTGTTTTTTTATGCATGTGCGAAGATCCCCGCAAAACTGATCCGGCAGTAAATGTCACGTTATAAAATATAGGCGATTCAGTGTTGTGTAGGTTGGTGCTAGTAATCCCGAACCGCGTGGAACCTGTTATACTTGGAGAAGGGAGCGCTGTGTCGCACGGTAACCTAGTGCTACCGGAATATTTTTGAACTTCGCCGCCACATTAATCTGGCACAGACGCGACGCCGCTTCTGGGGTTTCAGTACAGTACACAGTCAATCTCCAGCAGCGCGTAATCTACTCAACTAACCTCCCAAGAATCCACTCAAAATGGACCCCAGGCTACGTTGGTATACCTGAAAACGACAGGGAAGACATCTGCTGCATTCAAGTCTTCGATGTACACGACAATAGACCGTGACATTTAAGGAGGAACAACGATACGTTGATTCACAAAACAAATTTAGGACAAGTAACATGCAACAAATCATTGAGGTGATCACAAACCTATTAACCTAAGCCCATCTCCTTCCACAATGTAACTGCCAGCAAATTATAACCATGTACTAGAAAGCTGTCTTATAACAAGATAACGCATCGCAAACAACATTCTATCTACATGCGATCGAATGTTGGACGATAAGCAGAATGGTAGAGCTGATGCTGTGTTTCTCGAAATTCAGATATTTGGCGTGGTCTACAAAGGAGGTGGAGGAAACGGAGGACATTTCAACAAAGATGTGTATATATTCTAGACAGCAAATATACATCGACTTAAACGGCTCGGCGCATGAATATCAGCGCTCCAGCTAAGGGAATCTTCAACTCCAAGCCGTCAGATGATAGTTGTTGATCGTGTGAAACGGTGAACCCTTTTAGATGGAACGAATACGTCCAAAAGAAGAGAACGAGAATCGAAAAGTGAAGGGGATGTCGGAGTTCGCTCTCGCTCTGTCTTCAACCTGTTTCAGAATTGTGTTCCCTGCATCGAATATATTGTATGAAGCACATAACGCATGTATAAGTAAGAGCCTACGCTTGTATGGGAATGGTGGAAGAACTGCAATTTGTCTGCTATTAAAATGAGAAAATCGTAGCGTCTGAAAACATGGCACGTTGTATAGTCAAGCGAGCCGATTCGGTTCGATCAAAAAGGGATTTCAGGATTGATTAAAGGACAGCGTACCCACAGTGTCATCGGTGTCTACGTTGCTGTCTGCCTTGTTCTTCATTCTACTCTTGGCGGTGCGAAGAGCAGTACAGTGTACCTACTTGCAAAAGTTACGTACCACGAACGAGGAGGTTATACACGGCAAGGGTTGGTTTTCGCCCAAGTAGACTGGTTGAGTTCTAACGTAAATACCAATTTCAACACAAGTAACTAGTAACGACATGTTTGTTAAGAGTGTTCAAATCAAGAGTGACGTACGCAACTTAACGTTACTCTTACAGCTCTTCCCGGGAGTAGATGAAGGCTGCATCAATTGAGGCTTAGATCCTGCATTAGTTGCAGGTCTATGAAGCAAGAAACGTGGCAATGCTCAAAGATTGAAGCGGAATGCTTCTTAAAGTGAGAAGAAATGAGAGGACACCGTACCCAAGAGTGTCAAGGATGGCAGATATACTCAGGATAACTCTGAGGTTTAGATCCTTCTCATGGCTGCAGATCTGAGAAGTAAGGAAGTGACTTCCTCTTACGAGTTATTGGGATTGTTCTAGATGCCACGGGAAACTCTTCAAGTTAGAGATCGTCATATTCGCAGATTCCCCACCCACACAGTTTAAGTGGCAATTGCGGAATCTAGGCTAAGATTTAATTTTCGAGCACCCGTTCGTTACATACGCTTTGCTTAGTCAACTCACTTTCATGCACTTCTGGGAACGCAATAGATTTAAACCGGAATGCTCTTGGAGACCACTTACGTTTTTCCATAAACATGATTCCAAAACATACATATCTTCTGCTTAATTTTAGCAATGTGGTGATCTGAAATTTGCGAATTAGTTGCTTGAGACCGAAAAATCTGTCATTCCAGGAAATGTATGAATCACTTGAACACATGTTGTCTCTCGTATCAACGCAAGGCAAACGAAGTTTGCAGCAATAACGTGACAACTCATGACGAACTGACGCAATATTAAGAAATCCCCTTGTTTGCATTGTTTTAATAAGCCGCTGGAACACAAAATGTTTTGTTATTTGCTTACTGAAGTTTTCCCAATGCGGAGGAGCGATTCAGTCACCCCAAAGCAAATACAAGGCAACAAGAGTGTGTCTTGAGAAAGACGCAAAAGCTCATACGGATGACTGCCGCCGAAGATAAGTTTAGTGAAATATGTTTGCCTTCGTTTAATTTGCTGTTTCTTTCGATTGTTTATCAGGCAATTCAACTCTTAAATGCGGAATTTCAATTGGTCTTGACTCTTCATTGTGACTCACTTCCCCTAAGAGCTCCTCTTGCTCTCGACATCTTCTTTCGTACCTACCGGTCGTCTTGGTATAGAATTAGATTAATGAACTTATTTACGATGGTCTGTTTTTGTTTTATTTTCGTAATTCCCATTTGCTTTCCCTTGTGCTCTGCTGATGAATCGTTACGATATGGATTTATATGGATGTCTCCACTTAAGGCACAGCGAAGTGCCTTCATTAGCTTTTCTACATCTTCTTTCTTCTTTGCATGGCGCCTGGAGTTGGTCCTAAAAGAACATGCTTTTCCAGTTAGCATGATCTTTATGTAGCTCGACAGTTTCACGCACCAAGCCAAGTTGGTCGATGACTTTCTCCACTTGTGTGGTGTCACCTTTATTCCGCAGACTTGTCATCGAAGGCTGTTCGGGAGTCAAGTTCATGAACAGTACATCGTTGCGTCATCTTGGGAGTTAGGTCCTTAGATGTCTGTTAGTTAGATTCATGTCAGTCTACAGCCCGTCCCTTCTTCTTCAATTGCGATCTTTAACTTTGGCCCGTAGTGTATTTATTCTTAACTACTACTTAACTATTCGTAAACACGTTCTTAAAATCTAGCAGAAATTTCCTTGTTTGTTAATGAGAGGGGTGAAAAGTTCTTAATCATGTTTACCGAAACATTGACGAGAAATGCTAAACTGCGTGAGTGGGTGACCGTTCCGGTTTGAATCTATTGCGTTCTGAGAAGTACATAACTGAATGAAAGTTCACGCTAAACAGCTTAAATTCTCAAATATTGATGATGTCCGACTAGTGGAAATGCAGCACGATAAAGCCGTGGATGGGGACATTTTTCAGCGGCTGTCTGAAACCAAGTCAAGCTCCAGAATTGTGGAGAAAAGCTAAAGTGGTGTTCACATCAGTGCATTGAATCCCAAAGGTCGATCACGCTCTCTTTGTTCATCCTCAAAACTGTGCAGAGACTGTTGTTGATCAACACATAAGGGAAATCCCTCTATTTCCCATTATATCGTTATCCACCCTTAAAAAAACAGACTTCAATAGGGGGCCTGCTTCTTGAATAGCAATTCCATTTACCCGGAATACACGCCAGTGAGATCGGTAGGCGGAGAGCCAGAGCTATCTCTTTTACTGTGCACCTACTAGATATAATCCAAAAACGAGCAACAATATCGCTAGAACACCGACGTACCGTGTCTTCTTCGATTCTGTTTTATCGCTATTTCAACAAACGATGCTTAAGTGAGCTAGTTTTTTCATTCCTCCTCTCCATGAATTCACCCGCAGTACACATCTCGCCAAGAATGCCCATCAGTTTACCCTTAGCCTGCTTTCGGACGCACACTTCCATTCAGACTCGTTTTTCAACCGCACTACACGAATATGGAATGCTCTTCAAAACCTAATATTTTCCACAGACTACAATCCGCAGATATTTAAGACCGATGTCCACTGGTACCTCTTCTATGTCTTGACTCCGGCCACTTAAGGGATTTAGTATTCCACACGCAAATTATAAAAAGCCTATAAGCCCGAATCTGTACCTTCATCTGATTTGGAGCAGTAAGTATAGATTTCTAAGGGAAAAGGATTCTGGACGTTAACTCCGTTCCAGTCTTCTCTTGTGACATATTCCGACGTCCTTCCGAAGATCTTAAGTGTTCGTTTTCGTCATCTTCTTTCTTCTGTTGCCTCTCTGGTTAACTGCCTCTAGTCTCGCCCACCTAGTTGTTCGAGTTACTTCCCCAACTGTTTGCGACACAGGCCTTCGTTGCATTGTGCTACGAGAAGTAGGTTTAGTAGGATTCCCAGGGCGGCTATAGGTGTTGATCATAGTGCCCGTACAATATATGCACATGCCGATCTCTAGATTCTGATCATCTTTTTGAGATTTAGTTTGACTTTCAATGCAGTACACATTCAATATGTTATGTTTCTTCTTCTGGCGCTACAGTCCGAGGTGCACCTGGGCCTCAGCTTACAAGCCTCTCCAGCTGGCACGATCTTTAGCCAGCTGCCTCCAATTTTGCACTCCAAGTTGGTTGAGGTTCTTCTACGCTTGTGTGCGCCATCGGTTTCGTGGGCGTCCTCTATTGTGTTGTCCCACTGGTTCGGTAGAAAACATTGGAAATGCACCCACCCTCTATTCGTCGTTTCCGTCAAGGCCGCAGATAGCATGTGTCAAGAAAACCGATGAATTGAAGAGTAAGGGGCGGGTTCGCCATTCGCAACAATGATGCGGACTGTGTTATACTCAGCACAAATCCTAAAAAGAAGCTAGACAACAGATCGGATCGCTGGCTGAACATATCTCTAGGCAAAGGACGTCTTCACCCGCTGTAGATGTTGTTCATGTGGGTGTCATTCAAGTCGAAAGGACCGATATAATGAGTTCATAGCCCTGCACGAAATGAATATTCCCACCTGACTGCCCATCTTATGGTCTGGCTTCAACTCGATTCCCGCTCGCAATTTCAGTGAAAATGCCTCGAGAATATAAAGTCCCTGATAAGCTTCTTCGAAATTGTCTTTCACAGCACGTACATCAGAAAGTAACACCTAAATCTGGCAATTACAGCTCGGATAAACCTCGTGGCTTTAGCCTCTTCACTCAATACCGCTGGTGTTCGTTCGTGCTGTTGATCTTACACGAACGAAGGGAGGTGGTATTTTACGACCATCAAAGCATTGACGCTGACACACAGAGAGGTGGTGTGGTGAAGCCTGAGATATTATCGGAACAATCGATGCACTTGCCTTCTTTGCCACAGCCACTTGATTTAGATCATGTAATTACGTCTTTGTTAAGCAACGTCTTGTGTGGTGGAAGCTTTTCCTACAACACGATGGTAGGTCGATGATGGATGGATGCTCCTGATTAAGACGTGATGTCGAACATTTACTTCACAGTTGGCATTTCGGAGTGAGGACACGAAACACACCGAACAACATTTGATCGCATTTTGAAGTGTTAATCAATATTCAATGTCCGTGGGCGTAGTGGTCCTACAGTGATTGTGTAGGTTCAACTCTCGACGCAGACTTAATTCACTCCTCTATGAACTGACAATGGTTAGAGAGTGCAACTGTGTAGGAAAAAGGCTCTTAAAACACCTCCATTCGGTGGCGGCATAAAACTGTAGCTTCTCTCCACCCGTGAGATAGCAATGGCACAATAGTTGTTGCTTTAGAAGCTAGGCCAATATTCACCTCAGACTGTAGCGCCACCCATATGTTCAAGACTGATGTCTTTCAAATTAGTCCTTGACTGCGCTACAGACCTGGTCCAGGTATGGATGATAAAATACTCGTTAAATCTGGATCGGAGAATTAATCCAAGAATCAGCATAAGAAAAAATGGAGCAAAGTCCTAACCTCACCGCATAAGTATACCAGTTGGGCCAGATGGCCAAAGAAGCAATTAAATTCCTCGTTTATTGATCTCATAAACCCACGAACCCTCTTCGCCTCAGCGTTAGAAAGTGTGGCAAATATTGATGTAAAAGCCTACATTCGTCATCGCATTGACGTTAAAAGGGAATTATCTTGTGGGACCTGCGGAATTTGATATTTTTCCGTGCGGAGAGGTGCAATTCCAAGAATGAAGTTGCTGCTGTCAGCAACTATCAATTTTTCACTCGACCAAGTACTCGTATCATCCCCCCATTTGGACATCATTCATTTGCATAAAATGATAGAAAACCGAATGTCGTCACTGGTTCAAGGGTGACGCAAATTCTTTGTAACGAGAGTGAGGTCTAGCGATTAAACACATTCTTGCTAGACGAAGTTTATTCGAGGGATTCGAAAAGTTTTTATTAGCTGCCACCAGTTGAATAGGTTTGGGGTGGTTGATGTTCTGTACTTGTGGACGCTAAATTAGTCGTATGACCCTTTTGTACCCGGGTTAAATATCTCAGAAATCTACGGTTTATACGGTTTTCATCAAAGGGTCGGTGATGTATGAATGTACATCTTTTGTGAAGACCGCATGTACATTGTTTTATCCTCAAAAAGGCATTCGTTATATGGGTAGTGCTGCAGCCCCAAGTGGGCCAGGATCTAGCTTCAAAGGCGTTCGTTATCGATGCTAACGTGGGAGTTTCACCGGAGCACTCAGCGAATATTAATTAAAATCTCACCAATGGCTTCAACTATCGGGTCCACAACTAATGTGTGGCACTTAGCCAGACAAGGATCTGAAATGAACATTAGCGAAGCGGACACATCACTGCGACCACCGATCAGTGCATTACACCGGACTATAAGCGACATAACACAAAAAGAAGCCAACTCCTCTTGGCTGACAAGAAATGACTGTCACACGACAAGATCAATGTGGCCAGAGCTTAATGACGGCAAGACAAAGAAGCTTCTGGCGTTAGACCGTAACTCGATCCGTGCGCTCGTCCGAGTGTGTCACAAAACACTGCCAACTGGAATGCGGCATCCAGCGATCTCTGCCGGAGCTGCGGCGACGAGGAAAATAACACTGCCCAGCTCTCCAGAATCGGCGCTTAGCTTCGTTGGGCCACATATTCTTCACAGAGACTGCGGACGTAGCGTAGGGCACGTGGTGGTTTCAACCACCACTTATCTCGTAAGAATTGTGTAGTCCACAAAGGAAGGGATTCACAATGGGCCCTTTGGTCTCCGAGTGGAAATGATGGTCAACCATCTTCTTTAACGTAACCTAACCTAACATGTGGCATTTTGCCACTAAGTTTTGTATACATACATATATATGTAGATGTTCCGCTTTCATGTTACAAGCTTCCTTTAAACATTTTTACCGAGAAACTCCTGCTTGCGCCAGACCAGCCAGTCTACATCTTATTCCTCTTCCTGTGACGATACAGTACGATGTGCGGCTTTAGATATTAGATTTGACCATTTGTTACAGACTCGCATGTGGCTTAAATGCTAATAGCCCTGCAAGCCGAAAGGATTTTGTGGACATGTCTGTCCAGAAAGCCCTGCGAATAAAGTAACTATGAAGTCAATCCTTGACATAGTGTCTGAAACTTTCCTCTTCGCGCAAGACTATATTCCTGGTACACGTGGACCTGGCTTCCACCTCATTTTGTGTACGGAGTTCAATTTTTCTTTAACGATTGTTGGACACGTATAATTCGAGTTTCAATAGTTCCCCTTACACCACCGGCATCTGGAAGAGAAGATTCGAGTGTGAACTGTCCAGGAAAGTGCATTGAAAGTGAAAACATGACTCTTGCTAGTGGCTGGACAATAAAAAAGGGGATGGACAATTTGGTTCCGGTCTGAAGAGCCTTCGACTCCGGGCCTCCATAGTACAATGCAACAGAGGACACTCACGTCTAAGGTTATGCACGCAAGTGGAGAAGGACCTTCTCATCTAATTTGCTGTTCGCAGTTGGAGGAAACTACCCAGAGATCTCGCCAGCTGAGAGGCTTTCTTTGTAAAAGCCTACATCAGACTACAATGAAAACTCTGGGTGTCGTATGCAAAAAAGCATTCCCTCCGACTAGCGGCAGCACATGATTCAAGTCCTGCAGTCCATCCAAAAGTGGGATTTATTTCTCACCGAACGTGTGGTTTGTTTATGACCAACATCAGAATTGTCAGCGCTATCTCAGATGCACATTTGTTCATCAAGTTTCTTCCCCATTATACACCTTAGTTGAATGCCTCAAGCGATTCCAAAAGTAATTGTGTTCCCCAGCGCTTTCTACAGTGCACAGTAACTATTGACTAAACATCAATTAGGGAGAAGTTCCAAATACGCAATCATCTTTTCTTAAGAAGTTAAATTCACGAAATACACACCTCAGACAATTTCGAAGCCGACTTGGATGGTTTTATGAAGATCACTCATGGGTGACTGGCGGTATTGTGATGAAATCACCCAATCATTTTGATGGAACTCGCATATGATCTGAATGGCAGACGTGCACCAGACGAACACGCCCCCATAAATCAGTTGCGATGCACAGGGCGTTCATGTGAGCAACAAACGTTGCCTGAATTGTGATATCTGATCGATGAATAACGTGATCATTTCTGAATGGCAACATTTGAATGCAATAGTTCTCAAAATTGTGATGCTGTAATGAGGAATGTGTTCAAAGATCCGCAAACACCAAATTTCTCGAATTATAGCAGCAAATTCATTTTGGATTTACATATATGCACATACATGAATAATTTGATTATACGACTGTCAATAAATCATTGTTAGAGAGGTGATAATGCCCATCAATCACCGCTGTGGACTTTCTACTCCTTCACTGGTGTTCCCTTTTTCTTTACATATAACGCAATAATAATAAAAATATATCTCGAATAACTATTTAATTATCATGTGACACAGTGATTGACAGATCTTTACGACGAAAAGTGAAAATTCCACAGCGCCATGCAAATGCCCGGTTTATGGATGTACCCGATGAGCTATTGCCTAGTCAAACTCTCTTTCAGTTTCAACACAAGGTCAGAGAAATCTCAAATTCGCTTACGCTGTGCTGACACCCATTGAATGTTTTCGCTATTCATAGGATAACTGGTACACAAAAAAAATAAAACGAAAAACGAAACGAAGAACTAAAGTGTCAACAGCAACAACCTCCAAGTTGAAAACTTGTTTCAATATCTTGCACCAAGTCCAATGATAACGAAAGTAGACCAACATTGTAATTCAAGTCATGAAAGTAGCGAAGCCGCGTTGAGTTTGGTTTTGAGTATTTTTTTTTTTTTTTGCGAATTCAACAAGTCGTCGCCAGTGTCGATTGGAATTGGTTCAATGACTAATCACTTCGCGCATGTGTGTTATGACGTCGATACACTCCTGTTTTATTTGTTGCCCATTCGATGGGCTTCCATGCGAGCATTGTTTGAGTTTTTAGTAATTCTGTTCACAAAGGAGTGCTCTGGACAATGCACGGTGTTCAATTTCAAGTTGATTGCATTTTAATTACCTCACAGCGGCTCACCGTGCGCATTAGACTAATCTGAATAACTAATTTCAAATAAATAGCTACTGCAAAAAAAAAAAAAAACCACACAGGTACACTCGTAAATTTTTAATTTCCTTTTTGTTCGCTCTGCTGTACAGTTGAAGAGACCGACGTTTGTGAATTTCACCGGTTAAAGCATCGGTGACAATTTATTTATCGCTTGCAGTTTGTCCAGCAACAGCTCTATCCGGTGGACTGGTTTCTAAAATATTAAGTTTCACTGCGTCGCATTGCAATGGATCGTTTGGGTGATTCCCAGGGAGATGATTCCCCCCCCCCCATTGAATTGTGACCGGGAAAGGTCACAGACCTCGTCCATCTAATGGACGTTACAGAATCATGAATTGTGTTTCTTATTCTTACCTACTTATAATCGTTAACAAGTGCGCTCTGCTTCCACATCAGGTTCCGGGCACAAGAACTGTTACGCAATAAAATACACACATCAACCATTCTCACTGCCGTCCAGCAGACTTCGTCAAGAGGCAATTAAATCTGTTCTCAAACCCCTTCAGGTATCCACCGCCGCTACGCAAGCCGGCCTGTCATTGCGTTAGTGTCATTAAAATGCCTGATTTCATGTCATCAGCCGAATGCCATTTGTCAATCGTGCTTTGGAAGTATCCTCGGTTAGCGAAAGTAAGCAAAACGAAATGAAAACCCATGTTTTGACCGGTGTTCTGTTGTGAGCGGCAGGCACAACAAATATATTCAGAATTCGCAATTATTTTTGTTCATTATGTCACTGTTTACTTCGACTACGACTGAATTTATATTCAACAACTTCTCTTGCTCCACAGGCAGGCTACTTCTCACATGCGGTAATCGATCGATCGAGCGCTGCCTACATCAACACATGCTGCAGTGGGCATTTCGTTTAGTTTGGCGACGACAGATGTTTTCTCGGTAATAGCCGGCGATCCGTTCAAGTGGAATTCTTTTCCCCATTCTTAGTCCATCCATCCAACTGCCGGACTAGTTCTCAACAAAAACAAAGTCACAGATCAGCAGTGGAGGCAGATCAAAAACCTCTCTATCATCATCATCAGCATCGCCACATCCCGTTCGAGTGCAAAACAAGAAACACTAACGACGGCGACTTTGTTCCGTCAGATAAATTGTGGCCTGGCATCGAGGAGCGGCTTTTGTGTCCGATCTCGAAGTAAATATGGTCAACTTGGGAAAGATCTGTTTCGCCATTGTTGGAATGAAGTGTAGGCCGAATAGGGTATTTATTCACAGTACATACTCATACATGTAGTCGTATGTCTTCGGGCTATCTTTCGTGATTCATGATTCTTGCAGCTCTTTTGTGTGCCGTCGTTCAATTGTTTCTCATTATATTTTGCCGCTGATAATTGTCGTAGGTAATCGTTAATGCGGGCATTGCTGTGTGCGAGTGTTAGCCAACTTCATGGCTAGTCAAACATGGGCATGGTGTGCGATAAACCAGCTAACACACACACACGTACACGTTTTTGCACATGCGGCACTAGCTCTCGACATGGATTTTGATAGATGTTGAATAGAAAGGCCAGAGAGAGGAACCAAAAGAGTTTTTCATTTCGATTGTAATTTCGGTGGGTTTAGAACTTGATTTCGAGGTTTACAGACAATGAACAAATGAATGAAATATGTTTCTTCTGCTTAGAATGTAGGTCTACGGGTTAAGAGCGATCTCTCATGGTGCGCGTCGTCGTCGGTTGAGGGGAGAAAGCCCACAGCCAGCCGCCAACGAGAGTTCAAAGGCCGAGTAATGTAGGCAAATGTGTGTTGTCTTGTATGTTAATACCCTTGAATTGATAATGACCTCTAATGTCTTATACATAGTAGATTGAGCTATTTCTTTTTAAATGATTTTTAATGGCTGCATTGGGTTTGAGGTTATATCTTATGAATATCGGCGAGGTCTGCAGACGCGTTTATATTTGTTTCCGATAGGCATACCATCGACACAAGCTGTTTCTTTCTGTTTATCGCGGTATACGGTATAGCGTGCATAAATTAACGCCACCAGTCCATAGGGAGTTGCTGGAAGAGACGAACAAAAAAATGGTTACATTTGGTTCTACTCAATAAATAATGATTAAGTCAAAATAGAACCATAAAAGAGGAGACAACGACGACGGAACACATGGAAAAGATAAGTTATGCGTGCGCATATCGTGTAGATTTACAGACAAGTCAACAATTCGTTGCAGTTGAATGGAAAGAAAGAAAAGAATTGGAAAGAAGAAATCCCGACTTAGAATTGATGTGTTTCATGGTGTGGTGACAGTTTAATGTGTCTCCGTTGTTTCCGGTACACGTTCACGTGTAATCAATACCATGTCTCCCTGGTCAACCCATAGAGCCATTGTGCCTCTGAGCGAAGACGACTCGGAGGGCAATGATTGCATAAGCGAATGTCTATTGGCAGACTGCAGTTGGAATGTTATTGCTTAAATCTAGTATTTTCTTGATGACGCATCTCTCTGCCGTGAGATGCATAAGATAGATCAACGGCAGCATTACCGAGGAAAAACTGTGACCGTCGAATGTATGAATAAATTTAGAACCAGTATATTCGTCAGCACAACCAGTTTATTTTATTTGCAATCAGAACGAGCAGCACATAGTTAATGAGAAAATTGCTCGCAAGTTGCAACAAACTGCGTTGCTAGAGAATTGTGAAATACTCTCTGTCTCAGGTATGCTGAAGACTGTTTAGCCACACATTTTCTTAAATAATAGAACACATGGTTCCGTGTCCCACCAAAGACACTAGGCTATTTTGCTATGCATTTATGCTTGCTTTTGCATTTAGAGCTCTGAAAATATAATTCAAAACGGTCATCTTATTGTGATGTACACTCTGGTGTTTCTCAAGGCTCAATTCTCGGTCCGTCAATGTTTATAAATGACCTTCCAATGGTGTTGTCCTATTGTAAATATCATATTTATGCAGGCGATGTCCAAGTCAACTTAATCTTTCCTCTTGGTATGCTAAGTTGCTAAAATAGACGAGGATTTGCGCTCTATTGCCAATTGGGCTACCGAAAATTGTCTACTGCTCAATCCTGACAAAACTAAATCCATTCCGTTCTCCAAACAACCGCCTTCCTTATCCAATTTTCTGCCAACAGAACTTAATTCAACCGCAATTGAATGCGTCACCTGTGTAAAAAAAAAAACCTTGGAATTATGTGCAAAACTGACGTGGACTGACCACATTGACAGTGTAGTGTCCAAGGTATATACTTCTCTAAGAGGCTTGTCAATAAGCTAATATATTCTCCCTGTCAACTTGGCAGAGCACTCATAGTGCCAATCTTGACATATGGATGACTGAGTTGTTCGCTGACTGCGATTATTCTTCTTCCCAAAAATTGACAAGAGCAATCAACACGGCTGCACGGTGTTGTTAACCTACGCAGATTTGAACATGTCTCGGCAGAACGTCCCATTCTCCTAGGATGCGAATACTTTTCAAAATTGTTCACAAGAAACAACATAATTATCGTTATGAAAAGATCATGTTCTGTCGTTATATTACCTTGAGACCTTCCTTTCATACAAGTTTCATGTTTAATGTCACGCAGGCACTTCTTCATTCATGCTGTCCATCTTGGGAATAACATCCGTCACAGGTACGGTCTAAAACCGAGTACAGACAATTTTGTATCGCTTGTTTCTCATATTTCTCCCGTTCGAACTGAAATAATTCCTACAAATGTTTGTTTTCATATATTTTTCTCTATTTATTTGTGCACAAGCGTTGAAACATTTACACTATTCTTAATTATAATTGAATAATAATAATATAAAATGGGTGGCACTACAGCCCGTTGGCCCTCAACATAGCTTCTCAGCAACCACTCGTGTTGTGCTTGCTATTGTTCTATCACGAGGGGAAGGGACCCACAGTTTTATGCCGAAGGCCAAATTTGAGAAGCAACTGTCTAGTTGTACTCTTTGAGCATTGTCAGTGACTCGAAAGAGGTGGGGCCGTGGAAAGTATTTCTTGTCGTCCAATTCCACAACGCCACGGGCCGCCACAATTATAATTGAAATAATGTCAATTAATTTCAAGCATGTCATTGAAAATTTTCTATTATATTCATAATGTTCAGCGATAAAAATCAATAAATGAAATGAAAAAAAAGAAAAGGACATCTCCTCCATCTCTGTTTAAAAAATGAAATTGTCCGGGAGCATACGTATATATTTCTCATTCCATTTGAACTAATCACGGGCCCACAGGTAGTTTGCGGACATATCCCATAAACAATGGTCTATCTTAGAAATCATAAACTACTCTAAATTGCACTTATTTTCTGGATTAGGCAGGAATATTCTTCAATGGTCGTTTTACAATTGCACCATATGCGAGAATATTATTTTACCACTGGAATGTACGTATATGAATTGATCACTATTTCAGATTGATCCGTTTAGATCCCCCGTCTTGTGCAGCAGGAAATTCCCATCGTTAGTGTCCTTTCCGTTGTATTCTTCAAGACAAATTCATGGGATCTCACTAATGGTTTTTACGTGCTGTTCCGAGGTATAACTTGTCAGCAAAAATGCTATGCACTTGGTTACAATATGCGCTGCAACGTGCCGTGCCATACATAATACATTTACAAATGTGCTTTAATTACTCCCTCACAACTAGGTTGTATGTGTATAATTATTTTAGCTGGTAATTATGTAGTCTGCTACATTTGGTTGTCTGCTCACGAAACACGTTTCTCACGATTGTATGCACGTGCAAAGCAGCAGTGCATGTTTTAGACTAAATATTGCATATTTTCTTGCGTTTTGTTCCATTGCATCGCGAGGGTGCATTTGATTTAACAGAGTGACGCTATTAGCTGTTATTGTACTAGCATTCAGTCAATATTACAACCATTGCGGGAAGTTTTTCTCACCACACTGGATTGCTTAGTCCCAAAACTGGTCTATTCTACTATCAGGCTTTACTTTCGTGGCCTTCCGGAGGAATACAAGCAAGCGCTTTAGTGATGAGGAGCCTACATCATCAGCTCTGACCTCATCAACACGGAATAGCTGCCATCTGATCCGAGCAAAGGCGGGACAGTGGCAGAGGAAGTGTCCTGCAGTGTCATTGTCTCTCCCACAGCCGTCGCAGACGGTTTCATCGCTTAGGCCAATCACATTTATGTGTTTGGCGAGGGTGTAGTGGCCCCCTTTTCTGTCAAGAGTTAACAAGAATGTAACGGATTTCACACGCTTAGGCCAAGCACATTTATGTGTTTGGCGAGAGTGTAGTGGCCCCCTTTTCTGTCAAGAGTTAACAAGAATGTCGCGGATTTCACACAGACGTTAGGGATGATGCGATTGGTTTGTCTACATCTAGGAGAGTCATGGCACCTCCGGTTGGGCCTCTCGAGGGCACTGATGGAAGCGCTAATCAGGGACGCAGGTAGTCTCAACGCAGGTTCGGGTCCTAAGAGTATCTCCATTTCCCGTGGTGTCGCGGGACCCAGACAAGTCTTACCGAATTTAGACTGCCGATCAAATTCAGAGACTTGCATTCCTGAACTATTCTGGAAGTGGTTAAAGGACTGAGCAATTCTTTGGCTATTTCCAACCTTTCCTAACCAGCGGGAAGGTCAAGATAGCAGCTATTCTTTAAAAAAAAATCAATAGACGCTCTCCTCCTCTATTTTTTCAGATGCGAAGTTTTTGTCTACCTCGAAGTTATAGTTGACCTTGTCCAAGACGTCGATGTTTGGGACATATATTCGTTCGTTCCCATCGTTCACCGCCAGCCCTATTTTAGCCTCTCGATTCCAGCAGACGCCTTATTGACAGCTCGCTTTGGTCTGCCAATCACGTTAATGTCATCCGCGTATGCTAAGAGATGCGGACTTCTAGAAGATCGTGCCTCTATTGTGGGCGTGTGATTCCTGCACTATCTTCTCCAGGATGATGTTGAAGAAGTTACACAACTGTGCGTCAGCTTGTCTAAATCCTTTTTTGACATCACCTCACGCACTCTAATGCTCCGAACGTTCAATATCATTCCATGTACATAAAATATCGACTATTTCTGGCGTGACGACCTCTTTTGAACGTTCCGCGGCACTTATGCTAGACCACGACGGAATTCAGAAAATCACTTCTTAACCATTGACTGGAATAACCATCCTGGCATTTATCGAACGTCCCTCGTATCTGATTTAAACTGTAACCGAGAGTTGAACCTGAATCTAATTTCTCAGCAAAAACGCGTGTTGTGCATGCTATTGTTCGCTTACGGGTGGAGGAATCCAACAGTCCAGTCCGAAGTCGGAACGGCGATGTTTGCGAAGCTCTTTTGTAGACGGCTTATATTTTCATTGTCAGTGACTCTTTAGGTGTAGCCGTGAAAATATGACAGGTTTTTGTGCCACGGATTGTACCTAGCATGAAGTTACAAAGAAGAACGAGAATTCGACATCCAAACAAGAACAATACAGAAATGTTCGACTTAACTTCGTACGACACCTGCTGGATGACGATGAACGCGAAGTGTCGTCAGTACAGCCACAAACGTGAGAAGAAGGGTGTGCAATTTATTGTAATATCTTGAAATACACAATGTTACTCTATGGAAAACACACTATATTTATATGTCAGTTGGTACACAAGAATGAGGTTGGTTCTTGTGGACAAAAAGCTGTACGATATTAATATGATTTAGATGAAATCCCGTTGTTTTAGGTATACTTACTTACTTATCAGGCCGACTACCCATGGAGGATCCGAGCCTGAGCAATTGGTGCCTTCCATCGTTGACGGTCCTGGGCACTCTGCTTCCAGTCATTAAGACCAAGCTATCTTGCATCCGCGATTACTTGGTCTTTATACCGGAGATTCGGTCTTCCTCTCCTTCTTGAACCATCAGGCTCGGATTCAAAGACCCTCTTTGCTGGAGCATTGTTGTCCATGCGCCAGTGCAGTGCATGAGCCAGTGCAGTCGACGGATTTTTACCATCCGGACTACATCCACAGCCTGTTACAGCTCGTAGATTTCGCGGTTATGTCTTCTCCTCCATTCGCCTTCTATGCAGGTCCCGTCTGCATATATCCGTCGTAGAACTTTTCTTTCGAAGGTACCAAGAATCAGCTCTGCAGTTTTGCTCAGCGTCCAGCTTTCGGCTCCATAGAGCAGGACTGGCAAAATAAGAGTTTTGTAGAGCATGATTTTGGTCCTTCGAGTCAGGAGTTTTGAGCCCAGTTGTTTTGACAAACCGAAGTAGCACCGGTTGCCAAGGGCGATTCTACGACGGATCTCCACTGTGATGTCGTTTGTGGAGTTCACGTTTGCCCCGAGGTAGACAAACTCCTTCACTACCTCGTAATTGAAGCTGTCGATAGTGAAATTTTGTCCAAGGTGGTGTGTGCCGGAACGTTTTTTGGTCGACAGCATATATTTCGTTTTGTTCTCATTGACCTTGAGACCAGTTCGTTTCGCCTGTTCTTCAATCGCCGTAAAAGGCTCCACTACGGCACTTTGAGAACGCGCGACGATGTCGATGTCATCTGCGTACCCCAACAGTTGCACCGAGTTGTAGAAGATAGTGCCTGCCGTGTTTACAGCTGCCCTCCGCAATATCTTCTCCAGTACCAGATTGAACAAATCACACGACATCGCATCGCCTTGCCGAAATCCAGTGCAAGTTTCAAACGGCTCAGAAATCCATGAGCCGAACTGCACTGTGCATCGCGTATGTGTTAGCGTGCTGCGACACAACCGGATCAGTTTTCCCGAGATCCCGAATTCGGCCATCGCATCGAATAGTTCCTTGTGATGAATGCTGTCGTATGCGGCTTTGAAATCAATGAACAGGTGGTGCGTATCGATTTGAAACTCACTGGTCTTCTCCAGGATTTGTCTTAGTGTGAAGATTTGGTCTATAATCTATAGTGCCGATTAGTGCGGTGCAAAAACGGCTTTAGACGTTCACACAGTACGCTGGACACGATCTTGTAGGCGACGTTGAGCAGGGATATACCTCTATAGTTGTTGCAAGAGGTAAGATCGCCTTTTTTGTGGATGGGGCATATGGAGCTGATATTCCAGTCGTCGGACATGCTTTCGTCTTCCCAAATTCTAGTAAGTACTAAGTACTAGTAAAGGAAGGTATAGTAATAAAAATCCACCGAGAGCACTATTGACGATACAAATAGTTGGTTTTAGTGAGCCGCGAGTGTACGGCTGTCGTAAAGGGCGCCCTCACGCCTACACACATGTCTATTCATTTCATCTTTTTGGGTGATAAGTCTTCACTGTGATAAAGCAGAATGATCTAAACTCTTTCCTCTGCATTCGGAGCCTCCTTTGTACATCCTTATTTCCTTACGAGTACATTGCACTTGAGCACTGGTAAAGCTAAAGCTATCAGTTATCCCAATGGGACGGAAATGAAAAACTTTGCTTCACCGGAAAATATTTAATTTCTCCCTTTCGATAGACAACGTGTTTGGGTTTCAGTTTCTTCTAAACCCACGATGATCGTTCAACTGTTTTGCGGTACGTTTTGCTAAGTGCGACCTCCTTTCGTTTTAGCTGGCTGGGTGAACAGATTATGCTACATATCTTATTTCGCACTTTTATTGTGTTTACGCCGCCGCAGGGTGTGCTTCATCCACTGCCGCTTTCTCTTTCGTTCCCTATAAGATCGCGCCACGTTCTGTCGTAAAGATGCTTCGATGGTTTTACGGCTATTAGAAGATTCTCAAAATCGATTTTTTTGATTCATTTGAAAATTAGGCTAGCAAGAGTGCTGTTTTAGCATAATTTCTTGGTGAGGTCTATGCATGGGATGAAGCTGAGAGGAGTATATGTGACCGGTTAGAAGGTGTTAGACTGTAGACAGTCTTAGATAAATTTAACGTTTTTTTCGAAATTGACGTGGTTTTAACGCCGCAAAATAGTTTTTTCGCGGTGGTAAGACTAATTTTACTTCTTGTTAACATTATGAGAGGATATGTAATACTAATAAACTGTATTACGAGAGTTAAATTGCATTTTGTGTGGCGAAGCTCTTGTCTTTTCGATTTCCTATCCATAAAACCATTCTCAGCCCACGATAGAGCAACTGAATTGACTGATGATGACACTATTCATTTCTGGGTAAATTGTTAAAGCCCCCTGGGTTAGTTTCTCTTCGAATCGAGAGGGCAATGGATGCGAACAAAAGTTGAGTAATGGTCTGCTCCTCCTCCTTATCTTCACAGCTTATACAGAAGCCGTTTGGAAGAACCATCGTATTGGCATGGTTTCTGTCCAGTTTCCTAAGAGAGATAGATGTTGTGCATTTGCACCACTCACGGTTACTTCTTGGGTGTGCAGAAGCAAACCAAGAGATAAATACAAGAATACAAATAACGATTAGTGGAACTAGTTGCATGCGTTATTAATTGCTTCGTCGTAACTAGAAGCATAAACAGAAGCTGTTTATAGGAAAATAGTGAACAGACCCACGACATTGTGTTGTGTCTAGTGAGTTCGATCTGGGACCATAGTCGAAGTGAAGGTTGAGATTATAGAACAACATGTCAGGAGATATTTCAGAGTTTGGCATCAAGCTCTTTTGTTGTTGAATCTCATCTTCTATACATATAAAACTAAGTGGCAAAATTTGTATGTGTATGTTTCCCTCTACCGCCCGCAATCTTTAACCAATTTAGTTGTTTTTTTTTTTTAATTTAGAAATTTACGGTATAGACATGTAGGTGGCCCCAAACAGATCTAAATTGCCTGGCGAAGCGGTCGGGGTTTAAGTTAGTCTTCTATGGATTAGAAACTACCTGTCGAAGCATTAAACTCACGTTTGTGTTTTCGGAAGGTCTATTCTGTCTGCGACCCTATTTCCAATTGGGATGTAGCAATTCACTACTTCACTGATGACAGTACTCTCACCTTTTCATATCCGTTCTAAGACTCACACGTCTTCCGTTCGGCCGTAGAACTGGAACGGCGGCGTATGTTGAGCGCATTGAATTCCGATGCATATCTAATGCATACTCAATTGGAATAAGAAGAATAGAGAAGATACCAACCATTAAGCCCGTCAGTCTTCCACTCAGAAGTCAGAATTGAAGAAAATGGTTTTCATTCGGAAAAAAGTGAGTTCAGAAATGTTTTGACGTCAATAGAACCGCTAAGCCGCCACTTGTCGTACATAAATGTGTAGAGAAAGTGAGGATGTATGATGATCATGATCAATGATCTACTGATGTAAATATAACCATATCTTAGCCAAACTTAATGCACGAAGGTTGCAGTTAATAAAGTTGTCAAGATTTGATAACTATACTGCGACCGGTGGTTTACACATTAGAATGTGTCTCACTATACATATGGACAGTACACAATACGTAACTGTCGTCCAAAAGTGCAACCAATGCAAATCCTATAAATCCAACTGCAGATCCACTCAAAGTCGAAATTATGGTACGTTCTTAAAATGGGTGTTTTTTTTTGATTTCCTCATCAAGGACCCACATTTTCCACTAAAGATTCGTAGGGGATCGCCCAATCCTCGCCATCGACTCTAATTTATCAGGAACTATGCCTAAGTGCAACCAGGAGAGTTTTTAGACTTGGTACAACCACATTATTCTGGGTCTCCCAAGCGGTCGTCTACCTGATTGAGTCGCATTCAAGGCACACCTAGGAAGTCCACATGATGGAGACATTCGTACCATCGAAGCATAGCTCTTTCCGTTAGCAGAAGCAGCTGTTCAACGTATTAGTTCTTTTCCGTGTTTCTCATCCTATCACGGCGAGTAATTCCCACAACAGCACTAAGAATTTACAATACAATTTTCATTTGAGATGATAATTCAATGCTGTTCTTAAAGATGTGGACCACGAATTCGTTTTGAGTTGTGCATAGGAAGAGCCTAATTTTGGGTCACTTTTTGACCATATTGACTGGTATCTCGTGAATCGCGGTCCAAAACGAGAGATAAACTACACACCGAAATCATTGCTCAATTCGTTCATTATATCGCGTGCTGTGTGGCACGTAGTGCCAAGTTCAAGATCATTGATGGATAACAGGTGCCATTGATAGTAACGATGTTCTTCATCAACACCCACAACATTGCATCTTTCTGCATTGGCAGCTCTTGAATTGCTCAGCGGAGCAAACACGGCAGTTTTGTTAACAAACCCATTCAACCAGTGAATTACCACCGTGCCGTGGTCGAAGTGTGCGAAAAACATTTTCTATCTTGCACGACTTTCGATAATGAAATTCAATTGTTTTGTAATTTGTATATGCTGTTCGGGTGTTTTTTATTTCTGTTCCATGCCGCCATGGCAACGACACCGCGACCTGAAAAGATATATTCTATCGAAGGATTGGATTTCATCCATAAGATGTACTGCTTCCCTTATGAAAGACTGTGAAGTGACTGTGAGTATCTCCGCATGGAGAATACGTTTCCCTAACCAAACCACATTTACATAAAATGTGCTCGGATGTCTCATCCTCTTCCAGACAAAGCCGACATTCCTTGTCTTCGCACAGGTTTATTTTGTCGAGGTGGTAATTCAGGAAAAGTGCTTCCAAAGTGAGAAAAGTTTAAATATTTGGGATCAGTGATCAATAGCGAAGGAACCTGTGATGACGGTATCAACCATCGCGTAAGCGTAGGATGGATGAAGTGGCGGGAAAACTCAGCCATCTTCTGTGACCGAAAAATGCCCCCTAAGTTGAAAGGAAGGCTCTACACCACAGTTGTACGTCCGGCGCTCACGTATGGTTCACAATGTTGGACAGCGTACAAAAAGTAGGAGAGCAAATTAACGGCAACTGAGATGAAGATGCTGCGCATTACAGCGGGAGTCACAAAGCTCGATAGAATAAGAAGTTCAAGGATCCGAGGAAGTCTTCACGTCAAAGAACCCATAGCTAAAAAAGTTGAGCTCGACCGGCTCAGTTGATATTGCCATGTTCAAAGGAGAGATCCCTCGAACCCCGTTAAAAAGGCAAAATCAATAACCGTTCCAGTGGTCCAGGCGAAGTTTGTTTTCGCATTCGTTAATCAGTGGTGCAGGTAGGTAGGGTGACTGCATGACTGATATGGAAGTTATGCTCACTTAGACCATCCGGTCCATTGTGCTGTCACGTCCGGATAATTGTACAAAACCCATTTATCCTTTGACCTTGTAGTTCTTCCCTCTTGCGGTTTTTGTATTCCTCTTGGGATTTGTTGGTGTGATGTGTGATTTCTTCTGACCTCTTTTATAGCCATTTAGAGGCTTTAAGAAATTGTACTAAGTCCTTTGGATCAATGTTACTCAGACCCTCAAGATTGTTGAAGTAGTACTCGCCTAGTAGTCTTCTTCTTGATTCCGCATGTGCAGGACACGTTCCGAGGTAGTGTAATATTGTTTCCTCTTCTTCGTCATCCATACAGCTTGTGCAGAAGTCGTTATAAGGTGCCCCAAGTCGTCTGGCATGGCTGCCCATAAGACAGTGGCCAGTTAGCACCCCTATCACTCCACTAATAACCTTCCTCTCTAGCTTTAGGAGATAATCAGTCCATCCTTGATTTAGCATAGGCCAGATCGCTTTCGATATCCTGCAAGTGTCCAGTTCAGCAATCGTCAACAATCGCGATTTTGTTGTTTTCAATGGGGGGTGGGGTGTCTCCTGATCTGCTGCCACTGCCCCATTTCTTGCTAGTTCATCAGCTCTTTCATTGCCCGGAATACCCTTATGCCTGGAGACCCAGCATAGTATAAGATTGCATCTGGCCGCTATCTCCTTTAGAGACAGACGGCAGAGTTTTACCAAGTTGGAGCTTATTGACCCAGCATAGGGTAAGATTGCATCTGACCGCTATTTCCATTAGAGACAGACGAGTTTATTGATGGTGTGTCCAGAGCTTTTATAGCCGCCTGACTGTCTATGCATAAAATAATAGATCTCCCGTTTATTGGGCTCCTTTCAGTACCTTTTGAACAGCTGCTACCTCCGCTTGGAATACACTGCAGTGGTTCGGTAGTTGGATTACATCGGAGATCTCTGGTAAGCTGGCGCAGATGCCTGATCCCGTGCCTTCTTCCGATCTTGACCCGTCAGTGTAGATTTCCCATGCAGCTGGGCTACAGACATTGTCGTCGTCGCATTCTTCTCTTTGATACGCTGCGCTACGATGGAAAAGTTGCCGTAATCACTGGGGCTGGTGCCGGTTTGGGACGTGAATACGCGTTGCTCTTTGGCTCGCGCGGTGCAAAGGTTGTGGTCAATGACTTGGGCGGAACTTTCCATGGCGAAGGAGCATCACAGCGCGCCGCTGATGTTGTAGTTGATGAAAATCTTGTGTTTTATTTCGAAGTCCATCCTTAGAGACATTCGTGTTTTGTAATGTTACCTTGTGCCCTCTTCCGAGGATTTTGTCCAATCTGTTGCCTTCTCTTAGTCTAATGGCTGCAAATGTGGTCACAAGTTTGGCACAGGTGTCCATGTGACGGAGATGCAGTATAATTTCCAGGGCGGCTGTGGGCGTGGTTCTTAGTACCCCTTTTAAACAGATGCAAGCTGATCTCTGTATAACGGTTATCTTGGTAATATTCTGCTTTCGTCCAATTGACATTATAGCACGGATCGGGAGCTTTGAACTCAGATTTCGAGGCCTGGCGAACTCATCTGCAGATTGTTGCCAGCAATCCCCTTTGTGTCCAGGGACCCTGCAGCTAAGCTTCGCTTTATTGTGTCTGGCAAGAGATTGTAGTTTGTCGTAGCAACATTTGACCGTTGTCGAGTCCATTAGGTTGGTCGATAGTGCCTTAAGTGCTGTCTGATTATCTGAAAATATCTGAATTCTAGCGCCCTTGACGTGATTCTTCGGGTGTATGCATTTCCAAGATGAAGTGAACATGTTTGGCGTTTATATGCAAGTACTGTTTAAGTTCCAACGCAACTCTTTGTGTTCAATCAGTTAAGAGACACCAGGTGCTGCTGCAGACGTTCCCGCAGTGTGATGACATGCATGAGAAGTTCGTTTGTCTCATATCTACGTGGGATATCTTCATGAGAAGTTCGTCTGCCTCGCATTGACCTACAATGTCTTCATGACATCTGACACGAACGAATCTGAAACAATTTCTTCGTTTCGTTGATGAACGACCACTCGATGCCAAAGCTGCAGTGGAAAGAGCTGACTGACTAAAGATAAACATACAAAAACAGATATTATACAGATTAATTCTTAAGGCACGACTGTGACGCCTGTCCTATTGCGACTGTCTCTGTCTGAAGGACTCTGTAACGAGCAAGGCAAGGACATGTAAAACATGCAATCTTTGCTTCCATTTACCGCCCGATGGAATATGGGAAAAAAACTTTCAAAAACAGATTCGCTCTTGAATCAAAATCAACCTTCGTGCTCGTCAGTTGATGCATTTATATCTGCAAACTCCTGGCTATAAATACTGATAAGAGAAAATTTCCCCTGCTTTTTGAAACCCCTAAATCTTGTTAAATCAAAATATTAACTCAAGATAACGATTAGATCGAGTTAAGCGTACAAACAAACTCGAACTCTGAACAGCATTGCTAGTCACAGTTCAGATAGCTATATCAGAGGGAAAACGTAATTATCCTATCTCGCCAACACTTCTAATCCCTTCTAGATAGCAATGACATAAGTCTATAAAGATTAATCTACTTGATCTCTTAAGTGGTTTGCACTGTAGAACAGTGTCAACACATGCATTGCCTTTGTGTTCGCACAATCCGAGTATGTTGCAAACTACGCCTTTCCAAAAGGAAAGACGAATTTCTCTCCACTTCAGTTCGAAGAAATGCATGCAAATTAAAACGTTATGACATTCAACAGTTTTGAGGTTACCAACCACATAAATTAAATGACCCCGCTGGGCTGTCGAAGTGTTCAATTGGCATTCGTCGGTGCATCGACTCGTGAACCCTCATGAATCATTTTGCAAATGAAATGAATCAGTTATTCAAATTCGTATATTTCACGGTTAATGAAGTCATTGTTTCCGTAAATCATTTTGACGCTTGAAATAGAACACTTCATTGTTTGCCAGCCAATGTCAACTGGAGCATTAAACGCTGTCAAGCTTATTCATAGATACCACAAATAACCGAATTTATGGTAAAAATTCGCACCAAATGGAGCAGAACGCCCATTCAGACGCACAGTCAAATGGCTGTGACGAAGTTAGTTCGAATGCAAACCAAATGTGTATCTTCGCTGGGTAATTATGGACTTGTGTAGAGATTAAGAGATTCCGTCTAGGGGACTCTCGTTTTCGCTATCTCCTTTCCGCGAGTAAACAAGAAACTATTCTCCGCCAAATGATAAGATGTGTGTACTAATTGCGAACTGATTAGACAAAAATAGCGACACTAAAACACAGAGGAACAGGCTGTTCTCAGTTCTCCTTTATTAATACGAACGATAAGGAATATAAAAAAAAATATAAAGACAAACAAACACCAACTCGTCCCACAATAATATGCTTATGCCTACAGAATATCACCCCTGGAACGTAGCAAGTTTACAACTTGGCGGCAGTGCTCTTAAGATCCACATAAGCGCCAGTGATTACATCCTTTCCGGTCTCCACAACCGATGTGCGGAAGAAGACGCGTTTGCCCTCCTTCCACATGTCCACCTTCAGAGTCTGGCCGGGAAGAACCGGACTGGCAAATCGAACTTTGACAGCCTTGAAGAGCGATGAGTCGTTGCCTGCATATTTGGCTAGAACCGCCCGCACTGAGTATCCAAACGAGCAGAGTCCATGCAGGATGGGTGTCTTGAATCCTGCAATGGCAGCGAAGTTTGGATCGATGTGCAGAGGGTTTAGATCTCCCGACAAACGGTACAAAGCGCCCTGGTCTTCGGTGGTCTTGTATTGCACAGACGAGTCTGGGGAACGTTTCGGTGGTGGAAGTGTTGGTACGACACCATCGATGGGTTGCTTCTTTCCGCCGAATTTGCCAGCGCCGACAACGAATATTGCGCTTTGGTTCTTCACCAAAAGACTGCCGTTCTCTGTGTAAGAATCGCAGTTGGTGACCACGACAGCCCCGGAGCCCTTGTCCATGACGTCGAAAACTTTTCCATAAGTCGTCAGCTTACCGGCTGTTGGGAGTTCATCAACGATCTCGATGTATTGCTCGCCGTGGAGAATGTTGGTCAAATCAGCCTTGCCACTGGGAAGGGCGTTGCCCACAAGATTGGTTGTCATGCTGAGAAGCAAGCCGGGCATCACGAAGAACGAGGGGAGTGGACTGAAATCGGGCTCGTTCTCGTAGAGGAATCTCAGGTCTGCAGGGTTCTTAATAGAGGCGCCAATTCCCAGCGCGTACAGAATCAATTCCTTGGATCCAAACTTGAATGTGTCTTCCACACCCACTCGTCCCTCCTTTACGTTGTCCAGAACTGCCAAGAGCGAACCGCTGGCTTCGCCAATGCTCTCGAGGTGTTGCGCTTCGGACATGTCCGTTACTTTAGCCCAAACGCTCTTCACATATTCCGGAGGGATTGTTTGGGTGTCCAAAGAAGTGCGAAGAACGGAGCCTCGTCCACGAACAATCTGCACTTTTGTTGCCCATCCAGCTGCGCTCTCGATGATGCTGCCGTTATCTTCGCATGATTCGTGGCAAAGGTACCCAACAACTGGAGCGATCAATTGCGGCTTCAATTCCTGGAACAGCAAGTCGGGCAGGATGCCTTCAGTCATGCGAGAGGCGGCTGTTGGCACAATGACATTGCAGAATACGTTGTACTTTCTTCCTTCAATCGCAACAGTGTTAGCCAATCCAACCAGACCCAGTTTGGCAGCACTGTAGTTTGCTTGTCCGAAGTTTCCGTACAAACCAGAGTTACTTGCCGTCATTATTATGCGTCCGTAGCCCTGTTTCTTGAAGTAAGGCCATGCAGCGCGGGTGGTCATGAAGCTTCCCTTGAGATGAACATCGTGAACCAGATCCCAATCCTGGTCGGAGATGTTTGCGATACTTTTGTCGCGCAAAATGCCGGCATTATTCACCAAAATGTCGACTCTGCCGAAATTCTGGATTGCGGTCTCAATAATTTTTCCCCCATCGACGACAGAGTTGTAATTGGCTACCGCAGTACCACCCAGTGCACGAATCTCATCAACTACAACATCAGCGGCGCGTTGTGATGCTCCTTCGCCTTGGAAAGTTCCGCCCAAGTCATTGACCACTACCTTTGCACCGCGCGAGCCAAAGAGCAACGCGTACTCACGTCCCAAACCGGCACCAGCCCCAGTAATCACGGCAACTTTTCCATCGTAACGCAGCGTATTAACGGAAGCCATTTTATGCTAGTGTTCCTTCTTCTCTTCACTTACTTTCAACACTGTGCTGAGGGACGGGCGAATAGCAACTGAAAATTGGGAAAAAGTGAATTCTTCATTATCGTGGATAAAGTTTTAAGTGCTAGGTGTTCATGTTGATAAAGGTAATAATAGCACACAGTCGAGGGGGACGCGATAAACAGGCGAATATTTCTGATTTTAATCGCTCCGTTTGAACTTTGCACATTTCGTTAACTCGCCCCGCTATGTGAGGAGTGGGGGAGGAATGATTTTCACTTTTTCTCTCACCTGATAAACAAATGTTGTTTGTTGATAAAATCGTAATGTGACTGAGTTTAGTCGATAAACTTGGTTTATTGCACTTCCTTTTTTTTTTGTGTAAATAACGTTTATAACACGGACGACAAATTTTGTTCACATCTGTGCAATCGAGTTTTCGTCTGACAATGTTTTGACACTTGTCGCAGGCCCGACAGCTGCACTCAAACTGTGCTTCTAAAACTGTAGTTCGGTTTCGTTGTGTTCACACTTTGAGTGTGTGATTCGTTCAGATGGTGGTTGTATTGGATAGCTGTTGTTGTGAATGAATTCAAAATAAATTTAATTTAATTTTCGAATCGATTAAGACTTTTGCGTAATGACGACAAATTAAACAGTTCGAACCAGAAATAAGAGAGCAAGGAGATATCCAACTTCTACCTCTCTTGCCCCTTGATTTCATCTGACAGCGATTTTTATACGCTTTTTCTCCCCTGTCTGTGAATACGTGTGAGCTCTTACTGAATCGCTCGTTACTGAACTTTTTTCAAATTTTGGTGTTAAATTTTCAACACAGAAAGGAGGGGTAAGCAAACGAACAAAGCGTATGTTCATGAAGCAGATTTATTAAACTCCCATTTGTGGGAATTATTATCTGAAGCACTAGGGTGAAATTAATGAATACTTTACTTAATGTACATATTTATTTCTGCACATGTATGAATAATACATATAAAATGAATTCACGCGAAACTTGTGTAAAAGCACTAATAATAATAATATTGAAAAATTTGCATAAATCATTAAAACAAAAAACTTTTTTGGTCATTTTAGTTTTTTTAAAGAAATGTGATGGAAGTTTATTCCAAATTTTGCCAACCATTTTCATGAGTTAGTTTTAGTTGCATTATTCAGACATTTTTCTGAACAATTATGAAATTTAAATTCATGAGGTTTCACAATTCATGAATGATATACAACTGCAAACTGATCGCCTATATATTACTTTGAAGAATAAAATTGATTCAAAATATTCCTGTAAATAGATTTACATATATTATTTAAATAGCATTACATTTTTATTCACCCAAGTATTATATGTGCTCTTAAAAATATGAGTCAACTTTTGAACACATTTTGAACACTACATGAGATTGGGCAAATCAACGAATCTGCCGACAATTTCCCACAAAATCCACGAATCTGCCGGCATTATCCCACAAAATCCACGAATCGGCCGCCATATTGTGGTGGATCCATGGTTTTTGTAAGAGTATATGTGTTATACAAGATAGTTCCACTACTCTCACATTTCTCTCCGGTGTGGACTAGGGGAAATTCTCGCCGAAGTTGGATATCTCCTTGCTCTCTTATTTCTAGTTCGAACGCTATATGACTGCAACTTACTTACTTATCAGGCCAACGACCTTTGGTGGGTCTGAGCCTGAACAATAGCTGGCTTCCATCGGTGACGGTCCTGGGCACGCTGCTTCCAGTCATCCAAACCGAGCTGTCTTACGTCCGCGATGACTTAGTCTGTGTACCGGAGGTTCGGTCTTCCTCTCCTTCTCGAACCATGAGAGAAGACCCTCTTAGCTGGAGCATTGTTGTCCATGCGCTTGATGTGACCGAGCCAGTGTAGCCGACGGATTCTTGCCTTCCGGACTACATCCACGTCTTTGTACAAAACGTAGAGTTCGAGGATATTCTATTGTGCAGAGTTTTCAAAATGTATCCGCGTGTAGCCGCCTCGAGATGTTATTTATTACCTTCTTCGGATTATATACTTCCAGAATCCGTTGCGACATTTTGCGCTTAGCTGCGCACCCCATACAATTTTTTTTTTATGAGTTAACATCGCTCATATAATTAACGATTATTTATCTATGTACCAATACAACTTCTCTGCTCTAATGAAGAAAAATGTACTTGAGACTAACTTACTTTGAGATTTCTCCCCTGCATTCTTGGATTCGATTATTTGAATCTCTATTACACATTTCTTACAAGTTTGACATTAAGAAATGGCAAGCAAGATCACAGGAAGAAAAAAGCCATATTCAAAAACGATTTCGGGATGAAATGGGACTGCTAGTTGACATGCCAAGGCAAGTAGCAGGCAATACGAATGATGGTAACACAGCGCGTACATTGTTTAGAAACGTTGAGATGAGTGCGGATATAACAGGCATCAGCATTGATCTAATCTACCATTTCCAAATTTTCACTCGAAGTAATATCGAAATCATTTTGGCGATTGAATCGCTAAAAATTGGAAAATCCGCCGGTGTGGATGAAATCCGGCCAGAAATGCTTAAGGCAATGGGTAAAGAGGGAGTTTTATGGCTCTCTCGTGTCATTAAAGGGGCCTTGGAACGCGGTGAGACACCTGGCGACTGGAAACTGGGGTGATTGTCCCACTTTTCAAGAAGGGGGACAAAAGAGATTGCTCCAACTACAGGGGCATATCTCTTTTAAGTATCCCCGGGAAAGTCTATGACTATGACTATCTAGAGCTATAGTCGAGCCCAGGATGGGGTGGTGAACAGTGCGGCTTTCGTCCCGGCAGAAGTACAACCGACCAGCTTTTCACTCTAAGAATGGTACTAGAGAAGGCTTGGGAGTATGCCAAACCCATCTACAGTTGTTTTGTAGATTTGAAAAAAGCATATGACCGAGTCCCTCGAGGTAAACTCTGGAGTGTCCTGCAGGAGTATGGGATTGATGGTCCTCTTCTGAGGGCCATTCAGTCTCTATACACAAACTGTGGCAGCTGTGTTCGGGTAAACGGTACTAAATCAACACCTTGCACCGTGGGCGTTGGACTTCGCCAAGGGTGTGTCTTGTCACCTCTCCTTTTCATTGTATATATGGACTGGATGTTGCAGCGCAGCCGAGGTGAGGAATGTTTCACATTGGGAGAGTTCAGGATATGTCATCTTCTTTTTGCAGATGACTTGGTTATCCTCACATCCTCGCAGACGGAACTCCAACGCGCACTCGATAGGTTTGTGGCCGTATGTGCTGATGCTGGAATGAGAGTCAACGTAGACAAATCGGAGGTTGTGGTCATTTGCAGAACGCCTGTTCAATGCACTCTGCATGTTAGTGGAGTCCCATTGAAGCAGGTGCAGAAGTATAAGTATCTCGGGGTCTTTTTCACGAGTGTTGGAAGGAGTAATGCTGAGCTTTCCGGTAGGATTGGTCAAGGTGGGTCAGTTTTGACGCAGCTTGGTAGTTCTGTTATCAGAAAGGCCGAGCTTGGTATCAAAGCCAAGTTAGCAGTTTTCAACTCAGTATTTGTTCCAACTCTCACCTAAGGTCATGAAATTTAGGTAATGACCGAAAGAATAAGATAGCGAGTGCAAGCTGCTGAGATGAGATTTCTTCGTGCTGTTGTGGAAATTACTCGCCGGGATAGGGTGAGAAACACGGCATTGCTCGAGGAACTTAACATTGAGCAGCTGCTTCTTCGAACGGAAAGGGCTATGCTTCGGTAGTTTGGTCACGTGGGACGAATGTCCCCATCATCACGACTTCCGAGGCGGGCGTTGAATGCGATTCCATCAGGTAGGCGACCGCTTGGCAGACCCAGGACGAGGTGGTTGGACCAAGTCCAAAAACTAGCCGGGTTACGCTTGGGCATTGCTCCTGATGAATTAGAGTCGATGGCGAAGGATCGAGTTGCCTGGAGATCTCTCGTGCGTGGTTTACCCCCGCGGGTCAGAAGATGATGATGATGATGAGTAATATCGAGTGAATATGAAACGCAAGTTTGCGAGCTATGCCAATGAAACAAAACACATATATCTAGCGCACTACGCATGGTATCACATGCCGAGGAAGTCCAAGAAGCGAGCAATAAGGAATATAAACGGTTTCGATAGAATTTTAGCCCGAAATCTTCCAGAAAAAAATACGAGCGACTAACTTCAAGTCAAAAATATGGACTATGTGTTAGGATAGGATAGGAATGTGGGTAGACGTGCGGAAGCACGTCTCACTTAGGTCCGTGTGGATCCATTGTGTTGTCTAGAGGGGGAAATGTTCCTCCTTTTACCCTTATAGCACTCATCGAGACGTTGTATTCGTTGTTGACCTCTCTTCGTCCAGCCAGCCCGACATCCTAATGAACCTGAAAAAGTTAGATAGTCGGATGTTATTGATTTCTTGCAGGTCATGGAAGAAGAATTCTCCCATAGTCCTGTATCGCAGTTGGCTGAGGCTTGGGCAGTAGCAGAGATAGTGAGGAGTGTCTTCTCTTTCTTCCACATCGCCGCATCCTCTGCATATGTAGTCATGGGATAGTCCCATTTTTGTTTCATGGTATTTCAGATGGTTATGTCCCATTAGAGCTCCGACCACCATCCTCAGTAGGCTTTTGCCACACTGGAGGAGTTTGTCGATTTTAGTTCTATTAATATCGGGCCATAGCATCTTAGTAGTCTTACAGGTGGTAAGGTTGAACCACCTATTTCTTGCTATTTCTAGAATTTTATCATCCACCTTCTTCCTGACATCTGCCAGTGATGGTTGAATCAATTCGATTGCCTGGGATGGTCTTTTTTGAGCTCCTTGCGGCAGCTCGCGACCGGCTTGGACTTGATTTCTTTCGCCGAAATTGCTTTGACTGCCGCTTGACTGTCAATTAGAGTGGTAATATCAGCCGTTGGTATTTCCAACATTGTTAGCATTCTGGCCGCTTCTTTGACTGCCAGGATCTCCGCTTGAAAGACGCTGCCATAATCAGGGATCCTGATAGAGCAGTGTATGTTTAACAATTCGGAGAAAATGCCCGCACCTGTGCCTGTTTCCATCTTCGATCCATCAGTGTATACTTGGATGCTCGAATTATTGATGGGTTCTTTTGTGGTTCACTCTTCCCTCGTCGGGAATTAGCATCTGAAGGGTATTTCAAAGTCGAGGAAAGGGAGTGAATAGTCACTTTCGGACTGTTCTATTTGTAGTCTTTTCAGTATACTAGCATGACCAATGGTACTTGACAGCCAGCATTTTGATTGAATGCTTCTAATGGCACTTTTAGCAGCGTTAGCTTGCATGTAAAGGTCAAGTGGGAGAAGGTTTAGTAGTACCTCCAGGCCCGCGGTTGGGGTAGTGGAGTTAGCGCATGTAACTCCAAGACATGTTAGTCTCTGTATTCTAGTAAGCAGCCTGAGGTTGGTGGATTTCAGTGCGGCCTGCCACCATACCACGCTGCCGTAAGTCAAGATTGGCCTTACAATCGCTCTATGTGTTAGTTTCATCAAAATATCTTGGGACGTATTTGAGATAATGGGTTAGAGTAAAAGAAGTGATTGAACTGAACTGAACACATTGATGAAAATTTGAACAAAATCGGTTCAGTGGTCTTTTAGTTAGAGACGTTTGTATCCATGAGGTTTATGGAGGATGGATGACGTGAGCTATTCGCCCCCAATCGGTGACCACATGTAGCTATTTGTTTTAAAAATTTGATAGAATTCCTTTTTTTCCTTCACCGAATAGGAAAATCCATAGTTTAGCTATACCAAGCGCAACAGGAATAAAGTTCAGATTCCAGATTCCGTGTCCAGATTGTGTGGAACATTCTGCCCCGACATGGGTATTTGGGTCATCATCCTCTGCACACATTGTCTCTTTTTGTCCCACAAGAGTCTGTTCGAACGTCATATCCACTTGATTTCTGGTATAACTCAAACAATAAAAATTACCCAAAGATTATCTCTCATCCAAATATAACTTCACTTACAAATATTTAAAGATGTTGCAGGAATAAGCTTGACTAATTGTTGCTTTGTTACTTTCCTTTTTCAGACTGTGGGACGTTCGCAATCAAAATAAATGCATAAAAATCTACAGAGGGCACATAGCACATGTGAATTCGGTGAAATTCTCTCCGGATGGATTATGGATAGCATCTGCTGGAACAGAAGGATCCGTAATCATTTGGGACATCCGCAAGAGCAAATTGATAATGGATTTCAAAGAAAAGGCTCCAGCCATCACCTGCATTCAGTTCCATCCGTTTGAATTCCTTCTGGCCGTAGGCCGGATCGACGGTAGTGTTTACATTTATGATTTAGAGAAGAAAACCTGCATCTCAAAAACGGACAAATCTAGTCCGTATAGTGGCCATGCAATTAAGTGCATTACGTTTAGGTGAGTTCGTCTTCTTTGCTTCTGCTTATGCGGCAAGATGTCATGTGTTTTTATTCGTTTCTCTCCTGCAGTGAAAATGGAGAGTGCCTCTTTGTGGGAACTTCTGGTGGAATCTCTATAATCGGCTGGGAACCTGACCGAGAGTTTGATTATATTGAATCGACGTGGAGTGCATTGGGTGACATGAAGATAGTAAATAGAAAGTTGGTGAGTGCAGTGGCACTGATTCAAAAAGTCTGAATCGAAGTGGAGACGGCGTTCTTATTTGTTTTATTTTTTTCTGTTCGCTTTTAGATTTGTGGTTCATGCGAAAAGGATTATGTGGCAATTCACGCGCTAAGCATCGATCGAGTGATTCCATTCTTCAATCCCTCCAATGCGCCGTTTAGCCACAATCAAACAACGCGCAAGAGCTTCTCGCGAGGCCATCAAAAGCTGCGCCTGTCCATAGGTCCCAAGCAAGGTCGTCTTATCGAGGAGAGCGAGGAGCGCAGTCCCAGTTTGGATGGACAATCATCGCCGAACCTGAGTTTAGAATTAGTGGACGAAATGGAGGACACACAAGGTGCCCCGCCATTGAATGGGGGCGCTGTACAATTTGATTTGTACGCACCTGTGAAGAAAATCAGTCCGTACATCTTCCCATCGTTGTCATCGGGTACGACCAGCTACAGTAGTGGGGGATTCGATGGGCCCAGTTCCTTAAAAATGCCCGGTGAACGAGATGTGTACAAATTTAATCGGATAGCAGATGCATTCGCCAACGACATTGAATACAATTTAAACGACAGCAATCCACCAATCATATCGAATTACAATGGCAGTGAGCTCGTTGAAGACTTCCCCGTCAACAACGCGCAGCCGCCAGACTATGCGCCAAAAACTGAAGGTCCAACACCAATCAACCACTCGAATAATGTTCAAAAAATCGTTAAGACCAAGACAACGTCACACATTCAGAAGCGAACCAGTCAAATAGCAATGTCAAATAAGAGTTCAAATATTCAAAACCGGGGCAAGCTGACAACTGTATCGTCGGTGAGTACAACCGATTTACACAAGATCGACGATAACATGGTGATGAGGAAGTCCATATCGTCGACCATATCGTCGAAGGTGAAGCGGGATGCAAATTTGAACAAGGAGAACGCTAAGAACAAGAACATAACAGTGCAAATAATAACAAAAGCTCCAACAAGATCGAAGACATCGTTAGATCTTCGATCACCGCCAAATGCTGTGCCTGCTTCGCAGAGGCACGCGCAGAAGAATCCAGGATTCACAGTGGAAATAAATAATCCACAATCACTGAATGTGACACAGAATGTAAATACGATTGGTTGTTTCTTTTTGATTTCTAGCGTTCATGTATGTTTTGAAATATTTGCAGATATCGTCAGCCTATCGGCCGGATCCACAACTCATAACACAGCCTCCGGTAAGTGATTCTTTTTTCTGCTTCTTCGTGTGGCGGTGTAGTCGTGGGCTGAACCTTAACCAACAGTAGCCATTATCTTTGGTAGGTGCCGCCAGCTATTTACACAAAGTTCGATGTTGTCTTTCTCCACGTTTTTACACGGCCTTAGACCCGGCCGTGCTCTGTGGTGCGACAGGCTCTGTGTCGTGTGTTCTCCACCAAGTGTGCGTCTCCAAATTGTGTGTTTTGCTGCGATTGGAAGATTTGTTCGAGCTGCAGATGCGTGGCAAGGCACCATGGAACTGTAGTCGTCTGGAAAGACAAGCTGTACAGCGATCCATGTAATATAAACTGGAACCAAGAGCAGAGATTTTTGGCACGCCTTAATATTTGCGACGTAGACTCGGCGTCGGATTGAGTCGAAGTCTTTGTCAATCTTGACGGTATAGCAGGCACTTTCCTTTCTGTAGAGGTGTAGAGGGGAAATTTGGAAAAAGTCCTTTTCTGAAGAAGAACTCTCTTAACATTTTGAATATTACTGTGCGACTGTTTTCTTCAAACAAGTGTGGCCCGATAAGAGAATTGGAGAATCACTTCATATTTAGTGCCCATTTAAGTTAGCGTTTAGGCGGAAATGGACTTCGTCTAACAAAAATATGAATCTGAGTCTGCAATGACTGTCTTCTGATACCCATTTGAGCAGCTAAACTCCTTGTCGAACCGCCAGAAGTGACCTTTATGGTAGCAGCTACAATAGCAATTGTTTTCTGTGAGATTTTGGTGGTAAGGCTTTCGAGCAACCGTCCCAAAAAAGAAGAGTTTACCCTCATTATGGTCCATCAGTTTGGAGATGTGCGGTCATAGCTGCACCAAAACTACCTTTGGACGAAGATTACCAACTCCATTGCGTGGTAGCGGGGCAGCACGCGTCCCAGTTGTTAATTTTTATTAAATCCAAAAAGCACCTTGTAAATTGGTGATCATGATCTCTGTTAAAAACTTTTCAAACATTTCCAGGGCCAAAAAATGTACAACAATCGCATAGATGACAGTATGGAAATTCAAATGCTATCATCATCGCATGAACAAGTTTATCAGGAGCTAAATAACCGACATGCTACTCTTCAGTTAATAAGGAACTCCACACGGTATGTATCAACGGAACTTCACCACAAGCCAAAAGTGAAATTTTAAGATGAAATCAATCATTTTTTAAAACAGATCGCACGACATAATGGGTGCACTTAGACAAGCTATTAAAATGCACGGTCGGACGGTGTTTGTGGATCTTCTTGGAGCTATTCTAGAAAAAACGTAAGTGACACATTTGTATGCTACGTGCTGTGTATACCACGTTTGTTATTTGCAGATCTGCTTGGAACCTTGATTTATGCTTACTACTCCTGCCAGAAATCTATGAACTCCTACAGAGTCAACACAAGTTGTAAGCAATTCATTGATCAATGTCCACATATGGATTTTCTTTAATTTTTTCTCTTCTCATTTAGTCACTATACCCGTGCGTGTGATACACTCAGAGTGATTCTCTCCAATTTCTTGCCAATCATCCAAGAGAACATCGATCCATGGTCAGCTGGCGGCCTTGGTGTTGATGTGACTCGCGAAGAACGCCAACGAAAGTGCCTCGAATGTCAACATTGGCTGCAAAGGATTCGCAATATAAACGAGCCGTCACAACACATTGGTTCCACATTATCACAGCTGCAGAATATGATTGTGAATATTTAAATCCACCAACGGATTTAGACATAGCGCAAGAGCAACCGAAATGTCAATTCAATCTCGGAGTCTCGGATTGTTTTGTTGTGTCCGCGTGTCTTCTTTCATTTTACGTTTACCGTTCAATTTTTATTCATTTATTTATGTGATGTTCGAGGTAATGTACATAATGTAACTTAGATAGGATGCTATTAATATGTCGAGTGCGCATGAAAATGGTTATTGTTTGAATTGTTCATGTGAATGGGGGGCCGGGGGGGAAAACGATACGAGAAAACTTTAGTGTTTAAGTGTGTCCAAAAACGAATTGTTAACAAAAATTATCCGATTAGACTGATGTGGTTTGTGAGAACGCTCCCTAGCCAATAAGATTTAATTATACACACACACACTTACACATAATATACATTACTAAATACCGAGAAGCCAGAAGGAAACTGTCTTCAGTTTTTTCGTGACTAATGCTTGGAAAGTACTTAAAAGACTATGGAGACTTTTTTTACGATCAGTTTGACTCACGAGGACGATGTGTGGCGCAAGAAAAGGTCGGGAGATGATCTCCTCGCTATCAACTGCCTATTTTTTCTCCTGTTTCTTTAATTGACACCCAGTGGTGTATACCACTGTATGACTAGCATTTCTTCAACTTCTACCACACACCAGGATATTCGTTTATTCATTCTGATTCATGGAAGTGACTTCTTTCGACTGTGCATTGATTGTTGTTTCAAGAAATGCGGTGAACTGATATTCACGACGCTCCTCTAGGAAGCTGTGAAGTGAAACCTTATTTTATGTTGCGTAGTACAGTTATGGCAAAAGAACTACCAGTACATACTTATATGGAATAAAGTCCAAGAGACTGCAGGTATTTTGAGCGGATTTTTGAAACTCCGCCGAACAACAAAGTGCTACCATGCATTCAAAAAAGGTTTACTTTTGGCACGTCACTTCAAAGTTCGGAACTGACGACTTGTGGCGTGCGGGAACAAAAAAAAGGGAAGGCGCTTCTAGATTTATTTGGTATTTTCCATGTGAGATAGCACAAGGTCTTCCTAACTTCGCAAAGCGGTTGATATTTTCCTTATCATTGACTCAATTTGTGAGGAAATATTTTAACTTGCCTTGCATTCTATCAGTTCCTTATATCGATCAAACTCCAAACTGAAATATACTATTGTTACGGATACGTTCAACAATAAATGAAAACAACAATACTTTACTCCTCTTTATTATTTATCTTCTCGAACATCTCTCAAGCGACTGACTGTCAAGACCGTGATTCCCTTCAAAGGGTTACACAGGTACATCAACACCACGCACACACGATCGACGAGAAGGGACTTGTTTAAAGAAGGGAAATATTCGCAATTGTTCAATTCATGTGTTCCTAAATTCTCCCACAGTCCTAGAGTGTTGATTTAAAAAGAATTCCTTTTCTGGCATACATCTTAAAATCCCCCATCGACATTAGAGTGACTTACTTATGTTAAATATGAACAAAACATCAAGAGATTCCTTCGTGTTTGCAAACAAACAGGAATCTACGTGTGGATTGCTCTCCTATTCACCAATTGATGAACATCTTTCTCTAAAACTCTTTATCTAGGTTTTAGTTGTCCTTGGCTTAAATTGATCCAATGTTTCAGTGTTGTTATTTTATATTGTGGCATTATCCATCAGTCCTTGGACTAAACTGATGTCATCCCAAAGTAAAACCAGCGCTATGTGCGCGCTCAATGTTATTGTGCAACTTTTTCTATCCCACAATATTGCTGTATCTTATATTTCGATGTTGTACAATATATATTAAAAATCACAATAGTTTTGATATTTATTATCCATTATTGATTGTGTATGGGCGATATTGCACAATATCCCTTCATTGGTGTGCGTCGTCGAGTGATCATGCACAGGCGAGAACAAAAAAGTAAGTCATTCCATTGCGCTTTTTGTTCTTCTTTTAATCAAACAATCAAAGCAACTGCTACGCCACTAGGCCCCGAATCATTCAAGCGAAAGAGTAAAAGAAAAGTAGAGCAAAAAGAAAATGATATTCATAATTTATCGAAGGCTTTACACTATGCTGAAGCTTCCGCAAATCATGCTAATAATCATGGCCCAGATCTGGGTCAATTGTGCAGTCATTTCCAGCTTAAAGAGTTCGATTGTCATTTCCGCCATTCCGCCTTCCTAGTTATTCTTTAATTCTAGTTTTCCATTTGATGTTTATTCCGTGTTTTGGTCACTCGGTGGTTCTTAAAAATTTTACTATGTTACAGATTATTTATTATTTACTGCTGCTAACTTGTTATAGAAAGAACATCATACTTATCAGTCAAGTGACGAATGATGATCTGAATATATATAAGTGCATGCTGTCATCTAAGCGAAAATTTAATCATCAACCGAAATTTCTCCCTTTCTTGTACAATCTGTGAAATACATTATTGCCTCTCCTATATCTCCAATGATTTCATAAACGTCAGACTAACAAAGGACTGCGTTATCCATGTTCATTAATGCAGATATACGATCATACTAACTTAGGTGAACAGCAGTACCTACTGTTCATAAACGTCAGCGATGTCGGGCAAATTGTGCAGTCATTATTTTTTGACTGCCAAAAGGGTCGATTGGAAGAAACATATTTTGTACTAAAGCAAGCCTGCAGACATTCTGCACCGTGAGTGTGTTCAAAAACGCATGAGAAAAGAAATGCGATTGTACTAGCGTTTATTAAAAAACCCTCTATTATTCGAATCTCTTCCAAACGGGCACAATTGCATCACCAGGGTACACATTGTGAATACTGGTTTCCTTTATTAAGATTCAGTTCTAAATAAAATCTAAACCTGTTCTAAACCTTTCCCTGTTCGAAATCACTTTCTCAAAAACATTATTTTCTTGCGTCGATGTTGTGTGAATGTGCCCTCCATCTTCCAGTGCTCATTGTATCCAACAAAATACTGTTTGACTGTTTAGTACTTCTGGCTCTGATTGTAAAACGAAAGTCAACTTAATGAAAAAAACGAATTTCTAACGAACTCCAGTGAAATCAACGAACCTTAATACAACACACACACACCACCCTCCCCCATTAAGTTGTACATTCCCTTTTAAGATATATTCTAACCACTTCTGAACTAAGTTTCATACTCTCAACCCACTAAAGTATTTCCCAATCAACTCTACCATTAAACTAACAACAAACCACTACCACCACATTAAGTTATGATACATAATAATTTACATTTAAATGTAAGAAAGTGCCTTTAAGAAAATAATAAATAAAAATAAGAAATATGTATAAAAAAACAAGCAAACCTGGAATAATAAAAAAAAGAAAACAGAAAAATACCGACAAATTGACGAAGTAATTTTTGATACTAGTTTTAACAAACACACGTATATTGTTGTAAAACCACTCTCATTTCAACAAAATCAACTTTTGATGTGTAACAAGAATATTTTGAGACCTTTCTTTACTGTGTAGACAACACAAATGCAAATGATGAGGCGTAACTAAAAGTGTGAAAAATGTAAAATACAATATTTTTTTTCAAAGAAAGTAAACATCAGACAAATAACAAAACTTGTAGATAAAAATATATTAAAAACACAACCAAGATAATACTGTAAATTTATTTTTGTACTTAATAAGAAACTAAAATTTGTAGTCCTAAGTGAACTAAACTAATATACTTAAAACAAAAAAAATGTATTTATCAATTTTTTTGTACTCAATTCTAATCCCTATCCTATTGACACGGGTTATAAGTGAAATTCAATTAATCACAAGGTGCGTGCTGACATCTTTGTTTACCAATTTTACCCAACAATTCATCAAGACATGTACTTCCTAGATCTTAAGGTTCAACTATCAAGACTCTCATTGAAATTGATCATATTCATGTGCGCCTCTTTGGCAAAGCAAACAAAAAACCAAATCAGTACCAACAACGAGATCTGATACAATTTTAGACTATTGATTCCATCAAATGGCAGTAACCCTCCTAAATATTACTCATTTTTAAGAAAGAATGAAAGAAAAGAAAATCTTAATCCTAACCTTACTCTTGTATTTGTATTTAATATTGCGATGCGATCGTTGTTTTTTAAGAACTTATCACCTTCTTCTAGGTATAACTAAATAGTTTCTATTAACACAAAAGCACATATCAAAATCACTATGAGAGGACGAAAGACGAGACTAGTCGTCGTCGAAAATCGAAAGCAAATACAATTTTTGTAAATTTAAAATTAAATTAATTTTAAACTCGTAAGTAGGCTCTGTATATGCAACTGCAACTGCAAACAAAAAAAAAAACCTAAATCCGAATTAAAGCAATAGAAGTTACTCTAAATTTAAGGCGACGCTTCTTCGAATTATATTCAAATTATTAACTTAACTTACATACTTATCTTAGATTCGTAAAACCACGCAAATGAAACTGAAAATGCAGAGAAATTGTGCAAGATTCTCATAGTTTTGAAATTGATTGATTGTTTCTTCTCGTTTTTATTATTATTTTATTTTTTTTTTGTTGTGTTCGTAACCATTTAATAACTCGTTTTGTTGTTAATAAGTTGGTGATTAATTTATATTTATGTTTAAGTGATGATTTAATTTCGTAAGAGACTCGTTTATAGTTAAAGAACTTAATGATTTTATTTTACGATAATGAACAAACAAGTTAATAAACAAATTTACAAACTTACACTTTGACGGGGTGTTTTTTCTTTTGATTGCATGCCAAGTTTGATGAATCAGAGGGTAGGGGAAACTTGAAACGATTCCCGCTAATGCTGAGGTCACGCTTATTAACAGCATCCCTGCGGCTTCCTGGTTAACATCTACAATACCCATTGCAGCACCCTAGGCAAGAGGCGTAGTAAAGCAAAACTATGGCAGCGCAAGAGGAATCTTCCTATACGCAGACTGGAGGACGAGAAGCTTCTACTCCCAAAGAAAAGATGTCAAGATGTTAACTAATTAAAGTAAAATCGACAAAAAACGCATTGTTTTCGAAACATGGGAGATTTTTCAAAATGAAGGGTGTTTTCATAAACGTCGGAAATCTGCGCTAGTACAACCGCATTTCTTTTCTCATGCGTTTTTGAACACGCACACGGTGCAGAATGTCTCCAGTCTTGCCTTAGTACAAAATATTTTTCTTCCAATCGACCCTATTTGCAGTCAAAAAATAATGACTGCACGACATCGATGAGCTATTGACGTTTATGAACAGTAGGTACTGCAGTTCACCTAAGTTAGTATGATCGTATTTCCGCATTAATGAACATGGATAACGCAGTCCTTTGTTAGTCTGACGTTTATGAAAACACTCGAAAGATTTCAAATCTCCGACGCTTGTCCTTACCTGATCCTTGATCGTGGCGCAAAAGAAGCGTTATTGCATTCTGCATAAAGCAACGACCTCAGAAGAAGTTAGACCGTCGAAATTGGGTTTTTTCTTCAAAATGAAGCATATCTGGTCACCGTCTCCGAAGAGACTTGTGTGAATGTGTGTTTCAAGTCGATACGCATCCTCTTGTTATCCGATTCAAAAGCCGCATACGGCAGAATATATCGACAGGAATTATTCGATGCGATGTCAGAATTCGACATTCTAGGAATTGGTCTGGTAATGTTGCACCACGCCACATACGCTATGCTCCGTGCAATTCGAATCAAGTATTATATCGTTTGAAATCTGCACCGGAATTGGGCAAGATGCGCTCTAGTGTGAATTCTTCAATCTGGTAATAGAGAAGATAGTGTGGCATGAAGGCAAACAGGCGGAGCAAGCAGGTCAATGAAGAACTGCGTCACACACCAACTGGGACAAAACTTGAATTTGAAGGTAGTTATCGAGTTTGTCCACCTCGCAACAAACGTGAACTACATGAATGCCACCCTAGTAAAGTTCCGACGTTAAATCGCCCTTGGCAACCGGTATTACTTTCGTTTTTCGAAACAACTACGCCTTACTCAAAGAGCCACAAGCTAGAACATGCTTAACTTTTATTTTGCCAAACTTTATGTATGGTGCCGAAAGGTGGACGGTAAGCAAAATAGCAGAGATGGTTCTTGGTGCCTTCGAAAGTATTTTGAGCCGGATATATGGCCCTGGCGATCAGCCATAAGTCCCAGCAAAACAAACATGATTAGATTCACAAAAGGAAGAACAAATTAACTTCAAACACTCAAAGTTAAAGAAACAAGCATTTCATTAAAGGAAGAGTTAATATTTCTGGGCAAACTCTCTTGGAATGCCCGCATCAACAAGCCATACTTACTTACTTACTTAAGGTGGCGCTACAGTCCGGGGTGGACCTGGGCCTCAACCAACAAGCGTCTCCAGCCAGCTCGATCTTTAGCTAGCTGTCTCCAGTTTCGCACGCATAGTTGGTTGAGGTCCCTTTCCACTTGCGTGCGCCACCTGAGTCGCGGTCTTCCTCTACTGCGCCGTCCCTCGGGGGTGGATTCGAAGACTTTTCGGGCCGGAGTATTGGTTTCCATCCGCTCTACATGACCTAGCCATCTCAGTCTTTGGATCTTCACTCTTCTGGCTAAGTCGATGTCGCTGAACAGCCCGTATAGTTCGTCATTATATCTCCTCCTCCACTCACCGTCTATGCAGACGGGACCGAAAATCACACGAAGAATTTTCCTCTCGAAGCAACCAAGGGCAGCTTCATCCGCTTTTGACAAAGTCCATGCCTCCGCGCCATATAGCAGGACTGGGACGATTAAGGTCTTGTAGAGCGTTATCTTGGTTGTTCGAGAGAGGGCTTTGTTTACCAAAGAAGCAGCGATTGGCAAGGGTTATTCTTCGTTTGATTTCAGCGCTGGTGTCATTGTCTGAGTTTATAGCGGTGCCTAGGTAGACAAAGTTTTTGACTACCTCAAAGTTATATCTGTCTGCTGTGACGTTCTGACCGAGACGTCGGTGTTGGGTGTCCTTTCTCGTTGACAGCATATACTTGGTCTTACCCTCGTTTACCGCTAAACCCATCTTCGCGGCCTCCGTTGCAATACCCACAAAAGCGCCATTGACATCACGCTGCGTTCTTCCAATAATGTCAATATCGTCGGCATATGCGAGTAGTTGGACGGACTTCTGAAAGATTGTTCCTCTGGTGTTGGCGTTCGAGTTTTGAACAATTCTTTCAAGAACGATGTTGAAAAAGTCGCATGACAGCGCGTCGCCTTGTCTGAATCCTTTTTTGACATCAAAGGTCTCGGTTAGGTCTTTACCGACCTTGATGGAGCAGCGTGCATTCTCCATCGTCATCCTACACAAACGGACGAGTTTGGTAGGGATGCCAAAACTAGACATTGTTCTGTATAGCTCGTCTCTATAGATGCTATCATACGCGGCCTTAAAATCGATGAAAAGGTGGTGGGTATCGATTTGTTGCTCCTGGGTTTTCTCCAAAATCTGCCGTAGTGTGAATATTTGGTCGATGGTGGATTTTCCTGTCCTAAAGCCACACTGGTATGGACCGACCAGGTTGTTGACGAATGGCTTTAGGCGTTCACACAGTATGGCAGATAAGATTTTATATGCGATACTTAGGAGACTGATGCCTCTGTAGTTGGCGCAGTTCAAAGGGTCTCCTTTTTTATGGATCGGGCAAACAATGCTGAGGTTCCATTCATCGGGCATGTTTTCCTCCGACCATATTTTACAGATGAGTTGGTGCATGCGCCTTACCAAATCATCGCCTGCGGCTTTAAAAAGCTCGGTGGGTAGGCCGTCAGCTCCCGCAGCCTTGTTGGATTTCAGTTTAGATATGGCAATCCTCACTTCATCCGGGTCGGGTGGACGGAATTGTTGATCTTCGTCGTCCCTTTCATTGGGGTTGAATGGTTCGTTCTGCCTGACAGCGGGATTTGGTTCTACGTCGCCGTTATACAGTCTGCAGAAATGGTTTTTCCATATCCTCAGCATCGACTGTGACTCTACTACGATGTTCCCTTGATCATCCTTACAGGCTTCGGTTCGGACTTTGCTGCCACTGGTCTTCAATACTTGATGTTGGCGGCGTAGGATTTCTTAAGAGGTTAAGGGAGACACGATCGGAAAAGGATTTGGCTATCTCTTGCGATTGTAGCCGGCTGACGTTGAACTTCCTCACAGCATTTCTTTGTCTTGGCGGTTTCGGCATATCCGCAACCTTACCTTGGCTACAACAAGGTGGTGGTCCGAATCAATGTTGGCGCCTCGGAACGTTCGGACATCTATGATACTGGAGGAGTGCCTTGCGTCTATCGCAATATGGTCAATCTGATTGACGGTTGATTGATCAGGAGATCGCCATCTTCCTTTCTGAATATCGAGATGTGGGAATCTTGTACTAGCTACTACAACATTTCGCCCCGCAGCAAAATCGATCAGCCTAAATCCGTTATCGGATGTGGTGTCGTGTAGGCTGTGCTTTCCGACCGTACTACCAAAGATGTTCTCTCTTCCTAGCTTTGCGTTAAAATCGCCAAGGACAATTTTAAAGTCGTAGCTAGGGCATTGCTCATACGTTTTGTTCAGGAGCTCATAGAACCTGTCTTTGGTGTCATCATCTTTCTCCTCTGTGGGGGCATGTGCGCATATAAGGCTTAAGTTGGCAAATTTAGCCTGGATGCGAATTGTCGTGAGGCGCTCGTTCACGGACCTGAACGATAGGACTTCTTGCCTAAGTCTGCCTCTAACGACAAATCCACATCCAAATAGGCGCTGTTTTTGTTGTTTGTAGCAATCACCGTAGTATATATCACAGTTTTTCATCCTTCTTTTGCCCGGTCCATCCCATCGCACTTCTTGGATGGCGGTTATATCTGCTTTGCAGCAGTCTAGGGCTTCCGCTAGTTGTTCGGCTGCACGTGGCCTATAAAGGGACCTTACATTCCACGTACAAATCCGAAGATCGTTGTCCGTATATCGTTTGCAGGGGTCGTCATCAGTAAAATCATCCGTTTCCGAGGCTTGTTGTTGCTTCGTAACTAGCAATTTTTTTTTGTGTGGCCGGGCAGTTACCCCGACGGCACAACCCCCAACCTGGAGGGCCAGTTCCTTTTTTGTAACCCCTAGGACAAGAGGTCGCACTTATAAGTTTGGCAAGTTGAGCTCGGGTGAACTACAACCAGTACCCGATGGCTACCACTTGGAGGTAAAATAAGCACAATTGGTGTGTAGAAAAAGTTACAACACTGGGCATCGCCAGGTTGACGCCAGTCAGTGCCTACCCGATTCCCACAGCACCCAGCCATCCAACAAGCCATACACAAAGGCTATTAAAGCTCTTTGGTCCCTAAAACAGCTCGCAGGAAAGACATGGGGCTTACACCCAAAAATGAGAGTGGATCTATAGCCAAATAATCAACCAGACCATAATCTATGGAGCTGCAGTATGGTGGAAGAAAAGTGAACAAAAACAGCGCCATAAACAAATTCAATAAAATACAAAAGCTAGCGTGTATCTGTATAAATGAAGCAAAAAGGGATTGCTGACTTTCACTGACCATGCCAAATACCTAGGTGTTATAGTTGACAGTATATTTAACTGTAAACGCATCAGGAAAGCATCGATTGCACTCTACACATGCAAACAAATCATCGGCTCCAAATGGGGAGTTAAACCAAAGATTACGCATTGGCTATACACCGCAATAGTAAGGCCAATATTGATGTATGGCGTCCTAGTCTGGTGGACGGCACTACAAGTGAAGCAGAACCTTACCAAGATAAACGCCCTAGAAATTATACTGGATCTCCTTCCCATGTACACCTATGGCAAACTTGTGGCTACATATGCAGCCATAAGACCAAGAGAAGGACAAAACTCACGGAAGAGAACACAAGGTAATGTTACAAAGCACGAATGTCTCATACAGATTATCTGACGCCCTTTATGGACTTCGAAATAAAGCACATAAATCCCCACAAGAGAAGAATGGGACGAAGACAAAGTCTGTAGCCCGGCTGCATGGGAAATCTACACTGACTACACTGGGTCAAGATCGGAAGAAGGCACGGGATCAGGCATCTACGCCAGCTTGCCAGAGATCTCCGATGCAATCCGACTACCGAACCACTGCAGTGTAGTCCAAGCGGAGGTAGCAGCTGTTCAAAAGGTAGTGAATGGAGCCCAGTAAACGGGAGATCTATTGTTTTATGCATAGACAGTCAGGTGGCTATAAAAGCTCTGGGCACACCATCAATAAACTCGTCTGTCTCTAATGGAAATAGCGGTCAGATGCAATCTTACCCTATGCTGGGTCTCCAGGCATAAGGGTATTCTGGGCAATGAAAGAGCTGATGAACTAGCAAGAAATGGGGCAGTGGCAGCAGATCAGGAGACACCCCACCCCCCATTGAAAACAATAAAATCGCGATTGTTGACGATTGCTGAACTGGACACTTGCAGGATATCGAAAGCGATCTGGCCTATGCTAAATCAAGGATGGACTGATTATCTCCTAAAGCTAGAGAGGAAGGTTATTAGTGGAGTGATAGGGGTGCTAACTGGCCACTGTCTTATGGGCAGCCATGCCAGACCTTATAACGAATTCTGCACAAGCTGTGTGGATGAAGAGGAAGAGGAAACAATATTACACTACCTCGGAACGTGTCCTACACATGCGGAATCAAGAAGAAGACTACTAGGCGAGTATTACTTCAACAACCTTGAGGATCTAAGTAACATTGACCCAAAGGACTTACTACAATTTCTTAAAGCATCTAAATGGCTATAAAAGATGTCAGAAGAAATCACTCATGGCCAAAAAATCCCAAGAGGAATACAAAATTCACAAGAGGGAAGAACCACAAGGTCAAAGAGTAAATGGGTTTGGATACAAAGCCGAACGTGACAGCACAATGGACCGGATAGTCTAAGTGAGCATGACTTCCATATCAGTCATGCAGTCACCCTACCTACCTACCTACCCATATGTATAAATGGTGCAATGAGAACGACGCCGTCTGCTTGGGTGAAAGCAATATTAAACATTAAACATCCCACGACTACACACTGCCATACAGGCTAAAGCTGCAAAACAAGCCTTCAAACTTTACAGAGAACCTACAACTATAAAGAAGGAAACCTTGTAGGACATCTAGAGATCCTCAAAAGAGTAGATAACATTTGGGAGTCTACTCGTGTAACTGACTTGATGTCTCCCGAGCTAAACTTTAAAAAAAACAATGTGAGATACTCATAACATGTAGAGAGGCATGGAACAACGACCCCAATTGGATGAAGGATGGATCTCAACAATTTTATTAATTTATTTATTTATTTTTTAGCTACACATTCTACTCTAAAGCTATCTGGGAGTGTCACAAATCACTAAATACACTGTCAGAAAATAACACACTAAAGTTAATTTGAGTACCACGACATAAAGACTATGAAGGAAATCAAAAAGCTGACATACAAGCCAAGAAAGGTTCTCAGATACCCTTCATTGGGCCCTTGCCTCTTTATGGATTCAATAACACGGACACAAATCTCCACCTACGCAAGTGGACTATCAAACAGATGATTCAGTTTTGGAACAACCAAGACGGTATTAAGCACTCTCGAACGTTTATGGAACAAAACTACAATCCCAAACGAGAAAAAGAAACTCTAGAACTTAATAAAGCTGATCGAAGGTTCCTATGTGCAGCACTAATAGGACACGGAGCATGTAAATACCACCATAAAAAACGGGTCGGACATCTGTAGGCAGTGTGCAGTGTGGCTAGGCGACTGCCCAAGTCTTGCCCGAGAGAGATTCAAAATAATATATAAAACATCCCATCAAGTAAAGTTGTCAAATTTCTGAAGGCAGCACTTAAATCCTAGACCAAAAGAAGGGGGAAAAATAGATCTTTATGCTCGCAGTACTAGTGTTTGCATGACACATCCCAAGTTCTCCAATTCAATATGGTCCTGTCTGCGAGAATGGTCAAAGGAGGAGAACAATCGTGAACTCTACGAGCTTGGGAAAAATCCATCGACTGCACTGGCTGTTTAAACTGTAAAGCGACATGAGCCTAATCCGGCATTTACGGACTCAACGTCTAAGGTGGCTGGGCCGTGGACAACCGAAGAGTCCTCGATTCTGTGTCTGTGTAACAACGCAAAAGAGGACACCCACTTCTACGTGGCACACAAGCGCGGATTGACCCTAAGCAACTTTGTGTGTATAAGTGGAGGCATATAACCAGATTTCACGTTCAGTTGGAGACTCTTTTTGGTTGACTCCGAACTGTAGCGGCGCAGAAAGAAGAAGAATTTGGATTCACAGCTCCACTCGGGTTGGATATTAATCGAATTCACCACAGGCTTCTTAACCAAAGACAGCAATCCCACATGTAAGTGCACAGCAAAGCTGCCGAATAAACTTCCCAAAGATGGACCACATATGTATAAACATTTTTCAGTTGTTAATCGTGTTGCCCATAAACTAGAATATCCTCTTCGGTCTTTAAAAAAGCTTGTTATTCCCCACAACAAATGCTAGCATGTCTCACATTCTATCTCACAACCAAATGTTGCTTGTCAAACTCCGAAAAGTGGAGAAACGTTGTCAACATCCTCCTCCTGCATTAAAGCTCACTTCATGCCGACTGTGGTGAATTCGTTATGAGATGACATCTTGTCCTCGAGTGCTTTGTCTCACCCAAGCATCCGCCTAATCGGGGTCTTACTTGAATTAGGATGCATTTACGTTGCAGCGCTTGTTGAATAGGAGATTAGGATAGTTATCCAATTGGTTTCACTTAATCGATGTTTATTACCAGCGGTGCGGGGGCATCAGTTACCCCTTGATAATTTAAAAGAGGAAGAAAAAGGTTGCGAAGCGTCTTTTAAAACACTATTCTTGTATGTTTAAGGTTGTATCTATTCAGTTGGCTTACAAATTGTATGATACAATAAATGCGACCTTAGATTATGCAGTGATAAATGGATGTGTGCCCATGATCGAAAACAGGTGGAGTTACGGAAGGAAATTTGTAGCCCTGCGAGGGGACCACTACTTACTGATATTATGCTGAACTGCCGTCTGCCAATGGAGTATAAATGCGCAACGTGTGGACTACATTGATTGGCGGTGGGATAGTTTTGTATGCCCGCGCTGACAGCACTGTTTCATATGAGTTATGACGCTACAAAGTTGTCATTACTGTCGTCAAATGACACCAAACAAAACTGTAGACTGGTTCATTAGGCCGCTTTTACATACGCAACTTTTTACTCACGATTTTCTGCAAACTCCCTTTTGTGATCGCAAGCCACTTTCACACGTAGAAATCAACCCAGCTGCAATTCCTGCTCAATTTATTCGCTTCCTGTGAAAGGGCACACATGTGCCATCTCTATCTTACAGTACCCAACACTGAGAAGGCAAAAATAAAGCAATTCGAAAAAACAAAAAGAGATAAAATGGAATACGAAGGATCAATCGCAATTCTCGAACACACGCAACTCGGGCTACCCCTTGCACGTTTCACCTCTCTTGCCTACAAGATTGGAGAATTGCACACGAATTTAGCGTGTAAAAGCGACCTTAGTTAGTTCTTAATTACCAGTCAGTTCCTGTTTTCGAACTTATTTACCCATTGAGGGTCCGAACCTGAGATACCGCTGCTTTCCATCGTTGACGTTCCTGGGCCCGCTGCATCCAGTCATCAAGACAAAGCTGTCTTGGGTCCGCGATGACTTGATCTTTCTCTCCTTCTCGAACCAGGCTCAGATTCGAAGACCCTCTTTCTTGTTGTGCATGCGACTGTGATGTTTTCCTGTTTTCGAACACGGGCTCTGATTGATCTCCCCCCATACATAAACCATTGACGATGCAAGAATGCTCCATCGTGGGCTTTCACTTACCAAGACGGAGAGTCGTCTTGCCTCCTTAGCGCTCCCAGGAGTTCCATGGATTATTCCAGTTCCTTCTAAACACAGCAACAGACTTTCTTTCAATTCCAATTACAATATCTTCCCATTAACTTTGTCATTCAATGCATGGCATTATTCGTCATTGACAATTCACTCGCTCGAGTTCATGCAATAAAGAATGATCGCCTCGTTTTCACCACCACATTTTGCACACTCCTCCGTTGGTGCAGTTTGTCTTTCATGTGAGCCACACTTCCATTTGCACGCTGCCATTCCCCCTTATTTTCAACGACAAAAAAAGGTGCATGGGTGCATGCGGATGGCTGTGCACCGTAAACGACTTCAATTATGCAGTCTCTTCTTTGAGTGCATTCCTCTTAAATTCTATTTCGGCGAAAATAATGGAAATGCCATCATAAGCCAATGGTTAGTTGGGTAAATCCTTAAATTGTTGCTTCGGGTGGGAGACTGTTGCGGTTCACTTTCTCTCTGAGGACACGCACAAGAAGAGATAATTTATTCCTCTGTAGTCATGATTCTTTGGCTTTGCCAATTGTACTGAATCTCCTGGACTTAGCAGTCATTTTCATGGTCCCTGTTCGGGATGGTATCTTAAATACGTGGCTGTTTCATTTGAAATCTGCTTGCCAGTATGAACTAAATGACATTTTTTGTCAGAAGGAGTTAACCAATTGCTGTTTGCATTGAATTGGTTTAGCTGATGGCTGTTATTGCTTATTTGACAACTCTGACTGAAACTGTTTGGTAAGAAGACTCAGGCTCTGATTCAGTTTGTCGACTAGCAGTCGAACGAGCAGCAGTCGATTGTGCGACAGCCGCAATCGGGACCTCTGTCCAGTGGTTTGTCCTAGGATTATGAAGTGGTCCCCAATATCGCACGTTCGACTCAATCTGAGGATCGTTGAAGTTTGTTTATCAAAGTTGTGACTTCGTTTCTTCTGCGGTTTGTCCAATTTTTAGAATGGAGTTAGGTTGCAATTGTTTAGATTAAAGTCTTTTAATCCGATACTTCATGGGTTATCTGCTTTTCAGCAGAACTAGTAACAAGACTGCCACAAGGTCTCCCACATCTGGTACAATGATTATTTGAAAATCATTGAGATATAATCTGGGACTTAGAGTCACATTTGTTTGCCAAAAAGTGACTGAATTGGGAGATGTCATTGCATCCTGTCTGACATTACAAATGCCAACACCTCTGGATATGTTTGACCTCACCATACAGAATCATCTTAATTGTAATGATTTCAACCAGCAATTTTGTAGCTACCGCGTGGTGTAGTGGGTTGCTGGGTGTCTAGATTCAATTCCCGACACAAACAACTTCCATAATTCACGTCGCCACCTCTCTCGAGACGCCGTCGATGCTCACAAACACAACTGTCGGGAAAATATTTCTCAAACTTCGCCGTTCGGAAGAGCCCTCTCGCCCCACCCTCCTGAGAACACCAGCACGCACAGCACGAGTGGGTGATGTTGAAGATAGACCACCACCTCAACCTCCGACTGTAGTGCCACCCATCCAATATAATCTAATTTAATATCGACGCAGACATTATTGCTATTGAAATGCATTCCCAGCCTCAGTTCCGTCCGTGAATAATTTTCGACGAACCGCCCAGCGCACAGAAGAGAGTCTGCTCTGAGTGTGGAATGCTGGCGGAACACTGTTTGTGTCAAAGGGCGCATTATGGATTCTATATGTAATCTATTCCTCTTTTGTGGATCTTTGGAGTTGAGTTTTTAAATACTCAACAGCCGAACACAGTGCAGTAAAAATTGTGTAATTCAACGATGTGCACAAGCATTTTCCGAGAAAAGAAAATAACAAAAATATTATTCAATGTCTAGTGCGTCTATCCGCAAAAATTAACGTCATCGCTATCGCTAAATTGGATGCCGAATACCTTTACTAGCCTATGCTCCTGAAAATGAGGTAATGACGTACGAGAGCTGTTCGATAAGTCAGTGACTTTTATGTGAAATGGAGGAATAGAGGATTATTCTCTCTGACTTCCTTGTTATTTTCTGGGCTTAGACAAATATCTGCACTTAAAGGTAGATGGCTGTAGTCACGCATTGACCCATTGCACGCGAGGGAGCACGTCTCATTTGGGTTTTAGGTCTTTAGGCCTGTATTGAATAATCTACGAAGTCACAATTTTATGAATAGTCAGGTGTGCAAACAGCCAGACTCTGGCTCAGCGCTTTAACCCGAGCATACCGTGGGACCAGACACAGCGAAACCACCACCACTGTGGGAGCGTCGCCGACTATCGACCGTGGGACCGAACGCTGTCAAGGCCATCACTCAATGACATCGACGAAATAGAATAAGAAATAGAGTAAGTTTAGTTTTAAGAAAACAACGATCTGATTAACATCAGAATTACAAATATAATAAAGTTAAAGATGACGTCCTTAGTATATGTATATTCAGAAGAAAGGTAGCACCCAGACATTCGGTGAGACTCAACGCACTTCGATCATGGAATCAACTCCGTATCGGTCACTCGACTATTCTCAACGACACTGACTGCCTGTTGTATCAATCAATTTTCGAGAACAACGTCTCCAAATCCTTTACAGACAGATCTAAGACGAATGAAGGAGTTGATGCAAATGTCTGCTGCAAAGATCCCAACATTGCTTTCTAACGTCTTTGAGGCACAAATCATATCGATCAAAGACTTGCCCCAAGAAGTAGTGTCTTCAACCAAAATATCGGCCAAATGGTCGCCGCGACCTCGGCGCACACCTCCATCCGATGGTCCAAATTTTCGATGACGCTGAAGCATAATTGAGGTTCTATGCCGTTAATGTGCCGAATTATCTCATCCTTTAGTTCTTGAATTGTTGCTGGCTTATCGACGTACACCTTTTCTTTCAAATAACCCCAAAGAAAAAATCCACATGATCTTGGCGACCAATTGACATCGCCACCACGTGAGATAACACGGCCATTGAATTTGTCGCGAAAAAGAGCCATTGATTCGTTGGCTGTGTGGCAAGTGGCACCGTCCTGTTGAAACCACATATCGTCCGCATTCATATCTTCCAATTCGGGCCATAAAAAGTTCATTATCTTTTCACAATAGCAAACACCATTCACAGTAACTGCCTGACCGGCCTCACTTTGGAAAAAATCCGGCCCGATGATGCCGCCAGCCCGCCAGCGTGCATTGGTTTTGTGACAATCACCCTTGGATTATCTTTCGCCCAAATGCGGCAATTCTGCTATTGACGAATCCACTGAGGTGAAAATGTGCCTCATCACTGAAGATGATTTTCTTCGACAATTGATCATCCACTGTTGACATTTCTTGCCACCATACTGACCATTGACGACGCTTGAAATGGTCAAGATACTTTAGTTCTTGAGTGAATTGCACCTTGTAAGAGTGTAAATGCAAGTCTTTATGCATAATGTCCATCAACACGACGACGAGTTGAGGTGGACGGCTCTTCAGCCACACTATCGCGGACAGCAGCAATATTTTCTGCAGTACGAGCTGTAAGAGCATGCACTGGTGTTTTCACATCTCCTACAGACCCGGTTTGCTCAAATTTTTGCACTATTTTTCCGATTGTAAGCACATTTCGACGATTAAATTGACCGAACAAATCACGAAGTGCACGGTATGCATTTTGATTTGAACGCCCATTTTCATAATAAGCCTGAATAACTTTAACGCTTGACGTTTAGGTGTGGTTCACATTCAACATCGGCCCTTAATATGTAACCACCCTACCTACGCCTTTTTCGATAATGTAATTTTTCCTGGTTCAATTTCCAAGTGCCACAGCGGCCCAACGAGGCTACCTACGACTTCTGTACACCTTTGGGTATGTTCTCTAGTCTCTATTAATCGAATCAAGCACATTAGGAGTGCATCCGGCGACATCGAAATGTTCGCAGTTCGACAGTGTCTAGTAAGGACTTTTTAGCTTTTTCCTGGTTCAATCTCCAACCGAGTATTTCAGCATCAATCTCGTGCTGTCGTCGGGACACTGTGACATTCCAGAAAATGGCGAAGCTGACAAGCTCGCTAAAAAGCCCCCTAGTTCAGTACTCCTTCCGGATGGAGATTTGCTATCGATGGCTATTGCAACTGCAAAAACATCTTCAGAAGCTTGAAACGGTTGATCACACCAATCGTAGTAGGTCTCATGGCACAGGGTGCCTCACTAAGAAGCAATTATAGTCTCGTTTCGAGATGAATACACAGTCTGATCAAACTGAGCAGGTCGACACTCAGGGTTCTCGTCGGCGTTGTCACTGGGCACTGCCCCATTGGTGCTCACGTCTTCAGTTTGAGTCTGCCATACAATGACGTGTGTAGAAGATGCAAAGTGGAGGAAGAGGAGGGAACTAACGTGCATCTTCTCTCCGAAGAAAACGTCACATAGTATCTTACTTTTTTTCAAAGTCTGACTGAACTGAGCAGCGTTAGTGTCAGCTATTTTCATCACTTTGTAATGGACCAAGTGGATTCCGGAACATGATCGACTAGATCCATGTAGTTACACAACGGGCCTACACTGGGCTAAATATGACTGCTGCTTGCTGGCAGTTAGCCACTTTAAACTAACCCTTAAACCTCAAGATCGTCTCGTTTCGTCTGTCCATCTGGAGAACTGAGGGCTAAGAGACCAAAGCCGAGACTTGAGACTGCTTGAAACTCTTTCCCATCTCATTTCATCTTTAGTGATCCATGCATGATCGCGGGGGCAAAGCTCACAAAAGAAGAACCTCCGCCATCGACTCAAAGTCATCAGGAGTTATGCCCAAGGGCAACCAAGCGAGTTTATGGACTTCGTCCAACCACCTCGATCTGGCTCTGTCAAGCGTTCGCGTATCTGATGAAATCGCATTCAGGACCCTATCTCAATTGCCTTCCCAATCGCAAGTTTACAAAACTTCGAGTCAGACTGATGAACATTCCCGTTTGTTCTCCTTGAGCTAGTTCATTTGAAGTTGTACTCATTCCTCTTGTACCAATATTTATGACTGACGTTGCTTGTATATTGTGTATTCCGAAATAGCAAATAACGAACACAAATTATCACTTGTTGATTACTTTCTTGTGTACCCAAGGAGCCGAAATCTGTTCCAGTAAGTCAAGCAAACGTACCACGTAATCCCAGAGATTTGGAGGTGTCAGTACATCAACCGAACTCGAATGCCATAATTCCCATAATGTGTTCTTCACCACCTTGAGATGAGACACGATATGAAGATTATTTGATTGCCCACCTCGTCCCTTGTATCAAATGCTCAACGGCTTGCTCAAGTCTGATGTACATACCTCAGTGCAATCACCATCGCGCACGTCAGCCGTCCTAATCTAATTTACATTCCACCCTCGAGTACAACACAAAGGCTTCAATGTTATCACTCTCGACATAAAAACAACAACAAAAATTCCCCCGCACTGTCCCAACAAACAAACGCGTCTAGCTGGAAGGCTTGATCCAGTTCCGTCGCACCTCCACTGTGACATCTGCTCGTTCCACTGTTTGCCACTGCAGCCTGGCAACCATGTGCCGTGGTACCGTGCTCATGGGGCTTGTGTCCGGGTGTCGGTGGCGGCAGATTTATTTTTGCTCATACCCCCTTAATGCTTCGCTTTGAACTGCACGCTCTGGGGCGGTTGTTTACGTTCGTTGCTGTAGTGTGGGGCCGGAGCCCACTTATAGTGAATGGCACGGCCACGCCACGACAGTACGCGACTGAGTCTTGTTACGGTTGGATCAGTGAACAGCGCGCGAACAGCGGAAATGGGCGACGACGAGAGGTACGTGGTCTTTGACTGTGACATTGGAACGGACGACGCTTGGGCGCTGATAATGCTCATCAAAGCCGAAGAGGTGTTCAGGAAATTCAAGACCATTGGAGTCACCTGTGTGTTCGGCAACACAGACGTGAACAACGTCACCAAGAACGCCATACGAGTGCTGGACAGCCTCGACAGAACCGACGTAAGAATTGCGCATAATCACCGTCAATCTTCCGCTAATTCAATCGGAATTTTATTTTGTTCTCTCAGATTCCCATCTACAGGGGCTGCTCCAAGGGGATACTGCCATCACAGCATGTGCGGACCAGCTTCTTCCATGGGCAAGACGGATTCGGTGACTTGGAGCATGGCTACGAGGTGGACATGGATCGCGTCGAGAAGACACACGCCGTGACGGCGATGTACGAATTTGCATGCAAGGTGTGTGAGCAACAGTCGATCTGAGGCGACCGGTTATGTGCGTGTGAATTCAGTTTGTTTTGCTTGCAGTACCCGAAGAAAGTGAGTTACGTTATGGTGGGGCCACTGACGAATTTCGCCATGTGCATCAACATGTACGACGATTTCTTGGACAAGGTCAAGGACGTGTGGATTATGGGCGGAAACATCAGAGGTGAGTGTAGTGTGGTGTAGTGAGTGAAAGTGAAACGATGCAACTTGTTGATCGCATGGACGTGCCTATCAATGAGCCACTTGGTAACTCGAACAGCCTTGAACGAGATTAGATAGGGAATTCTTATCTAGGTGCGTGGGGACCCATAAAGCGGGTGTGTCGGATGTGTTTATTTCATATTCAAGCACATATCTAAGGATCTCGATAAGATTGGGAATGATTTATTGGTTGGAGCTCGGAATCACTTAACGCCGCAAACACTTTAGAACTTTATCTAGACGAACTTGATTTAATTTGAGAAGTTTTTTTTTGTTGTTTCTGTTGACTTGTTCAGCACAGAATATTGTCGCATTGCGTGTCCCTTGTGGGCCATAGTGCATCTAATGTGAATCTGCTTCAGTTCTCCCAACTGCCATGCTTTAGTCTCTATTGCTTTGCGTCTTTTTCTTTGGATCGTCAGGCCTTCAGCCGTCATAAACGATTCCATTGCCGTACATTTGTGGATATAGAAAGTAGACCCTGCTGAGGAAATCTGGAATAAGTTTGAACGGGTCAACAATAACTGCAATTTTGAGAAAAAGTTTGGACAAAAAGAGCTATAAAGTCCAAAGTGTAAAGAGTTCCGCCTTGTCTTTAATTCCCACGCTCATTCATAAAGACGAACGCTCATCGCTGCCAGATTATAATTACTACCACCATGGGACAAATCGGCTTTCGCACGTGTACAGTTGCAAGAGTATTTAACGATATCAACGTACACAAACCGGCTGGCCTGGTTGATATTCCCTCAAGGCTTTTGAAGAGATGTTCATCTTCTCTGGCAAAACCACTGTTCACACACAATTCACTTTCCGAGCGGTTGATGAGCAGCATTCCTCCAATCCTGCCTAAAAACGGAGATTCTTCGTCACCCAACTCGTGCCGATCGCGTACGCCCATTCTGTCTAAGGCCATGGAAATACTGATAAATCTTATCTTGAATAGAGGAAGCTCCATAATCACCGGCAATAAAAGACTGTATGATTTGCATTGCTTATGTATCCATCTTCCTTTTGTGGAATTGTCCCACCTACCCTCGGATGTTGCCCACTTTTTGTTTGCTTGATTGGCTTCTTGTTGGTTCTGGTTTCGTCTAAAAAAATTACTCCCTCTTCTCATCTCGTCTGCCAGAATGCGATGGGCAACATTTCCGTTAAAACACACTCTCCAGCATCCAACAAAGTCCTGTAACCGTTGCCTTTATGCCACATAGCCTATACACCGGCGTTAGCATCCTTTTGATTGCGTTTACTGCAAGTGCCCCCAACCGTAATAAAGCTGCGTATAGAAGCACCGAAGTGACTCTGCAGTCTGCGGTCATACTCGTATCCAGCCCAATCCGCGTGTGAGTTAGTGCTCCATGAATCAACGATGCATGCACACTTGTGCTTTGAATTAAAGGCTGTTGTGAAGCTTAACTTCAAGATATTTACTGACTCCCATGATTTGATCCCTTGGTAGGTCTGGTCCACCATCTTGCGGCTGGTTATAAGGACAGTCTCATAAACTGTATGTCCTAATAAACAACCTTGTCAGGGTGTTTGTATGGAAGTCTTTCCATGATAAAAGGACAATGCTAACTGACCCTGTTTAACTCTGACACATGCAACAAATCACACGTATTATAAAATTCGTTCTTTCAGCAAAAGGAAATGTGACGAAAAGTGCAGAATTCAATTTCTACTACGATCCCGAAGCGGCTAACATCGTCCTTGAGCGAGCACAGGTGCCCATTGTCATTCTGCCCTGGGAGGCCTGCATCGACGGTGACTTTGGCATAACATGGGTAATCTAATCGAACACCACTTTTTTCACACAAAATCGGTGACAGGACTTCCGTTCCACAGAAATGGCGCAGAGACGTACTCGGTTCTGTGAAGAGTAAGCCAGTGGATCTGATGAATTTAGTGGAGAATGCCATTTTCGGACCCAAGAGCTTCCCGAATTGGATTGTCTGTGATGCACTCCTGGTAGCCGCCTTCCTCTTTCCCGAGAAACTGATATCCCGCATGCGTGACTATCACGCAACGGTTGAATTGATCGGTGCACACACGCGTGGTCAACTCGTTTTGGATCATTTGAAGCGAAAGGACAACAATGTGCGCGTCATTGAGGTGATCGACAAGGACAACTGGAGGAAGGCAATCTCATGGACTGCTGGCTTGCCTGATGTTCACTTGGATTGGGAGTGTTTCGCATGAGTTTTGGTCTGTTTTTTTTTTTTTGTTTTTGTATAATTAAGAACTAAAATAAAAGATGATCTGATCTTAAAGGGCTTTTATTGATTGGAAGCATGTGCTCTGTCACCAGCTACAGCAATGGACTTATCAAGGAGGAGTTGAAAAACTGTGTTGTCATGAATGGGAGCGTCTTCTGAAGGTCTGCGAATGTGTGTCAGTGATTCAGCATTCCATTTCGGATTTAGAAGAAGTACGAAATATTTGTTTGTTTCTCAAAATTGAATCTATTTTCAGCGGAATATAACTAGATTATACAAACTTGTTCTGTGTTTAATACTTACTCACCAACTCTTGTTCGTGACGCATCCATGGTTGTATACAATCTTCCATTACATTAGTGTTTCCTGATCGTAGAATTTAAAAATGAATCGCTATTCACTGTTTTAACAATGAACCATTGACTGGAAGCATTTTCGGCTGAATTTCTGTAGGTAATATGTGGGTCTGTGAGTAGACTCCTACGTAATTGAACCACGGCGTCTATGTTCGAATCCCTGTACGAGAAAAATAATTTTCACGACCGAGTCACTGACAATACTCAAAGAGTATAACTGTCCAAGAAAAAACTTCTCAAATTGGCGGTTCCGAATCGGCAAAAACTGTAGGTCGCTTCCACTAGCGAGAGAATAATAGGACTCGCAACACTAGGGGTTGCTGAGAAGCTAGGCCCTGGCCCTGGCCCTCATCGGTCTTTAGCATTGAATGATGGATGATTGAAATGAACGACTGATTGGAACGGACGAATCTTCTTTGAAACCAATCCTTGATTCCTTCGTTAAGTTTGAACCATTGGCACAGGTCTACACTCTACAATCCACCCAAAGGCCATCAATTGCTCTGAAACCTCTGATGATTGATCTCGTCAGTCCTGGCAACCTATTTCATTTATTTTTCACGAAAAACCTCAAAAACGTTTTCCAAAGATGAACATTGCCGACAAATTGCAAAAAAAATAATTTGTAAAAAATTCCAACTTTAATTCAAACTCAAATTTTCAGGAAACAGAGTGAGACTATAAGCGAATTCCATTAAATTTCAATTGAAGTCCTTGGGAATAGTTCTAGTTGCAATTACGTTCTTATAGTAGCCAGCTGACTTTTTTGGGGTACGTTCTCGATTTGGACTGGTCATGTTCACAGCGTATAGACCGAATTTTTCCCTGAAATTTGAATATATTGTATGTTGAATTGGAAGATTCAAAGTGTGTCCTCACGTATATCCCTTTTGCCATTCAAAATTATCGATTAAACTCCAAAAAGTGTATGCGCTGACATTGCATCCATCGTTGACTGCATTTAGGACGGCTTGCAAGTGACTCTGAAAGAAAAAAAACACACTGGTTTTCAACATCATCCAACATCATAGTGAAAGGAAGACAGGGTGTGCTGTATAACTCTGCCGGAAAGATGCGTAACGCATTCATTTGGACTTTACTCCATTCGTTAAGCCCGACTACAACCACTGACAGCCAGACAGTCTTCTAAATCATGCTCGAAGTTGAGAAGAACAGAAGTGGGTCAGTAGTCTAACGATCATTGGATGTCGTTTTATGCTCCTTTTCGGCTAAGAAACTTGTTACAATTTTTCTGTACGCCAGTCATTATGTAGTGTGTGTAGTAAAATTTATTCTTCTTGTCATAACTCGAACTCATGCAGTCTGTCCTTAGCGAGTCATCTTTGGCCAGATTCGAGTCGAGTCCATGCCTGTTAAGCTGTCATTCCTATGGCTCGTCTTTTTTTCTGCTCATATCCGTCACCACACCACAGCTTTCTTGCAGGTGGTTCCATTTCGTCGACTCTGGCAATGATGCTAAATGCAATACCGAGATACTCCTGATCCTTAACCAACAGCCCAAGTCTAGATTTACGGATAACCAGTCGGTTGCAGTCGGGGCTAATTTTAATGCTTCAGCTTCAGATCGATTCTCTTTCGCTGCAATTTCGAATTGAATGACATTTGCGTGTTGGAAGTTGGCAATTGCGCAAAGTGGTAGATACAAATGTATTATTCAGCACATAATGGTGCAAGCAACATGCTTAAATGTACATATGTACGTTCTTCTTCTTCTGCTGGCGCTACAGGCCAGGGTAGACCAGCCTCTCCAGCTGGTGAGTATGGATATGGGCGGCTTTGTTCATAAGCTTATTCATATGCTATTGAGACAGCAGAGATATGTACATTTTCGATGATTATTTGTAGGATATTTCATGAGTACCGGCTACATCAGTGAATCAATCCTGAAACTACCCAAGACAGTGTAACAGTTACTAGTAATCGGTATACGGGCACGTTGGTAACCTTTCTTGAGCTCGAATTGAGTCGATGGGGCCAAAATTACAACAAAATTCTGCCAAGAAAATACACAACTCGTACTCTGCGGAAATCACCGATCTTAGTGAAACACAGACGAAGGCTGATATGTGACTCCTTTTGAAATTCAGAGAGATTGGATGGGTCCCTTTTCTGAATATTCGCAAGAGAAGTAAATGGAAGTATATTTATGGACAGGCAGACGATCCAGTACGACTGTGATATTTGATTTGATTACAAAACATGGTAGCATATGAATGAATGCTCCATGGTGACATCAGCCAATGTAATACAGTGCTGCCTAGATAAGGAAACTTGGTTAAGCTTTGTTTGCTTGGTTAAGCTGTGTCTTGGCAACTGGACAAAACATCGAGGAATTGCCAAAAAAAAACACTAATTTAACTTCTTTACTGATGAACCGCCGCTCTTAGACTGCTTGACAATGATGCCATAGTAGGGAATATCACCGAACATTATTTAGGTCACCCAATTAACGACCAATCGAAACGAAAAATGATGAACAAGCGCAATTTGACGGGAAGGGATATCTGCTAAGAGTGGTGAGAGCTGCTCGCTTTTTTTACCTCTTGCCAAAAAACAATCCCCACCATTTTGTAATCAAACTTATGAAACTCACTCGCAAATAAGTAATCCTATCGTCATCCGCAAGACCTCCGTCATCCGACCAGCCATTCTCCGTGATCACGACCTCAACGTTGTCGTACTCCTGACGTATGTACCTAAAAGTATGCAATGATAACCAACGAGCCCATACCGTCACTCGCTACTCACTTCAAAATGCCCTCAAGTCCTTCAGGCACACAATAGAGCCAAACTGACTTGGCCCTCACCCAACTGGGATCCAGTTCTTCATCGCAATCGTAATCACGGTCCCAAGACGGATTCTCTCCTTTTGGCTTGGCGGCTCGGTGGATGTACCGTGACGTGTAGTAATTGAGGCCCAAGAAATCAGCGGAATTTTTGATAGACCTCTTCCACCTTCCCTCCAGATTCGGCAAACGCGATCGGATTCGACCCTCCTTCAGACTGTTGCTGTAGATATCCCTCACCATCACTTCAGGGTATCCTCCGGACTTGCTGAAGATCGGGTACGCCAGCCAACCTAACTAGAGGAAATCACTTGAAGACGTGAGCCAAGTATAGTCAGTGTGCAACTTACACTGTATGCCATTCCACGCTCAACAATGGCACTGTCATTTGTTTTTGAGAACACGAAACGGCTGCTGATCGTTATGCCCACTTTGCCGCCTTGGGTCTTACGGAATCTGGATCTGTATACCTTGTACGCAGCTGCATGTGCCTTTAGAGTGTTGTCCATGCACAGGTAGTCGGCCACACCTGGCGCATGCACTCGCGGTGGATAGTTTGCTCTTCCGTATCCGGGGATGCAGTAGTCGAACGGTTCATTGAATGTTATCCACGTTTTGACCTGGAAAGAACGCATTGGGGGGGAATATTGGCATCTGGTTGAAAGCAGCTATCTTACCCTGTCACCATAGACTTCGAACAGCTCAGTAGCGTAGGTCACGAACTGGTCGATGAGGAGCGAGTTGGCGAAGCCACCAATCTTTTGAATCTCCGATGGCAGGTCGTAGTGGAACATGGTGACCATGGGCTCAATGCCATTCGCCAAGAGCTTATCAATGACGTCGTTGTAGTAGTCGATTCCCTTCTGATTCCGCGATGAAATATCGCCATTCGGGAAGATCCGAGGCCATGAAATCGAGAAGCGGTAGTGGTTGACCTGAAAATCGGAACCAAAATAACAGAAACAGCTAAGAACGCGCCTAAATATTATAAACAAAATGCGAAAACAGTCCGAAAATAGATTGGAAATATCGTTCACCGCAAGAGGAGATAAGCGATTTTCCTTCCCAGTCGAGTTATCGGGTGAGACTCAGAGACGTTTACACAACCACACTCACTTACCTTGAGCTCCTTCAGAATCTGCAGATCTTGATCGAAGCGGTGATAGGAGTCAGCAGCGACGTCTCCATTCGAATGATCGTCAATTTGGTCGGGGTAATCATGGGTGAAGTCGTCCCAGATCGACGGTCCCTTGCCATCGGCGTTCCAGCCACCCTCGATCTGATAGGCTGCTGTGGACACGCCAAAGCTAAAGTTGCCCGGAAACTGTGGACTTCCCTTGGCAGCCAATGTACACGGCTCCGCATGGATCACACTCCATGCATACCTGCTGAGAGAGGTGACAGATTTTAGAATTGCTGAACAATATGAAAAACGTGTTCCACGTACGCTGTGAGAAATATGATCAGAACCGGCGGCAGCATATCGATCTGTTCGCGTTGAGAACGCTCGCTTCACTGAACTCCCAAATGAAATCAGCACAAGCGGTCAATTGAAATCAGAACTATTTGTGCAGTTGATAAGATTAATGACGCGTCCCCGACTGGCGGCAATGATGGCTTGCGTGTGTGCTGCCTCAGATGCTTTGTCTTTCCCCCTAGGTGGTCGAGATTATTCAATTATAGCAGGCGATAGTGCAGGCTGGTCGAGACGGTGGTTTCAGTAAATCAAAGTAATTAGTTAAGCTCATGTGGAAGCGGAGATCTTTGAGGCAATTGACCCGGACCCAATCAGTCATTCATGCGGACATTTATTTGTCAAAATATCAAGTTGGGGATGGTCAGATTGTAGTGGTTTTGTGGTATGTTTAGGTCGCTAAGCTAAGGAGTTGGACTTTGTTCATAGAGCGGTTTTTGCTATGCATTCGTTTATGTATCATAATCTTTGCTTGTTCGTCAGAACAGATTAACGTCTGTGGACGGCAAAACAAATGTATAATTCATCCACTGAGCTGAGATTCATCCACTATTTGATATGTTCTAAGCTACTCTTTGTATTTAAAGAATTTAATGCGGTCATGACTTGCTCTTGAGCTGGAACACAGTTTTCAGTCAAAGACTGTAAGTAGTTTCTACTTCGCGCCCTGTGATTGCTATCTAAGTACTCTCCGATCGAGAAAGGGTGTTTCTTTTTAGTGGCGGAGAACTTTAAATTGGCAACATTCTCTTCTGTCACAGCTGATTTGACAGTTCTCGGTATTGGAATAAAACCCGCCACTTGGAGCGTGCTACTGTTCGCCGCAGATAGCAAGAAGACGAATTTTGAGGAATTAGAAGGAAAATGGTTGACAAAAGAGGCCAGCTGTTGACAAAAGAGGCCAGCTGTTGACAAAAGAGGCTGCTGTGACAGCTAATTTGACAGTTCTCGGTATTGGAATTAAACCCGCCACTTGGTGCCCCCAGATGACAGGAAGACGAAGGAAAATGATTGACAAAAGAGGTTTTATGGGCAAAACGTTATGGTCAGCGGTGAGCATGATTACAAACTTTTTCGACCAACACAACATTCGACGCATTATTGCCAAAATACAGTCTGATGTGCTGCGAAGAGTGTGTGAAAATCAGCTCCACAGATTACGCCATGTAGGCGCAAGCCGAAGTGGTCACATAAACGAAATCATATTCAGTCATTAATGCCATAAAAGATCTGTTAAATAAATTCAACTTCATAGATATTGAAATCATTCCAATTTAATGCTCTCCGCTTCTAAAAAAAAAACACCCTTTATTTGATTTGTGGTCCCATTCGATATGTATGCGTGTCAGCAACAATCAAACGGTTAATCAGCGCAAACTACTTTCCTAACCTGAGCAGCTGGGAAACAATTCGCAATGGAACAACATTTGCATCACTTTTTCTTCAGCATTTAAACCTCAGAGCAGCTTGAATACTTTAAAAGAATGACACCACTTTCGTTCGATTGAACATCTACCTAGTTGCTCGGCAAAACACACAGCCGATGTGACTGAATACTGAAACAATTGAATCAGACATCCCGGCGTATCTACGTTGACAAAACCGATTTCGACTCATCTCAACGTAAATCTGGCACATCTCCATCCATCTGGGAACAGGCATCATAGCAATCGAGGTATCGGCAGGGAATACAAACATTTACCCATTGAGGCACACATGAGTGACGAGGCACTTCAGCAAACGCACTCACCTTTCCACCTTACACTAGGCAGCACAAGGTGGAAAGCAATGAAGGCGAGGAATGGACGACAAGCGTCTGCGGAACGTTGAACGTTGAACGCCTCACTTGCGACATTTTTTCGATGACACACCGTCAATCACAGCGTGATGGATAAAATGCACGGCAAAAGCACTTCCATTTGAGTGCGGCACGTCCATACAAGGATATTTTTAGACATCAGCGCGGTGGGAGCATGGATCCGAATAGACTTGTGTTTCTCCATTTCCTAAATTAAATTTCCTCAAGCACAGGAGTACAAAGGGGCCAATCTGGTAGGAATTGTGAATGGAACCTGGCAATCACTGTGAATACGGCATTCAGTTAAATTGACGCTTACTGTTGTTTCGTAGGACTTTGATGTTCTCAGCTGGCGTACGGCATTGTGCTGGGGCATGTCCGTCATGTGCCGACCTTGAGATATGTCTACGAATGTCTACCGGAGCGGAAGAGGATGGCAGCAATTTCCCTCTTTGTCTGATGACACCTTTGTCCTTGACATTTCGGTACTCCCACGAGATTCGTGTTTTTTTTTTTATTCTGCTTCTCGGCTGTCAGCTGAGGAATCCTCCGTGGGGGCTGAATGATTTGTGATTTGATTTGATTCATGTTTACATTGGCTATTCAAATTTACGAGAATTATTTGGGGAATGTAACATTGACGGAGACGGAGACGGAGACGGAGATCTGAAGTTGGTCTGAGGTGTTGGTTTGTTGGCTTTCATTTCGCATATCGGATTGGTTGGATCAATTGGACCAAAGGGTAAGGGATTTCTTGACCATTCGTAAAAACCATCCCCTGTGCGGGTTGGCAAGTTAAAGGAGAAAACTGTCATAGCATATATCAGTTTATTCAAGTGTAGAAAGAAGCGAAACTATCGTCCAAACGTTAACGTTAATCGTACGAACTATCTTCCAAACGAATGAACTCAGGTGTCACTCAGATTCAAATCTCAAAACCAAATGAAGAAGACATTGGTTTTCTCGAGAGAAAAGTTCTAGTTACGAGTTACGTGATCCACCACTTCAATGATCTCACACGCAGTCATCACGTGTCAATGTTCTTGGCAACAAGTTACCCTTTTATCACCAATTTGGGAGAGCAGCGTCACCCAGAAAAACTGCTCTGGAGAAGAAGTTGCTTCCACAGGTTGTACACCGACATGACTCTAGCCAGGCGTCTACAGATCCAACCTCATGTAGAGCCCAACTTGGTTCCGGCCAGAAGAGTCTTCGCCTTCGGGACTGTGCAACAGAGGACGCCCGCCTTAAAGCTGGTGCATACAATTGGAGAAGTACCACACCCAAGTCAGTGTGTTCAATTGGAAGCATCTAATCAACGAGCGCGTTAGTTGGAGAAGTCTGGTCCAGCGAGGGCTCTAGGTATACACAAAGAAGAAGCAGACGGAGTCAGAATGTCGCTATAGCAGAGAACGTGTTCAAAAATGTCATTTTTCTCGCAGCAGAGACGAACGAATCATTATCTAAACAGATTCAACTGCATTAGGTGATACCAACGCGCATTTCAGCAGCAACCAGACCGTCGCTTCGCTTCAAAATATTCAACGCAGGTTGGAGGCATGGCTGAGTGGAAGTATCGCAGATATCGGGTTAATTGTTTGTACAAGAAGTGGAAGGTAAAGACTGCTCTAAGGTTTTGGGTGCGCAGTCAGAGCTATGATCGAATCCATGATGGGGATGAAGAGTGCGGCTTTTGTCCCGGCAGAAGTACAACCGACCAGCTTTTCACTCTAAGAATGGTACTCGAGAACCCGTGGGAGTATACCAAACCGATCTACAGATGCTTTGTAGATTTGGAAAAGGCATACGACCGAGTGGCTCGAGGTAAACTCCGGAATGTTCTGCAGGAGTATGGGATTGATGGTCCACTTTCGAGGGCCATTCCGTATATATACACAAACTGTAGCAGGTTTAAATATCTCCGTGTCTTGTTCACGAGTGATGGGCGGAGAAATGCTGAGATTTTTAAGATTGCCCAAGCTGGTTCAATTCTGATCTGCAATCAGGAAGGCCAAACTTGGTGTCAAAGTAAAGTTAGCGGTTTTCAACGCAGTTTTTATTCCAACTCTCATCTTTGATCATGAAATTTGTGTAATGACCAAAAAAAGTGAGAAAGTCTCCGTTTGGAGAGTGAATAATGAAGGGATCTGGTCCGTCAAAGAAGCATCAACAAACGCCTCTTCGTAAAAATCACGTGGAAACTCAAGACTACTTGACACTATCTGACAATACCCGATTTATCTACACATATTATTGTCTTCTTGTTATCATTTCGTAAACATTTAACTTATGTAACATGTAGTAAAAACGGTGACAAGAGCTTAAAAAATAAAAAGTACTCTGTTTTCAGAGTGGTCACGTGTGGGTAGTGTTGCCAGTTGGGGAGCAGCAAAAGGTTGTAAACAGGTGTCAATTGTCAACAACACGCGGTGTTCCCAAGCGGTCCCCCGATCCAAGTACTAACCATGCCCGATGCTGCTTGATTTCGGTGATCGGACGAGAACCGATTTTTTCAGCATAGTCTGGTCGTTGACAAAATTTGAATTTACTCACCACGCCCTCGAGGCACGGTTGAGATACACTTTGTATTGCTTTACTTTGGCCACAGTTCTGGTTGCTGGAGATATGCCTTAGTCATAAGTAAATAGGTAAAATCGGATCGTAGGTGGGTAGAAGAGCCACGTCTCACTGATGTCCTCGTGGACCCATTGTGATGCCCGTTGGGGGAAGAATCCTCTTTACACTTTCTCCGTACCAGTTGCACAGATTGATGATCTACAAAAATACGTCAGTGGCATTTTCGTTAAATCCTGGAGGTCTTGGAGAAATGTGCCCCCAGTGTTCCATGTCTCAACTGTGAGAGACTGGGCATATGGCAAAAGGGGTGAGAAGTATCCTCTTGTTTATCTTCGTCGCCGCAGTCTCTGCATATAAAGTCGTTGACTAGACTAGTTTCCATTTCTTGGTATTTCAGATGATTATGACCAATTGGCAGTAAGTGCTGCAACTAGGAGCAGTCTGTCGGTTTTTGCACTTCTTGACTTGGGCCACAGCATCCGAGTGGTCTCGCAGATGGTTAGAGAACACCACCATCTGTTTGGCATTTATATGATTGTGTCGCTCACTTTTTTCTTGACATCCGCTAAAAGTGAAATAGTGTTTCCTGGGATGGGTCCGTCTTGGCTCCCTATGGGCCAGGACCCAGCATAGAGTTATCTAGCTCTATTGCCATAATTGGCCTTAATGGTCGCTTGATTGCCAATTAGATATCATCCGGTGGTATGTCCAAATGATGTCCTGAGCTTTTAAATAAAAATTATTTTGTGTTTCCATGTGTGGATAACATTTCTTAGCGCCTGTAAGACAGCATTTAATCAAGACTGTGATCCTCTTCTCCTTCCTATAGCGTCATCATCAGCCCCTGCCTGCCTACAACTATCGCATTTCATGTGTAGTCCAGCACCGCCGCGCCCATTAGCATCAATCACTACCTTGCCGTACGCTCTTATCGCTCGTCAGTATAACAGAAACGTAACCCAACCGCAGTGCAAATCGCCTTCAACTAATCTCGAGTACACTGACTCTCTCTCTCTCTCTCTCTCTCTCTCTCTCGGGTAACTGCGCGGCTAGAGAATCCAGCCGAGAGCTAATCGCATTTAGTGTGTAAGAAGTGGCCGTAGCTCCAAGTCGCTTCTCCGCCCGGCGCCTTAGAACCCCCTACTTGATTCTCAGCGCAATTGAAATAATTTATTTAAGTGGCTTTTTTTGTTTGTTCTCGTTGAGATTTGCATTCATTTTCGATTTTGAAGAATGAGTGGTTTTTGTGTTTACGACTGTGATACCGGAAGTGATGACGCCTGGGGCTTGCTGATGCTCCTGCGTGCCGAGGCGGCCAAGAAGATCTCGATATTGGGTGTGACCTGTGTCCGTGGGAATTCGAGTGTGGACAATGCGTGCCGGAATACGCTGCGTGTGCTGAAAACTGCCGACAGACTCGATGTAGGTACACCGTTCTAGTTGCGATCTTGGACTTCAGTTAATCTTATCTCGCGCAATGCTTGTACATGCGTGAGTATCTTTATCTTGTATGAACTAATGCTAGTGTGTAGGTGGAGTTGCTTTAATCTTTAATCATGACAAAGGGGTGATTCTACTTCCAAGACCTGCGAGTTTTTTGCACAAAATTTGGCTGTTTGAGTTGATTGTGCTAAATAGAAATAAATAAGTGTCAGAAATTAGTTTGAGAGGTGACGATAGAGCAGTCGCTGTTGCTCTTGAGACAAACTGGATGTTGATGTGCATGTGGTGACAATGGATTGCATTGAACACCGATTATACTGCATTCTTCACCTCGCATAGAGACGAGCGCTCTCGCAATCACATTTCATTAGACATTCCGTACAGCAGAGATGAAATGTGTTCCAATTTTGTTCGCAGAATTCGTTCTCCGTGAGTGGTCATCCTCCCATTGTGGGTGGTTGTGGGCTTGTTTGGCATAAGTTTTAGACTCTAGTCAGAAAACCACAAACAAAAATGTCTAAATGCGATGATCCGGGGAATTCCACAGACAGATCATGAAGTAGGTAATTGATTTTGTCTTGACTGACATCTGGCACAGTCACACAGAAATGTGAGTATAGAAGTGATGTGGGTGGTGTTTGAGAAACTTTTTGTAGCCATTAACGTATACTCCTCGAGTATTGTAAGTGATGAGTCGGGAATTGAATTTGGAAGAGAGCCAGCGTAGGAGTACAAGTTAAAAGACTTGTCTCTTACCTGCCAGTCTACAATCGACTGATCTTTAGTTTCATAATCAAACATAAGCTAACCTACCTTAACAAAATTGACATGATTGTTCTGGGCTAGGGCTCGTGCAGGAAATGCTGATGTTGGAAATTGGGATTGTGCAAGGTGCGAGTGTTTGGGGTGATCGTGCTGAGGTGTCGCTTGGACGGGAAATGCTGACGCAGAGTTAGTTTTTAGTTTTCTTTTTCAGCAATTTGTGGTCTTGGCATCAATTCCTTCTCGGAAACGGTCAAATATTGCAAATAAAAGTAAAGAGTTGATCGAGGAATTGCTTGATGATGACAAAAAGGTAACGACACATAAATACGTGAAGCAATGGGTTCTGAAGTCTGTCCTTTTGGAATTCGGAAGCAGATGCAGAGAGTGCTAAATATCTGCAGCGATTCTTCTTACACAAATTCTTGATAAGGATTTGAAATTGGAGCCTGTTTTCAACTTTCAGGACTCCATTTGTCGTAGCGAATCTGCTGTATAAAGGTTAAGTCGTCGCAGACGCAAGACTGCCGTCAACAGTGAAATATAAACCGTCGGACAAAAGTATTGAATTGATTTGAAAGAAGCTTAATAATTAGTGGGCTGTGGCTCCACCTTTAGAATTTACCACTGCTGGAAGGCGCTTAGGCATGGATTTCCTCCCCTTTCATTCCTTGGACTTTTGCAAATAGACGGTACGTTGCGTTGCTCCTCCAAGGGGCTTGTGCATTTCAGTTCAATTCAGAGAGCGCTCAGTTTATGTTCTTCTGTTCTTCTAGTTCCCTTTTTTTTCCTCTTGTACAACCCATGCCCAAAAGACGTACTGCTTATGGACTATACGTTTCCTTAACCATATTAGTGACGGACATTCACACAAAATGTGCTCAGAAGTTTCATCCTCTTCGAGGAAAAGCCGACAGATCCTGTCTTGACACAGATTTAAATTGTTAAGGTGGTAGTTCAGGCCACACTGGCCTGAAAGAAAGCTTGTTAGCAATCATAAGTTTTCATTGTTAAGATTGAGTATTTCCTTATATGAATAATGCCTGATTAAACGTTTGGATTCTCTAAGACCATGACCATGTGTCCTTAATCAGAGTTGTGACTGCTGTCCAATTGACATAACAGTACGATTCAGGACCGATGAATGCAGATTCGGAGCCAGCCCTCTCGAGCTCATCTGCTGATTCGTTGCCCGCAATTACCCTGTGTCCAGGGACCCAGCCAGGCTTGACTTTGTTGTGTCTGGCACTTTGTTGACTGTTTTGGAGTCCAAAAGGTTAGACAAGAGTACCTTTAGTACTGCTTGACTGTCTAGTTCCTTTAGTTCAATGTACTTCACTGCTCAGAAAATTGGCTTGTGCGATTTTGAACTTAAATAAAAGTTCACTTAAATCACTTGTCAGCGCTCTTTTCTTGAACTAGTTCGTTCGTGAACTACATATGCCTAGTCCAAAGGTGCTCAATTGGGTTGAGCACAGTCTTTAGTTACTTTCCTTGTAAGCATTGGGTCCATAACTTGTTGTAAAACAAAATGTTCGCTTATGATGTTGCCGTAAGTTGGACCCGTCATTTTGGAATCAAAGTTGACAAGATTCCGACTCTGAAGAAAAAACATCCCCAGACCATGACTGTGTTCTACTGTTTTTTTGTATACATCTCCGACTAAGTCTTTTCGTAGGACAACACCACACCCGCTATCTGGTTTTGGAGTTTTTAAACTCGAATTTGCGATCATCGACTTGGATTTTTGAGAAGGCTAGGCTTTTTTTTAAACATTTGCTGAACGAAGCATAGGCTTTTTCTTCGCAAGACAAATTCTGTAAGCCCCTTCTTAACAATGTCCTTGTAGCAATATTGAGTTGTAGGTCTTCTTTTATATTACTAGCTGATAACAAGGGATTTTCCCTGGCATCAATTTTAATTTTCCGGCCATCTGTGATTTTTTGTTTTCTTCCATAGCTGGTCTTGAAACCAACTGATTGAAATTCAAATAAATCTTTCTCACTCCAAATATTGATAACCCATATCTAAGCAGAATACAGTAAATGTTTTCCAGACTTAGAACCTCTCAAATAGACACCGAACTCGAAAAAATAAAAGTTCGTCAATCATGCACTTTATTTTGCCGCGTAGCAACCACAACAGATGTAATCTGAAGACTGCTATCAGCTGATGGCAGATAAACACTAGCAGTTCACTGAGAACAGATGCGCAAATAATGTCATGACATGCGACTTAAGTCATGTATCCAATGTTCGTTCATCAACACCATTTCAAAAATGAATCACTCGGTTTTGCACTTCATTTTGACCAACGGTGTGGCTCAGGTTCCGAAGCTCCATTGGTCGGCATTTTAAGAGAGAACAAGAGTTTAATAACCTTTTTAAACTCTGTATGCATTTGGAATTAAGAGTCTAGAATTATTGGAATTAATCGTGTCAAGCTTTAAACGATTTTTTGGTTGAGCGGGGCCTATCACGCAACTTTCTGTAATTCTGGCACCCACATAAGGAGAATGCTAAATTATTTGGCTAAGATATAGACGGCAACCTTTAAAATGATTAATCTTCTTCCAAAGTACACTTTCAGTTTCCTTCTTTGTGTGACCGTTCAGTCTGGTGTGGACCTAGGCCTTAACCTCAACTAACCTCTCTAGCTAGCGCCAAGTTTGATTAACTGCCTCCAGTTACGCGCACCAAGTTGGTTGAGGTCTTTCTCCTCCTCCTCTGTAGCGTTGTTCCATAACTTCTTGCAGCTGGACCATGCACACTACGCCGCCCAGTCACCTTAGGCGTTGACGTCTACAGATGTATGTTGGTGTACAGGTCGTGTTGAAATCTTCTCCCCCTCAACATATCCAGGAACAAAGTTCGCATCATCCACTGTTGACTGGGATGGTCAATGTCAGCTTGATCCTTCGGGAGACGTTTTAATCTCGTTCACCACCTATTCTACCCGCTTCCGTCTAATTGCCAGCAAAGGCTGTAAAATAGAAAATCGAGGGGGGAATTTGTATGGTTGTTTGTATGGTACATCTTAGACGATCTTCTTGAAGATCGTGCTTGTAGTGTTGGCGTGTGCATTTTGCACGGTCTTCTCAGGAACGATGTTGAAGATGTCTAATGACAGGGCGTCGTCTTTCATAAAACCTTTTTTTACATTAAAGGTCTCGTTGAGTTCGCCACCGCCATTGGAGCAGCGAGAGATCTACATCGTCTTCGTGAACAACCTTACGAGTTCGACAGGAATGTCAAAACCGGATATGGCGGTGCTATTGTCTTTATGCACGTTGTCATAGGCGACGTTGAAATCGACGAATAGGTGGTGGGTGTCGATTTACACTTCTTGGTTTTTGCAGGCCCTGCAGCAGTGTGACGATCTGGCATCTTGCGGACTTATCTGGCTTGATGCCACACTCGACCATAAGGATCTATCAGTTTGTTCATAAACGGCTTTAGGCGAGCTCACAAATTGGCAGAAAACTCTCAATTTTGGAGGAATGCGTATACAGGCGGGATGATTCTGATTCATTATTCGATGCGGAAACCCCTCCCGCTAAAAAGAGGGACTCTCACGAGACTGGTTAAATACATATAATGGAACCACTCTCAGGGATACTTGTTGTTGATCTTATTCTGTTTCAGTAGATGAACCACTTCCACAGTAGCTTCTTAGTGTATGCCAGAAATGGTGACGCGAAAATGTTGTAAAAAGGGGCTGTCAACAATCAACAATGATCGAGCAGCAAGGTTGGTAGAAGTGGGCCACCGTGGTGTAATCGCTATGCGTCCAATCCCTGACACGAGGCGCTTTCGTAATTCGCTACCAAACCTCTTTCGAGGCACGGCCATTGCCAAAAGAGTATGCACTATTTACAAAACCCTACTCGCCGTTCTGAATCGGCATTGCACTGTAGTTCAACTTGTGAGAGAAGAATAGCACGCACAACACAAGTGGTTGCTACCAAAGCTAGAACCTAGGTGAGCACCTGCAACTACGGCACCATTATTCACACAAAAAAAGCAAGAGAGGTTGACATTCGGCATCGTTCGTCCATCTCTAAATAATTAATTGGCCTGAATTGAAGGCCTGAAACAAATAACACACGACCAGAGCAGAGTATAACCCGTCACATTCAGTCACCCTGTACGCAGCCAAAGGGAATGATTTACAGAAACACCAAAAAGTATGCCAAATTCAAATGCTTTTGTAATTTCCCCTTCATTTCATGGGGGAAATTACCATCCACAGCAAATTTTTGTTTGCAGTTTTAAACATTTGTGGGAAATATATGCAAAGTCCTAGTATGACAGCTTGTTTTAAATTTAGTCATCTGTCGTTCAACCACAATCAAGTTTGTAGATGCAGTTTATTATAGTGACGCTGGTAGTAATTTGTTCCTTTCTCTTTGTGTGACTCTAAGCGTTCATTCTGAATTTAAAGTTACAGTGAAACAGTCAGTTGTGAGCAGCACCTTCTTTTCCGCACCCTTTTTCCAACCGTACGCTTCAGTTGCTTACATTTAATGTCTAATAAAACAGACAATTCCATTAGACGCACAGTCATTCGTCTAACTGGACTCAATGAAAAAGTCACACTGCGAGTCATCTGATTAAAATTAATAATATCTCACCCCTGCCTGAACATCATTTATTCCACGACACGAAGTTGACTGGTGTCCACAAATCTGCCACTGCAGTCAATTACTACTCTAACGTCAAAAGGACACTTCTCTTTCTCAGATTCCCGTTCACAAGGGAGCCGCTGGGCCACTTATTCCGAAACCTACCTCCACTGAGGTCTACTTCCACGGATTGGATGGCTTCGGTGACCTGGAACCAGATGATTTCAACCACCAAGAGTTGGTGCATCAGAAGCATGGCGTCGAAGCCATGTATGCGTACGCCAATCGGGTAACTCTCTTCACTTAACACAGCTAAATTAATGTCCCTACCTCATCACATAACGCTCTGTCAGCACCCCAAGGAGGTGACATTCATTCTCGTCGGTCCGCTCACCAACTTTGCCCTCTGCCTGAGCATGTACGAGGATTTCGCTGAAATTGTGAAGGATGTTTTCATCATGGGGGGCAACTTCAAAGGTAACATTTCGCCCTCAGTCCCTGGATGGTGGTGCAGCTGACTAACGAACTTTTACCACTCACTGCAGGCATTGGGAATGCAACACACACAGCGGAGTTCAACTTTCACATGGATCCCGAAGCGGCGAAAATAGTTCTGGAAAAGTGCAAAGCAGCCATAACCATTCTGCCGTGGGAGGCTTGCCTCGAGGAGGTTTTCGAAATTCCCTTGGTGAGTGCAAATTTCGTCCCTGAAGCCTATTCGGTGAGAGAATGTGTTGCTTTCACAGAGTTGGCGATTGGAGGATCTGTCGCATGACAGCTCATGTCCTGTCGTTGAACTGCTGACACTTGTTGAGGAGAGGCAGTACATTCCAAATGGATACTCGCACTGGAGTCCCTGTGATGCGATGCTGGTGGCCGCTTGGCTGTTCCCTGAGAACCTGGTTAAGAAGCAGACCACGTGGCATGCAACGGTGGAGCTCTTTGGGGAGCAAACCCGCGGTCAGATGGTTTTGGATCATCTGCGGCGGCCAGACTATCGGCTCAACGTTCGACTTCTGGAGCACCTCAACAGCGCGGTCTTCCAGCACGTTACTATGTGGACTGCTGGCGTTTTAGAAAAAATAATGTGAGAGGCTTTGAGTTGTTCTATTTTTGCTTCAATAAACATATTTATAGCAAGAATTTGACGGCGGAGCTGTCACAGGTAGCGGCCCACAGGGCGACCTTCTTGAAGTATTTGTCGTCGATCTTCTGCACAAGGCGGATGTTCTTTGGCGTCTTGTCGGTCTGAAGGTGGTCCAGCACCATTTGGCCCCGGGTTGTGGAGCCATTCAGCTCGACTGTCGCCTTCCATTGGGACTGCTCGAGGATAATGTTCGAGCCGAAGAGCAGAACGGCAATCAACATCGCGTCGCAGGGCTCCCAGTCCTTGTAGCCCTTCGGGAGCAGCTGGGCCTCTTCGACGGTGTTGAGCAGCTTCAAGAATGGTGACTTGGGATCGGACTTACCCAAAACATTGAACCTCCAATCCTTCAGAGACGAAATGGGTGGTTGGCTTTGTGGTGGAAAATTGCATGGGATCAACTTACCACGCCTATCAAGAACCTTGGCTTGAGACACGCCTCCCAGGGGTAGACAACGATTGGGCTTCTGGCCTTCGTCAGGACAATGTTGGCCGCTTCAGGGTCCAGAAAGAAGTTGAACTCCGCAGCTCCCGACGAGTTGCCGACACCTAGTGGGAAACAGCTCGAAAAGCGGACTCATTTCAGGGAGGTTTGCAGGCGTACCTTGGAAGTTGCCGCCCATAATGTAGTGGGCTTCGACCCTCTTGGCGAATCTATCTCCGTACTTGACCAGGCACAGGGCGACGTTCGTCTGAGGACCCACTGAGATGATGGTCACCTTGTGGGGATACTGAAGCAAAGAATGAGAAGAGAACGCGCGTTTGGATCGCGTTTACCTTCATGACCGCCTCATAAATGGCCTCCACAGCGTGCTTCTTCTGCACCAGCTTGTCCGTGTCAATGAAGTCGCTGAACTCAACGCCACCGAATCCATTCTTGCCGTGGTAGAAGTTCACTCCCTCCACGTTGTTCTTCAGCATCGAGTCTGGCGCCCCCATGTAGACCGGTATCTGAAAGAGCCTGGTCATCACCCATCTCCACACATCCTCGGCAGACTCACATCCAATCGCGAACAGGCCTTCAGGATCCTCAGAACATTCGTGCTGGCGTCGTGCAAGTTTGCGTTCCCCTTGATCGTCGTCACTCCGAGAAGCCGAACCTTGCCCAGTTCCTCGGCCCGCACGAGCATCTGCAGAGCCCAAGCGTCGTCGCTGCCTCCATCACAGTCGTAAATGACGTACTTTTCGCACATGTCTCGCCTTTGCTTGACCCAGTGATACACTGGCCCGTCGGCCAGCAGAGCTCTGATTTATATGTTTTTGGCGAGCGTTCCTGGAATAATTGAGTCGTTCGAAATCCGGTTTGAGCAGCATACTGGCAAACAGATGATAGCTCTGCCGGCAGAGGAATTTATTTATCACAAAGGTTTACGAGATCATTAACGGGAGCAGGCATTAAGACAAATTAACTAACGTGATTTCAAGGTGACAACGTGAGAATTGCAATAAATAAAATTCTGGTTTGACGTGATAAGTGCCTCAAACTTGGCGGTGCTTCGTGATGTAATCGGGAGAAATTAGCACTTGACAGGACGGAAATAGCACTTGGAAGCTGTGTTTTTGTTTTTAGATAGCCGTTGGTTGGACGTCGCTTGCTCTAAGCGAGAAATTCTTTTGTCGACAACGACTTGATGGATGGTCGTTGGATGGAATGAAACTGAACACCAGACGCTAGTATCAACGAACAGAAGTGCATTCCCCCGCTTAGATCGCTTCAAGAAGGCGACATCGAAGCATGAAGCTGTGTTCCTGCAGACGAGTCGTCTGCTAAGCTCTTTAAAGCCGTCGAAACACCATGAGTCACTTTGTTATGGAGGCAAGGTTGTGGGGTTATTGACTACGGAGAGAATGTCACCCCTTGTACTTTGTGGTTAATACACCTTCAACAATCGTATGCAGTTTACGTTGTCCAAGCTCGTTCCCTAGACAAAGCACTGCAGTCTTTCTCAGCTAAGCCGGTTCCTTTTAATGGGTGAATTTGTTTATTGTTTAGTCTTTTGGTTTAGTGATTCGTGACATGCGCCAAAGTCAAACCTGCTCGTTAGCATGGGCACCTCATCGTAGAAAGACTTACACCCGAACAACACTTTAAAAAATTGTTGACATCAGAGCTGGTCCTCTGTGAAATACGATCGTTATTCATTTCTGGTTCCGGGCTGCCAATGTCCCCGGAAAATCAGCTGTTTGGTCTGAATCATTGGCGCGTATTTTGTTCGTGCGAACAACACTGCCTTGAATGGGGTCCGTCAATGAATTCGAACCAAAATGCACGAACTGAACCTGGTTCTTGACGAGCCACACAGCACGTGAACCGATGTACAAATTCAGAGAGGTTCGGTGATCAATTTATGTCTCGTTTTGGATTAGTGACTGTTTAGATCATGCGATTCGACGCCTTCAGATTATTTTTCATCACTGCCGATATGTGAGCGTCAATTACATCCTTGGAAGTCTACATTTCACGTGTCATTAGCGATATATGCTCGAGAAGTGTCTCAAGTTTGAACTCTCCCAATGGACCAATTAAAACATAGTCGTGGTCAGCACATACATGAAATAGTCTTTAAAAGGAAAATGGCAAGCATTGATTTATAAACTCAAATAAACGTTTTATACACTTTTGCAATTTCCCTGTGTTTTTGTTCAACAATTATAAACCAAACGCTTAAAAAATCACCCGATAGAAGCGATTTAGTCAAACGACTAAGGTATGTTATACAGGTAACCCTTTTGATCTAATAATCGGCCCATATGTTCGAAGCGAGTGTGTGTGGTTTAGGAATAAATGAAAACAAACACTGTGACTGACTAATGGCTGGCATTGCGATTGAGTGGGATTGACTGGCACGCTGACTGGATGGGGCTGGAACTGACTGAGACTGGGAGTGCGGCTACTTCAATCAAACCATTGAAAACCTGAAGCATTCGCCGAAGCATTGAAGCATTGACGAAGCCTAAAACTAAATGACATGAAGCTTTCGGTTAGCTGATCACTTCAATCGAAGAAGGCCGCCCGGGATGTCCGGTCTCTAGTCCGTAGCCAGTAACTGCGTGAATAAAGGACCACACCCAACGGCGTCTTCGATCGGGGAACGAATGTGCACTACGTGCACGCAGAAGCTTATGAGGATAATCAACAGATAGCTCATCTAACGTGGCATAGTTTCAAGAATCTCCTGAAGGAGGGAAAGGACATCCCTGGTGAACATCATGAGACTCAAATAGGTACAGTCGTGTATTGAAATGCTGATCGCGGATCTTGCGACCTGCGAACTTCGCGCAGCCTGACATTTCATTCAGCTGGAGTTTTCTTTATTCGCAGATAGCTACGGTTAGAATTTGTGGACTGCGTCGGTTAGTTTGTTAATGTTTAACAGATTATTATTATTATTATTGTTGAGGGTAAATTGCACCGCCACCCTTAGATCTATTGTGCCCTGGTATGAATGACCTTTGCTTTCTTAAGAGCTCCCCTACCATGCAGCTCTTTTCGGAGTCGCATTGAAGGTTATTTGCTCCTATTGCGCGAAGGTGGAAGAGATTGGTCATAGAGTATTCTCTCTAAGCCAGTTTCCTTTAAGAATCGGATAATGAGAGCTGGTTCTAGTGACTTCAATTCTTCCTCTGATAATAGGTTGCCCAGATATCTATGTTCTGGAATTTTATTAGATTCTTCGCAGAATCTGCAGAGACTTTCTTCTGATGCTTCTAGTTTCCTTAGGTGCTCCCTGAGTTTACAGTGCCCAGGTGCCCAGGAAGCCTGTTCGGGTACGGACGCATGCTTCAAACCTCTTGCGGTTATGTTGACCCAAGAGTTTCTTGGCATTCTTCATACCATGAACGTTGTTCCATGCATCTGCCCGGTTCCTTCTTTCTAGTTCTCTGAACTCTTCCCTGAGGACGGGATCTCCGACAGCGCAGATTGGTTCGGGGCCTATAAAATGTTCCGATGCTGCTTTCCTAGGGAGAGAGTCAGACATTTCATTGCCTTCAATCAGGTATCCAACAGAGTATTCAGCAGAGTCTTACTCTGTTACTCCTAATCAGCTTCTTAAGCTTCTGTAGACATTTACATACGAGCCTGAATTTGATGATATAGGAGTCTAGTGCCAGAATAGCGGCACAGTGTCACAGCTGGTATAGTTCCTGTCAAGATTGATCTGAGCGCATCTGTCTATGGCAAAGACTTCTGCTAGAAAGATACGGGTGCATTTGCCCTAGGTTCGTAGTACTTTGTCCGGGGTCAAAATACTCCTGCCCCTGTTCCTTCATCAGTTTTTGATCCATCCGTATACCAGCAGCAATACGGTAATGCTGCTCAGTCTGTGCACTATGGATTCATTGCTCCAGTTTGTTTTTGTGCTGAGCTTAATGGTAAACTTTCTTTTGGAAATTGAATTTCCTAATCGAGTCATCCTTCGGAATGGCCAGATGTGGTAGTTTTTTGACTAGAGCATCGAATTGTCTCGATGTAATGCACCTGTCTTGCCTATCCCTTCTTTTGCCATTCTCATGATTGTTTTATTTGCACATTCTGCGACCACCAGATGCAATAGACTCAGTTCCAGTAGCACCTCCATGACGGCAGTTGGGCAAGTTCTCATGGCCCCTGCAATACAGAGGCATGCCAACCTTTGAACTTTGTTGTGTGTGTCTCTTGCACTGATCAGGTTGGTTCTTTTAGACCATGCTATTGCACTGTATGTGATAGTTGGTCTAACAATAGCTATGTACATCCATCTTAGGATACTTGGACTACGGCTTCTACAATTCTACAATGCTTCCACAAATCATTAAAGCACGCGTCGCCTCCTGCTGATCTCTTCTGTGTGTCTTTTCCAGATGAGTTTGCTGCCTAAGATGACTCCTAGATATTTTACCACATTTACTGGAGCCAGTATTGTGCCGGACAGACTAATTTGATTTAGTCGTTCTAGTTTGTGTTTCCTTGTGAAAGGTACTAAGGTACAGTTTAACAGATGGTCTAGGATTTGATTAAAATGCTGTTCATATGAGCACACTGCGAATTGCGAACTTCGCGCACTCTGACACTTCATTCAAAAGTAATTTTCTCATTTACAGACAGCTGCGGGAATTTGTGGATCGCGTCTGCCTTTTTATGTACTGCGTTCTCAGTTTGACAATCGCGGAGGACGCTAAGAACGCTAAGAACGCTAAGAACGCTAAGAACATCCGCCACAAATGATATTTAATCAGTAATGATTGTAAATGCCCCGCGAACACACATCAAAATCCAAAATTAAGAATTAACAAAAGTTACAACCGTTGCAACTCACCCTGTAGCGTTCGTCCAGCACAGTCAGTTTGAGCACCACAGAGAAAAAGGTTGCAATGTCAATCACAATCGCAGACACAAACCACATAGCTTCACCAACGCCATCATTCAGGCGAATTGTACATTCAACATAACTCTCCACTTTTTTTTGTATTCGTTCGTTTCGTTCGTTTGTTTTCTAAACAATTTGAGTGCGTTTTCCGCAAATTGACTCTCTCCTATGTGCGCTCTTTCTCTACACACGCTCTCGCAGTGCCCACTCGCACCCAGGACAAGCGAACAGCGAAACGGCAAAACCAAACATCGAAAATGGCGATAAATGTCAGACGACAGAAGTGAACAAGTGTTGTATGTTATCGGCTCTGTTCAACACAGTCGCGGGCATAACACTAATTTTATTTGTGATTCATTATTTTTATTACATAATTAATGCAATAGCCGGTGATAAAATGCAATCCGACGACGCTAAGTACATAAAAAAGTGAGTTTCGCCCCGCCAACCGTATCCGAAAATAACGAAAAAAAAAAGAACGAATCGAATTAATCGCGAGTGCAACGAGCATAAATTTCCTCCCGTCCTAGCTCCTCCATACGTGCATGTATACGCGAGTAGTTGTATCGATTTTTTCCTCTCGATTTTCATTTGTACTGTTTTTCTTTTTTTTTTATCTTGTTTGTTATCTTTTGGTTTATATTGTTTTCCGTTTTGTTTGCCTCAATTAGTTAGTTTTTCGGGTTTTTGTGGAAATTTGTGCTGATAATTTGTTTGCATATTGAATGAAAAGTGTTGTTTCTGCAGTGGCTTTCAAAAAAAAAGAGTTGTTAAAGTTAAAGTTTCGTTTTTGTTTTTCTCTTTCCTCTCGGAAGACGCTGGAAAGGTGGCACCATCGAACCACATCCAACGGATAAAGCGCTAATCGTGAACTATCAGCTGGAGGCGACGGTCTTTGGGGAGCCCAACAACCCCATGATCGAGGAGAAGAAGGTAGGATACAAACACATTTTTTTTGTTAGCCCCATTAACATGGTCGTTTTTTGCCATTTCCTTGTGTGACGTCTATTGATTTTCCCATGCGACGACGGCCCCCAAAATCACTATGTCTCATCGGGAAGAAGGGGGGTTCGGATTCGGTGTACAAGTTGATTTTGACGTAAGCACCGAGAACACTCTCAGATTGAATCCACCTCGAAACGCTTGTTGGGAAAATTGTGTTCGTTTCCATTTATTTTTGTTGCCATGACTCACAGGAGTTCGGCCAAGGGGGTGGTTGTAGCGAGAAGGCAGAGCGATTCGTGTTGATTTTTCCTCGCTCGGTTATTCGCCGAACGATGTCTGGGAATGGGAATGAGAACAAGAGTGCCCGGCCGTCCGGAGCCCGCTGACACTGTTGCAGACTCCATAATGTAGAAAAGCATGTACAATGCTGGCTGGAAGAGCATGCATTGAATTAGTAAATTGATGTCGGTGACGAGCAACGAGGAAGTGAGTGCACCGCGCACATAGCCGACTACTAGTTCACGGTGCGAGGAGACCCCACAACACTCATCCCAGTGACGGTGAAGGACTCATTTGCAAATTGGGTTGTCTGACCTAAGCGAATGACGAATTGGAAAAGAAATTGCTGGTCCTGGCTGGCATGAGTGAAGCGTGTATTTTTAGCCAGACCATACGACAATAGATAACCTATCTCAACGATGGGACCGATAACCGACACGATGTGGACAAATCTCCATCCGTGTAGTCTGCGGTCTGTAGTCCATGAATAATTCTTCGCGTCTATTTATATTGCCACCAAGGCGACAAGATGATTTATGCTTATTTCGGAAGTCCGCTCAACCTTGGCCTTCTTGGTGTGTGTACCTGCGACCTGCGGTGGATGACTTCTGTATTTGCCTTTTTTTTTTTCACAAAGAGACCTGCCTCTGATTTGGATCTCAAGGATGGGAGAACATATGCTTGAGGTCAAGGCAACACACCGAAAGAGGGAAACTGATGTGAATATCTCATGAGAATCGGGGCAGGGCCGATAGGAATCTCCTCCTGGCACGTGCTTCTTGTGTAAAGCCAAGCGGGCAGATGTGATCAACTCAATGGAAAGTGAAAGTAATTACTTTTGATTTGTTGGGCTGGAAGTTGTTCTTTGATCAATGGATTTTCTTATTGATGCTGCCTGCTTCTTCTTCCGCTCTGTTTGTGTGGCCTCCTTTGGGTTTCAAGTTCATAAGTACAAGGCATAGGCTTTAGAGATTACTTCATTTTTATGGGAGTTAGTGATTTAGATTGTCAATAAAGCTGAGACAAGCATCACGGCGTTGGCAAATGTAATTTGATTTTACCTTCAAGATTCGTGGACATATATGAGAAGTCTGCAAGTTTTCGTTTAAAGCCAACAAATGTGAACCTCTCCATATGTGCGGTGCACAGTCACATCTGCGAGTTTTACTTTCAATTGGATTTATGGTTTGATCGCGCTCGTAACTTTGGATCTAAACGCGTCAATTTGATCGCTCAGAAAAATGTGCAACCAAGGTGCTTGACTTCTCAGTTTTTTTTCACAATATCACAGCCATTCGAAATTGAAAGTGAAATTCGCGTGATTGCCGGTATTTCGTTTAAGTGAATTGAAGTTACCGACGTTAGTTGCGTTTCCTGGCGTTGAAATGGAAAGGCCTTAAATAGATCCAGTGGAGAATGAGGGCAAATTCATTAATACGCTGTAGGGTCAGTTATAAACCATACCTAATGAGATAGGTGTGGAACTTCAGGGCTTGGTAGTCCCCTAGTCCTCCGACGAATTTGATGTATTATCACAAGAGGCTACGGAAGTACCTAGAAGCTGAACAGCTCCATACAATTGATGTCAATATACGATAAACAATTCACAAATTTTAAAATTTGGGTGGTCATAGTCCCTCCCTTAGGTAGTCCATGCCTCAAATTACATTTCGAAGACCGCCAGTGCGAACTTCTCATCGGATACTCAGTCTCCGTCTCAATCAACGCTGGCCTCTGGTGCACAACAAGTTACTCACAGGAGTCCACTGGTTTTCGTTTTAGCCCTCAACAATGTTGTAATCAAATTCTTTGAAATTTCTTGGAGCTTAATGTTAACAAGTTCTAGGCTATGACCTTCGCTCGAAAACATTCTCCTCTACCAACCAGACCGTTTACTCGGATCTTGGGGGTGAATCAGTGCAAACCGAACTATATACTGTCTTGCAGAATGGACACATAACATCGACGTCTTGGACAGAGCGCCACAATGGGCAGACATAACCTTGAGGTAGTCTAGCACCTCGTCCATCTCGTCTATAGTCGATAATCGTGGTGAATAGTGAAAAAAGAGCAGAAAATGCGCAGAGTAACTCTTCCCATCTGCAGTTTCTCTGGGCTCTTTCTGATGGAGAATATTGTATACTGAACAACCTCAAGCTCAAGCCGGAGATCGTGCATCCGGGAGAGGTTTAAGACGAGAATTCAAGAATTGAAGGAAGAGCTCACCATTGCTTTAAATTCAGGTGACAACTGAGTAATTGATTAATGTGATCATCTGGCATAAGGCTTATGCTCACGAGTTCTTTTACTCCTAGGACCATTTAACGACTCTGGTCCAGACGCCTCCAGTAGGAATGCCAAGTTCCCTATTTAGAAATAAGCTTATGGACTTATATTCTCCATAAAACCTCTGCTACTCTTTGGGTCGTAGCACCCGGTTGTGTTTTGCAACTCCACACAGATTTGGATCGTATTTCTTTCACGTATCGGAGTTCCCTGCCTTCATCAGGTTAACTCAAAAAGACGTGGTCTGGTCAGCACCACACAATCTATGATTGAGATTGTCGCGTCCTTCTTTTCCATTAATTTCTTTGCTAGCTTGCAACCGTTATATTCAACGAGCACTGGAATAGGGACGTATCCTAAACCAGTTGCTCTCAGCTCATGGATTTAAGTCGCCTCTTACGACAGGCATGCCTTGCCTCGGGTAAATAGTGACCCCTGCCCGAAGGGGAAGAGCTTCAGGTGACAGTTGAATAGAAGAAAAGGAGAACAAAGATGATCTTGTAAAATACGCAAATAATCCCAGTCAATTGTAGGAGCTATTCCCTGGCCCTCTAGGTGCTGTAGCGCCAACCATATTGTTATGATTAATCCCAGTCAATGCTCGTTCGCATTGTCATTGAAAACATGGAAAGAAGATTAGAAAAGGTTCGATTGCTTGGCGAAGGATAAAGGGATCCAGTTGACCCAAGGGAAGTCTAGTCGACCTATGGTCCTGTTTGCGTTGATGGCATTTGAAGATGAAGGTTCAACTGCGAACTCTATGGGCTGTACGTATCGAACGCCTAAGATGGAACTTAGCTCCAAAAGAATCTTCGAGTCTGAGCCTGTAGAACAACGCAACAGAGGACGTCCACGCACAAGGTGGCGCTCAGAAGTCGACTTGATGTGCCGACTTGATTTGCGAAACTGGAGACAGCTGGCGAGAAATCGCTACCTTGGACTGTAGCGAACTAAGAATAAAAAGAAAAAGAGAAGTTACTTCCTTCTTAGGAAGACTTCCTCAGGTGCTCAATCTACCTTCCATCCTTGATCATCGTACTGCTCTCAGTTATCGTATCAAAGTTGGTTTACGCCCGCGATTGTTTGGTCTTTATGCCTGAATCCCAATGTCGCCTTGCTGCTATCGTCGAGCGATGTTTCCCATTCCACACAAGCAATATATAGTCACATCCGGAAATACAGCGTTGAGCGTTGCCGGACACATTCTGCTACGTTTTGTTGACACTTCCTTTGTAAATTGCAGCTGGAATTTAAGAAATGAAAGCAGGTATATCCGAGTTACTACAACGCGTTATTGTGTTTCACACATTATACCGGAGGTTCGCCTATGTTCCCTTTCCAGAGACCCTCTTAGCTAAGGGATGATGTGGATTTTTCCCTTCGAACGCGAAATGAATCAGCTCTATCGTTTGGGTTAATTTCCATTCCATCGAATGCTATTGTTTGCGACTTTCATTTGATAAGGAGACGGTGCGTATCGAATTGAAACCCTCTAGCGTTTTTACCAGGATCTATCAAAAGTATGAATTTTTAGACTATAGTCTTTTTGTCGACCTATTCCGTGCAAATTAATGCGGTCCTTTGCGCCGCATATTGCATGCAGATCTTGAATCGAATGCCGATGATGTTTCCCGACAACTGTGTGCTGAGCGACGGGTCGATTCTTGTCGGACAATGCGGCTCGTTTCCCATGCACTTCGATCGCCGTTGCATCTGTCACGTTACGTTGGGGCCGGGCGCCGATGCGGACTGACTTGTGGTACCAATGTAGCGTCATGTGGCAGAAAAACCGAAATATCACAGTCAAACTACTAAATTCTACTTAACTCTGTTGAATGTAAGTCTATTTAATCGCCTTTCATCTGCAAGTGCAACAACAACATCGCATTTATTTATAAAGTCCCGTGGAATGCTCTTTTCGGCACATAATCCGCTGCTATCAGGAGGCTCTTGAAATTCCTCCGGAAAAATGCAGCAAAATTGAAACAAAAAATGGCTTTTGTGGCAGAGAAACCGATCGCCAAAATAATGATCAATGTTTGTTTGTCTTAAAATGTGACTAATATCGAAATGGAACGGATGACTTATGAAACTCTCGACGTAGCACCCCGGTGATAACATAATCTCACGGTCAGTCGGCCACCCAGATAATTCCCACAAGTCATTTGTTCTTGGAATATGCTCGGAATATCACTGGTGCTTGAGATGACTGGCTCGAGTGTGTAGAATTGCATTTAATCAAAAACAAACTCCCCACAGCAAAACTGGGTGACACTTAAATGCCTCCTTGACGATAACAGTAAGAGCGCACTTATCTTTCACCATCCACTTGAAGATAAACCAAAGCACACATACGACCCCTTCCGCTACAGACGGTCGCATACGCATCTCAAAGCAAGCCAAGCCCCCCCATCATGCGGAAGATATTTGGCAAACAACTAAGTGCCGCCAATTTAGTCGCGGTTGAGTCGCAGAGATTCGCCGAATTGAATAACTGCGGTGCCTCCAAAGATCTGCCTCTTATCTCCGCCGATTCGGCGATTGCCACAGCACTCCATGACCTTCTTCGGAGGCGTAGAAATCGCCGATTTCAGATATCTCTAATTAAATTCACTTGATAGCGCTCAGTTCCCAAATGCAAAACGAACCAAAACAAACAATCTTAAAAAAAATCGCAGACAAAAAGTGGCGAAAAACGAACAAAAAAAAAAGAAGAAATACTCTTCTCGCTCGAACGCATCGAATGAAGGAAGTCGCTGGTAATGATGCGGGATCATCAGAGAACCGCAGTTTGTGGTGGATTCAGCTGCTTTCCAACTCAAAGCTGTTGGCTAATTTACCCGGGCAGCAACAAAACCCCACAAAACCATGTAAAGCTGGTATAAGTGTGTGGTTTGATCAATATTTACGCAACATCCAGTTCATTAGAGAGCGTCGCGCGCTTTGCGGTTCTCTCGCACGCTCGTTAAAGTTCAGCAAGCACCGTGAAGGTCTTGAGTGCGCTAGTGAGCAGACCTCTTGAGGCTGCTGCTTAAAGTTGGAACCAACAGTGTTGCTTCGTCACTGACTTCAAGTGGAACTGACATTTCCTAATATGGCAACACAAATGCCAATGTAACGTTGTTACGGCTCTCCGGCGTGCATTCCTGCAAAACGCCACCACTCGTATGAGCAACGAACGGGAAGATTCATGTGTGTTTCGAAACAGCCCAACCAAAAAAAAAAGACAGGCGCACAGAGGTATGTGTGCTGTGCGGCAGCTGGAGACTCGAGGAGGAAGCGATTGACTCCCCCCAGGTGACAGAATTCAGGGTAAACGGCCAGTTGGTTCGATTGTGTCAGACACTTCCTCACTCTCTGTAAAAGGAATTTTGTGCGTTTAATGGCAACGCTATAAACGTCCATGTATGGGAGGGTGACAGAGGGCACTCAGAATTAGACGAGGGGGCACATTTCGTCACACAATGGCATCGAGTCAGCATGACGTCGGGGTGTGAGCAAGAAGGCGATAAGCTTTGTACAAGATTCTGCCGAAATGCGTTACTCACTTCCTCCTCGTCGTCGCGAGGAGTCGAAAGTCTAGTTCAACCCAAAGGCCAGCCGCCATCGTTGTTTTCATTTAGTTTATTGTGCGTGGATTTAAGTCGACTGGGGCGGCAGTGGCACCGGCGTCATCGTTTGAATACAGTTCCAGTTGGAATAGCACACTCCAGGAGGATATCTCCGGCGCCAGTTCATATTCTGCAGACTTTTGCACACAGCCATAAAGCAGAGGGATTTTCTTTTCCACCAGTCACCGCAGCAAAACCGGATGACTCATCGCGTCGTGCGGGAGTTCCTAATCTTTACGAGAATCAGTTTGATGTCAAATAACAACCCTCCCTTTTGCGAGCGTCCTTAACACGGGCACCGACGATGGAATACCTTCAGTCTAGACAGTCTTCTCGCCCGGAATCAGTTTGTGCGTGCAGCGTTTGCTCTGTGTAAGGACATTCGGTTTCAATGCAAATGTTTTCAAGACCACGTCATATGCAATTCCTTAAGTTGCCGGGAAGTGATTTTTTTTTTGTTGCTTCAAATCTTTTCGTGAATATAGGCGCTGACTTTCTATGGCAGTCACGCTCTTTACTCTTTTTTGGATTGCTGAAGGACCTTGCCTGAGGTGCACAAGACAAACGACGGCTGAACACGAAAGAACTGACCAGTCTGGGGCATGATTTCTTATTCCCGATTCGCTGAAAGAGAAATGATGACGTTGGTGTGTGTATGAATAAAACAGAAAACATGCTCGTACGTCATTTAAAGGGAAGTGATAAAAGCTGAGACTTCGAATATGCTGGCGTGTGACACTCGACTCGGGACTTTGTTCACGAAAAATTGCCATTCATCCTCCCTCCAGCCATGGGGGTCTTTGCATGTTGATATCCAATTTATTGAAGTGTTTTCTTGGCGACGACACATCCTCGCAGAGGAGCGGGGAGTTCTACAAGCAAGTTTAGGAGAAGAACATAAAAGGTTGTCACTAAAGGGAAACATGCGCTGCTCTTACGTGAGTATGACGCACAAATCGTTTTAAGTCGAAATACTTGAAAGGAATCTCTCTGCAGGAATAGCTACATGTGTGAACTATGTTTGGCCGAAGATAAATATGTGGCGACTAATGAGAATAATTTGCATAATCAGAAATTCTGCGGGATGGATGAAGACAATGATCTGTCGATTTTAATCCTCCGACTGTATTGAGTGCATGAACACGAATGCGCAACTGTTTGTTTCATAAAAATCGGTTGCTGGTCAGACTGCTTTATATCATGGGCTTAAACGTCTTAAAGTCATGTCAAGTACATACTTTGAAACGACGTTAATGTAATGAAGCGATATTTTCCGGGTGAACTCAAAAGTAGAGGCTGCAACGAAGAAGAAACCACGATGTTTAGCGCCCTGTCTTCAATTTCACAGACCAAGCTGGTTGAGATACGTCTCCACTTGTATGTGGAGACGAAGGACGACGAAGTAAATTCATTTCAAACATTTTCCGCCGACATCCCCTGTTGTATTGTTCCACAGGATCGTTGTAAACAATTACTTTGTACGAATCTTAGTGCGTACCCAGCATGTGATTTCGTTAGAAAAGAAGATATTAGTGGATAATAGAACCTTATTATAAGTTTGACCCCTTCCCAGGATCGTCAGACATATCATCTGTCTGTTGAAATAAGACGAGAATCTGCGTCCGCTCTACGTTTGATTGTTGAGCGGATAGCTTTCACACGTGTTTCGACGTATGATCACATTATTTTATAGCATGGACATTTACAACTCTGTATTCCAAGCAGAGATATTCGCAATCGAACTCTGTTTCAATCACATCTAAATTTTCTCTGACAGCGAAGCTGCTCTTCTAGCCCTCAAAAGCTACGAAGTTACTTCAAAGCTAGTATGGGACTGCCTACAACTGTTACCCCAGCTGGTCAATACAAGCAGAGTCCACCTCATTTGGATACCAGGTCACAATGGTCACACAGGAAATGAAAGAGCAGACCAACTAGCCAGAAAATAATTTGCATTACCGTCATATACATCATGATGCCATGACCAATCTGCGACTCACTCATCATTGGCTCATGGTCAATTAATTCAATTATTAGTGGACGCCCTCGGAAGGTAACAGGCAGGCCAAAATGTTCCTATCAACTTACTTACTTACTTTACTTATCAGGCCGGCGACCCATGGAGGGTCCGAGCCTGAGCAATTGCTGCCTTCCACTGTTGACGGTCCTGGGCACGCTGCTTCATCAAGACATCAAGACCAAGCTGTCTTGCATCCGCGATTACTTGGTGTTTATACCAGAGATTCGGTCTTCCTCTCCTTTTCGAACCAGCAGGCTGGGATTCAAAGACCCTCTTTGCTGGAGCTTTGTTGTCCATGCGCTCGATGTGGCCGAGCCAGTGCAGTCGACGGACTTTTACCTTCCGGACTTCATACACATCCTGATACAGCTCGTAGAGTTCGCGGTTATGTCTTATCCTCCATTCGCCTTCCTCGCAGACGGGACCATATATCCGACGTAGAATTTTTCTTTCGAAGGTTTTGCTTAGCGTCCAGCTTTCGGCTCCATAGAGCAGGACTGGCAAAATAAGAGTTTTGTAGAGCATGATTTTGGTCCTTCGAGTCAGGAGTTTTCCTACCAACTATTTCTCTTAAAATAACGAAACAAGTCCTCGGACTCACCAGGAGTCAGATTCGTATAACAACACGCATTCTTACTGGACACTGCCCAGTAAACAATCACCTCAAAACCATGGGCTTAACACAAGATGACACCTGCAGAATGTGTAGCGAGGACGAAGAAACTGCCTAGTCAGGACATGCTATCGACACCTAGGCGGATACTGTCTTGAAGCGGACAAAATTGTCGCTAGTGCACTCAAAATGCGTGACCTCTAAATGGGGGAAATCACAATAAGGCCATCATCACAATATCTTCGATCACTGGACTAGATGGCGAGCTGATGCGCTCACCAAAAACGCGTTGCGTTCCTATTTAAGGCGTTCCGCATTAACACAGTTTAAGTGGTCATTGATCTATAGCGGTTTGGCCGGGCCAGCCTGTAAATGACACACAGCCGTGACTATTTTTGGGTGGAACCGTGTATCCATAAGCAATTTGGAATTTTCTTCACCCCAGATCTGGATATTTTGCTACTTGATGTGGTCATTCAACCAGAAGTTAGCCTCGATTTGAACAAATTTAACGCTTTGGTCAGGCGTGGGTCTATTCATTGTGGGTATACTGATACTCTCCTCACTCTTTGACCGCGAATATCATCAGAGACTGACTTGAGGGAGAGTTATGGCCGAACTATAAGGGAGTACGTTGACTTATGTGAACACACGGAAAATGATACATGGCGACTATAACGACCGCTTCGTGCACTTGCTTTAGGTTCGTTAGCAGGTTCGTACTCATTTAAGTGGGAGCTCTCAATGTACTTAACAACTGCCCAAGTCATAAAACATCGAAATCGTCCTTTTCACTAGAAAATATAAGATTCCCACTATCGATCCCCTTATTATAAGTGGCACCAGTATACCTATCTCGTATAAGGCGAAATACCTTGGCATTTTATTAGACATCAGACTAAACCAGAAGCTCAGTACTGAAGAAAGAGCAATGAAGGGGCCCTCGCGGCCTTTTTTATGAGCAAGAACGCTCCAACCTTACATGACACAGTGGCTTTTCACATCTGTCATAAGACCCATCCTCCTATACGCCGTGGTAGTGTGGTGGTCCATACCAAACGTCGGTAACCACCTCAACAGCAGCACAGAGCGCTTTCAACTTCTCCCACCGATGCATTGGAAACTCTCCTGAACCTGAAAGCAAACAACTGCGCAATTCGTCTAAAGGCATGTTCTCAACGGAAATCTTATGGATTCTTACTTCAATTCACTTAGATTACACCTTACCACGACACTTCCTAGAAAACAACTTCGAAATCCTGATTCCGGACAGAGACCTGTGGTATGGCGGCACCATTAACTTTGGTAAAGCCGTTCACATTTACATAGATGGTTCCAGGACGGATGACGGAGTAGGAAGCGGAGGGTGTACATCTGAACAAATCAGTTCGTTTGCCCAATCACTGCATCGTCTTCCAAGCGGAGGTAATGGCGATTAGCGAAGTCCTGTCCGGGCTAAGATGGACTGTGATATCTGCCCGCGATATCTGCATTTTTACTGATAGCCGAGCAGCAATTACATCTCTGCCGTCAGTCTCTATAAACTCTAAATTAGTAATCGACTGCCGATCTTCTCTTAACGAGATATCCGAACAGTTCAACATTCGCCCGTGCTGGGTGCCAGGCCATAGATAAAACGCCATAGGCCATAGGCAAAACGAGCCACTAGACTACCAGTCTAGTCTAACTACCTTCAAGTTACAGCTCAATAATGTCTACGCAAAGAAAGTCAACGTCAGATGGTCGACAGGTATTACTTGTTCAATCTCAAAACAAATCTGGCCTAATCTTGATCCTAAAAGATCAAGCGATCGTATCACCTTAAAGAGATCAAAAATGAGCACTGCAGTAGGAAAAAGGGTATATTTTCCAACGACTTCTGTAGAAGCTGCCAAGGCGAAGAAGAGGAGGAAAACACTCAACAGCTCCTTTGCAATTGTCCTTCTCTTGCTTCAATCAGGAAAGACACCATAGGCTCCTGCTTCTTCGACAGTCTAAACGACCTCAGCAAAATACCAGTCAAAGCGCCGAGAATTTCCCAAATTTGCTGAGAAAACCGGCTGACTGTCATAAACCACGGCAAACCTACTTAATTTTGGAACACCCACGTGGCGGTACAACGGGCCGACTTTGGCCTAAGTGCATTAATACCATTACCTACATAACTGAGTGGGAGCGAAATGAATTCTTGGCCCATTGACATTTGACGATGCTTCTGGCTAGTTGTGTCGATTTTTTAAATGAGCCTAAGTCTACGTACGCTTGGCCATCAACAGACGAGTAATACGATTCGCTTGAAAACCCTCACGCTTGCTGCCACATTTGCTACAGAACTAAATTCATACAAATCCCCAACTTCCGTCATTTGCACACATCAATTTGACACGTTCCTCTCCTCGCATGGAGCAAGTTATAATTCCCACAACGAGCGATCGTGCTGCCGCATGGAAAACGTGCCTCCGCACGGGCCACGCCCTATTAATTCACTGAAATGCTACAAATTCGACAGGACACATATCAGCCATAACCCATTTACATGCGGGCACCCTCCCGCAACCACCGTGTGTCGGTTGCCGTTGGAAGCATGTCAACATTCCTTACGTGTGCCAACTTCTTCGAGACTGAAGACCGACCCACTCTCGCCCCCTTGAGCGAGTTGACTGAATTAAGTCAGAGAATCGAGAGTAATAGCTTTTCCATTGTCACACACAGTTTCTAGGACTATGACCCACATAATCGGAGCACCTATCGATTGGTGCAACAGAAACGAGCTCGCATACGAGAGATGCCGAAGCTATAGCCTGGCCGAGCGAAAATAAAAACAAAGCACAAAAAACGATTAGATATCTTTCCTCGAATCGATGCAGGCCCGCTGGCTGGGTTGCTGGTGTGTTGCTTCCCCCTCTCGGCCGTCGGCGGTGTTCGTATGAACTGCGATAAGCTAATCCGGTAAAGTCGCGGGATGACGCAGTCGGGAGCGTTATGCTATCGGCCGTCGGTATCGATTTCGCTTTCGATAATTGGCCTTAATTAAAACTACGCAATTGGTGCTTAACACGCACGTCAACTGGCCTGGCCACACACACTGGGAGAGGAGGTGGTCAAGCGTGTGCTTGGCTGCAGCCTTTCAAGGTCGTCCAAGAAATGCTGACTTGCCATGCAGAGAAATTCTGTGCTGTACTGGGAATTTGTGGCCCACTTAAGAGGACTGTGTGTAATTGCCTTGTGTGTGGGGGTGGAATGTTTCTTTTTTCGTGTAATGAATATCTGCAATTAGAAGCATGCGGGGGTTAGAAATTTAATCGTTTCCAGCTTAAAATTGAACGTGTGCCCGCGGCGGGATGGTTTGCGTGACACCTTGTAACTTGTATGCATCGACTGATGGAGGCTCTATGCAAATCTGATGTTTGACATCATCAGGAAAAGCGAATGGGATTTGAATATCGACATTCGGAGTGACCACACAGTGTTCGTTTCAAAAGATTGGAGTGTGGTCGTTTGTGGGGACGTCATTGCCGTCCGGTTGTGTGGAATGTGTGGAAGGTTCTCGTTTCGCGTTTGAATTTTAGTTTGGTTTTCGAGTTGTCTTGGTTACCCAGTTAGTTAAGAGTAAAAAACAGAAGAAAAGGAGGTGGCCTGGTTTAAGGATCCACAGCGATACTCTATGTTTGGCGTTCTTCGAGCCATTTTGACCGAGATTGAGCCTTGTTCTGATTCTGATTGTGATTATGCGGAATATTTAGAATCCTTGAAAGACGGATAGGACGGGCAGAAGTAAATTACCTAACAGCCGTAACGGCGAAGGACAGTTGTAGAGACGGTCTTGGTGTTGTTAAGTGGGCCTGCGGTATGCTCGTGGGTCCGCAACGCTACGAGTGGTTCTGCAGACCGATTCCGAGCCAAAGCCTAATGCGATCTTGTTATCAGGGGGTTTGGCGAGTGCATTAAGGATCGACACACATTTTCTTCCTCGGGTGGGGCTATACAGTCCGGCAGGCACTTGGTAATGGCTTCAGTCGTGTTCTGATTTTGTCAGCAATTCGGGGCGGCAATCACTTTGTGAACTTATGCTTCGACCAAGTGTGTGATGAACGTTCGAACGGCGAATTGACTCCAACCTTGGCAGGTCTTAAGTCTGAAAGCTTGAGTCGTGAATATGAAAGCTGTTGTGCCCGAAATCGAACCTAGACCTGCAGCGTGGGAGTCTATGCACTTACCCACAACGACTCGGCGATTACGCCTACATTTTAAAGTCTCATTAATCAATCCATACATTTTGGAAACGAACACGTTTTTATGTATACCACTTCAATCTTATGTAGACTCATCCAATTTGTGTATCCGGATTTGACTTCCATCAATTTCAGTCACATACGTTAAAGCGGACGGTCATCCAAGACTGTACACGTTTAGTTAAAGCTCTGTCATTTTACAATATCGACTGTTAAAATTTAAAAATCTGCAGAAGGTATGTAGGTAATTAGATGCCCTGTCGGTGGCTCGCTTGGACCAACGTGTTGCGTCCATTGTACCCTTGTTTGGGATCTTTAACCACCGTGAGACGTAATTTAGTCATAAAACTACCCAGATCCACATATGATTTTTCAGTTCGCCACCTCTTAAGTCATCCAGCTCCACGAAGAAGTGCTTTCCTAATAGCTGCCCCCTTTTCCTTGCTAGGACTGGGCAGTCACAGAGTAGATATTGGGTAGACTCCGTTTTTCCTAATCTCTGCAGGAAAGGCGTTATGCGCTACGGTCAGACACAGGTGACTAGCCTGCTTACATCCTTGCGACTAAACTCGATCAATGATGTTTAATCTTTTTACTTAGCCTCGGCGATAGGACCCTCGTCGTTGCTCCAATACTCAGACCAAGCCATCGTTCTCTGGTTCTGTCGATGGTTTCGTTGTCTAGTTTTTTCCTTTACAGAGCTGAGCGGCATAAGGGCATACGCGATGGCTTGAGATTCTGTCCGCCTTTTCGTCCACTTGGATACCACTATGCCCCTGCAACCAACAGGGATCACAGCGTTCATCAAGGATAACTCTCTGATGCTCACTGATGTCTGATGCGATTAGTGATCGATTTGCCGGTTACATTCTTATCTTTCAATGCCAGTACAGCCTCTGAAAAGAGCTTTTAGTGGGATTTCTAATAGGTCCTGGGTGTCTTGGAAGTCTCTCAGTACTCTAAGTTTCAACTGGCAGAGACTGGGGCAATGGCAGCGGTAGTGAGGAGTATTCTTGTTCCTCCTCGTCGCCGCAGCCTCCTGCATATAAAGTCGTTGGCTAGTCCCATCTCCATTTCGTGGTACTTCAGATGATTATGGCCAGTTAGTGCTCCAACTATCGTCACTAGCTACTTTTTGTGGAACTGAAGGTTGTCGATTTTTTTCACTTTTCAACTTGGGCCTAAGCATCCGAGTGGTCTCGCGTTTGATTAGAGGGCACAACCTTGTGTTTGCCATCTCTATGATTGTCACATCCACTTTATTCTTGACATCCTGGGATGCGTCGATTTCGGGCCCTTTCATTGCAAGTTCATCCGGTTATGTCAGCATGGCTTGGAACCCATTATAGAGTAATAGAGTGCTGCGGTGCTGATAACCTTGAGCTCTTCGCTTGGACTTCATTTATATTGCTGAAAGTTGTTTGATGGTCGCTGACTGTGAATTATAATGGTTATATCGGTCGGTGGTTTTTCCAGCATTGATATCATTCTGACCGCTTCCTTGACTGTCAGGATATTCGCTTAAAAAACACTGCCGATGGAGCAGTGCGTGGTTAACAATTCGGAGAAATGTCCCTGCTTGTGCACTTTAGCGTCTTCGATCCATCTGTGTATACGTCGATAATAGAACTGCTGATGGGTGCATTTGTAGCCCATTGCTCCCTTGTTGGGAAATAACACTGAACGCGTATTCACGCGAAGTCAATGAACAGAGGAGTGTAGTCACTTTCGACTTGTTCAATTTGCAGAGCTTGGGAGCCCGCCATTGTATTGGCTGATCCTAATGGCGCTCTTTGCAGCAATCGTCTGCATTTGGTCTAATCTCTAACCCCACTGTTGGAGTAGTGTTAATTGCTCCTATGATGCCCAGGCATGCGAGTCTCTGAAATCTTGTTAATGCCTTTAGATTGGTGGGTTTCAGGGAAGCCTGCCAGGACATCAAGATGGGCCTGACAAACGCTGTGTACATCAACAGGCTTTTTTTGAGATTGGTCCCCATTTGTTTACCGAATATCCTGGTGCTCAGGTACAGGGCACAGGGCGATGTTTTTACTCTTTCATTGACATTGCGTTTCAAGTTATTTTTTTGTCTAGGATTATTCCAAGGCATTTCACTCAATTCACTGATTCAGGTGTGATGGATGTACCCTCAATTACTGGCAATCTGAATTGCAGAATGACTCTTTTGCAGGAGAATAGGATCAGCTTTGTTTTTTCCGGGTTTATCCCTATCAAATAATGATTGGTTCATTAAGACCTGGTGAATGGTTATTGTTTGAAAGAACAGTGTCTGGCATTTGCGTTTTGTAAATGTTGCCCTCGAATACGCTTTGTGTCCGAAACCAGCGTAAGATGTTAATACGGGCGTATTCAGCCGCACTCGCTTTTATAGTCGCAATATTCTCCTAACTTCGGGCTGGATGTGACGACTATTCGGTGGCGTATCGTCAAATAACGCACACTGAAACTCTAATGTGAGGATAGTAAAGACAACAACTGACTCGGAAGATTAATGATGCACACCCAATGTGACTCGAAGCGTACAAATAACTTTTTTCATAGATCATCTAATAATTTGGAGACGTTGTTGAGGTGTGAATCTTTCCATGATGATTTGTCAAACATTACTGAATAGACTAGGTTGGAGTGACTGACTGCAGAGGGCAGTAACACTTAGGTCAAAGCAGGACCGCGGCCTCCTAACGTGACTTCTCCTAACATTGGAATCAATTGGTGCTGACGTCGAAGCGGCTTAGCTGCTGGCTATTCAGTTCCCTAACAATGTTGAAATAGTCCGTCGCTAGATGTGAGTACTTACGACTTGCCCCAGCACTACATGAGCAGAGGAGGTAATTTGTGGTTTATATTCCTCTTCATTCATGCAGCTTCTGGAAAAATCATTGTCATCACCATTATGGGTGTCCCATATACGGCTGGCGCAGTGTCTGGTTCTGACCCCGATGAGTGTCCTGAGTGAGGGTCTGCTTAGTCTGAGCAGAGACAGAGTGATCCTTTAAGACTTAGTACTGGCCATATTTCCTTTATTTTAAGACAGGTGGTACCTTCTAGCCATTTGTGATTGGTTATTTCAATTGTGTGAATCCTAAGAAGATGTTAGGATACCGTGGTCAGGGAGCTTCAAGAAGACAGCAATATTGAAGTCTTTGGGGAGACAAAGACTTCGTCCATCTACGATCCGTCTTACGCGGAGGATCCAGCGTCTGGTTGTCAGGTATCCAATCCGATCTGGATGGAATACTGGCAGAAAATTCCTTCTCAAAGATTGCTTGGACTAGAAGGCGGACGGTGGCCTTGGGAAGGAATACTGAATAAGAACAACATGACACCATGAGGTCAGTTGCGCGGGATTTATCAGAAAGAACTATTGAAAAAAAAAACTAAAAAGTAAAAAAATAACGCGTCACTAGACATGCCGCCGATTAGATGTTTCATCGATAACATCTCGATTCAAAAGTATTAAGCCATCCCCCGATCAATGACATAGACTTCGAACTTGAAAAAAACGACTCATTCTTGTTCCACACTTCTAGACCTTCTTTGTGTGTCATTCCCTCAATCCCTTAAATGTTTGTTGCCAATCACTTCCATGGCGACCCCCCCCCCATCAATTATCCCTTTATTTCTCCGAATATTTGAAGCCGATTATCTCGTGGGTACACTGACTGCTGGTTCCATCTGCTTGGCCACCGTTAATTCTCGACTTGTCATCACCTGATCTTGAGATAATGCCAGACCACCGTTTGATGGTAAATCTGATGGCAATTAAGAAACCCACACAATGCCGCATCGCATCTGGTGAACATTTAACATTTCCCGTCAAAATGACATCACGGCACAACTGTGAAATCCTCCACTTCTCTGCAAGAGTGAACTTCGAGAGCGCAAGCCGACAGAAACCGCAAACCACTCATCATTACCGCCGCCGCATGAAATCTGGAAGGTCAATGGGTTTTTAAGGCACCCAAACCAACAGAGAGCCCACCACTATTGTCAGCATCATCATCATCATCATCAGACATCTACGATCTACGCAATGCTGCTGCTGTTCGTGTGTGTAAAGCCATATTCGACGCGACACCGCTACGAAGACCCCCAGACACAGCGAGAAGCGCTCTTAATGCCACTTGCAGCTCGTAGACATAACAAAACGCTTACCAGCCTGCCTCTCATACACTTGCTGTGCTCTTGCTCTCCTCTCTCATCGGGGAGCTGGTACTGGGCGCGTGTGTGTAGCTCTTCTTCGGCCCGGAATCTCTTTGTTTAAAAAAAAAAAATTGTATCTACTGATGCTTGATGGGTTTGTTTGTTTTTCTTCCGCCGGGGGGGAGGGAAGGAGTCGGGCGCGTCGAGTATCATCTTTCCCACACACGCCGCACTCCAAGTCGAACCCGACTCGACATCGAACTCAAGCTACAGAACACATAGTCGTCTGTCAGCCCGTCCGATCTGCCTTCGCAATTAAACACGAAAAAATTAATATGAGAGATATCTGCCATGCAAATGATGTCATTTGACTTGAAGTGGCTGAAGTCGTCGCAACGTCGTACCGCAGCACAGCACAGCACAGCACATTCATTCCTGAACCGAACTTGAATGGGCGGAGGAGGTGAACAGTTCGAGAGATATTTTCATTGCAATCCTCAGTTGCAGTCACAATCGCAATCGTTGCTGCTTGTTGGACAGTGCGCGCGCGTCTTGTCATATGTGTGTGTGTGTGTGGTGCGTGTAATTAGTGGCAGCGTACATTCAATCAACTCTCAAGAAGGCAATCTATCATCGGTGCATCTGTCATGGGAACTCTTGTGGTGAGCTTGCACAGATACATTTAACTCCCATCGACCCCCATCCACTCGCATCCATTCCCCACCCATCTTTTTTTTTTTGCTTGTAAACAAAATCAAATCAATCGAGGAGATAAGCTCGGTTATCGATTCGGCGCAGCCAGATATCCAGATATTCGTGTACAAGGTTCACTGTAATTGCGGAGCGTAATTCGTGAATTATTGCCGAGAATTATGAATCATTTTGAAGAGGCAGTCCGTCGTACACACTCGACCCGTGTGTGCGTTTTATGTTGAAACTCAGCTGCTGGTGCTGCTGCTGCTGCTGCCGCCGTTGTTGTTGTTCGACGGTGGAAGTGCCATTTGTCATGTGTCAAATGTGCGCTACTCCGAAGTGGAAGGAGATGCTCTTTGAAGGGTTCACGGTCGGCTGGAGCTAGCAATTTGGATCACTAGCTACTTGTGAGAGATGAAATTTTATTTTGAAATCATTTTACATACGCGAGTGCGCGCATATGCCCTTGAGAGGGGGGCGGCGGCATGCAATCTGAATAATCGCGAGGGGATATCTCCTCTGAGACGCGCTCTGCCTTTGTTTGCTGAAGTCTTTAGGGCTGCTAGAAGGTTGTTTTGAAATGCTGTCGTCTTCCACGTCCTCACTTATCATTCGTCAAACTTGTCAACCGGAAAGTTTTTGACGAATCTTAAATACCAACCCCCCCCCCCCCCCCCCCTCCGCTGATAAATAAATTCCATTTTGATAAACAAAACGGGGAAGTGGGCGTTATGTTATCAGAGAGAATTCAATTAAATCCAACCAACTTGTCGGTTAGTCATCGAAAGTCTCAGTGAACATTCGTTTTTTTTTTTTTTTCCAATGAATGCTGAAAGAGTCAATCTCATCGCACACAAGCGCAGACACTCACTTCAATTTTATGAATTTTTACAATTTAAGGCGTTTTTTTTTTTGTATTCTTTCTTTCAAACAATGAACGACTTAATTACACTTACCTACGAATGGTGGTGTTCTGTCATCGTGTCTCTGTGTGAGACTGCGATGCGATGAAGACGATCATGTGTGGCTTGAATTTGCGGCAAGTTTTCTTCTCGACGAAGGTCGTTCAAGGAAAACAATAAGAACTAATTTGTTTTTAGCACTTTTTCATGGCCATTGTCTAGATTTTAATATAAGCATGCGGCACGTGGAGATTATGGACATTAAACTGTCGCTAGTGAATGAGGGCGACAACGGGCAACTGGGCGTTCAATTGGAAATGTTGACAATTCCTCTTTGTTTTTCTACCAAACATGGAGTGTTGTTTCGTATCGTTGACTATCTTGAGAAGAGGGATCCTTGACTTGGCTGACGACATACAATGCTGACTCCTCCGATTCAGAGTTGTTCGGACTCACTCCTGATTCATTTTCAATCCAGCGGATGAGTACCGGTCCTCTATTTTTTTGACCGCCCTGGCATAGCTCAACCCGAGTTGCTGCTGGTGAAGCTGGGACAAGATTCACCTCGGAACCATATTATATACTGAAATAACTAATGTACTGAACTCGAGCATCGTTCTCTGAACACTTCTATAAGTGCTGCTGGCACAAGGGGTGCCGATTGTCTATATGACGCGAGCAAACTACGACTTCCCCAAGATCTCTCATGCTTCAGTGCCTTCATCAGCGAGTGACACACTGTGCCACAGAAAACTTGTAAAATGTAACGATTGGTGCGCAACTTGTATTAAGTCTTTATGCATGACTTCTATGAGTTTACGATGCATTGCTGCAGTAGATTGCTGATTGTCGTCGAACTTGCAACAAACATATCGTTTCACGCGTGCTCGCTTTAAGTGCTACCGCGCAAACATCTTCCGAATCCGGAAACCTCTGTGAATACATCAACGTCTACGCTGAAGACCCGCGTTGTGATCCTGAACACAGCTCCTATAATTTCTATAGCATTCTCGAATTACTGAAAATATTTGGGGAGCATATTACACCTTAAACTTGGCCTTTCGTAGTTGGCAACCATCTCTGGCACTCTGGGGAGAACAAGTACGCGCAGTGTAACACAAGTGGTTGCTGTAGTTACCAGACCCAAGTCCACCAAGATTTGTGCTGTCAACCGAAGAGGAAGAAACACATCAAACCGTTGTGATCGACAGTGATTTACAGAAATGGACAAATCATGTTTGGTGTAGTGCGTCACTTGTATGAAACTGCACGTATTCAATTTAGCAATCATTCCGTCAGCGTGCTTGGTATATTGGTTGATGGTATTGCATTTGCTTGGGGATTCATTGCATTTTTGTTTTAATTGATTTATTCTTCTTTTTGTATAAAGGAACTGGAGCGCAAATAGCTTTTTCAGCTATTTCTGACCTCTAGTTGCGTACAAGTTTGTTCCGCTTCCGTGCGCCGCCTTAAATGCTGGCGTTCCCTGTTACGCTTATGCCACAGGCTCGGAGTCAAAGACTAGACTGGCCAGATTTCTCGTGCGTTCCAGTTGGTGTGGCTGCGTAAGTCGTTGCAGATGGTGGAACTTGGCTGCAGTTCGTGTGGAATCTTTTCTTCCAGATGTCATCAACGCAACCAGGACCAAATGTTTCGAGGAGACAAAAATGGCGTTCATCCGCTTTTGAAAATGTCCGTACCTCTGCGACTTAGAGCATGAATGGGAAGAAGGATGGATGAAGAGATTAACTCTTGATTCTTCGAGTGAGACAGTGATTTTCTGATTTGATCAATTTTATGACGCTGTCCAGAATTTAAGTTTTTACTCTATACTTACTTATCAGACCTGTGAACCATGGAAAGTCTGAGAGTCTGATCAATAGTTGTCTTCTATCGCTCACATCGTTCTCGGCAAGCGGCTCCCAGTCGTAAATATCAATCGGTTGTGCTAAGTCAGGGCGGTCAAAAGAAGCATATAGAGGACCGGTACCCATCCGCTTGATTGAAAATGAATCAGGAGTGAGTCTGAAACAACTCTGAATCGGAGGAGTTATCATTGTATGTCGTCAGTCAAGTCAGGGATTCCTCTTCTCAAGATAGTCAACGATACAAAACAAGACTTCATGGTTCCTGACTTCGAATTTCAGTCTTCCTCTAGCACAAACTACTGTTTGCATTATTAGAAGTAGGCTTGGCGTTCCAGGAGCAATCCATGAGTATCTACAGCGAGTACGATATTTCACGAGTAATTTCCAGTTCCACATTAATCGTGGCTGCCTTCTCTTGCATATTCTACATGCCAATTATTCAATTCATGGCTTAGTTGCCTACAGTCTTGCTTTCATATTCCCCTTGTTCTCGCCTTGTGGTTGATATTTATAGGAATTTCGATGGACAGTGCCTTGGGTCGCTATTTCTTCGTGTTGGTGAATCAAAGACAAAGTCACCAGGTCATCAGATGTCATCATTCATTCCATCATTTGCTTTAAAAGTAAACCATTGTCTTCCAAAAACCATCCAACAGTTACCCTTTTTGTAGAAAGTTTGATTCAAATACAATCTACCTTATCGACCAAGTAAAAATACACTGCCAATTGCCATGGACTTTGATTTTTAAGATTAACGATTTCCGAAGAATGTTCTTTACCCAAACACAACAAATTCTGATACTTGCTCTCGTCAATCAGAGTACCTTCGCAGAAAATCTCTGCAATGTGAGTCGGCAAAGCAGTCTTTAATTTAGCAGAATAGACCCTTCATTAAATCCGTTGCCATTGAAGTTCACTCGAAACCCAAACACAACCCGTAACCAGATCTGCCGTCTTCATTCAACCTGCCCTCAACTTGCGGCGTCACATTCTCCCAACTCCCACTGACCTCAAGACTCGTAAGAATCGCCAATCCAGTGCGATAATCGTGCCTTCTCCGATTTCAACCAGAGCCCCAGCTCAGTGCACTGCTCACGTCTCTTTGCAGTTCATGTGGGTGTTCGTCTGTACCCACATAATTGACAACTAAGCAAACAGGTCGTTTCCCTCTCTGACGTGACATCCAAAAGTCACCCCCTCACCGTGCGAAATTAACAAGCGCCACCCTTAATGCCTTGCCCCAAATTTAGGCGCACAACATGCTCGCTCTCCTTTCCGGTGCTCTGGAAAACAGAAATAAAACCAAAAACTGACATGAATTCGCCATCAAAACGGCCCTCCTTCCTTGCATAACCTCTGTCACGCGCCAAACCCCCGCTTGTGTTGTTTCGCGATTCGCGCTTACATGCGAAAACCTCCATCCCACAGCGAAGGCAATTATGCTCGTATCTCGCCCCATGATAATTAACTTACACGGAAAAGCCCCCAGTCCACCGTCCGTCACTATCTAGCACATACACGCCAATAGAATTATCATCTAATAACAGAATTCAATGAAATGAAAAAGCAAAAAAAAGCAACAACAAATGATTCGATAATCGACGGTGGTATCGGGCGGAAAAGCCACCCCCCCCCCCCCCCCCCGCGCCATAAAGCGGCATTAAAATCGATGACAGATTGAGACTTTTGAGTCAACAAAGAGACCTATCGAGCGAACTGCTATCTGGGCGCGTTGTTGTGTATTTCGATGTTTTCGACTTCCTTGTGCTGTGCTATCAACGGTAACCGGCCGTTGTTCTGCCGAACAGAGTCAATGGCATTCTAATTTGCATGGAAGTGAAAGAACACCGCACACACACACATAGTCTGTGTGTTTGATGGAGAACGAGTTCCGCCATACTCTGGGCTTTTGGCTCTGACTTCCGGGGCAAATCTTCGTGCTGCACCCGAGCTAAAAGGTGGCCGACGTCGTCGCTGGCAGTGGCAGTGTGCACAGGTGATAGGGACAGGGCAGGGAATGTGCCACTACTGTGTGTTGTCTATGAATCGGTAAGTGGAAGACGAAGTTGGTTGCACGAATAATTGCCACTTGGGTCGATACGAGGAAGACTCCCACTTGGGTGTTTATTGAATTTATGGCGAACAACAATAAATACGGGTAAAGTTTTATCGCTTGAGAGTGAACTTCAGTCGAAGTAAAGCGAAACAATATGGAGGGGATCGATGGGAGGACCGAAAACGTGGCTCTTTTGTTCGAGAAGTTTCTTTGTAGTTCTTTGGCGAAGAGTTGAGAGGGGATTGTTGGGGAAGTACGGGCGAAGTTCAAAGAAACATTTCAAATGCCAAAAAATTAGGTCATTCAGCTTAAAGGGGGTTGTCTGTCTGACATCATGAACATGGTCTGAATCTGTTGCTGATCTGTTATAGCAGAGATTGCAGATGGTTCATGGGGTGAATAACCCATCGTCCAATGCATTTAATGGCATTTGTTGGTCACATTGACATTCCGGAACACTTCTCGTCAATCGAAAATACCCAAGTGGTCTCTTCAGGGATTGTCCACTTCATTACTGGGTTATAGCCAGTTTGAATTCAGCTGTGTTCTGAGTTTTTATATTTGACATTTCTTCTAGGCTGCCTACCGTTTTTTCCTTGTTCTTGCAAGAGCTGGACAGGTGCCGAGGTAGTGTAGCGTGGTTTCTACTTCATCCTCATCTCTGCGGTTCCTGCAGAAATCGTTGTAAGGGACACTTCTTGGCTGTGAGCCCGGGATACCGGGGCCTGTGATGATGCCTACCACCTTAATGATTATATTTCTATGGAGGCTTAGGAGTGTACTTGTCCTTTTCGCATTAATTAAATGCCATATTTGCCTCGAAGTCCTGCAAGTGTCCAGTTTCATCCATCTCCGGTTAGTGATATTGATGGCATCTGTATGTAGCATTTCTTACTTGAATTGAGCGGTAGGAGGTCTCCTGATTAATTGCCAGTGGCAGGCACACCTTTGTTCTTGCTAGCTCGTCGGATCTTTCAGAGGGACCGAGCATAAGGTAAGGTTACATCTAACCGGTATCTCCATGAGAGAGAGGCCGCAACGTTTTACCATCATTGATTTAGTCGATGGTGTGTCCAGAGCCTTGGTGGCTGCCTGACTGTCGATGTATGTAACGATATATAACTTGTCTATCGGATTCATTGACAGTAAGCGGGCAGCCTCCTGGATAGCCTTAACTTCTGCCTGGAATACACTGCTGTGGTTCAGAGATCTCCGACGACGTTGCGTGTACTCCGAGTCCGGTGCCTTCGTCCGTCTTGGAACCGTCTCGGTTCCACTTCCAGATTGACAGGCTTTCTGACTATATATCTTTTGCCCAGTCCTCCCTTTCTAGGATTAGTATTTTGTACGCAGATTCGAAGTCTAAAAAGGGTCGAATTCTTGCTTATTTCCATGTGACCTGGACTATGTGTTCCGTTCCAGCGGTTACACTCTCTCAACCTAATCGCTGCCTTGGTAGCTGTCAGCTTCCCGTATGTCCATGGGAAGCAGCTGTAGCATTGTGCCCATGGCGGCAGAAGGTGTGGAACGAAGTGCTTCCGTGATGCAGATACACGCAGATCTTTGGATTCAGATTATCTTTTTCAAATTTTCTTTGATTCTCAGTGCTGTCTACCATACGAGGATTTGTTTTTTTTTTTTTTGTTGTCGGTGGTTTTTGAACTCTACACTGGAGCACTCAGACTCAAAAAACTGGTCCATTGTACTACCAGGCAGCAACCCACATTTAATGAAATGTCATGGTATTCCGGAGGAAAGCAGGCGCTTCTGTGATGAGATGCCTACATCATTAGCTCTCACCTCATAAGCACCAAATAACTGCCACCTGATCCGATCAAGGGCGGGACAGTGGCAGTGGAAGTACTCTGCAGTGTCTTTAGGCCGCGCACATTTAGGTGTTTGGCGAAGGTGTACGAAGGCTCGTTAATAGGCCGGTAAGTCGTCTGCAGTCTTTTATGTTAAGAGATAACAAGAATGCCGCGGATTTCTTACAGACATTAGGGAAGCATGCACTTCGTTTGTCTACATCATGGTGAGTCATGGCACCTCCGGTTGTGCTCTCGAGAAGCCCAGCCATCGATGAAAGCCCTAACCGAGGACGAGGGTAGTCCCAACGCAGGTTCGGGTCCTAAGAGTATCTTCTCTGATCCTTGTCTATCAAGTTCATCGGCGATCTCATTCTCCGTGAACCCGTAATGGCCCGGGACCCAGAGAAGTCATAGTGTATTGAACCTGCCGATCCAATTTAGAGAAGACTTGGACTATCTTGGAAGGGGTTAAAGGGTTGTGTAGGACCTTAAGCACAGTTTGACTGTAGTTACAGACACAAATACTTCGCCCCTTCCACCAGTTCTTCACAATATAGTTCGTGGCCATTAGGATCGCATAGGTTTCCGCTTGGAAGACCGACGCAAATTTACCTAATGCGGTGTGGAGTCTAATGTTGTCGCCCTCTACGAAAGCGCCAACGCCAGATCCTTCATTGCTCTTAGAGCCATCAGGGAAGATTAGACTACATTCTTTTCCTGGCTCATATTCTGGCCAGAGCCAGTCCCCCGAGTGCAGGGAAAGTCGACTTTGTATGTGCGTCGCAGCTGGATTGATGGTGTCCTTGCGTCAGAAGGCATATCCATGAGTCTGTGGTCACCACCATACGACGATGCCGTATGTAAAGAAAAGCCAGACCGGCAACTGCTTTGAACATACCAGTGTGCCTCATCTCAATCTCAGGACCCTCTCGCATGTATACATAGCTACCGCCGTCTTCTTAATATGGTCTTGGTTGTTTGGTTTCCAGCTTCGTTTGTTGTCTATTATTACGCCTATTTAGCTTAACTAGTGAAACTTAGTGAAACTTAGCTTTGATGGACTTATTTGAGGTATTTTGTATCTTCTTGGGAACAGTACGAGATCGGTTTTGGTCGGGTTAACATCTAGACCTGCTCTTTCTGTCCACTTTGCTAACTTATTGACGACTAGGGCTATGTCGTCTGTGTAAGCTATTGGCTGGCAGCCACTTCCAGTGTCCAGAGGCGTGGATGAGTACACCTACTTGCAAGGTTTCTCTGAATACTCTCCTGATAATACTCTGGTGTCCTAGCCACCATACAACAACGTCTTTGCATTATTGAGCAATATCACAAAATCTGGTCGGAATAGTGTTTTAACTTCGTCAACTGTGAGGAGATTAATTGAACTATTCGGGAAGACACTGGATCAGTTGGAGACGCTAAACACACTGGTGAACGCAAAACAAAAGCATCCACAACATGACACTGTTTGGTGCAGATTTTAGGTTGGACGCATCATTGGACCATCGTTTTTGATATTGAGGCTGGTCAAGCAGTGCCTGTTACTGGTGTTCGCGAAATGATAACACAGTTCTTTCTGTCAAAATTGAATGATATTGATGTGGCCAATATGTGGTTTTAACAAGACCGTTCCACAATCCATACAGCGCGTGAAACAATTTAATTACTGCATGTGATATTTCCTAATTGGCTTTGTAAGTATTGCTTGTGCTCGGTAGAATGATCGCACCAACGCAACATTGTGTTTCAGTCATTTTTCCAGTCAACTGCTTTTTTTTTTTTTTTTTGGTTGCCTCCAAGGATGTGGCAATCTTCGAAAGATACTAACAGCCCCTGCCATTAGCATGCACGATTCGCAAACCCATGTTCTCGATTTCGGGAATACGCCTACGTACTAACCCACACCCTGCACTCTTCTACCACTCTCCCCGCGTATTACTTCGCGGGGCTGGTTAGCGACTCAAGCTGGATCGACTGTGTTTGCCTGTTCGGCTCGCCTTACTCTTTCAAGCCTTCTTAGCTCGATCTGCAAGTTTGATATGAAGGAACAGATTTCCTCCCACTTCTCGGCTGACTCCGTCATATGACCGACTAGGAGCTCCGGTGTTGATAGGTTTATTCTTGTCCCTTCAAATCGTCTGCAGTGGAAAGTCGTGTGTTCTGCGTCTTCTTCAGAGTCCTCACATTCTGGACAAAGGGGAGAGCTATCGTGCCCGAACCTATGGAGATACTTTCGATAGACCCCGTGGCCCGACAGAAACTGCGTAAGGTGGAAGTTGCTCTCTTTGTCCACGTTTCGATTGTTGGAATCAGTCTGTGAGTCCATCTACCTTTGTTTGAGGTGTCCCATCTGGCTTGCCACATTGTCATTGTCTTCCTTCCTTATCCTGTTTACGCCAGTCTCTGGCCGGTTCGTCGATCGCCTTAGGTAGACCCTATGCATCTCATTTGCGAGAATGTCAATGGGGACCATACCCGCAATCACACAGGCTGCTTCGTCCGAAATTGTCCGGAAGCCGCTGATTGTTCTTATGGCGCAGAGCCTGTATGGTGACGAGAGCTTCTTAGCTGTCTCCTTTATAGAGAGAGCACTCGACCAGACTGGCGCAGCATATAGGAGAATTGAACTTACCACTCTGGAAAGCAGAATTCTTCTTGGGTATCCGGGTCCTCCTATGTTCGGCAGCATACCAGAAAGTGCTGCCTGCATCTTTGACGCTTTCCTGCTGAAGTATTCGACATGCTTTTTGAAATTAAGTCGGTTGTCGAGCATCACTCCTAGGTATTTCAGTGCTTCCTTGGATCTAATTAGCTGGGAGCCAACCCGGAAGTTTGCATATTTCACAGTCTTTCGGCTGGTTATTAAAACAGCCTCTGTCTTGTGGTCAGCCAGTTCAAGGTCGGAAGATTCCAGCCAATTCTTGATCCTGACGATTGCTTCGTTTGCGGCGGCTTCCACCTCGTGGATGTGCTTGGCCACCGTCACGACCGCGATGTCGTCAGCAAAGCCGATGACCTTGACTCCATGTGGCAGCTTTAGTCTCAGTACTCCGTCGTACATTAAGTTCCACAGGAGGGGTCCAAGGACTGAACCCTGTGGAACGCCTGCAGAGACGTCGTAGTATTTAGTACCATCGTCAGTCTGGTATCTCAGTTTCCTGTTGGTAAAGTAGCTGACGATAATCCTCTTCAGGTACTGCGGTGTGAATGAGTCCTATTCAGGGCTCTCATTATGCAGGACCAGTTCGCCGAGTTAAACGCGTTTTTTATATCCAGCGTAACTACGGCACAGTATTTTTTTGTACCGCCCGTCCATCTTGTACCCATTATGACTTCACTTGCTGTGACTACCACCTCTTTGATGGCGTCGATGGTGGAGCGCGACTTCCTAAAGCCGTACTGGTGGACTGACAGGGCTCCTCGCTCCTCAGCCACGCCGATTAGCCTGACGTATATGATGCTCTCCAGGATCTTTCCCGTGGTGTCCAGCAGGCAAATCGGTCGATACGCTGAGGGTTCTCCGGGGGCTTATTGCCTTTGGGTATTAGTACCAGGTGTTGGAGTTTCCAGCGGTTGGGAAAGTTTCCCTCTTCGAGGCACCTTTGCATCATCGTCGTAAACAGCTCTGGTCTCTTCTCGACAGCTGCTTTGATGGCTTTATTGGGGATGCCGTCGGGGCCAGGCGCTTTTTTCTCGCCTATTTTCCTGCACGCATTCTGCAGCTCGTCAACCGTGACTGGTGGGATTTGTTCCGGACCAGCTCCTTGTGTGAGAACGAACATTGTAGGAGTCTTGCTGGGGAACAGGTGTTCAACTATTGTTCTGAGCAACAATGGGCAGGTTACTTGAGGAGACCTACTGCCCCTCAGTTTCTTAATTACGATTTTATATGCTCCCCCCATGGATCTAGGTCTGCTTCATTGCAAATAGTTTTAAAATAGTTTCCTTTGCTCTCCTTGATTGCCTTTTCCAGGTCGCGCCTTGCCAGCCTAAAGATGGCCAATCGTTCGTGGAACTCTTCCAGCCAACTGTGAATCGGAATCAATTCTTCCTCAGTAACAATCAATCTCCACTTTTATATTGTTGCTCTACACTTGACAAGCATCCAACAAGTGCTCATTTGTGCACCCTTGCTGATCTGCATCGCACCAGTATCGTGCGCAAATGTCTAATAAAAGAGTTATCCAATAACATTTCCGGGTCTAGTCGCACAGTTAGTGGAGGAAGGTCTTCAGGTCAAACATGAGTCAGCCGGTTAATGTTTACCTCCAGCAAGCACTAATCACTGAAGTCGTTACCTATTTTCGACATTCTGATGAGTCATGGTCGTTGATGAGTCTCATCGATTTGCGTCATGAATCTGAAGTCCGCGCTAGCTCTCTGACATGCTCATTGAAATATATTTTGTACTGCAAATAATATGTTTCAGAAGTAAATCAATTTAAAGAAAGTAAATCTTCATGTGGCGGCCGTGGCGTTGGAGATCTGTGCGTCGACTCTTACGCACGTGAACCTCGCTTTCTAGGAATCCCAGCACGACAAAATTAATTATTTGCGGCCCCATCTCTTTCGAGTCACTGACAGTGCCCAAAGAGTGTAGAAAAAGTTAATCAAACTTAGCCGTTCGGAGTCGGCATAAAACTGTAGGTCCCTTCCACTAGTGAAAGAATGCACAACACGAGTGGTTTACGAGAAGCTAGACCCTGGACCTCCACGGGCCGTAGCACCACCCATATATATTAAGCCTTTATTCAGATTTAGCTCACTTTCTTTGTTCTGTGTGCACGTTTCAGGCAAGTGCCTCAGCCTGCCTTCCTAGGCAAGTCTTTGAATAAATCTCCGTTTACTGCCTTTATGCACCATCCGCCAAAAGCGATCCTACCACTTGCAACACTACAAAGCTATATCCCTGCTCAACGTCGGCTACAAGATTCTGTCCAGCGTACTGTGTAAACCTCTAAAGCCGTTTTGCAATCGACGCGTACCAGTCTATAGACCAAAGGTTCACACTAAGGCAAATCCTGCAGCTCCAAATCGATACACACCACCTTTTCGACGATTTGAAAGGCGCATACGACAGCTTTAATCTCAAGGAGCTATTCGAAGCAATGCCCGATCCGGTGGTCTCGCACCACGCTAACACAGATGCACCGTGCAGTTCGATTCAAGCATTTCCGAGCCGTTTGAAACCTGCACCGGATTTCGGCAGGGAGATGCGCTGTCGTGTTTCTTCTTCACTTCACTTCTTCGATCTGGAATTGGAGAAGATGTTCTCCTGTTTCTCCTGAGTGCGGCGATAATCTCACATCATCTACAAGTCAGTCCAACTAATGGGTTACGCACATGACATCGATATCTTCACGCGTTCCTGACTCCAAAGACCAAAATCAAGCTCTTCTTCTAGTGGCACTACAGTCTGGGGATGACCTGGGCTTCAGTCAAGAAGCTTCTCCAGCTGGTATGATCTTTAGCCAGCTGTCTCCAATTTCGCTCACCAATTTTTGGTTGCGTTGTCCCACTGGTTCGAAGTCGAAGACTCTTCGGGCTGGAGCATGCGTTGTCCATGTGCTCTACATGGGCTAGCCATCTTAGGCGCTGAATCCGTAATCGCCTGACTAGGCTCATGTCGCTGTACAGCCCGTACAGTTCATGGTTGTATCTCCAAAAACCATCAACGCAAACAGGACCAAATATGGAGCGCAGAACTTTTCTCTCGATAAGACCAAGGACATCTTCATTTTCTCTTGAGATTGTCCAGGCTTCTGCGCCAAAATCAAGCTCTACAACACTCTTATTTCGCCAGTCCTGCTATATGGAGCCGAAATCTGGATGATAAGCATAACATCCGAGCTGATTCTTGGTGCCTTCGAAAGAAAAATTCTAAGTCTGATATATGTATGGTGCCGTCTGCGGGGAAGGTGAATGCAGGACAATACATAAAAGCTGTACCAAGCTGTCCGGCAGACACAAATCGGAAGACTGGACTAGCTTGGCCACAGAGGGCGCATGTACACCAATGCTGCTGCTAAGACGGTCTCCTGGTTCGAGAAGGAGAGGAAAAGGTATAAAGACCAAGTCATCGCGGACGCAAGACAGTTTGGTCTTGATGACTGGAAGCAGCGTTCCCAGGACCGACATTGTAGGAAGCTCAAGCTCTGACCCTCCGTAGGTCGCATGCCTGAGAAGTAAGTAAGAAGGTACTGCGTTTGTGTGCTGATATATGGATAACACAATATGTTCAAGAAAATGTTTCAGTTCCCAGCACATAACCACCGTGTTTATGTCCTTTTTGGCTCTATCATTAGTAGCAATAGACAGAACAAAAAAGACAAATGGGGCCTTTTTCCATTTGAGGCTTCCCTAGAATGAACTAAATTCGATACAAACAGTGGACCTGAGATGGTATGATGACTGCTAGAGACTTCCTTGAGATTGTTGGCCAAAATCGTAAGATTCTGGTTCCATGCCTAGCTCTGTAGGTAGGCAGGTAGATGTGACTGGCAAAATTTTCTCGGAGATTTGCGTTAGACCCTTCAATGGCCAGTAATTACGCCTTCTAATTTACTAATGTTATTCTTGTCCAATTCTTGAAGAGCTTTCTATTTTGATGGATCACATCGTTCTGGTGTAGGTTTTGATTTTGGCGTCTGTGAGTAGCATTGATTTTAACGCTTTCATTGGGGGATGAGGTGACGCCGGATTTCGTGCTAGTGGTAGACTCACCCTTTTCTTGCTAATTCGTCGGTTATTTCGATGTCCGGAATACGCATGTGCCCAGGAACCCAGCACAGGGTAAGAGATAGGCGCCAGAGTTTTACCACCTTCGCTGTTACTACGTAGTAAAAGCACTCAATCGACATCTGGAATTGGATACCTCTAGGGTATTGTCGGCGAGGGAGATTTGACGTTGTTCTGCTGAGGAGTGGGGTACTTCGCCAATTAATCTCAAAGTCGCTGTTAGATTATGGTCGATTCGAACAATGAGTATTTCTGCTTAATTAATGACAGATGTCGTTTATTTCAGCGAACTCATCTTAGAAACGATTGTTTTTTTTTCTTGAAAAAGTCACAGAACGTGCTGTCCATTTTATGGTGCCCACAGTTGCCCTTGTGAGTGCTGCAATTTAACACCTTGGTGCTAAGTTTCGCGAGCAATTAATTCAACTTAACAATCTGCCATAAAACTGGTCCCACCCAAAGCGTGAAAATGGATATGATCTCGCGTGGAAACCCGCCAAGAGTCTCAAATAGTTTCGCCTTCTCCTTGACCATTCCTTCAACTTCGGGTCGCAAGAATGTCCAAGCGAAGCGTCTGTCTCAAATATAGAAGAATTTAGTGTTTGTTGACTTTACTGCCAACACCGTGTGGCTTCCTTCGTATTTTTCCCGAATCTCAACCAACAAGCGTCTCCAGCTAGCCGCCACCAGTTACGCGCACCAAGTTGATTCTGGTTCTGATCTATATGTGTGCGCCACCTTAGATGCGGACGATGCCTGTTGCGTGGGCCCTCAGGCTCGGAGTCGAAGACTATTTGTGGGAATAGGCTCTGCATAGTCCAGCTTGTTGCGGCGTTGATTCCATAAACGTCAGGCTAGACTCATGCTTGAAGAAATATCGCACGCAGAACTTTTCTCACGAAGAGACCAAGGACTTCATCATTCGCTTTTGATATTGCCAATGCCTCTGTGCCTCACAACAGGACTCGGGTGATTAATGTCTGGTAAATATAAAGTCAGCTTGATCCTCCGGAAGGCGACTCTATTAGTCAATCGCCCTTGAACTCAAGGAAGCAGGGGTTGGCAAGAGTTACTCTCTGCCATTGATCGCGATACTGGCGTTGTTAGTACACATATGTCTGTAAATTTAGCGAAGCCAAGGTAGACGCAGTCCCTGACTACCTCGGAGTTACGGCTCTGTCCATGACGTCGATGCTGTATGTCCTTTCTTGAGGCGGGCATATACTTATTTTTTCCCTCGTTCATAGCTAGACCCATTTTAGCCGCTTCCGTCCAAATGGCAGCTAACGCCTCGTTGACTCGCTGGCTCGCTCGTTGTGTTCTGCCAATCAAGGCAATCATCCGCGTATGCCAACAGCGGAACGAACATCTGTAAGATCGTGACTATAGTGTTATCGTGTGACCTTCACCCGATCGATGTTGAAGAAGTCAGAAGAACAGGGCGTCGCCTTGCCTTGAACTTCCACAATGTTGTCTAAATGTTTTCTCCCATAAAGACCTTCGCGATGATTTCACGTCCGGCTCAGTTGAAACCATAATCGATTCCCTGTCCCATCGAAGCTGTTATTTATTTACTACTCTGTTTACTAACCACAAGTCCCAACACATTAGACATCAATATCCCCCTCGCCTGAGAGGTAAATAGAATACTTGACATATTCTGAATAAATTTCCTTGCGTCACTGCTTGGCTTACGAACAGCGCCCCGAGTGACAATGCAAATATGTGTGCTGTCAAGAGCCATAACACAGACCCCGTCGCCCGGCCCCGTCATGACATAACCCAGCACTGTACTGGCAGTCTGTAAAATATCAATCAATCTTTCATCGATTTGCTGTCGGCATTTCCATGGCGACGGGAGGCATTTACTGTGCAAACAAAAGATGTGCAGCCAAGGAGTTCCCAAAGCCCCGAACCATTTGGATTCTCTTCTTCAATCGAGCGCCTAATCAAGCATTCACCAGGCGCAGTGGACATTAATTGAGAAGAAACAGAACGAACAAAAAAAAAACAGCTGAAATTCAAGACAGTATGCAGCCGGGGACGGCTGCGGAAACGCTTTATTGATTCACCGCAAGGTTACACTTCACTCAAAGTCGAAGACAGACGCACACTTGTTGTTCGAATGCCGAACGCCAACGGGGTGGGGAAATGCCTCAGAACGCGCTCATCTATCGCTCGCCATCTGCTCCGAATGCCGAGATCGACTAACTCGTAAATTATTGTGACAACGCACAAAATGAAGCATATCGACCGCTTGACTCCACCCTGACCTAGAAAGCGCCTTTTTTTTTTGGTTTCTTTTTCCAAAAATAGCGCTTCGCTCGTATCGTTCAGTAAATCAAGACTGAGGCAATTAGAGTTTTAATGTCCTAGAGGCTGCAAGTGAACTAGGACGTGGGACCTTAATTTGAATGAAACCCGGTCACGCAGGGGTCACGCCGGAGAAGATACGTATCGGCGCGGCGCGGCGCGGCGGTCAAACAACTCACGGCGTCGACTCGTGTGGGTGTGTGTAGACGCCACCCACGTAAGTTTCAAGTTCATTACCTCATTCTACAGCTCATTTACGACTAAATTTACACGGGCCCCCGAGGGGACAGACGGCACAGCTTACAGAGGGAAAAAAATGAATAAATATAAACACCGAACCATGGCCGGGGTCGCAGCAAGTGATGAAGTGACCAAGTCGAGGCAGTGTTTTGCGCAGCAGTCGCCGCCTCCTGGCAGTGGCAGCAAACGAGTCTCGGCTTGAGTCAGAACACGATCCGAAATCGATTTCATTCAAGTGCACGTTCCGGTAAAATCGCCGGACTTGCGCTGTGTCGCCTCGCTCTCTGTCACTCTCTCGCTCTCGCCAGCAGCATCTCAGGCTACTGAATGATCTCCGAGTTGACCATAAATAGATTGCAAGCATGTCGGACTGTGTGTGTGATTGGTGGCGTTTCATATTTATTTTGGCACAACACACTCCGGGGCAAATAGAAATGACGCAATATGCGGTTGATTTTCAGCTCCACGCTCCACGCGGGATAATCATTTTAATTACCATCATTATCTGAACAGCACACATTCGCTCGTCCTCTGGAGAGGGGGCATGGCGGGAGGCCTCGAATCATCAATGCCACTCGGATGGGAGTTCACTTAATTTTCGTTGATTATTCCAGCAGCAGCACCCGTTGACACATCGTGCAGTGAAGCATAATCGCTTGGACTTGTGTCTTTTTCACACGTTTGCCCCGAAATCGCACACATGACGTCGGATGGAAATGTGTCTCGGGTCAGGCTCGCCGGCTTATCTGTCGATGTTCGGGGCTCGGGCTCTGGGTGGATTTTCGTGGAATGTGCTTGCGTGCTTCCGCAGCCTTGGGCAGTGGTCCAAGTGGAAGTTTGTATTTTAATCTAAATTTTTGCGAGAGCTACGATGTGCAGAGGAGGTGAAAGTGAAAGATGCACGACCGACGACGACAAAAGTGTATTTCAGTTGCTGCGATAGAAAACGGAATACAAACAAAAAAAAAATAGAGGAGAAAGAAGTAAAATGGGATTAGATACAATTACTGTTTGGATTCGTGCCAGAATGTTGTTCAATTCAAACGGAGAGAGAGAGAGAGATGCAGCAGGCATCAATGGGATCAGGCAGAGATTTAATTGAAACAAAAGACGTGAAGGTCTTTCGTTGACGTCACTGTGAGAGGAGCTTTTGGGGATGCACTTGGGTGAGTAGTGGACACAGATGGAATGATCTTTAAACGTAAGGGCACTTGAGTGGACTTAAGTAATGGTGGAGTGAATGAAAGAATGGACTGTGACCACCACAAGCATAGTTTGCTCAGTTTCGTTAAGTTTCGTTCAATTTTGCTTACTAAAGTCGAAATCGATCATCTTCTACGTACGTAAATCGGAGTTGATGTTGAAAATGTACGCAATTATGGACTGCTTGAATCATAAAAATGTTTGTTATTTTCTTATTGAATTTGAAAGTCGATGTTCGTTCATGTGAAGCGTCTTCAGTTCACTTGCTGCTTTCCGTATAAAGTTGATCTTCAGAGCATGTATAGACACTCAGTTGCCTTGAACGACACATGCTCGTGCGCACAATCGATGCATGGATCGCATTTGTACGTGCTGAGTACGAGATGTAACCTCACTTAATCCAAAAACTGGCCGCTTCAATAATGAGCGAAAGGTGGATGGATAGATGTAAGAGTGTAATATCTATGACTGCCAGACTTTGGGCCATCGACCAATACAGACAAAATGTCCAAGGCAAGTGGACCACAACTTCGAGTGAAACTGGAGAGATAGTTAGAAGAAGAGCGACTTGTTGGCTGAGGCCCAGTTCCATCTCAGACCGTTGTGTAGCAACAGCATTCTGGATTTGCCATCATTCAGGCTGTATGCTCCATGATGGTCCTTTATTTCTAATAGACACACTTTTGAGTGCACTTACTGTAGAGCAACGCTCGTTTCGTATTACGCGCATGTATAGCGCAGAATTGTCTGACATCTGGCCATCCTAGGTTATTGATAATCGAAATACATATTTGTAGTCAAGTGAAAAGGAAGTCAAGTAAAGTTGAATGAGAGCGGACGTGATCCGTTACTCCAACCGAGCAAACTCAACCGTATTTTAATTTGTATGCCTATGTACAAAACCTTTTATTCAGTCAAAGCATTTATCCAGTGCCTGGCTACAATTTGCTCAGATAACACATTGAAGGGACGTAGTCAATGTTGTCGCTATGAATGTAGAGAGTGTGATGGATATCGTTTGGACCCGGAGATCCATTGTGCTGCCACAGTCAAAGCCATTGAATTTTCAGATTTGTCTCCCTTCCGAACAAATTACAGGAGCTTCTGGCGAGTCAATATAAATAATGACGTTTTTTTTTCGTTTACACGTGTATTACCTATACATCGAGCTTTTCTTTTTGTATCCAGCCGTATTCAAATGCTTCCATGCGGCTTCTTGCACAGTTATTAGATCCAGGGCAATCGAAACAATGCTAAAATGACGAAGATTTGCACGACATTTGTGGCTTTCCATATCGTGGTGCGGCTTTGACATCGAAATTGCCGCAGAACGACGAGACAAAATCTGCACCAAAACAAGGATTGGCCGTAACATTCAGCGACTTAGCCTGCCTTGCTGCTTTAGTCGAAGAAAATCTGTAAAATATCGCGTATTTCCTCTTTGCTGGTGTCCATCTTTGACTGAGTCATTCAATCACAATACAGTCAGAGAAGTATGGTTTTAGTACGAAATCTATTATCTTTCTAACTAATGGCGTTAGACGGACGTATGCAACGCCATATATATACTACTTCTAAGCTTTCTGAATCTGTCTATCTGAAATACATCGACCGAATGCAATCCAATTTTTATCGATATATTAATGCCAAGCGAAAATGTGATAGTTATCCTCCTAATCTCGAAATTGGCAACACTGCCACTGTCTGATCCCCAAACGATCGCAAACTTATTCGCCGATTTCTTCAGTCAATCGTACAATGGTTGTTCCACTCTGCCCAAACATCATTAGCTTTCATTCACGTAACTGCGCGCCTTGTTGAAGAGAAGATCAACACACTTAAGGACGACTTCAACAGAGGTCCCGATGGGTTGCCTGCAATTGTCCTTAAGAAATGCGCTGGACACCTGGCTCAACCCCCAGCAACTCTTTTCAATATGTCCCTCTCACACGAATGTTTCCCCCAGCTTTGGGAGAATTCTTTTATTGTCCCTATACATAATAAAGGTCCAAAAAACGACATAAGTAACTATAGTCCCATCGCTAAGTTATCTTGCATACCTAAACTATTCGGAAGCATTGTGTACGATTCTATGTTTTTTCATTGCAAACATTATTTTTAACTTCCCAACACGGTTTCCTGAAAGCCAGATCGACGACTATAAACCTTACTGAATTTGTGTCTAAGGCATTATGCGCATTTGAAGACGGCAAAGAACTCGATGTAATAGCCACCGACTTTAGTACAGCATTCGATAAAATATCGCACCCTGTCATTATATTTAAACTGACAGCCCTAGGTTTTCAAACTCACTTCGTCATATGGATTAAATCCTATTTGGAAAGCAGAGTATACGCAGTTACCTTCAGATCGTCTGTCTCCAAGCCCATCAAAGCCACTTCTGGCGTACCACAAGGTAGCCACCTCGGTACATTAATATTCGTACTTACCATCAACGATGTTGACCGTATTATTATGAACTCTCATCTCTCTGTTTTCGCCGATGACATGAAAATCTATTCGTTCATCTCCTCCCCCTCTGACTCCTACTCTCTTCAAGATGACCTAAATAGTTTTTCTATTTGGTGTCAAAAAAAACGATCTCCATCTTAACATCAGTAAATGTCAATCCGAAACTATTTCCTCAGCAAAATCTCAATACACCACCTTCGTCAGACTCGAGAATGGGTATGTGGCTGGATATGCCAGCCAAGTATGGTCACCTCATTACGCGGTCCACATTCGTCGTATCGAAGCTGTCCAGCGTAGGTTTCTACGTTTCGCTCTACGTGATCTTGCCTGGACTGACAGAACCAACTTACCTCCTTACTCTGATCGCCTTAAACTAATTCGCCTAGAGTCCCTCGAAAACCGTCGCAAAACTGCCGATCTGCTCTTCCGCCACCAACTGATTACTGGCAATACAGACTGCCCCGCACTTCTTGAATTTGTGTCTCTTAACGTCAACCCCTACAATCTAAGGTCTGCAGCCCTCTTCCGCATTAGACCACATCGGACTAATTACGGCTTAAACTCACCGATAATGTTAAGCCTGGCTAACACTATGAAATACTCTTTCGATTTCCACATTAGCAAAACCTCACTTCGAAACCAGCCCTTTCTCTCTCCACCATCTAGGTTAATCTTTAGTTTTTAAGTTTAGATTGTTTAAGTTGTTCGCTTGTATAAAGCTTATTAAATTGGGGGTGTTGCCTCCACTACCACTTAAGATCTCCGATTAAGTTTCTCTGAGCAGGCTGTTTGTTTGCAAGAATTCTACTTTAGTCCCATTACTGGGCTCAAATCACGGATGACGATAATCGTCTGACGTTATCGTTTGGACAAGAGTTTCAGTTCACGGATGGACAAACAATATCGACTGAACGTTAGTCTCCTGAAAGATCCAAAGTGGTTGGCTTGTTAGACACAGACTAATGACTGGACGTAGCCCCACGCAAAATAATCGAGTGGTGCCACGTCGAATGATGGTGTCAATTCACGACGGCCAAAGGATAAACGCTCGTCATGACATGATGATGTCTCCTTCACAACTTCGAGAGATGCATCGCTTGTATGGCATGTATCTTCTTAAAAGCTCTGGCCACAGAAAGTCGGTTAACGTCACTCTATAGCTGAGACCATTGACAGTAACATTGGCTCCTTCAGTCATTTTGTGTGCATGCATTGAAGCTTGTGGATTGTAATCGACCAAGGAGCATTCCATTGTATGAAGATCCTTGACCAGCTGGCTTACTTAGCATGTGTGTTCTTGGCTTTGATATTTTCTTATGAACACATTCTGGTAAGCAAGCTCTCCACAATGTCAGAAAAACTGGTAAAACGGCATACAAAAAGCTAGAAAAAGCCCACAAAACACTAGAAAGAGAATAGTCTAAAGGCACTGGTCCATATTGCAGAGATGATTCACTCACCAAATGTCTCATTCAGTAAATTGCCATTGCGTGACATTTAGTGACGGGTTCTTGGAACCAGATCTCTTCTATGTTTGTTCAATCGGGGAACTAAACAAAAAAAAAAACAGTGATCAATGGTCTATATCGGTCGTCAATGACCATAGAGCTCCGCCCGGACTCATCATTGAAGAAATGTAGAACAATGACTCCACCAGTCCATGAATAAAGTTACACCCACAAAAATGTAAACCGCCGAGGCCACCTGCTGGCGCATGTCTACTCATGGCAAACGACATTTGGACGACAAATCAACTTGAAAAGTGTCAAATTCTGCCTCAAAAAACGAGCACTCTTTATGACTGGTAGATAGAAATGCGCTTCAATTATTTTTGAGGCCTGTGATGTGATTTGTCCTGACCTACTGCACAAAGAAAAGAATAATCAATAAGCGCTCGAAAATTCGAAAAGAAAGACCGCTGCTAAAATAACGATGTTGGTAGTTGCTACATCCCACCCTCCCACCGACAGTGTTGAGTGGATTTTGTGAAGTGAATGTTGAATGGCCCACACATGGAAAAATAATTGAATCCTCTCTGAAGCACCAGGGAAAGGAAAGGGAAATTATAGCGGCAAGCCCGAAGGCCAAGGGCATTTTTCGGTCATTAAACCAACATCTGGCAATCAAATTATAACAGAAAGCAACGCTCAGCGCGTACAATCGATCGATGCGAAAATTGGATGCGTTCCAGAATGACGATGGAATTACGTATTCAATATTTACCAGCGCTCACGTCGGTGATGCATACTAAAACGTTCGTATTTTGTGTTCGCCCCGAAGAACTGCGTCCCTGACGAGAATGAGGAAGAAGTGTCATCAAAGAGGCAACTCTCAAGAGAACCAGAGACCGCCTTTCCTCACCTGGGATACTACGACCAAATCGGCTGATTACACTGAAGTCGTAAACTGACTGCCGACGGAAATGTACACCTCTTTAGCTAACGAATTCCTCATGACAACTTATTCAAAAGTAAACACACACGCGAGCCCGCAAAACCTACCGTTCAAGGATCTCACATTTCAGTGAACTGCTGATGTGATTAATGTAATCGATAAGGTTTCACTTAATTCGCGCTGGCGATAACAAAAAGAGAGAAAAAAAACAATGAAAATTGAGGTCATCTGAGTCATAATTAGCTCGTAACTGAATTATTTAAGGGATACCCTGGTGGTGGGACCACCCCAACCATTGTTGAAATTCCATCAAAGCTGTGGTGATTGACCCACATCCGACATTCACACACGCACACCATGCTGGCCGCGGTCATGCAACAATGACCGAAGCAATAATCCAATAACTCTCCAGTCGAGTGGTGGTGGTGTTGCCTACCCATTTCACATCTTCATTGAGCGGTTCCGCTTGGCGATGTGACCCTATTTCCGCTCTGCTCCGAGAGAGGAGGGCTTTATGTCTCCACAACACATTTGATTCAATCGAGCGTATTGCGCTAGACTCAAGCGTGTTTATGTGTGTGTGTGTTGTAATGGAAGGGCTGCTGTTAACGAATTACAGGCGTAAGCGGCGAATTAAATGGATAATGTGACGCAGATCGAGAACGAATAAAATCTGAAAAAAGAAATAGCGTGATGACCGTAAAGGGTGGTGGGCAATTGGCTTTTGTTTTGATCGCCGGCGACCACAATTGCGAGGAGAAATTTGACGCCAGCATAATAAATCGACTTCATCAGTCTGATTGCGAATCATTTTGTCGCCGTAATCGGTGTGAGCGATGACGGATAGTGGCTTACAATGATTTGCAATGCAAGGCGGACGGGGATCAATTGAAGCGTCCAACCATAAATTGTGCTCATTGATTGCGCAATTAGGAGGCGGTTTTACATGCGACGACTGGACAATGGCTTGGGATCAGGCGGGAATTTTCAATTGATCGTCGCGGGAGTGCCTGTCACGAAAATAGTTTGCATACAATTTCGGGCTGGACACAAGAACTCGTATTGAGGCATCGATTTTTGCCTCACGTCCTTCTTTGTGTGACGCTACAGCTGGATGGCGCTGTTGGTTCAGTTCCTGCCCCTGGTTAGAGGGGTCTCCGGTTCGAATCCCGGTGAAAGAAAAGTGAAAACGCTTTTATGTGCTCCAGTCACCATTTGCCCACTGGAGTTGGCGATCAGTGGCAGTAGTCTGACTATGGGGATCACAATGGACCAACATAGTCTAAATGTGCTGGCGATTTCGCTAGCAGTCCACTCTACCTAACCTTGTTTGACGCTACAGTTTGTCGTCGAGCTGGACCTGCAACAACAACCTCCCCAGCTGGCGCGATCTCTGAATGCCTCCAGTTACACACTCCAAATTGATTGAGGTCCCTCTCCACTAGTGTGTGCCACTTTAGATGCGGCTATCCTCAGTTTCGTTGTGCCGCAGCCTGCGAGGCGACACTTCACTCTAGATGCTCTGGCTACCTTAGGCGTGGAATCTGTAGACGCCTGCTTAGGATAACGTCGCTGAATCCCGTCGTGCGTATGCCCGTCAACCCAAACGGAACCCCAGATTGTACGCAAAACTATTCTCTCCCCACGTAACAAAAGGGCTTCGTTGGCAACTTCCTTCGGACGTACTCCCACGACTGTCTCACAATGACGCAGTTCAGACCAAAGTTCACAAAGCCGGATCTGTCGCTTCTGCTCTAGTCATCCCTCTACGACCTACGCAGCATAAGGAAGTTAAACAGGGGACACAATAATCAGGAATCCTTTCACCATTCCTCTGGATCCTAGTGGCTGGCAAGGTCTCACAGTTGACACATACGCGGACTACGTGGACATAGGTTAGGTTAGGTTAGGTATAAGTAACATTGAATAGGAGAGGGGGCCAAAATAGGCCCATTGTACTGCCACGTGGGTTCACAAGAGGCGTTGGGGGCGGCATGATTATGATAGCCAACCAGACTTGTCAGTGAAGTCCAGTGGCAATTTATTTCGTTAAGGTCACTTAGGTTGTCAAAGAAGTAGGAGTCTAGTATGGCTTTCCTAGTCGAGTCGAGTGCAGGGCAGCTGCAGAGAAGGTCTTGCACAGTTTCTTCCTCTTCTTCATCTAGACAGCTTCTGCTTCGTCGTCCTAGTCTTTTCGCGTGCAGACCTAATAGGCAGTGTCCTGTGATTATCGCCACTGCGGAGCTTATTTTGGATCTTTTTAGAGAGATCAGGCTGTCTGACCTTTTAGGTTCGAGATTAGGCCAGAATTGTTTGGTGATTTGGCAAATGTTGCCTGCATTCCATCTAGCATTAATTTTTAGTTTGCTCTGATTGTTGAGTTGTAACTTGAAGGTAGCTAGGGAGGTACCTCTGACACAAAAGGTTCCATCATATCGCAGTGTGGTGGCGATTTTTGCGAGTTTGTCAGTTTCTGGCCTATGTACCCAACACAGGTCAATAAGAAACTATTCGCGACAGTTTGTGGCTGTTTTAGAGTTTGTAGAGAGTGATGTCAGGGATTTAATTGCTACCTGGCATCCGTAAAGATGCAAATATCGCGGGCAGATATCACGTTCCACATCAGCCAGGGCAGGGCTTCGCTGATCGCCATTATTTCCGCTTCGAAGACACTACAATGATTAAGTAAGTGAATTGATTTGTTTGGGTTGGGATGTTCAGAGAAAACGCCAATTCCAACTCCGTCTTCCGTTTTGGGTCCATCTGTGTACAGGTGTATGGCGTTACCAAATGATATATTGCCGTCATACGACGTGGACATTCTCATTCGAAATTCACAACAACGCTTAGCGACTGACACAGTCACTCAGTTAGCAAGCGACTGGACACAAACTCGGAAACAAACTGAGCTGTTGCTCCCAGCTGGAGGGGAAAATGCTCCAGACTTGATCTCAAAGAAGGCATTACGCTTGATTGGGAGGTAATCATTGGGAACCGCATTAAAATTAATTCGCCTACTAGCGTTCCCGCGGAAAAAACAAACAACCCTAAGCCATGAGTGGTGTGCGGCCTGCTTAGGAATAACAGGTCGATTACATAGGTCCACGTCGAGGGCCACCACTTGAGGCTATCATATTTCTGATGCCCCTAGGCATATTTTGCAGCAACAAAGCTCAGAGAGCCAAGGTTTTGAGGGGAATCTTGCTTATCCCAGGGTAGACAATAGCCGAAACTACGATGCTGGCCCCGAAAAGGACTTTCTCTATACGATTCTCGGATCAAAAATGATCGCATGATGGTAGTAGTCGACGGGGGAAATCGTCTAAATTGTGTATAGGTGCGACATCTTCAGTGATCTCCTCGAAACGGAGCTGAGCTCTAGAGCTGAAAGGCGGCACTGATTGTCCTATCTTCCGAAAGCCAGGAGGCTGACAAATACAAGAATAAAAAAGCGGATACTTTTACGAAAGAGCGCTGTGAATGTGGGGATATCTAGCAATCCCTTTTGCACATGCACATCGCTATGCTTCATAAACATGAAGCTAGAGGACAAAGGTTTGGTTAAGACCAGCAATCATTGGCTGTGTCTGGCTACTGGACCAACGTCGAGGACCATGTGGCAAAACGCTGAGCAAGAATAGATCACCATCAATGGACAGTTGTAGTCGTAATTATGTGACTGGTGAGGGAACCGTGCCATTGGCACACATGCATTACGCCTTGTGACTTATGTAGAAGTTGCAGAAACGAAGATGTTTGTTTTTAAAGGGTCTTCCAATAAGGACATCCGAACTTTGACAGTTGATAGCGGCCACATTGTTGAAGCTACATCTGTCAAATTGGCTGTCATTTATTTAGTCTGTTTTGCCAAATGCCACAATGGACGGACATAGCGTTCAACAGCACGTATATATATATATTTATTTATTTAACCTTCAAAATATACAGAATCAATATTTAACATATTTTATTTGAATATAGTGAAATGTTGCTCCTATGGAAACTGTGCACTCCTTGGTGTGTCCAAGTGAGGGCCATCCATGCGAGGTCCGTTCCCGGTTTACGTAGGGTGTTGCCTGTAGTGTACTGGCAACACCACGGTAGAGCATGGGAGTGTTCGTCGATATGTCATAATACTCATGACGTGCATCTTTGCTCTTATCTTTGTTCTCTGCTCAATATTTTTGAGAGGAGTCGTGATCTGACCACCGACAAGAGCGGTTGTACTGGCGAGCGGACACTACATGGCGTATCCAGCTCCACTTTCGATGTTGTATCTCTGCTGCGATGGGTTTCTGTGAAGCAGCAGGCCTTCGTTTGTTATCCATTCCGGCCAGAAGACCTTTCGAGATTCGTCTTCGGATTCGTATCAAGCATTTATTGACGAAGACCTAAAGCTTGCGAGCAATGATATTGTTTGTCTTTCAAGTCTCGCATCCGTATAGCAGTACGGATTTCACGTTGGAATTGAATATTCGAAGCTTGAGTGAGGTGTAGAACTGGGTGGATCTCCAGACGCCTCCAGGCGAGAAGTCCGCGTGGCGCACTTTATTTATTGGAGACACGACGTCAGTTTCTGCACCTCCATATTTGCACAAAGTGCTGCCGAGGTGGCAGAATTTAATGGCATCCTCAATTGGACTCTGGCCTAGCAAGAGAGGTGCCTCGCATTTTGAGCCGACTCTCATCAGAGTCTATCTTGGCAGACCAGCTCTTCTCTCGATAAAGTCCAGAGCGTGCAGTTTTTCCTTAACGCCGGCTAAGGAGTTGGATATCAGACAGATGTCATCGGCGTTGTCGAGGTCGTGGAGTTTCTCCATCAGAGACCATTGGACGCCTTTGGAGACGGCGTTGTTTGTACGGTCTAGGACAAGGTCAAGGACGGTGGTGATAATATGCACCCTTGCCTTACACCTCTGGTGTTGGGGTGCTAAATGAGGTGCTGTCCTTACCCTTGAAGCGCACTTTGCAAAACGGTAAAGCTAATCCAATCCATTCCTTCGCTGATGACAGCAACCTCAGCTTTTCATATTCGTTCCGAGACTCACGACCCTGTCCTTCGGCCGTAGAATTGGAACGGCAGCGTATGTTAAGCACATTGAATTCCGATCTTGACAGCATAATTAACTGGGGAAACAACAACAGAGTAGAATTCAATGCTTCAAAAACTCAATGCTGTCTGCTGTCTGCTGTCCCTCAAGCGAACCCTTGTTAATCAGCCATTATCCATGAATGGTGCTTGTGTCGATGAAACCGGAAAGCTTTCCATCCTTGGTATGTGTATCAACACAACACTTAATTGGAACGATCACATATTTGATGTCGCCAAAAATGCTGCGAAATGTTTAGGTTTCCTAAATCGATGCAAGAAATATTTTACCCCCTCTGATTTGGCTTTCATTTATAAGGCGTATATCCGCCCCAAGCTTGAGTACAACGCTCATATCTGGTCTGGTGCCCCAAAGACCACCCTGCACCTACTAGATAGAATCCAAAAGCGAGCGATAAAACTTATAGGAGACAACAATGTCGCGAAGTCATTAGACTCGCTCGAACATCCACGTACCGTATCTTCTTTGTCCGTATTTTATCGCTATTTCAACAAACGCTGCTCAAGTGAGCTAGCCAACTGCATTCCTCCTCTCAATGAATTCACCTGCAATACTCGTCTCGCCAGGAATGCTCATCAGTTTACCCTTAAGGCTACTTTCGGACGCACAGTTAAATTTAGATACTCGTTCTTCAGCGGTACTACGCGAATTTGGAATGCTCTTCCCAGCCCTATATTTCCCACAGACTACAACCCGCAGATATTTAAGCCCAATGTGCACAGGTACCTCCTCTCCCTTTCTCCCTCTATACCTTCGGCCCGTGCTGTGTCTTGACCCCGGACACTTAAGGGTATTAGCAATCCCTTGAGCGCGCGCAAAATATATATAAAAAAAAAGCTCCTGGATGAGCTCGATGATGGATGGTGGTATTCCAATGTTCTTTAGGGCGTTCCAGATGGCTTCACGTCGGATCATGTCGAAGGCTCTCTTAAAGTCGACGAATAACAAAATTATGAAGGAGTTCCATTTAGCCGACTGTTCGATGATCATCCGAATCGTGTTGATGTGATTCACACATGAGCGTTTGTGTCGAAAACCAGCTTGCTCACGGCGAAGATGTTTCTCGACAGTTGGGGAAATCCGATGTAGGATCAACGAGGCGAGTAGCTTCTGGATAGCATTCAGGAGTGAAATGCCTCTCCAGTTTTTGCACTCACTCGAGTTTCTTCTTTTTTGGGAACGGTGACAATGACGCCATCCTTCCAGCTGTCGGGGATTCGGCGTTCAGTCCAGTATGCGCGGATGATCAAAATGGGTGTTCTTTTCTGGATAGGCGCCGCGCGTTTCGCCCATTTTACGGTCGCTATAAGGTAAGACCCATTTCTGGATGAATGGCTAAGCCGACAAACAATCCACATAACATCCAAGAACGGCCAATGCAGCCCGAGAAAGTTATCGTCATCCTTAGGTCCTCATTTCTTTGAGAATGACGTTGGCCAGGCGATCACCGTCAACGGCGAGCGCTATAGGTCGAAGATTACCAACTTCTTTTGGCCTGAAGTGGATGATATGGTTTCAACAGAACGGCGCTACGTGCCGCAGAGTTCACGCTACATTGAAAATTCTGCACAAGCGGTTCGAGGGCATGGCCATCTGACGTGGAGGTGATGTGAAATGGCCACCGAGGCATCGATAGGCCTTTCAAATGAATAGAAAAAGTAGATGATATCACCAACACCCTTTGTGTTATTCAAATTTAAAGATAGGAAGCGCTTAATGAAACACCCTTTAGGAATAAGAAAGGGCTCACGGTAGAAATGTGTTACCTATTAAGGCCGCAATGGACTCAACTCGGTAAACCTCTGCTGTTTTGGAATACAACATATACTTTGTTTCGTCCGAGATCCCTATCATACGCTTCCCTTTCAATTTCAATAAGTTTCCATTACAAATTCGTTAATATTGACAATGTCCTCTACCAACACCTCCACCTGCAACTGATCTCCAATCAAGGACGAAGTCCTCTTCAACTTCTGTGTCCCTCCCGTCCTAATCGTGGTCCTCCTTTTTTGCGTCGTTCCACAGGCTTGAAGTCAAAGAACTCATTCCCATTCAAGCGGCTTCACCTCACCACTGTGTGTGCACGGCTCATTCGATTTAGTTCCACCCACCCGAAAGTGACAAAGTTCCATACTCATCAATTAATCCCTCTTTTGGCTTCCTCTCCAGCATCCCTCGGGCAAACGCGCCTCGCCTTTTGCGTCTCCGTCTGTGGATTAATTAATTTTTACTGCGAAACGAAGCACTCTCATCGCAAGTTTCGAATATGATTATTCACAGCTTGTGTGTGTCACATAAACTGTCACAAGTGATTAAGCAGAAAAGACCCATGTGCTGTTCCTCGTCGCAGCGGAATGTCAACAATCGTTTAAAAGTTCGTGCTACTGTGCCGTAAACCACTACACAGGGGTTAGTGCTCCTTCAAAAGTGCTTACATCTGCGGACAACGGCCTCTCCAGTCATTGCCACTGCCATCTGTCATGCACATTTCCGACCCAAACCACTCTTGTCGCACACACTCATTTAAATAATTTCCTTTTTTTGTTTGCTTGTTTGCAGGACTGTCAGAAAATCATCCGCCTAAAGACACTCAATGCGAAAACCGATCCGGCGGCACTGGCCAGAGAAGTCGTGGATAGATGCGATCTCATCCACCGGTCACAGCTGGCCGATGTGGAGCAAATCATTTTCTACTTAAAGAACCGGAAAGACAACACCGGAAGCGGTATGTGAATTTGATTGTGTTGTCAGTTTCATAAAATTAACAACACACACCCTTCTCACAGATATAGCAGACAATAATAGTCAGAGATCGACTTCCGCTGTGCGTTCCTCATCGAAAACCGCACCACAACCGGATGTGTCCATCAATTTCATCGACGAATATGTCGAGCTGCTGTACGAGGATCTGGGCGAGCGAATACGAGGCTCAGCAATGATCTTGCAGGTTGCCAGGAATCCAGACAATCTTGAGGAATTGGAAAAGAATGGTTTGTAGCCGCAACAACACTTTTTTGCTTTCGAATTAACCCTACTTTCACCCACAGAGGCTGTATTGAGCGCCCTCTCGAGGGTACTTCGCGAGGACTGGCGCAAGAGTTTAGATCTCTCCACGAATATCATTTATATATTCTTCTGTTTCTCTACGTACACGAAATTTCATCCGGTAATTGTGCAGTACAAGGTAGGTGTGAGATGGGCTCTGGAACAAGAGCGTGCGGGAATCAAGTGCTTTTCCTTCTTTTTGCAGATTGGTTCCTTATGTATGGATGTCATAGACTATGAACTCAGGCGTTACGAGAGCATGCGTAACGAGCTGGACGTTCGAAAGAATCCCGGGAGCAACAAACTGAGCAAGGAAAAACTGAATCGCAGTTCAGATGACTTCCTTGACATTATGAACGAGGAGAAACCCAAAGAGGTAAGTGGTTCGCTGCAATGAGAGAGGCGCAATTTAAAAATGAGTATTTGGCACTTTCTGGCACAGATGGAACCCCCAAGACGTCGTATTCCCGAATTGAAGCAACGTCCAAAGTCTGGTAACTGGGCCAGTTTTCACAGTTCGATGTCGTCGTCTCTTATGAAAAGTCAGGTACTGAACAGCAGCTATCATGAGCAACTCTCATCGGGTGCAACCTCACCCGAGGCCAGAACGAACAGCAACGAAGCGCTGGCCTCATCAGATCCGAAGATAAAAAAAGAAGAATACGACCGGCTCAATAAACAGTTGAAAATCTTCGCCAAAAAGCAGGAGCAACTGTTGCGTGTCGCCTTCTATCTGCTGCTCAATATGGCTGAAAATGTGAAACTCGAAGAGAAGATGCGTCGAAAAAACATCGTAAAGATGCTGATCAAAGCTCTGGATCGACAAAATATCGATCTACTGATGTTAGTTACGACGTTCCTCAAGAAACTCTCAATCGTTGGCGACAATAAGGACGACATGAACGAACTGAATATTGTTGCCAAATTGCCGCGTCTCATACAAAGCGGCAACGCCGACTTGGTACAAGTCACACTGAAACTAGTCTTCAACTTGTCATTTGATGGTTCATTGCGGCGGAAAATGGTGCAAGCTGCATACCTGCCAATGCTGGTGATGTTCATAAATGATGAGAAACATCACGGCATCACTGTGAAGATCTTATATCACATGAGCTTGGACGATAAAGTAAGTTTCTGTGGTTCGCTCCAATTGTGTGGTGTTCTAATCTGTCTGTTGTTTGTTTTTTTTTAGGTCAAATCAATGTTCACTCATACAGAATGTGTACAAATGGCAACGGATGCTATAATTCTTAATTTAAATACCAAAGTTGACCTAGATCTGGTTGCACTATGCATCAATCTATCGTTGAACCGACGAAATGCACAAATTATGGTCGAGGGCAATCGGTTGCACAGCCTAATGGATCGCGCTTTCAAGTATCAGGATGCATTGCTAATGAAACTAATCAGGAATCTGTCTCAGCACGAGAATCTTCAGCATCAATTCATTGACTATGTGGGCGATTTGGCACGCATCATAACGATGTGCGACGATGAGAACTTCATTGTGGAGTGCGTTGGTATTCTGGGGAATCTCTCGCTTGCCGACTTGGATTATTCCCAAATTTTGCAAAATTTCGAATTGATTCCATGGATTCGGGATATTCTGGTGCCAGGAGCAAAAATGGATGATATCGTGCTGGACACGATTGTATACCTAGGCACATGCGCACGGGATGAGCTGTGCGCGCTGCTGTTCTGCCGAGCGAAGGTTGTGCTGTCGCTGATCGAGCTGCTCAAGGCCAAGCAGGAGGACGATGAGATTGTGCTGCAGATCATATTTGTGTTTCAGAGAATTCTGCGACACGAGAGCACGCGCGAGTACATGATCAAAGAGACCGAATCGCCGGCTTACTTAATCGATTTAATGCATGACAAGAACTCGGAAATCCGCAAAGTCTGCGACTACTGCTTGGACATCATTGCCATGACTGACACTGAATGGGCTTCACGCATAAAGGTAAGTGGATGCAATCGATTGCAATAGGCTTTGGTCTCACTAATTCCATGTCATACAGTTGGAGAAGTTCCGCAATCACAACTCACAATGGCTGAGTATGGTTGAGCAGCAGCAGGATCAGGAGGATGGGCAGGAGTTTGTCAACCACGACGATGATGAGAGTGAGTTGCCGGCGTATTTAACCTCAGACTACTTGGACAACTGCGAGCTGTATCAGTCGGCGGATGACAACGAGAGCAACGTTGAAAACAATCCCGGCAGCCCAGCGATGTCCACTTACAGTCGTCCTGTCAGCAGGTGAGTGTTCAACGCCAGAGATGCCAGGACAATCAATGACAAATTGTGATTTCAGTTACAGGCGAAGTACAGACCTTGATGACCTCTACAACATGACGTCAAGCTCCAAGTCACAGTCGTCCAGTCAGGGCGATAACAACAATTACATGTTCAAGTCCAACAAATCATTGGATTCCGAAACCGGCGGCCTGCACGAAGAGCTCTTGGTCGCATAAATCGCAGTCAGTTAAAAATAGATTTAAGCAATGTGTGCTGTTAGGCAGTTATCAGTTATCCACCCGAGAAAACAATATTTTGTAAACGAACAAAGCATCAAAATGAACAACAAACAGTAAGAAAACCAAAAAAAAAAAAAAAAAAACTCCCAAAAAAGCAAACGAACGAGAAAACGCTCTGAATGAAGAAGCTCTCAAATTCAAAGTAAAGAAGAAGGAAAACAAACAAACAAACAAAAAAAACAAGAACATTCTAGAACTTAGCTTTTAATTAATTTATTGTGTCGCATACTCAATTGTATTTGATATTATAACCCCCCTAGGCGACTATATTCGTATGCGCGTATGTATGTATGGCTGGCTTCTAACGCACACTGATTAAATTCCTTTAGTTTTCTTTCCCCTCCCTATCTGTCCTTTCTCTCAGTTTCTCCTCTAACTCTAACATCCATCGCCTCAACCTCAACCTCAACCTCAACTAACCGCCCCATCATCATGGCATTCGTTTTCGTTTTGTTGTGTGTACATTATTTCTTTCTTTTTTTGGGATACACGAAAACATAGCAGACAACAACAATTTTTAGCTGAATTTCTCTAGTATAACTCCGCAAAATATTCTAGTCCATCGTTTTGTGTAAACATATTTTTCTTTTTAATCTTTTTTGTAGATTTTAAAGAAAATTAATCGTATATGTGATATTTTTTTTTTCCTTATTAATTTAATTTAGCAGTGATTCATAAAATAGTAATGAGATATAACGATTAAAACGTAAACAAAAACTGAATTAACAATTTTAAGTTATGAATGATTTGTTTCTTTTTTTTTTTTTGTAATTTTTTTCGATTTAAGTTAATTATTTTTTTTTTTCGTTCGTCTTTTTCTGATTGTAAGCGTACAAAACAAATGAACAAAGGAAAACCGATAAACGAAAGAGAAGAAGAAGATGTTAAGTATTTATGTGCAAAGGAAATCTATAAAAAATAAAATTCTAGAATTGAAGAGAAAAGTGGAAGCGAATGCGTTTTATTTGGTTTCAGTGCCATTTCTTTTATTTGAATGTTAATAAGCAAGACACTGAGGTATTTTCGTCTTCTTCTCCTAGTGGCACTACAGTCCGGGGTGGACCTGGGCCTCAGCCAACAAGCTTCTCCAGCTGGCACGATCTTTAGCCAGCTGTCTCCAATTTCGGGCATCAATTTGGTTGAAGTCCTCCACTTGTTAGCGCCATCGGTTTCGTGGGCGTCCTCTATTGCGTTGTCCCACTGGTTCGAAGTCGAAGACTCTTCGGGCTGGAGCATTGTTGTCCATGCGCTCTACATGGCTTAGCCATCTTTTCTTTTCTTTTTTTTTCCAGTACACTACGTTCTTTAAGTGTTAACTCTCAGTATCGCTGTACACAGCAGATTTTGCTGCGCGACTAAGGATCATCTACCGATCTTGCATCTCATAGATTACATCAAATAAACAGTATTAATTAAAGCATAGTGCATGGATAAATTTTTTAAACTCCAATCGAAACAAGCTAAAATCGATTTCGTTGCAAACTTCATTTATACACCTTGTAATATGTTCATTGCAACCATAGTTGGTTCTATGCATCTTATCGTATAGTAAATTTCCCATCTGAAGAGATCTTTGGGGAGCATATATATTCATGAGAAAATGTAAATCTGGTGAATTTACACGGCAATTAATAACATCGCGGATGAACATGGCTGACGCTGCCTTACACCTGAAACTTAAGGTTTGAAAGCCTATTATTTTACATCTATCGTCATATTTAGGGAGTTCTTCCAAGGAATACAATTTACGGACAGCATATCTCGTGAAATTTGCTTGTACTCTTTCGAATCTGAGTTCTTGTGTATCATTTCCCCATATGATACACAAGAACTCAGATTCCCAAATGATGGAAGAATATTCTAAATACGGTCTGACTAACGAACAATAGATGGACTTAAGACTAGTTATATCCCGAAAATCTCTACTATTTCTTTTCAGAAAACCTAACAAAGCATTAGACTTCGCAATTGTATAATCATAATGTGATGCAGAATTTAAGTTAGTATCAAAAATTACACCCAGATCTTTAACCTCTTCTAGGCGACTAAGTCTATGATCATTTATGAAATAAGCATAGACAATCGGGGATGTAATTCGACAGGCCGTAAAGATATTACATTTTTGAATATTCAGCTCTAGTCCATTGTGCTTGCATCATTCCACTAATGCATAAATTTTTATAAATGTAATTTGAAAATAGTGATAAATTAGTTGTACATCTTAGGCGCTGAATCCGTAGACGCCGGCTCATGTCGCTGTACAGCCCGTACCTACAGTTCATGGTTGTATCTTCATCTCCAAGAACCATCAACGCAAACAGGACCAAAGATGGAACGCAGAACTTTTCTCTCGAAAAGACCAAGGACTTCTTCATCTGCTCTTGAGACTGTCCAGGCTTCTGCGCAATAGAGCGGGACAGGGATAATGAGGGTCTAATATAGTATTAGCTTGGTCCTTCGAGAGAGAGCTCTACTACTCTATTGCCTCTTGAGCCCAAAGAAACAGCGTTTGGCAAGAGTTATTCTGCGTTTAATCTCTGTACTGATGTTGTTTGTACTGTTTACCTGGGAGCCGAGGTAGACGAAGTCTTTAACTACCTCGAAGTTAAAGCTGCCTACGGTGACGTTCTGGCCGAGACGTCGATGTTGTGCCTCCTTTCTCGATGACAGCATGTAAAGGGTGATTTTTTAAAAGCTATAGGAAAGTTTTAAAAAAAAACACATAAAATTCAGAGAAATGCATGAAATCTTTATTTGAATCGATAGTACGGTCCATATAATTTAATGTTTGAAGATTATTTCATGCAAATGTTGAACTTGACTGCGCCTCAAATGGTCCATCCGGTTAGTCCAATTTTGGCATACTCTTTCCAACATTTCGGCCGGTATCTCACGAATAAATGCTTCAATGTTGTCTTCCAATGCGTCAATTGAAGCGGGCTTGTCTGTACAGACATGAGCTTTAACATAGCCCCACAAAAAATAGTCTAAAGGCGTCAAATCGCACGATCTAGGCAGCCAATTGACCGGTCCCGAACGTGAAATAAAATGTTCACCGAACTCGCCCCTCAATAAGTCCATTGTTGCGCGTGCTGTGTGGCATGTGGCACCGTCTTGTTGAAACCACATGTCATGCAAGTCAAGCTCTTGCATTTTGGGCAAAAAAAAGTTGGATATCATCTCATGGTAGCACTCACCATTCACAGTTACGTTACGATTCGCATCATCTTTGAAGAAGTACGGTCCAATGATGCCACCAGCCCATAAGCCGCACCAAACCGTGACTTTTTCTGGATGCATTGGTAGCTCTTGCAATGCTTCTGGCTGATATTCACTCCAAAATCGACAATTCTGCTTATTTACGTACCCATTGAGCCAAAAATGAGCTGACCATAAAATCGAAGAAGCGCACGATGGACTTTCTCAACAGAGCACGCATGTTGATAATAAAATTCAATAATTTGCAAGCGTTGTTCGTTTGTAAGACGATTCATGGTTAAATTATAGACCAAACTGAAGGTGTTTGACAGTGAAACAAAACACGAAACGTACGTCAGCTGTTTAAACCAGTGTTGCCGAAAACATAATAGCTAAAAAATCACCCTTGACTTCATTTTGTCATTCACTGTTAAACCCATTTTTGCAGCCTCCGTTTCAATACCAGCAAACGCTTCATTGACGGCTCGCTGTGTTCGACCAATCACATCAATGTCGTCCGCGTATGCTAGCAATTGTACGGACTTCCTGGAAGATCGTGCCTCTAGTGTTGGCGTTTGAGTTTCGCACGATTTTCTCCACGATGATGTTAAAGAAGTCACATGACAGCGCGTCACCTGGTCTAAAACCTTTTTTGACATTGAAGGTCTCGGTGAGTTCGTTACCGACCTTGATGGAGCAGCGAGAGTTCTCCATCGTCTTCCTGCACAACTTGACGAGTTTGGCAGGAATGTCAAAACTAGACATGGCGTTGTATAGCTCGTCTCTATGCAAGCTGTCATATGCGGCCTTGAAATCGACGAATAGGTGGTGGGTGTCTCATGGTTTTTTTTCCAGGATCTGCCGTAGTGTGAAAATTTGGTCGATGGTGGACTTCCCCGGCCTGAAACCGCACTGATAAGGACCTATCAGGTTATTCACAAACGGCAGAGAAGATCTTGTAGGCGATGTTTGGGAGACTTATCCCTCGGTAGTTGGCGCAGTTGAAGGGGCCTCCTTTTTTGAGGTCTTTTAAGAGCAAGAATTAAATTGACAAAAAAAATAATGAATTTTAACAATAAAAAAATGCTTAGTCTCTATGGTTTGGCTTACACAACGAGGAGCAATCACTTGGCCTTAGGTTAGGCAATGTGGCTGCCATCATAAACGATGGACTCACTTAGACCCAAGGGTTCCTTGTGCTGCCACTGAGCCGGTTACCTCCCGTTACTCCTGGAACTATTTTGTTTTTTGGACGAACGCACGGATTGATTTGACATCCTTTTCGGATATGTCCCTTATTTCGTTTAAATAGCATTCGCCCAGAGTCCAGTGGCCAGTGCAGGGCAGATGCAAAATAGATGTGAGGGATTTTCCTCTTCTTGTTCATTCATGCATCTGCTACGGAAGTCGTTGTCACTTGGCCTTACTCAACGGACAACGAGAGTAAACGTGATGTGCATGACTGACGCTTTCCTTACCCGGGATGGAAATACCCACAGCAGAAATAGTTATACTTACACAGCTCCTCTTCCTCTCAACCAATTCTGCAGCAACAGTGCAGCCTCATCGTCCCTGAGGCCTAGAGAAGCGGGTTTCTGGAGAGAAAAACCATACATGTCACGTTGCCATACTAATAAGTTGGACAGCAGCACAAAATGCAAGACTCTACCACCAAACCCGGAGCTCAATAAGCCCTTTCCTGATCGGATACAATGGCAGGAACGATTAGTAATAGAAGGAGAGGTGATCGCCTTATACACTGAAGACTGAAAGATGAACGCGGATACAGGTGTACAGGGTCTCTTGTGACCTCTTAGAAGAATCCCTGTCATTTTCAAGCCACAACGTCACATATCACCATTTTGCCTAATAGCCGAGCGGCAGTAAAGGCCACAGCATCAAACATTCTTACATCGAGGCTGGTTAAGCTGTGCAGACAGAACATCAGCGAGTTATCCTTGATGAACGCGGTGACCCTGTGTTGGTTGCCAGGGCATACTGGTATGCAAGGAAAGGAAAAGTCGGACAGCCTCGCGAGAAAGGAGAAAAAAACTAGAGGATGAAGATATAGATACAGATAGAGTTAGAGCTCGATGGCTTAGCAACTAGCAACATCGAGAGCTCTGCTCAACAAAAAAACCCGCTTGGAACCATTTGATCAAGGCTTTGAAACAAAATGAAGCTCGATGTATGGGTACCAAGAAGGGTAGTCAATAAGTCAGCATGTGCCCTATATCTGAGCAACAGGATGTTCGCCAAAAAGTGGGGTCCGAACCCCAAGACAATTCTGTGGATGTACACAGCGATTGTAAGGCCAATCCTGAAATACGGCAGCGAGGTATGGTGGTAGGCCGCCCTGAAATCCACCAACCTCAGGCTGCTTACTAGAATACAGAGACTAGCATGTCTTGGAGTTACAGGCGCTATCTCCACTACCCCGACCGCGGGCCCAGAGTTACTATTAAACCTTCTCCCACTTGACCTCTACATGCAAGCTAGCAGCGTTAGAGTGTTATTAGAAGCATTCAATCTAAATGCTGGCCGTCAAGTCCCATTGGGCATGCTAGTATACTGAATAGACTTTCCTCGACTTTGAAATACCCTTCAGATGCTATTTCCCGACGAGGGAAGAGTGAATCACAAAAGAACCCATCAATAATTCGAGCATCCAAGTATGTACTGATGGATCGAAGATGCAAACAGGCACATGTGCGGGCATTTTCTCCGAATTGTTAAACATGCACTGCTCTATCAGGATTCCTGAATATGGCAGTGTTTTTCAAGCGGAGGTCCTGGCAGTCAAAGAAGCGGCCAGAATGATAAAAATGTTGGAAATACCACCGGCCATTAAAGCAATTTCGGCGATAGGAATCAAGTCCAAGACGGTAGCGAGCTGCCGCGAGGAGCTCAAAACTCTAAGCGTGCAACACTCGATAACTCTATACTGGGTCCCAGGACACAGGGACATAGCCGGCAATGAGACAGCAGATGAACTTGCCAGAAAAGGGGGCCGTAATCGACCCATCCCAGGCAATCAAATGGATTCAACCACCACTGACAGATGTCAGGAAGAACGTGGATGATAAAATTCTAGAATTAGCAAGAAAAATGTGGTGTAACTTAACCACCTGTAAGACTACTAAGGTGCTATGAATATAGAACTAAAACCGGCAAACTCCTTCAGTGTAACTCCTTCAGTGTGGCAAAAGCCTACTGAGGATGGTGGTCTTAGCTCTAACGGGACATAATCATCTGAAGTACCATGAAACAAAAATGGGACTATCCCATGACTAAATATGCAGAAGATGCGGCGATGTGGAAAAAAGAGAGGATACTCCTCACTATCTCTGCTACTGCCCAAGCCTCAGCCAACTGCGATACAGGACTAAGGGAGAATTCTTCTTCCATGACCCGCAAGAAATCAATAACATCCGACGAAAAGTGTGTCACTTAGGACAACGTCAAGCGAAAACGGTCGTAACTCGTACGACTCGAATCACGTCGAGTCGTCGCAAATGATGTCCAAGGCAGGATTAACGGCCAGGAAGGTCTTGCTGTGTGTTTGGTGGGATTGGCAGAGAATCATCTACTATGAGCTGAAACTCTTAATTCCGATCTGTGTTGTCAACAATTGGACGGTCTGAAGAAAGTAATCGCTTAGATGCGGTCAGCTTTCGCCCTTAGGAGAAGAATTGGTACACATCGATAGCGACCCTCCAGAAGCTTCCTTATGCATCCACCTCAGTACGAGCGTAGCACTAAGTGATTAACACCTGTTCCTGTTCATGGCGAACGATTTTTCTGGTGAAATGTTCGTCTGAAGAGAGGCTTTTGAAACAAGATGGTCCTCGTCACCGAACTCAATCAACAGACAATACAAGGCTTCAGATCCACGTATCATGGCCATACTTAAAATAGTAGAATAGAATTACAATCCAGAGGAGAAAAACCAAAGGATCTACATCCCTAACTCATAACTCCGGCAAGTAAAGACCAATATCTCTTCTGAATACAACCAGCAGACGTCTAGAATGTAAACTCCTGACTCAGCTAAAGGCGCATCAAGACGAAAACCGAATTCCAATACGGCTTCAAGTCACAAAACTATATCAGCCAAGCTCTATTAAGATTTACGGAAGCCATCAAACATCAACCTTAACCAACTGAGATCTCTAACGCCTTCGGTTTGTCTGGATTGCTAGACTCCTTTACAAACTTCACCATATTCACAACGTGGATCTGAACACCCACTCTCCAAAGGACGTCAATTTCGAAGGGGTCCCCAAACTTCCCTGTCACAGTCGGTGTCCCTCAAGGTTCCATCTTGAAACCTATATTACGGAACCGTATTTATAGCCCATCTTCTCATAACTCAGCCCAAAATCACAAGTGGCGACAAACATAGCATAGCGAAAGGCGTATCAACAGATCCCTTTCGAATCGAACTATCTCGACAAGTGGAGGTCACGGACGAGCAAGAGGAAATCCCAAGTTTCTACTGTTGTACAAGACACATCCACACAGAGTTTAATCCCTTACGGCGAAACTCAAAAGTCCAGACTCAGATGGTGTCGACTAATTAACTGCGTACCATCTAGAAATTCATTGCCAAGTTATAACTCAAAAGAGAGAGTTCGTGTGTAGATATTGCAAGAATAACACTAGGGAAGGGCCTTGGCAAGACAAAAACGTGGAGAAGGGCAAACCAGACATGTTCTTAATGATTGAAAGCTGCACGCGTTAAGATATGACCACAGAACAGCATCCGGTATAAGCTTCAAGTGCAGACCCTCCTCGGTTGAATCGTAGCAGTCAAACAACTGGATGGCACAGCTTGCGGTCACGGCAAATGCCTGAAGTCAAACATACCGTGGTGTCAATGAAACTTTTGCTGGCATTCAATCAGAATCGACTTAAATGAGTAAGCAGGGACCAGACAAACGAGTCCGTAAAACTGATAGTACCTACATACTCGTACATGCGATACTTATTTGGTTGGTTGAGGCGTTTGCTGCCGTTGAAATGGAAACGTTTACCGTTTGTGTACAGACACAGTGGACATCGACCACCTGCTTTGTCAACTATACCAACAACATCAGTCTGGTCATTCGTTGTTTCTTTGAGTCCAAGCTAACTTCATGCAGGACCCAGTCGAGACATCCGTCTCGTGTCCTCGCACAAAAAAAAGCAAAAAAAAAACGCAAAAAGAACTTAGTTGAATTATGATGTATTTCTGGTAATTGTCATTATCCGGACATGTGAACTGCGATCCCAAAATAGATTGCTTTCTTTCATAGGCACCACCTCCTCGTCCTTAATGCAGAAATTAACCAAATCTGAAAAAGACAACGTAAATCAGTTCGCATTACTCAAACTATTCCCTGCACACAGTCATACCCAACAACTCAAAGAACTCGCCCAATGTTTCCTCGTTTCGCACCGTGGCCGCTATCACTAACTTCGCCTTGTCCTCCATCATGCCAAAAATCTTGACTATAGCCGCCACTAAGTTCCCCAACTCTGACGAGTCATAGACAACGTCGGCGGCCAGTATCACATCGAATTTCTTCTGCGGAACAAGCTCACACGCCTGCCACGGCAAGTGAATTATCGAGAGTTTCTCGTCATCGTCCATCTCATCCGGGAAATTTAGCTTTCGATTTGTGTTAAGCATCTCAACTACGACAGTACTGCCGTCAGTTAATGTCACACTTTTGGCTTCGCAGCATCTAAACACTATGAAGCCGCACAATCCGGTGCCGGATCCAAGTTCGATGATTGATTTATCCCGCACCATGGCCGGATTGTGCAACAGCCAGTCGGAGAGGGCGAGAGATGCTTGCCAACTGCACAGGCCAGTGGTGCCATCGGTGCCAAAGCTCCGCGACTCCTTCAATGTGAACACAGTGTTGTACTTTAACAGGGAATAATGCTTGTAAGCGAATCGCTCTTCATTTCCACTCAACACTTGCAGGTGGCAGAAGGCTTCATAGATCTCGTCGTGAATTTCCTGTCGGAAATGCTCCAGACGATTGATGAGTTTCTTGAAGAAGCTCAGCTGGTATTTCGTGCTAATTGGGTACTCCTTGTTCAGCTTGTGAAAGTACGTTCGATCGATTAGCTCCTTCTGGTCCTGCCAAGTGATGTCTGCAGAGATGCGCTGAAAAATTGCGAGGAATGAATGAAATGTGTTGAATGCGAGTGTTTGGCGTACTTGCCAGTCGATGCTATTCACGGGATAGCACGAGAGAAATTGGACTTCAAGCGTATCGAAGATTTCTTGGTATTTCATCTTGAATTCAGAATCAAGAAATCAACTAATGAGTTCAGAATGCACACGTGTAGTCTCTAAGGGACACAACAAATCTTTGTGTTTACTGTTGACACTTCGATTCGGGTTGTTCGATTTGTCAGCGACGACCTGATGCAGTGGCTTTCAAAGTGCGCGCTGATTGTGGAGGTGGTTGGTGACTAGGGTCGACTTGGCATTTATGTGCGGCTGATGTGGTTTGGATACGGGGAAGTAGGGTTGCCATGGACTCCGGGAGATGATTGGGAAGGAATCGTTGCGTGAGGGTAGTTGGAGGATCCTATCGAGCTCTGAAGACTCTGTTCTGTCACCTCAAACACACTCGACAGCAGTGTGAGGCTTCGTTTCCTGCAAGCGCCTCAGAGTGCTAGCCAAGATGCCGTGCTTCGCAGCCATTAACGCTCTGCCCATCAACTCAACTCGATTCTGATTCTTGCAACACATGCATGTATTATCTCGTAAATGAGAGTTAAGTGAGACGGTAATTAACATTATGGAGTGCATCTAGCTACCACTGCCACCGTTGCGTGGCATCATAACCTCTTCAGAAGCATCCATCTATCCGTCCATCCAGCTCACCGTCTGGCAGCTGATGATATGCACAAGGGCTGACTTTGTCCGTTAATTCGCGTCTGCATTATAATTAGACAAAGTGCTCATGGAGGGCACTGACACGCGAATACACTTTGCGCAACGATGAGCCAGCCACCGGTGACTTGGTCAAGTGGTGAGACGCAATTGCGACTGTTAGCCATAATTGGCCGATTGAATTGAGCACAAAGGTTCATAAGGCCACTTAATCATCGCGGCCGCATGACAATTTCACAAGAACTCCGCCGGCGAGTGAAGGCAAATTGATTGACAATGCGTCTGCGCTGCGAGAACGATTTCGATGCCTTGAGCACGTAGTCGGCCGTTCACTTGAACAAAAATGCAAATGAACGCAGGCGGAATCGGATCGGTCCTCATCGGTTATTCTGGAAGGTATCGCCCGGCTGAGGATCACGCTGGATGTTAGGGCATGCACGCGGCTTCGCAGAAATCGATTTCAACTCTGGACTCTGGCGACGACAAATCACGGAGAAGGCGAGTTGCATCGCATTTCGTATGCATCATCTGTCAGAGTTGTTCTTGTCTTGTAAGAGCTGCGGCCTGATGGTGACTGATTGACTGTCAAAATGGGCAGTGGGTGTGGTGGTTGGTTGGGTGCGCTTTTACTTTCTTCTCGTTTTGTGGCGTATCTGGCGGCGGCTGTCGTGAGCTCTGCTGATTGGGAAGATTAGATGGTAGCTGTGGTCACTGGTAGCTTGAGGCTGACCCTGAGTTGTTGTTGTGTCACGTAGATGTGGTGATCCATTTCGAGCTTTCTACGATTTTCACTTTTTCCTCATTTTCCCCGTGAATGGCTGACAGATCGAGCAGTGCCAAGATTTGTGTGATTCTTTAGACGGAAGGCGAGGCAAGTTGGCCGAGAGACGAGATGAAGCTGGGTGCTTTGATGAAGACGTAGTTGGCAATGGAATCAGCTGGGTTATCTAGAGAGAATGAAAATTAAAGAATCGAGTTAGTCGCTCTAGAAGATATGGAATGAAACTGGAGTGGATTCACTTCCACTTGGAAGTTCGGCTTTCACTTGAAGTTAAGTGGAATCATACGCTCTTGCTTCTGTACTCGGGATTAAGCAGTTGTGTAGATATAAAGGAGCAATGTGGCCAATTGCACATGGTCCTCAATTGTCAGCTACTTTTGGTCTTCTGGACATGCAGCATGATTCAGATGTGTGACCATATGTAAGGGATCGGTCGCCTATTTGATGGAATCGCATTCAAGGTACGCCTCGGAAGTCGTGATGAAGAGGACATTCGTGCTACGTGACCAAACCATCGAAGCATAGCGCTTTCCGTTCGAAGAAGCAGCTGCTCTACATTGAGCTCCTCGCATATTGCCGTGTTTCTCACCCTACCCCGCCAAGTAACTCCCACAAACACACTCCCAACAAGACACCAAGCTCGGCCTTCCTAATTACAGATCTTCCAAGCTGTTCCATAATGAGCCAGCTTGTCCAATCCTACAGAAGAGCTCAGAATTACTCGTCCCATCACTCGCGATAAGGACCCCGAGTTACTTGAACTTCTCCACATGCTTCAATGGGACTCCACTGCGCATTGCACATTATGGTCTGGAAATGACCATAACTTCTGATTTGTCCACGTTAACCTTTATCCCAGCATCTGCACATAAGGCAGCAAACCTATCAAGGGGGCCCCGGAGTTCCGTCTGGGAGGATGTGAGGGTAACTAAATCTTCTACAGAAAGAAGATGACTTACTCTCAACTCTCCCGATGTGAAACATCCCTCGTCTCGGCTGCGCTGCAACACCCAATCCATGTATATAATGAAAAGGAGAGGTGACAAGACGCACCCTTGGCGAAGTCCATCGCACATGGTGAAAGGTGTTGATTTAGCACAATTAAACCGAACACAGCTGCTACAGTTTGTGTATAGAGACTGAAGGCAGAACACTCCAGAGTTTACCTCGGAACTCGATCGTATGCCTTTTCCAAATCTACAAAACGGCTGTAGATCGATTTGGCATACTCCCAAGCCTTCTCGAGTACTATTTTTAGATTGAGAAGCTGATTAGTCGCACTTCTGCCGGGACGAAAGCTGCACACTGTTTATCCCGCTTCTGGACTCGACCATAGCTCTAGAACGCATCTCCAACACCTTAGCTTAGAATTTCCCGGGGAGACTTAAAATAGATATGCCCCGGTAATTGGACCAATTTCTTTGGCCCCCTTTTTGAACAGAAGGAGAATCACCCCAGTTTGCCAGTCGCCAGGTGTCTCACCGCGTTCCCAGGCTACCTTAATGACACGAGAGAGCCATAAAACTTCCTCTTTACCCATGCCCTTAAGCAATTCTGGCCGGATTTCATCCACACCGGCAGATTTGTCAACTTTTAGCGATTCGATCGTCAAAATGACTTCCTCCACCGTTGGACTATTCTCCGCCCCACTCTAGACTACGGGTGCACCACCCTCAGTGCCTTGTTCGGGATTGAGCAGCTCAGAAAAGTGCTTAGACTCCTTCGATGATGTTGAATTTCCTTCCTCTGAGTCGGCGAATGGCCAGAACACATTTTTCGTTTTCCAACTTCTCGCCGAACTCCTTCCAGGACTGCTCTTTAGCTGCTCTCACAGCCAATTTGCAAGTTCTTCGCGCCTCAGTGTACCGGTAACGAGAAGCAGAGTCTGCCAAGAGAATCCAGTCTCTGTAGGTTCTCTTCTTCTTTCTGATGGCTTCTTGAACTTGTCTTAAACCACGCAGTTCTTTTCTCATCACCAGCCGCTTCAATCCCCAAATATCATGCACAAAGGCAATGACAGCTGTTGATAACAGTCGCCATTCTTTCTCTACATACGATGGAACAGTTGGAATTCGTTCAAACCTTTCAGATCACCCGTAGTTTCTCCCACTGTAGGCGTGTGGGTTTCCACTCTTGGTTTCCGCCTTGGCAGAAGAGGTACTCTATTAGTGAGGCTCAGCGTACACAACACCAGGTTCAGCTCCTCTCATCATCCCCAACGTCACAAACCATCCGTTTCATACACGATGGAAGAGATCTATCAACGATTTCTGCTGAAGACTATGACGGTACCACGTGAATTTATGGACTTGCCATTTACACAGCACAGCTAATAAAAAGTTCAAAAACTTCTCTCCGTTCGCGTTCTGTTGAGGTCGCCGTTCCTCCCAATCACACTCCCCCATGTCGTTACATTCACACCCACGTGAGCATTGATGTCACCCATCAGGATATAGGAATCCATCTCCGTTACTCTGTCAAGGGCAGCATCAACTTCATCCAGGAGAGCCGCGTACTCTGACTCTAGATTTGGTGCATACACCAGCACTAGTAGAGCCAAAGTTGAGCTTTCAAGCTTAAGCTTTAATATCCCAACTCTCCATCCTATCGGTATCCACTCCAATACATTGTCTGCCAGCTTGGGACTTGTGAGTATTCCCACTGCCGCCTGTGCAGACATTTGAGGTGCAACACTCTACAGAAAGAGTTTCCACCCGTCTATACGGTCACATACACAGTTTTAGATCCTCGGTGGCCAGTTCACGTCACAACAAGTAGCGCCGTCCTGTTGGAGCCACATTTCCTTGGTATCCATACCATCGAATTCAGGCCAAAAGAAGTTGGTAATCATCGACCTACAGAGCTCGCCGTTGACGGTGATGATCTGGCCAACGACGTCAGCCCATGAATTCACACCATACACTGACTCTTTCGGGATGCATTTAATTTAGCTCTCTTGGACCTCATGTAGATTGGTATCCTTCCAAATACGAAAAATTAGTTTGTTGACGTACCCATTCGTCCGGAAATTGACCTTATCGAATGGTGATCATGTAGAGGGTGAACCGCCAAAAGGAAGCCCATTTTGATAAAACAATTGTCATTTGCACGTGTCGTTGAACGCTATGCCCGTCCATGGTGGCATTTGGCAAAACAGACAGAGAAGAAATGACAGCCAATTTGAAGGATGTTGCCGCTCTTAACCGCTATCAACTGTCAAGGTTCAGAGGTCCCTATTGGAAGACCCTTCAGTTAGTAGATATATCATGGAATTCTGAGAAACCTGCCCAGGTACCCACTGAATTGTAGCTCTGTCTGAATTTAAAGTCGGCATGGCGACGAATTTTCTCACCAATGTTTTGTGCCACTAAAAGGCTGATCATTAACTACAGCAGTCCGACCATCGACATCGTTCCAGAACTAAGGCTGATCGACAGACTATGAGGCGACACCTGTAGTCTTGACTAACTTGAGAATTCTGTCCCCATCGACTTCCGTCCGTCCGAACTAGATAGGGAAGGGACTAGATAAGATAGGGAAGACTGAAGTCTAACAAAGCTGCTGGTGCAGACCGCCAGTCTTTAAAGCAGCCACGGATGGTCAGGTTGCTTCAACGATGGGTTTTGTGTGCAATATGATATCTGTGAACTGATAGCGAATTCAGCTAGTTTTACGCAAGACGACGTGCAGTCATGCGATTTTTGCAAAAGAAGATCGTGCAAGATTTTATGACGATTCAAAACGATCAATCTTCCAAAGCTCCATACAACAGCCAGCACACGCGAATGCTATTGGCGTGACGAGGCGTCTGCTTCCATTGCCATGGGTGCGGCTAGAATGGTCTTCAAGAAAAGACATCCGATTATATCATCGATGTTATAGACTAGGGGGTCACAATGAGCAAGTATGAGAAAGTATGAGAATGTTAGGGATTTTGTCTAAGTAAGCAGTACAACAGCTCGAAGAGTCTTCGACTCCGAAGTAGTGGAAGTGTGGAACAATAGTGGACATCCGTGTTTAGCGCAATGGGAACACAGCAAAAGGCCTTTTAGTGTAGTCTCGCCAGTACAACTGCTCTTAAACAAGATTGAAAATGCACACAAAATAAGAAAGATAAGAGCTAAGATGCATGTCATGCAATATGATATATCGAAGAGCAGCTGCCACGCTCCTACGCTGCCACGCTACCAGGCTCTAACGTAGTGTTGCCAATAAACTACATGCCATGAACTTGCTGTGTGGTCGAGGACCAGGTTCTCCCCGGACTGTGAAGAAGATGAAGAAGGACATGGACAATCGACAGAGATATGGGCGATTTTTAAAAAAAAATCAGATATTTCAATATTTCAGGCCGTTTTATGTTAATGTAAGGTGAACGGCGCGAGAGCAGAGAAAAATGAGCAAAAAGCCGTCCAGCCGTCCTGCGAGCCATCTTCTGCCTCCTAAGACGGGGCATTGATAGGGCGTAGTCCAGAACTTGGTTTAGGCTGGATTTAGGTAGTAAGTGTACACGATTTGGGGTTCGTTATCCATCTTAACTCTCTCTCTCTCGCATGCTGTCTCAAAATTCAGTCAGAGTCTGTGAAGAAGAGGCTTCCCCCGACACTCAGTTTCTCTTCATCTATTCTAGCCACTAACGCCATCTCGCCGTGACCTGACGACTGCCACACATTTCTCAAACCTCTTCCAACAGCATTGGAACAACGTAAATCCATTAAATTTGAAAAATTCAACTCGCCCACGTTCATGTGCCGATGACTGGCTGACGTCAGGTTCGCACCAAATTGCTGATTTTTCGCTGAAAACCGATGAAAGACGAGTTGAAGTCTATGAAGTCATGAATGGGACAGTTAAAGCCATCGTCCAAAAAGATATCTTATTCACCTTACTGTGGCGATGTATCCAAGCGAAGCAACAAAAAATGTATCTCACCTGTGCCTGGAGGGCGTGATGTGTTAGTAAAAATTTCGTCAACGACCATACTATGCTGAAACAATCGGTTCTCGTCCGATCACCGAAATCAAACAGCATCGGGCGCGGTTAGTACTTGGATTGGGGGACCGCTTGGGAACACCGCGTGTTGTTGACATCTGCTGCAACTTTTTGCTCCCCGACACTACGAAACTACCGAGTTACCTGATCGAAGCCGAGGCTCTAGAGCCATGGCACATCTTTTTTTTAGCGCAAAGTCGCTCGGCAATCGAGTGACGTCTACCCTCTCTTCGGTAACGTTATCGGTCTTGGAGCAAAATTGACGTTAGCTCATCAGCTAATCCCAGTCGTGACCGCTAGCACAAGAAGCTTGGTTTGCCTCACCCTCCGCACATCAAGGCACCCGCTAAGAGTCACGAGCAGTCACGTCCTGTCCCTTAGAACAGTCCCAGTGACATCCCAGTTCACCACGCAGGCGGAATTCACAGTCCATCACAAAAAGAAAACAACACCAGCAATTTGTCGTGTCCGAGTCGTGGGCAGAAGGAAACCCCAATTAGGTTTAGGTCAAACCTGGGCGCATGCGTGCCTGTGTGTGTGCCCCTTTAACACATTGCCGCGTCCATCCATCATCCGCTGTGCTGCTTGGAAATTTAATTCAAAATTCATTACGTTTCGCCATAAATCCTTGCAAGCCCGTCTCCCAGGGGTGAAAGTAATTTATTCTATCCGAATGTAATTTCTCTGGCCACTGGTGGGCACCAGTCGCCGCCAGTGGCTAGCATTCATCACTGCTTCCTCCGAGTCGAGTGCCCCTGCTGGAACAAGGGGGGAATTCTACTCCAAAATGACTGATCTCTCGCCCGAATCTAGCAGTGGTCTTTAGCACACCGGTCGCCGCAATTACCGCAATCCATCAGCGCTCAACAAGCGGCCACGCAGCACGGGCTATCGGTGGCGCGGCGCGGCGTGGGAATTAAACCGATACCGAGCGATGATAAAACAAAAGAGTTGACCAGCGAACTCGATCATTAATTCATTAAAAGTAATTGCGGTCGGATCGCGTCTGACGGCATTACACTGCATTATCTGCGTCGTTGATCGATTCCACATGCATTCTGAGAAAACAATTTCGCTTCGCGTCGGGCAGGGGATCGGCCTTTTCGGCACAAGTGCCCTTCGCGCGGATCCTTTCATTAAAGCATTTTCGCCGATCAACACTGCTGCGTCGTTATGGCGTGTTCATTTTTCACCGGCCGCTTACTTGCTCTCGGTGGTGATGCTGTTGCTCCATCGATCGTGATCGTTGTTAATTTGTCGAACAAGCAGCCAACCATTCGGACAGCGAAAGGATGCGGTGTGTGTTACCACTTACCGTGTTGAGGGATCACAATCCTTCTTCATTTTCTGCGGTCTTTCCTTTCGTTTGCTTCGCAATTTCGGCTGTGTTATGCACGAATAAATTTTCTTGTTATGCTCGGCTTGGTGTTTGACTGCGCTCCATCCTCGCCTCCTCGTCGTCATCGTTCGGTGCGATGGGAATTCACGCGAACCGCTCGCATGGGCAGAGGTGTCAGGAGGTATGATGCGAAATGCCTGCACTTTGCCGCATCGTATGCTGGCCTCTTAAAAGAGGCGCCATAAATAATTTTCGATATACTTTTTTTTTCTGTTCGTTGTTTATCGATCGCGAATCGATCTTGTTTTTGTTCTCTCGGTTTCGGTGAACTTGGAGCGTCTGCGAGTGGGTTAGAGTGGCGTGGTTGATAACAGGGCGCGGACTTTGCGCCTCTCCGCCAAGCGTGATTAATTCTGATGTCGGTATGGTGATTCGAAAAGGACTGGCGGTGTGATGTGGTATTCCTTTCGTCTCGACTCTGTGAAGCCGATAATTTTTGGACGGCAATTTAGCGGAAGATTGGTGATTGGTGAAGTGATTGTAATGGACTCTTGCTCGCTGAATGGGAGTTTTCATTTCACGTCCACTTCATGGAGACGTCTCTGAAGGGGTGAAGAAAGTTGCTTTTTTGTTACATTTCTCACGCAGTCCAGTTGTAAGAGATATTCAAAAATATCTAAAAGCCACCAAATGGCTGTGAAATGGTGAAAACAGACATCTTAGAATGACCGAACGTTCCATAACAGGGAAATGCAGTCAGGTCAACGAGGGAACCAGGTTGCAAAGCCCGAAAGTGAGAGGAGTTTCTTAAGGGATCACTGTTGAGAATTGCATCCTTTAACCAACAGGGCCTACGGGTGCATTCTCCCATTCTGGTGACTTATTTTTCTACTTCTTTGAACTGACGTACATTCCGGAGTAGTTACGGTCCTCGGCACATCCCATTACAGTTCGTATTGTCATCCTCCTGTTGATTCGGGTAAGCCACTCGGGCGGACTTTCAAACGCGAGTCTTCTCTGTTCAATTGTGACTCATGCATATATTCACATTTGCGAAAAAGGTGTTCAGGCAAACCATTCGTCGACTCTGAAGAAGAAACTTCAGCATTATCGAAGGAGTCCAATCCTTAGATGGTGCGTTGCTATCCAATGAGTTAGACATTTTGCGCAGATGGAGCTGCTCAATCCCGAACAGGACACAGAGGATGGCAGCCCCGTTGTCTTGAGTGGGGCGGAGAATATTCCAACGGTGGAGGAAGCCATTTATGCGATTGAATCGCTAGGTTAGGTTAGGTTGGAGTGGCTGACTGCTGCGTGCAGTCACACTTACGCCAAAGTAGACCCATTGTGATACCATGCGGCTTAACTTCTCCTAACATCGGAACCAGTTGGTGCTTGTAGTGAAGCGATTTAGCTAGCCTATGCTGGCACTATTTAGCCAGAGATTGTTGAAGTAGTAGGCCCCTAAGTGTAGGAACCTACGACTAGTCAAAGCGCTGCGCGAGCACATTAATTGATCTGTGGTTTCTACCTCCTCCTCATCCATGCAACTTCTGCAGAAATCATTATTGAGGCACTCTTCCTACGAGCCTGAGTGCCAATTGCACAGTGCCCCGTTATGACTCCTATGAGTGTCCTTAATGAGTGTCGCCTGAGCCGAGGCAGACTGAGTGACCGTACTAGGTTAAGTGATGGCCAAATGTCTTTTGTTTTAAGGCAGGTGGTGCCATTCTAGCCAATCGTGTGTAACTTCAGGAGATGGTAGGCTATAGCGATCGGCATGGAAAGTGGTACCCCTCATTGATAGGGAATAGGTTGTACCACAGTTCATCGGATTTGCGGTTGTCTGCTATGCACAATGTCCCGGCACCCACACGAGGTGTATGTTGAAATGCTCAGTCATCTCGTTAAGACAGTTTTTTAATTAAACATGACATTGTCCAGGGATTTGATTGTGGCCTGACTGTCCGAACAGATGGTGATATTACGTTGTTTTTCAGCCATGACAACGCCTCTTTAATCGCAATGATTTCTGCTTGAAAGACGCTACAGTGATCAGGGAGCTTTGAAGAGATGGCAATATTGAGGACTTCGGAACAGCCACCCGCACCCACCCCTTCGTTGGTCTTCGATCGGTATGTAAAGATTCGCAGGGGATCATCCAGCGTCTGCATCCAATCCGATCTGGACGGAAGACGGGTGGAGACATTTTTCTCGAAGACAGTCTGGGTTAGTAGGCCGTCGATGTCGTTGGGGAGAGAGTTGAATTCGTTAAGAATAGTAGAGTGGCCGATGTTGAGTTCGGAGTATTCTGCGTCTCTCAGTGGTGGTTGTTATTTTTTTGCTGAATATTTCTAGTGGTGAACGGTGGAGGAGAATATTTAGTGCGTCTGACGGAGTACTTCTCAGCACTCCGCTGATGCCTATGTAGGACAGTCTATGCACTCGATTGAGTGACTTGCAGTTGAAAGCTGTGTCCACCAAACTGAGACCCCGTACAGAAGTGGTCGGTCTGACAATGGAGATGAAAATCCAGTGAGCGATGCGTGGTCCCTATTTGCATCCAATGGCTAAAAAGGACAGAGGAAGCCTTCCTGGTTGTTGAGTTTACAGTTTAGCTCAGTATCAATTGTGTGACCCAGAATCGAATCTCTAAAATTTAGCAAATCTGCCGGTGTGGATGAAATCCGGCCAGAAATTCTCAAGACAGTGGATAAAGAGGGTGTTTTATGTTTCTCTCGCGTCATTAAAGTGGCCTGCGACTGCGGTGAGCCACATGGCGATTGGAAAACTGGCGTGACTGTCCCTCATTTCAAAAAACTGGGACAAAAGAGATTGCTCTAACTACAGGGGCTCACCGGGAAACTCTACTCTAGGGTGTGGAATGTGTGTGTGGTGTGGCTATGTTCGAGTCCAGAGGATGAACTGTGCGGCTTTCGTGGCTCTTTGCTCTAAAAGAATGTTACTCGTGAAGGCTTGAAAGTATGCTAAAAGGTATACGAGTTGGTCGAGCTAATCTCTGCAGTGTTCTGCAGGAGTGTGTGGGATTGATGGTCCCTCTTTTGAGGGCAATTCAGTCTCTATACATAATCTGTGCCAAGAGTGCGTCTTGCCATCTCTCCTTTTCAATACATACATGGACTGGATGTCGCAGCGCAGCCGAGGCGAAGAACTAAATGAAGAGCAGCTTCTTCTTCGAACGAAAAGGGCTGTGCTTCGATGGTTTGGTTACGTGGCGCGAATGTCATCCCAATCATCACGACTTCCGAGGCGAGCCTTGCATGCCACTCCATCTGGTAGTCGATCGCTTGGCAGACCAAGGACGATGTGGCTGCACCGTGCTTACTGCTTCGTCATAGCCCCTGTTGACTTAGAGTCGATGGCAAAATGTAAAACAAAATTTGTGAAAGTATCAATGAAGTGCTTCCTGTCCCATTCACGTTAAGGTGACACAAATGTGTCCTTTTATGGGTGCCCCACTAAATATAGCAGCATGCGAAGAAGAATAAGAACTATTTGGATGTTTTCCTCTCTCTCTTCTATCAAGCTTTGCTTGCATATGGACGGTGCACAAGTGAGTAGAAGATAACCGCCTCGTCCGACGAGCTGAGCCGTGCAATCACAGGCGTGCCGCCGTCCTCCTCCCTGCTGCAACAATATCCCTTGACTGTTAGTCAGACTTTAGATCACTTTTCAAGGAATTCCTTCATATTTCTTACAAATTTAAAACGACACCTCTTGGTGAACAGCTCTGTACGACTTCATCGCAGAGAACAGAGGACATCACATTTATCTTTAGTACGCGAGTGTTAGAACACTCTCTCTTTGTCTAACCATAGACTGATGCTTGACTGCTTTCTGTCCTTGACTGCTTCTAAGAGTCACCACAGAGTGCTCTGGCGTTCGCGATCATTTAAAGTTTCCACCACTCGGAGCGGGAGACACAAATTCGAAGACATTCTTAGCACAACCACACGTGGTCTTCTACTCATTCGCAACCTAGCCACGACAATGAATAGAATTCCGACCAGTCCCCCGTCCATCGTCAACCCAGTTCTGGCGGTTGAGTCAACTTGCTTCGACACCAGATGCGGTGCGACGGCAAGCGTCCAAATCCCATCCACGTCGCATCTGCCGACAGCTTCGATAAGTGCTGACTTTATATTGTCTCTGAATCAGTCACCCGTTCCTTTTTCGCGGCAATTTCACACACGCACACACACTGCGTCTCAGAGTGCATTGCACCGTACTTAATCTCATTCGATTTGTATGCAAACACTGTTCCTTCTATCGGCGGGGCTGTCGCTCAGCGCCTGCGTCATACGAAGCCATCCGATGATGATCACACTCCACCACTCAGCACGCGCATCATCGGCCCACCTTGTCGCCCACGTCACTGCTGAGCGACCGATCTTCCACTGTCCGGCTCACTTACAGCCCATCAATGGATTGAAGGTGGCCATCGGACGGCAATTATAATGCAATTCGACGACGGACTCACTGGCTCGCCAGCAGTCGGCACCCCCCACAGACGCTTCTATTCCGTGGCGCAGCAACGCATTGACCCTTTGTCAGCGGCGACGGCGGCGACGGGCAGTGTGTGTTCGTGTTGTTGTCTGTTGATTATCCAATTTCATGGACCTCCAAGGTTGGAAGTGCAACTCTTGCGCACATCCGCTCTCTGCCGCCACCACCGCAGCCGTTCCCTTCTAAATGAATTTTCGTTCGGACTTCGGTGTGTCTTTGGAGATTGAGGCAGAGGCAGTGGCCGGTGCGCCCGTGCCGTTGCCAGGGAAGCCCTAACGAAGTTGTAATTTATTATTCCATGCCCACTTTTTGTGGGCACACGCTATGTCTGCCGTCGTCCGTCGACATTGTTGGCTGGTGCGCCCCGCCGCCTGGTCAGGTTAGAGAATCGAATTAGTTTTCCAATTTAATCTCAAGTCAAAGTTTGACCCGGGGCCGCGAAGTAAGTCGAACTTCGTTACTTGGTAATTGGCAGCGATTCGATGGGCATCGCCGCCACATGAGACGAGGGAGTGCTTGCCACTCGATTGTGGTATCTAATTTCTCGTGAATGCACGGCACGAGGAGAGGAAGTGAGAAGAGTAGTGACCATACTTCAGTGGCACTGTCTTTGAAAACTGTTTCATAACATGGCGCAATTGCATAAGGGATTTCAAAAAGGCACCAGTCGCTAGTTTTCTGCTGTGATTATCGTGTAAACTTGCTTTGTAAACAGCTCCTTAAGGACACACTCGCATGGGCCTGTGCGTCAAGGGCAAAGTTGTTGATTGCTCTTAACGTGGTGAGAAACGAGCAATGATCCCTGTAAATGGACGGGTGACGCTGACGTACATGCTTATCGTGGTGGACTCTGGATAGCATCTACTGCAACCGCCTAGAGGTGAATGAATGTATGCCCTTAACTGCCCAGTAGATGCCTCGGAGCCTATAAGGCAGACCGGTCCAAGTAAAATTAGATGAAAAACTGCGACATTTACTACGGCGACTGTTGCAGAGATCGACGACAGCACTTGTTCAGATTCAGAAGCATAGACTTAGGCAAGCAGCTGATTTATCTGCTCTCAAGTTCGATCGGTAGATACATATGACGATAGCAAGTACGATTTCTAAGTAAGATGTCACCTGATCAATCAGCCGTCAACCAGATTGATCATATTGTGATCGAGGCCAATGGAGTAGAGCAGTACCACAACAGTTTGATGTGTTTGGAGAGCTACAATCGCTGAAACTTTGTCGATCGAGTCTCCCTGGAGCCTTCAGAGAGCCCAATCGTGCAGAGCAATACATCCGACGAACAGTGAAAACGTAGGCAAAATGCCATGAGAGAAGTTTTCTGCAATTTGCTAGGTTTTAAACCCAAACCCAGCTATGTAAAATCCTGGTAAGGTATTCAACGAAGCAAGCAGTATATAAGGCGACGCTGGATGGAAGGACGAGAGCGCTTGGTGCGTTTTATGAACTTCTGCTTCTCAGAAGGAAAAATAAAGAGAACGAGCAGCGCGCGATCGATGTAGAGGTGTTACGGCCGGAATGATGTCCGAAAGTTCTACCACGGGATAAAACGGGTGTCAATGGGTAGAAACATCAAACAGATCGCCGGTCGGAACGAAGAGGGACAACTGGTAGTTCAGTCGCAGTTGCTGCTGAAATTCTGAAAATATCACTTCTGTTAAACGGCGACGAAGACATAAATACCGCTGTCAGGCAGAATGGTACACTCCACACAATGGACGATGATAGAAGAGAATTCCATCCACACCAAACTGGACGAGGTCAAAATAGCGAAAAGGGCACTAAAGTCGAATAAAGCAGCTTCGGCAGAGATCTTAAAAGCAGCGGCAGATGAGTTGGTAATGCTCATCAGCAACGCTTTGATTGCTCCAATTATCGGGGGATTCATCTCCTAAACATCGCCTATCTGCCCTTTTATGTGAGCGCATGGAACCACTCGTGAATAATCTGATTCATATCAGTGTCTTTTCAGCCCGAGCAAATCTCAACACTAAGGCAGATCCTGAACAAAAAAACCGATCGACACATACCGTCTATTCGTCGATTTCAAGGTGGCATATGACAGCTCAAGTTAAGGCGAGCAATTCACCGCGATGTCTAGTTACGACATGTAATTCCCTTAGCTACTCGTGGGAATCAAAATTGAAGCCAAAAATAAAAAAAAAAAAATTAAAGGCGAGCTAAAAAAGTCACAGAAGTAGCAGTGAGCCGTGTTGAGTATGGGCTCGAGAGAATCCTTAAAGGTGCTAAGCCTGAAGCGGCCAGCAGAGGTGCCGGAAGGATGGGATAACGCAGCACCAGCCGAAAAGCTGCGAAATCCTTGGTTAAACCGATAGACAGGAGCACGCAAACTGCCAATGTGGCAAGCGGAAGCAAAGCTCTAGCTTCCCTTCCTCTAGCAGAGGAAGCAAAGGAGAGAAGGGAAGCGAAGGTGAAGAGCTCTGCGTCCTCTCAATCCTCTAAAGCCGAGGCAGGGCGCGATTGTCCACCGACGTCCGCTACGGGACAGCCCGGTGATTTGTAGAAGCTTAGCGGGCAAATCCTGAAGATGCAATCCAATCATGGATGTACATAACTATTGTTAGACCCTCAGTCATCTATGGGGCCATACATTGGGCCAAGAGAACCAACCTAATTAGTACGAGGGAAAAATTGTGCAAGGTTTAAATGTTGACACACCTCTGTCTCACATGGCAATGAGTACTTGTCCAACTGCTGACATGGAGCTGCTATTGGAGCTGACTCCAGTGCATCTGGTGGTTGCAAAATGTGCACATCATACAATCATGAGAATGGCTAAAGATGGGATAGAAAAGATAGGTGCATACAAAGCTAGCCCTCCTGGCCGTTCCGAAGGATGACGTGATTAGGAAATTCAATTTCCAAAAGAAGTGGACCATCAAGCTGAACACCACATATGACTGGAGCAATGAATCAATAGCCTACAGACTGAGCAGTAACACGATCAAATGGTACACAGATAGATCAAGAACTGATGCAGGAACAGGCGCAGGAGTATTTCGAGCACGGACAAAATAATTCGAAGCCATGGGCAAACGCACGGAAATCTATGCCATAGACAGATGTGTTCAAATCGCGACATAGCAATAATGTCGGACAGTCGTGCTGCCATCTTGGCACTAGACTCCTACATCATTAAATCTAATCTTGTGAGGGAATGCCTACAGAAGCTCAACAAATTGAACAGGAGAGATAGAGTAAAACTTTGTTGGATACCTGGTCATACAGGAAATGAAATGGCAGTCTCTCTAGCCAAGAAGGGAGCATAAGTCCTGAACCATTCCGCCCGGTAGGAAACCACGTCCTCAGAGAAAAATTCAGGGAATTTGAAAAAAACTTTTTTTCCAATACAACCGGAAGAGGTTTGAGACATGTATAAAAAAGAGCAATCCGAACAGGCTTCCTAACAGAGCACCTAAGGAAACTAGGGATATCAGAGGAAGGTCCCTGCAGATTCTGTGGAGAATCTAGTGAAATTCCAGAGCATGTACTGCGTTTCTGTGTGGCACATCACCAGGTGGCCGTGGCGTTGTGTGTCTGTTAGTCGACTCCTACGCACTTGAACCTCAGTGTCACCTCTTTCTAGTTACTGACAATGCTTAAAGAGTACAACTGTCTAGAGAAGACGTGTCCAAACTTGGCCGTTCGGAGTCGGCGTAAAACATCCACTAGTGAGAGAACAATAGCAGGCACAACACGAGTGGTTGCTGAGAAGCTAGGCTCTGGCCCTCAGCGTGCTGTAGGGACACCCTTATTTTTATATATTTCAGTTGACAACACAATTTTAACTGGCGGCCATTACGTCAGCTGTCAAGTGATTTATTTTTAGTTTGTTTTGGCATTTCGACACGAATAGACTGACGCCTGAACAACATTTCCAAATTGTGCAAATTTATTTTGAAAACCATGGATCTGTTCGAAATGCGTATCGCGCACTACGTCCATTTGCACCATGCTCACTATTGATTGAATGGATGCGTCAATCCTCAAGTCTATGTTGAGACACCGTTACATCCACAAAAATTGACTGTTTGGTGTGCTTTATGGGTTGGTGGAATAATTGGTCCGTATTTCTTTAAAAAACGATGCTGGCCAGAACGTTACAGTCAATGCGTAACCGCTATAGAGCCATGATTACTGAAGTTTTCGTTCATCAATTGAACAACCATGATGTGCAGGAGCCGTGGTTTCAACAAGACAACGCATCATGTCACACGGCTCGTGCCATAATTGATTTATGGAAGGGAATGTTTGGTACCCGCATAGTTTCACGTTACGGACCCGTGAATTTGCCTCCAAAATCGTCCGACTAGTCTACGCCGATAAGCTCGAAACGATTGACCACTTGGCGGACAACATTCATCGCGTTATTGCCGATATACGACCACAACTCTTGGAAAAAGTCATCGAAAATTGTAACTCTAGATTAGACTACGTCCGAGCCAGCCGTGGCGGTCATATGCCAGAAGTCATATTTAATTCAAATTTAACATAATATTATAATGCCAGAAGATTATCTTTCGAATAAAGTAAACTTCATGTCAATTTAAAAAAATCACCTTTATTTTATTCCATTTCAAAGTTCTATACCTCTAAAAAAACACCCTTCATATTGGCACATAAAAGAAGAAGTAATTTTGGCAAGCACCTATTATCAAAAGAAAGAGTTGAGATGACTAGAACTATCTCTCATTCTCAGATTCCTGAAGGAAACTGGCTTAGAGAGTACTCTAAAACAAATTTCTTTCACCTAAGAACGGGAGTTCAAAGCCCTTAATATAAATCTGGAAGGAAGCATATGTGAGGGAACTCGAGTAAGAGCAAGATAGTAAGGGCGCACAATATATCTCTGATCGTGCAGGATGACGATGGAGACGGCTTCACCAAGGACTCACCGATACCTTCAAAATAAAAAAAAACGATTCAGACGGTCTTCGAGAAGTAGGTCATTCATCCTGACATTTGATCAGTTACAAGGATGAAATGCATTTGGCGTGCTTTTGACTGTGTCCACATCGACGTTCGAGCATCACTTGTGAGACTGTCTCATGACGTAATGTGCTTACGTTGAGACCCCCGATTGCTCAGTAGGTTGCTGCAGAGTTCTCCCCCTCAACTCAGTTACATCCTTGGCAAATTGCCAATCAAACCCAGATTAAGCGGCTTGTCCCACTTGTCAGTCTACAGCCACATCACAGGGCTCAACAGAAAATCGAGTTTAGAAAGTTGATTGACAAGCGAATTCCCTCCGAATCACCTGCAACACATTCTCTGCCCCTGCCCCTGAACCTGTCACTGACTCGCTTTCATTTCCATCTGAACTGTGCATCCATCCATCTAGTCGACTGCCATAAAGCCATTCTGCAGCGACTCGTTGTAACTTCGGGAAATTAATTCTTGAACCTGCGGTCAGCTGCGCTTCCACGAAAATAGCTTAACGCGTCACTCGTTCTTCTGCATTCTCCATTCCATTATGTCCATTCTCTGCGCGCATATCTGGAGTACAACAAACACTTTCACTGGCTTTTTACCTCGTTGTGCAATAAAACCGAGGCAGCCAGCCGCTTTGAAAACGAATAGAAATAAGAACACTCCATCTGCACAATTGGAGCCGCACTTGTTCGACGGATCTGGGCTGCGACTGAGCGACGCGTTGCACTTTCTTTCCTCCAAAACGGCTCCCGGGCATGACATTCTCGCACAAGCTGCACAAGCGTCGAACAAGGTTGTGTGTCGTAAACTCCTTCCGATTCTAGACCAGTTCTGATTCGACGCCGTGTCGTTTCGAAACGCCAACCACTAACCAGCTTTCAGGTCGTCACTTTAATGGCTCAGACGTATTTTATAGGGTTCTAGGGATGACATTTCCCACGGCGCGTCGTCTCTTTTGTGCTCTTCCAGTCACAATCGAAAAATGACAGCTGTCAGTGTGCCGTAAAAACATCACGATTGCGTCTATTCAAATAAATTTGAGTAGAAATTGGGATAACTCAAAAGAGACTTTTATGTCAAAGAGTTTGATGACCGAAATCTCATATTTCTATCGACAGTGGACGATGGCTGGGATGACAAATGGACAAACTGGTTGTCGCTTGCCGCTCGGGAGACAACCAATATTCTATATTTTGATCGGCGGGTTCAATGACCCGGCTGATGAGAGGGAACAGGCTTGAATCATTGCTTTTCATGGCTAGACAGTGGAACACAAACGTAGATTGACTGCTTTGGGAGGAGGATGATGTTTCTCTTTAATAGCGCCACGATTGGGGTTCGTTGAACTCATTATTTTCTCAATGCAAAAGTTGTTCTTTATGTTCCAGTTTGGTTATCTAGGTATGCTGGGTTAGATTTAGGAAGGGGAGTTGTACAGTTGAACATCACTTCCACTCGGAGGCCTTAGGGTCAATTGTGAATTCCTTCATTTGTGGAGTACACATTCTGTCAAACTATCCTGTCACGTGATGGCATAAACCACCCCGTGCTGCTTTCGAATCTAAAGAGATCCGATATATCTGCATTCGCTAAGTCCGCAGTCTCTGTGAAGAATCTTTGGCCCAGTAAAGCTAGGAGAGTGGTGCAGTGGCAGTGACAGATGTTGGATCGTCTCGGTCTCTTCCTCGTCGCCGCAGCTCCGGCAGAGATCGCTCGATTTCGCGTTCCATTTCCGGAGGATTGTTTTGGTGGGACAGTGTCCTGCGATCACTCCGACGAGCACACTCGATCCGAGTTACCGTCCAACTCCAGAAGCTTCTTTGTTTTCCCGTTAGTGATCTCTGGCCACATTGATCTTGTCGATTTCTTGCGAGCGAAGACGAGTTGGCTTCGTATATGATCCGGTATAATGCTATGATCGGTGATCGCAGTGATGTGTCTGCTTCGCTGGTGTCCATTTCAGACCCTTGTATGACCAATTCGTATATCGCTGTGGCCCGGGAACCAGCAGAGTTTGAACTTGTGGTGATTGATGGACCTTAGTGAGTCGCGGCAGTCCATTACAGCCTTGGATCTCATTGTACAGGATCCTATTGGCTTCAGTGCAGCCTTGCTGTCAAGAACAACAGATAGAGATATCTGATGGTGGAATATTGGTTTCTTGTATTTGTTCGGCTGTTTTCTCCATTGCCAGGATATCTACTTGGAAGACACAGCACATATCAGGGAGTCTTAATGATTCCTGTTTGTGCAAGGTGTCCGAGTAGAATGGGGCCAGTACCTTTGTCAATTTTTGATCCGTTGGCGAAAAGGGTAATCTCGTGGTCGTTGATAACGGCGTTCGAAAGCCATTCACGGTTATCTAGGTAAGTCGGTAGATTGCGGTAGTCGCCACAATCCGAAATGAATTCATCATCCACCAGAGGGGGATTTGGCCAATGAAGGGAAGCAGACTATCGGTGCAGATATCACTTAAGTTCTAGAGATCAGGAGTCATCCTCTTCATCAATTAAGCGAAATGTTGCTACAAAAAGCACATCACTAACGAGGCATGTTCGAGTTTATTTTGCAAATGAAGCTGTCTTTCCGGTGAATAACTTACATACTTATGTCTTTTAAGCCTTCGGGGGGCATAGGGCGGCAACCACGCATGCCCGACATCTCGTTCGAAGTTCTGCAACGCGTTTGAGCTCTCTCCTATTCATTCCTAAAGAACTCGATTGACTGGGTATGCCAAGTGCCACGCTTACCTAATGCGTCCGCTGGTTTCCCTGCCTGGCTAAGCTGGTTCAACTGCATGAGGTACTTCGCAACGGAGTTGTCTTCGCGCCGTAGGGTGTGTCCAATCCACTGTCACTTTCCGCTTAGCATTGTAATTTTTATATGTTCCTGGCCCTTTCTCAAGTGCAACTGCTCGTTGGAGATACGGTTTTTTTTTTTTCCCAAGAAATAATTCCGTTTATTTCGGCGTAGCAAAATAATGTTCAGTGTTGGTCGATAAACGACACAGAATTACAAACAATTGAACAACACTCGGCTTAGGAGTCGCCTCCAGCGAATAATTTTTCCTCGATACTCGGCGAAGTTGAGTCGTCGGAGCTGTCGTCCTCGTCCCCTCGCCGCTGTCGTCATGGATGTCCAAATCGATGTCTCCGGCAGCCTCCATCCCTGGCTGCTGCTTCTGCGGCTGTTGATGCTCGTAGAACTTCTGTAGCTGCTCCAGCAGCTCCTTAACCTCCTTGATCCCCATTTCCGACGATTTCGTGCTCAGTTCGGCCAAAAAAAACCTAAGGATGTTTCTTAAACGTCTGTTTACGAAAGATTGCAGCTTTCATGTGATAATGCTGTCCACTTTCTTGGGACTGCATCCATATATAGCAGCACCGGCTCAACGTTTGAGCGGAACAGTCGCTGCTTGGATATGAAGCTGATAGCGTTGCTTTTCAAGATCGTGGATAGCATTCCGAACGCAGCTCTAGCCTTCTCTATTCTGTTGGTCACATCCGCGATTAGCCGAGACCACACTTCTAAAATATAGAAAACTTTCTCGACTTCCTGTCTGGCAATGTTCAATTGGGCGTGGTTGTCAGAAATGCTAAGAGTCTTAGTTTTCGTTGTATTTAATTTGGTCCCCACTCTGTTTGCTTTATCTTCTAGATTATGGGCCATCAAGTTATCTCAGATAACCACCAGAAACAATAGTGGTGACAGTATGCACCCTTGACGAACTCCACTTTGGACCTCAAATTACATGCTCGCTTCATGAAATAACTTGACACGTTGAATAAAGGTATAATGAATGTCTCACATCGCAATCATTTAGATGCTCTTTTGGAGCTCAAACAGCTACCTCGGGAAAACTGGAAGACTATCAAATACCGTAAGTATTTGACGTTTTAATCGTCACTGCATGAGTGCTTGTCCAAGGAAATGATTGCTTGGGAATGACTGACATGCCAATGGAAATGCAAATATCAAGGACAAGCCTCGCGAATTCCTCCAATGGTCAGGGGGTTTTAAGAAGAAGAAGGAAAGTATATATTTGGACCCTCTTCAGAGCCTCTACCGTTTCGAAGAGATCCGTGAAGACTTGTAAAAAGTTTCTGAAGGGAATGGAATTTCTCGCAGACAACTCCCTGGGACCAGGAATCAGGGCTTGGAAGTTTCTAGATAGAAAGCAGTTCGGGGAAATAGAGCCGATAAGTCTCTATTTATTGGAGCTACAGCTTATGGAGGTCCGTAGACTATTTGATAGGAAGAACGAAGGCAAATGTAAGTCTAATGAGATGAAAAAAAACATCAAACTTCTGTTCAAGGCTCCAGACAACCACTCCGTTGCATTTTTTTGTTATGACATCCTGGTGTAGCGTAGTGTGCAGCGGAGTGTGCAGAGTTCTGTGCAGCGTCAAAGTCGCCACGTTTCACTAGTCTATGTATACCCCTGATTTTCTTTTTAAAAGTAAGAATTTGCAACAAATTCCATGAACCACCTAGACCCCAACATCCATCTCTATCTTGCCACAGACGCGGTCCCTTTCATTTCACTTCAGTTGGAACTTGTATTATCTCGCCCTTCGCAGGAATCTCAACCGAACTGAATTAAGACGACCATGCGAAATCTGAGACGTCGCACTCCTTCTCTTTGCCATCGTGGGAACCAGGAAATCACCACCCATCATCTTGGTCTCATCATTTTATCGCTCCGTGACTAAAGACGCGTGCGTGCAGCAATGCAGAGGAATCCGGAGCACTTTAAGTGGCAACTCGCTCACAGAACTCCCTTGGCTGATCTCCTTCTGCAACCGGGAACCTAGTACGTGACCGCGAAATGACTTAATTTAGTAATTCTCAGAGCACTGTCCACGGGAAGAATACGATGGACAAGGCCTGTCCGACCAGTGTCCACGAATCATGAAGATGGCTCAATGAAAGGGCAGGCGAACTGGGGCGAGAACGGAACGTGTTCAGCTGCTATGCAATTATTCAACTCTTTGTCTGCCTCCAGTTGACATTCAAGTTCTCACCTTGGTCCCTCGGTGACCACAAGAGAATGCGATCCTCATGCTCTGCGGACAGCACCGCAATGCCGGCGCGCAGCTGGCGACGGTGACACTCGAACAGGTCACTCGTGCTGCGACGACGATCCCTCGGCGACATGGCCTTCTTTGCCAGGATCGATTGCAGATTTATTTAATTCGATATCCGAGGGTCCACTTAAGAGCCTGTTACCGGCGCAGACACACAACATGCTTATCCTTGAGTCAATGAAGCCACCAACAGACCGACAGCAAGTCGCTTGAAATCGGATGACGCTGCGGTTAAATGGAGTTCCTCTCGGACGCGATTCATCGTGACTGATGGCCTGAGGTGAGTTTTGATTGCTGTCTGAAACGTGAGGCTTGGCAATAAAGTGAATCTAGGCGGTGGCACTTCAACCGAATCAATAAAGGTTACGACGCTGTAGCATTTACTGAAGAGATTCGCAAGTCGTTTGGGAGCATGATGAACTTATAGTTTGTGCTGAATGGTAGCGCCTGAAGAGGACTTTGCTGTGTCGGATGCTCGCCTTAAGAATCATATACGCATCGGTAAATGGACTTTTCCTCCGTGAGGAATGCATGTACGGGAGTAAATCAACTTGTATTGGTTCACAGTGCGGTTTGTTGTCCCACATGCTCTTACTGAGATTCAAGGTCCGAGTGTCTAAATCAAATGCAGGTAATCATTGGTAGGACCCAGATGCAACCCTCTCTGCAAGGAAACAACAAGCAAGCTGAATTGCTTCCAATCAACGAAGCTGCACATCGTCATAGCGACAGAAAACCCACTAACGTCAAAATACATGTGTTTTTAGATAGCCAAGTGGTTCTTAAGGGTTTGGGATATCCAAAAGGATATTTAACACTCAAGGGCATTCATGGAACCAAATTGCAATCCCATACGAGCCAAAGAACCTCTATAACTGAAAAGTGCGGGCCTATGAATGCTATGTTGGACATCCGTAACAGGGAAAGACGTTCAAGAAATCCCATCTAGAAAAGTTGTACAATTTTTTAATGCAGCACTTAAATCCTGGACCAAACGAAGGGGGTACAATAGATCGCAGTACTAGTGTCTTTTGGACACACTCCGATGTCTTTAATTCAATTCAATATAGTCGAGAGCAAACTAAGCTGGAAACATGCCGTTGAGATCTAAGTAAAGGTACTTTCACTGGAGTTGTCCATCAGATTAGCCTAACTATGGGTATCACAATGGACCAATACGGTCTAAGTGTTCTGGCGATTTCGCTGGCAGCCAATGGTGTGGCGTTCCTATAAGCCGATTCCTACCGGGTTACCTTTTGAAATTCACATAAACATAAAATTTGTGTGTTTCATACACCTGTCACGCAAGCAACAAATTCTACCAACACACAAGCCCACAACCTGCTTGTCAATAGTCATCCGCTTTGATGTAGTTCTATACTGCTCCACGCATACGCATACACTGCACACATCATCACATCAATAGGCATGCAGCCTATTCTGCAACATCACACACTCCTTAGGACACAGGCGCAGAGCATCATTCTTGGGCGCAGAGTAACCCGAAAAATGGAGGGTTATAAAATATGTGGCTAATTAGAACAAATTGGTTTTCTTTCCTTGTTTTTTTCTTTATCGTTCACTGTTGTGTCTGACTCCTCTCTGCCTAACACACGCTTTTTTCGACTTATCGACATATCTCTTTTCTGTTTGAAAAATTGTTATGAAACATATTGCCATGCGTAACTTAAAGTAATTTTGTTATGAACTTAAATGTAATCTTATGTTCATTGTACCTTTAATGAATAGAAGTATAAAAAAATTAGCTTCAATTGCTTTGTAATGCAATGCAAAATATAATTTCAGAAAGCGTTTGCAGATACATATTTCTTCCGGCATGATCCACTACAGTGGTCGCGGCGGTAATGCACGAACCCGCCACTCGAATGTAACTCATCAGAAGTTATGCCCAAGCGCAACCAGGCGAGATTTTGGACTTGGTCTAACCACCTCGTTCTGGGTATGCAAGCGGTCGCCTACCTGATGGAATCGCATTCAAGGCACGCCTCGGAAGTCGTGATGCTGAGGACATTCGCGCCACGAGACCAAACCATCGAAGCAGCGCCCTTTCCGTTCGAAGAATCAGCTGCTCTGCTTTGAGTTCCTAGTGTACTGCCGTGTTTCTCATCCTATCCCACCGAGTAACTTCCACCAAGCCACTCCCAACAAGACACCATGTTCGGCCTTCCTAATTACAGATCTTTCAAACTGTTCCAAATTGAGCCAGCTTGGCTCAGGAAAGCTCAGCATTAATCCTCCCACACTCGTGAAAAACACCCCGAGCTACGGGAACTTCACCACTTGCTTCAATGGGACTCTACTGACATGTATAGAGCATTGAACAAGCGTTCTGGGAATGAAAGTCATCTTCATTTTCGGATCGCGGGAAAAAACATTGGACCCTTCATCCTTTAATGAAGTTCCACCACGATGTTGTAACTGCTCTGAACAACCACGAAGCCGTCGTTGACTGCTTCCTGGACATGGAAAAGACCTTCTGGACACGGTCTAGATAGAGGGACTCATCTAGAAGCTGAATCAAATGGGATTTCCCTCCAATCTCATCAAAATAGTCCATAGCTTTATGAATTCAAGAAGATTCTACGTTCAAGTGGAAGGCAGCAAATCAATTGAGCGGAACACCAAGGCGGCAGTTGCGCAAGGGTCGAAGCTAGGACTGATGATGGAACAGGTATATCAACAGACACAAAAAGTCCAAGTATCTTGGCGTTAACTTTAAGGAATGGTTGAAGTTCATGAGCTGATCCTTAAGAAGGCCAATTTAGGCTTCCATCGCATCTATCCTTTGATGCGTAAGCAAAGTGGATTAGGCCAGATATCAAAGCAACTGCTCTGCGAGCAGCTAATATGGCCGATCTTAACATACGGCTTCCCATTTCTAAGACAAGCATGGCGAAGCTCGCAATTTTCGAAAGTACAATTTTGAGAATATGTGCCCGTCTCACCCCAGCAACGAGTAGCTTTACGACGAACAACGCAACATCCCCTAGGAACAGTGCATGGTGCACTGTTCAGAAAGCAGCTTCTATACATCAAAAACCATCCTAATGAGGCAATCAGGAACCTGAGAAACACCATACCCGGACAATGCTACCTCAACCCGCTAGATCTGCTAAGAGATACCAGTCATCATGATTTTTGTTTACAATACATTTTTTTTTTAAATCCGACCGACCGACCGAGAATAACTCACTGGCTGGAAAATGCAATAGTGTGGCCCATGCTGACTTACGACGGCCTAATTAGGTGGACGTCAACAACAAGTCAAGCAAAGTCTTATTAAGATAAGCTAAATACAGAGATCAGCATGCATCTGTGTTACAGAGGCACTCAGATCAACGTCTACAAAGGCCTTAGAAATGTTACTGCAATTCATTTGGATGCAGCAATAAAACTAAGAGAATGCAACAGCTGCTTGGAGATACTCTAATATTCGAAGATCCCAAATAAATCAGACTATCTCTGGCGCCTTTTCTGGTCTTCGAAATTAAGCATAATACAACAATCCCTACGAGATAGTATTGGAACGAGGACAAAGTCCGTAACTCGGCTACATTGTAAATACACACCGACTTTTATTGAGTCCGATAGACGGTTGATCTATTGTTGTATACATAGACAGCCAGGTGGCCATACGATCAACTCCAAGATGCTAAAACTCTGTCGCCTATCTAAACCTGTGCTGGACCCCGCCGCACAATGTGACTGCGGGCAACGAAAGAGCCGAGGAATTAGCAAAAACGTGGACGGGTCTACCATTGACACAGAATCAGGACACACCCCATTCCCCACTGGGGACATCCCATGAGAATGCTCAGGCGTTCCTTACCAGGGGATAGCAGTGAGGTCAACGAGGGAGCCAGGTTGCAAAGTCGAAAAGTAACAAAGACCATAAAGGCCTAAGTGCAGCATAGTTATTCAATTTGAAATTTCCGTCAAGCAGCCCACGCTCGTTACAATGGACACTCTGGCTTCAGTGCACATGCCCTGTTCGCTCCATTCTGGCCTAAATAATGGTGCGACTCTGAGGTTAAGCCTTCCACTTCGAAAGCCCCCCAAAGAAGGGAACTGCACACAACTGCTGTCAGTGACAGAATCCCTGCCGCATCTCTGATTGCTTTGACCGGGAAACCTAGACGATCAGATAATGTGTAGTTCACTAATTTAATGATACATCGTACGTACATCATCGAAATGTACAATTCTTAAGCACGGCCCTGACTTCAAGTTGCAAAACTTTCAGCAAAACTGTCACGAAATGCTTCAATGGATGCCTCGATCATCTGACAGCACTCATTGATTGAGTTCCTCCTGTAGCTTGGAAGGTGGTGGACTTATTTCATTTGTACATAAATTGTGAACATACCAAAATACAAATCTAAAACGTGTACGTGTACGTACTTCGCTTCTTAATTTCACGTGAATTTACTAGAAATTAAAAAATAGTAGAAAAAAATCCATTGCAATCAAATGCGTTCATTCTAATAGGACAGGAACGTGCCTGATCACTTATGACGTTCCTGTCCACGTTCATGTTGCCGCGATCTCGCGAATTAGTTTCACGTATTATATATGACGAGCATGGGATCCGGTAAAGTTATCGTATTGTGGCACGTACATGCAGCGCAGCGACGTGTAATTCGAATGTGCAGGGTGGGCCATCTAGTTGTTTTTCTTAAATCATAGGTTATTTTGACACTGACAGCTATTTCCCGATCGAGATCTTGACAGAAAGTCAGTATCATGCCTTCGCGGAACGAAATGAGTCGCTTTACGATTGAAAAACGTTGGGAAATACCGAAAACTTACTTCCAAAGTGATTGCTGTGTACCAGAAAACGGTAGGTTTTTTGAAAAGAAGAAGTTTTCGCCGAAATGAAGCACCCACCGCGACTGCTGTAGTCAAGTTTGTGCAAAGTGTTCGTTAGACTGGTATGCTAGTGGTGGACAACACTCATGGTTCCCGTCGTCGTACGGTGCGCACTGATGAGAATGTGGCTGCTGTGGCCTTCTTCGAAAATGAGTCTGGGAACAACGTTTCAGAGTTCAGTTACAGAGCCATGTTAACCGACTTTTATTTACTGAAATTGTGGACATGGATTTGGTCGACCTCTGGTTCATGCAGGATGGCGCGCCATGCCACACTGGAGCTGCGATTTGACCCCTTTGTGGGGAACCGTGAAGGACCGATGATATGCCAACAATCCGAAAACGATTCAAGCACTTAAGGCTAGTATCATCCAAGCAATCCGTGAGCTACAGCCCGAAACCATCAAGAAGGTCTTGGAAAATTGGGGTGACTGAATGCGCTACTGTGAAGCCAGGCGGCCTCTTGAACGACGTTCTATTTCGTAATTAATGGGAATGTTCGTTCTAATTAATAAAAATCATAAACCCATAATATATGGAAAAAATTTAAATTTCGTAATTTTATTGCATTTAAAAAAAAAAAACCTGTATGCATGGGTGGGCCAACGTGATGTGCTGTTGGCGTCTACTAATGAGAGATGTGAGAGTCTGATGTTGTGCAAGGGGTCATGGTGGCGGAGGAGCTGATCCGACTTATTCGGAGCTCATTGGGAGGTGGGGAGCTTGGAATAGGGACGACGACGAATAAGTCCTCCTTTCTTAGGGACTATGGCGACTCTCACTTGTTTCCTTCCGCACTTTGAGGGGACCTGTAATTTTATAGCAAGTCAGAAAACCGTAGATTGAGAAGCCTTTCCTAGGCAGGTGGACTTTCTGAGCATGGTCAGTGACTCGACAGAAAAGGAGCCGTGAATTAAAAAAGGTGTTCGTATCAGTAATCGAACCTAGACACCCCAGCGTACGAGTCTAATCGTCTTCCAATTACGCCGCAGTGCACATTTATCCTCGTTGGTTGAACTTGGAAAATTTCTCCCTATGTGCTATAACCGACGATTTTAGAGCATTTTCCAAGTCGTGTCTCTTTGGCTATTGGGGCCACTTTAATCACCACATTCATTGCATCTACCACAGACCGCAACTGATGACAATCGTAAAGATGTCCCCCCTGCTGTTTTGATGCAAAGAATGCAACCCATTTCCACTAGACCGGCATTCAGCCCGTTAGACCATCTCCTCAAGTGGTCCTAACAAATCTACTAACTAAGGTTAATGATCGACATCAAAACTAACAGCACAACCATTCTGACCCTCTGTCCGTTTCCAGGTTATTACCTCGAGTGGCTCCATCCTCCAACTGACGGCTAGGTGAATAATCAATTCCGTCAACAGACATAAACGCCACGAAATCTCGCAAATGGAGCAAATGTCCATACACACATCGATCGCGTCGTAAAACCCCATCCAGTCCAGAAATTGGGTCACTCTCATAAAATCAACGAAGTCACATTGCGGAAGTTCTCCCCGATTTTCAGGTCCGAGCAGGAGATTTACGACCGCCAGCCTGCCATCCATCAATGCACTAATCAATGGAAGCCACAAACTGACTGTTTACGAGCTCTGTGGCTCTCTGGGAAGCTGCCACCGATGTTGGTCTTAATTGAAATGCCCTTCGAGCCATCACACGCCGTCGGAATTGAAACGCAATCGGGGGCCATCCCATGTGCTGACCGCTTACTCATTGCGATAGCCCCAGCCCGCCGCGGAATCATTTAACCACTCCAGCGACGTCCAAATCAGACGATGATGTAAATTCTAATCGAATCGAAGTACAGGCCCGCCAGATGTTATGAACGACTAGTGCGCGGCGGGCATGCCAAGCACCGCAAGGCTTCTCCCGACTTGCGGTGGCTTGCCGCGGCTGCCTAAAGATGTTCATAAATGTGCAACTTGCGAAATTCACTATCGATCAGCCTACTCGTCGCTACCGCCGCCCACATCAGCGTAGGAAACCCATGCATTCCCCTGATTGTCTGGCTGTCCAAGGCCCTGAAATCGATTGTGAAACAGTCTCCGAAGTGCCCTTTGCCCTGGCCTTTGCCAATGACGCGATCATTCCCGGCGTCGCCTGTAACTCTGGCCAGCAGACAGCAGCCTGGAGCGTCTATGGCACCAATGACTAGCCGGCACTAGACGCCAGGCCAGGAAGAGGTGTAAAAAGTGAAAATCTTTGTCAGCCAATTCGGGATGGTGGCGGAGGTCGGGAAAAAGACTCTCTCATCGCTCGGAGAAAGTTGAGTGCATGTGTGCGCAGAGTGAATCAGCGCGCCTCGCGGCGAAGCCACCCGACTAGTTACCCAATTCAATCGGTCAGACGCTTTATGTGGTGGCCGTCGGCTTTCTTAGGTGGAAATGTCACCGCGCGGAGATTGAATTGACCATGGACGGCAACACGGATTGCTTCCGGGACTAGTGGTGGTGGCAACGGCGAAGATACTGTGCAACTGAAACAACTCGAAACTCGTCTCGTAGCTGTAAGCCACTGGCCATTAGTGCGGCCTATCTGATCCAGACATGCACTCGGCATGGATTTCCCCATTGCGCCGAGGCCGAGAGATTAATTGATAGTGTAAACGGTGTACGCTTTGACGGGACAGGATCGCTGATCGATGGACAGGGAAATGGATTTTTGTGAGTCGTTTTGTGTGTTTATCTGCGGTCATCCCGTTTTGCCAGCAGCCAGACATCGAGGGGATTTATTTTATTTACATTTTTTTGGTTGTTTTTGTGGCGAAGTTGCCTCAAGTTGTCCAGTTGATGCATACATTGTTGCCATGACTGAGCTTCGGTGTAGTTTCAGTTGCAGATATGACGAGAGTGTAGACCGACTACGAGTGAGGATTGGTAGCTTGGTTTATTAGAAGGAAATGAAGTGACCCTCTCTGATGTCCTACGGATTCCTCGTGAGTGGAGACTGAGATCTCCCAAGGGAGATTTGATTTAAGGTACCTTGTAGCGAGCCAATATATGATGTTGCAGCAACCAGACTTACTTCCGTATTCTTTGATGGAAGGCTGAGGCTGAACAACTGCAGCAGCCACAAGAACTCGCGATGATCGATAATAGGAACTGAAATCAATTTTCCTAATATTGAGTTTTTTTTATGTTAAAGGACGATTTTCTGTCCTGTGTAACGGATTCGATTAATACACGGACACATAACCACAGGTGTACAGAAGTCGTAGGTACGTCTAGTTCGGCCGGGGCACCACTTGGTATTGTGAAAATTTCAGCAAATCCCCTAATACTCCCCCATTGTGATTTTGTTGATTCTTCTACACAATTTCATTTCACTATAAAACCATAGGGGAGACCCTTTGGGATTTTGAAAATTTCAGCAACATTGAGTCTACACAGTTTTGCATCACTGTTAAGCCGAAAATTCCACAAAGGGTCCTTCATAGAGTGGACCCTATGGGATTTGGAAAAGTTCAGCAACATTGAGTCTACACAGTTTTGCATCACTGTTAAGCCGAAAATTTCCCAAAGGGAGGACCCTTTGTGATTTTGTTTACTTTTCTACACAATTTCATATCACATTAAGACCATAGGGGGGACCCTATGGGATTTTGAAAAGTTCAGCAACATTGAGTCTACACAGTTTTGCATCACTGTTAAGCCGAACATTTCGCAAAGGCGGGACCCTTTGTGATTTTGTTAACTTTTCTAAACAATTTCATATCACTTTAAGACCATAGGGGGGACTCTATGGGATTTCGAAAAGTTCAGCAACATTGAGTCTACACAGTCTTGCATCACTGTAAATCCGAAAATTCCGCAAAGGGTTCCCCATTTGTGATTTTGTTACCTTTTCTTAACAATTTCAAATCACTTTAAGACCATAGGGGCCCCCTTTGGGATTTTGTAAAGTTCAGCAACATTGAGTCTACACAGTTTTGCATCACTGTTAAGCCGAAAATTTCGCAAAGGGTCACCCCTTTGTGATTTTATTAACTTTTCTAAACAATTTCATATCACTTTAAGACCATAGGGGGGACCCTATGGGATTTTGAAAAGTTCAGCAACATTGAGTCTACACAGTTTTGCATCACTGTTAAGCCGAAAATTTCGCAAAGGGTCCTCCCTTTGTGATTTTATTAGCTTTTTTAAACAATTTCATATCACTTTAAGAACATAGAGTGGACCCTATGGGATTTTGAAAAGTTCAGCAACATTGAGTCTACACACTTTTGCATCACTGTTAAGCCGAAAATTTCGGAAAGGGTCCCCCCTTTGTGTTTTTTTAACTTTTCTAAACAATTTCATATCACTTTAAGACCATAGGGGGGACCCTATGGGATTTTGAAAAGTTCAGCAACATTGAGTCTACACAGTTTTGCATCACTGTTAAGCCGAACATTTCGCAAAGGCGGGACCCTTTGTGATTTTGTTAACTTTTCTAAACAATTTCATATCACTTTAAGACCATAGGGGGGACTCTATGGGATTTCGAAAAGTTCAGCAACATTGAGTCTACACAGTTTTGCATCACTGTTAAGCCGAACATTTCGCAAAGGGGGGACCCTTTGTGATTTTGTTAACTTTTCTAAACAATTTCATATCACTTTAAGACCATAGGGGGGACTCTATGGGATTTCGAAAAGTTCAGCAACATTGAGTCTACACAGTTTGGCATCACTGTTAAGCCGAAAATTTCGCAAAGGGTCCCACCTTTGTGATTTTGTTACCTTTTCTAAACAATTTCATATCACTTTAAGACCATAGGGGGGACCCTATGGGATTTTGAAAAGCTCAGCAACATTGAGTCTACACAGTTTTGCATCACTGTTAAGCCGAAAATTTCGCCAAGGGGGGACCCTTTGGTATTTTGCTTACTTTTCTACACAATTTCATATCATCAAAAAAAATAACACCAAAGGCGGGATTTTGAAAAGTTCAGCAACATTGAGTCTACACAGTTTTGCATCACTGTTAAGCCGAAAATTCCACAAAGGGTCCCCCCTTTGTGATTTTGTTCAATTTTCTAAAGAATTTCATATCACTTTAAGACCATAGGGCGGACCCTATGGGACTTTGAAAAGCTCAGCAACATTGAGTCTACACAGTTTTGGATCACTGTTAAGCCGAAAATTCCGCAAAGGGTCCCCCCTTTGTGATTTTGTTACCTTTTCTAAACAATTTCATATCACTTTAAGACCATAGGGGGGACCCTATGGGACTTTGAAAAGCTCAGCAACATTGAGTCTACACAGTTTTGCATCACTGTAAAGCCGAAAATTCCGCAAAGGGTTCCCCATTTGTGATATTGTTACCTTTTCTTAACAATTTCAAATCACTTTAAGACCATAGGGGCCCCCTTTGGGATTTTGTAAAGTTCAGCAACATTGAGTCTACACAGTTTTGCATCACTGTTAAGCCGAAAATTTCGCAAAGGGTCCCCCCTTTGTAATTTTATTAACTTTTCTAAACAATTTCATATCACTTTAAGACCATAGGAGGGACCCTATGGGATTTTGAAAAGTTCAGCAACACTGAGTCTACACAGTTTTGCATCACTGTTAAGCCGAAAATTTCGCAAAGGGTCCCCCCTTTGTGATTTTATTAGCTTTTCTAAACAATTTCATATCACTTTAAGACCATAGGGGGGACCCTATGGGATTTTGAAAAGTTCAGCAAAATTGAGTCTACACAGTTTTGCATCACTGTTAATCCGAAAATTTCGCAAAGGGTCCCCCCTTTGTGATTTTATTAGCTTTTTTAAACAATTTCATATCACTTTAAGATCATAGAGTGGACCCTATGGGATTTTGAAAAGTTCAGCAACATTGAGTCTACACACTTTTGCATCACTGTTAAGCCGAAAATTTCGCAAAGGGTCCCCCCTTTGTGATTTTATTAACTTTTCTAAACAATTTCATATCACTTTAAGACCATAGGGGGGACTCTATGGGATTTCGAAAAGTTCAGCAACATTGAGTCTACACAGTTTGGCATCACTGTTAAGCCGAAAATTTCGCAAAGGGTCCCACCTTTGTGATTTTGTTACCTTTTCTAAACAATTTCATATCACTTTAAGACCATAGGGGGGACCCTATGGGATTTTGAAAAGCTCAGCAACATTGAGTCTACACAGTTTTGCATCACTGTTAAGCCGAAAATTTCGCAAATGGTCCCCCCTTTGTGATTTTATTAGCTTTTCTAAACAATTTCATATCACTTTAAGACCATAGGGGGGGACCCTATGGGATTTCGAAAAGTTCAGCAACATTGAGTCTACACAGTTTGGCATCACTGTTAAGCCGAAAATTTCGCAAAGGGTCCCACCTTTGTGATTTTGTTACCTTTTCTAAACAATTTCATATCACTTTAAGACCATAGGGGGGACCCTATGGGATTTTGAAAAGCTCAGCAACATTGAGTCTACACAGTTTTGCATCACTGTTAAGCCGAAAATTTCGCAAATGGTCCCCCCTTTGTGATTTTATTAGCTTTTCTAAACAATTTCATATCACTTTAAGACCATAGGGGGGGACCCTATGGGATTTCGAAAAGTTCAGCAACATTGAGTCTACACAGTTTGGCATCACTGTTAAGCCGCAAATTTCGCAAAGGGTCCCACCTTTGTGATTTTGTTACCTTTTCTAAACAATTTCATATCACTTTAAGACCATAGGGGGGACCCTATGGGATTTTGAAAAGCTCAGCAACATTGAGTCTACACAGTTTTGCATCACTGTTAAGCCGAAAAAAGGGTCCCCCTTTGTGATTTTGTTAACTTTTCTAAACAATTTCATATCGCATTAAGACCATAGGGGGGACCCTATGGGATTTTGAAAAGTTCAGCAACATTGAGTCTACACAGTTTTGCATCACTGTTAAGCAGAAAATTCCGCAAAGGGTCCCCCCTTTGTGATTTTCTTAACTTTTCGAAACAATTTCATATCAATTTAAGACCATAGGGGGGACCCTATGGGATTTTGAAAAGTTCAGCAACATTGAGTCTAAACAGTTTCGCATCACTGTAAGGCCGAAAATTTCGCAAAGGGTCCGCCCTTTGTGATTTTGTTAACTTTTCTAAACAATTTCATATCACTTTAAGACCATAGGGGGGACCCTATGGGATTTTCAAGAGTTCAGCAACATTGAGTCTACACAGTTTTGCATCACTGTTATGCCGAAAATTCCGCAAAGGGTCCCCCCTTTGTGATTTTCTTAACTTTTCGAAACAATTTCATATCAATTTAAGACCATAGGGGGGACTTTTCTAAACAATTTCATATCACTTTACGACCATAGGGGGGACCCTATGGGATTTGGAAAAGTTCAGCGACATTGAGTCTACACAGTTTTGCATCACTGTTAAGCCGAAAATTCCAAAGGGGGGACCCCTTTGTGATTTTGTTAACTTTTCTAAGCATTTTCATATGACTTTAAGACCATAGGGGGGACCCTATGGGATTTTGAAAAGTTCAGCAACATTGAGTCTAAACAGTTTTGCATCACTGTTAGGCCGAAAATTTCGCAAAGGGTCCCCCCTTTGTGATTTTGTTAACTTTTCTAAGCATTTTCATATCACTTTAAGACCATAGGGGGGACCCTATGGGATTTTCAAAAGTTCAGCAACATTGAGTCTACACAGTTTTGCATCACTGTTAAGCCGAAAATTTCGCAAAGGGTCCCCCCTTTGTGATTTTGTTAACTTTTCTAAGCATTTTCATATCACTTTAAGACCATAGGGGGACCCTATGGGATTTTGAAAAGTTCAACAACATTGAGTCTAAACAGTTTTGCATCACTGTTAGGCCGAAAATTTCGCAAAGGGTCCCCCCTTTGTGATTTTGTTAACTTTTCTAAACAATTTCATATCACTTTAAGACCATAGGGGGACACTATGGGATTTTCAAAAGATCAGCAACATTGAGTCTACACAGTCTTGCATCACTGTTAAGCCGAAAATTTCGCAAAGGGTCCCCCCTTTGTGATTTTGTTAACTTTTCTAAACAATTTCATATCACTTTAAGACCATAGGGGGGACCCTATGGGATTTTGAAAAGTTCAGCAACATTGAGTCTAAACATTTTTGCATCACTGTTAGGCCGAAAATTTCGCAAAGGGTCCCCACTTTGTGATTTTGTTAACTTTTCTAAACAATTTCATATCACTTTAAGACCATAGGGGGGACCCTATGGGATTTTCAAAAGTTCAGCAACATTGAGTCTACACAGTTTTGCATCACTGTTAGGCCGAAAATTTCGCAAAGGGTCCCCCCTTTGTGATTTTGTTAACTTTTCTAAACAATTTCATATCACTTTAAGACCATAGGGGGGACCCTATGGGATTTTGAAAAGTTCAGCAACATTGAGTCTAAACAGTTTTGCATCACTGTTAGGCCGAAAATTTCGCAAAGGGTCCCCCCTTTGTGATTTTATTAACTTTTCTAAGCATTTTCATATCACTTTAAGACCATAGGGGGGACCCTATGGGATTTTGAAAAGTTCAACAACATTGAGTCTAAACAGTTTTGCATCACTGTTAGGCCGAAAATTTCGCAAAGGGTCCCCCCTTTGTGATTTTATTAACTTTTCTAATAATTTCATATCACTTTAAGACCATAGGGGGGACCCTATGGGATTTTGAAAAGTTCAGCAACATTGAGTCTAAACAGTTTTGCATCACTGTTAGGCCGAAAATTTCGCAAAGGGTCCCCCCTTTGTGATTTTATTAACTTTTCTAAACAATTTCATATCACTTTACGACCATAGGGGGGACCCTATGGGATTTTCAAAAGTTCAGCAACATTGAGTCTACACAGTTTTGCATCACTGTTAAGCCGAAAATTCAGCAAAGGGTCCCCCCTTTGTGATTTTCTTAACTTTTCGAAAAAATTTCATATCAATCTAAGAGCATAGGGGGGACCCTATGGGATTTTCAAAAGTTCAGCAACATTGAGTCTAAACAGTTGTGCATCACTGTTAAGCCGAAAATTCCGCAAAAGGTCCCCCCTTTGTGATTTTGTTAACATTTCTAAGCATTTTCATATCACTTTAAGACCATAGGGGGGACCCTGTGGGATTTTGAAAAGTTCAGCAACATTGAGTCTAAACAGTTTTGCATCACTGTTAGGCCGAAAATTTCGCAAAGGGTTCCCCCTTTGTGATTTTGTTAACTTTTCTAAACAATTTCATATCACTTTAAGACCATAGGGGGGACCCTATGGGATTTTCAAAAGTTCAGCAACATTGAGTCTTAACATTTTTGCATCACTGTTAAGCCGAAAATTTCGCAAAGGGTCCCCCCTTTGTGATTTTGTTAACTTTTCTAAACAATTTCATATCACTTTAAGACCATAGGGGGGACCCTATGGGATTTTCAAAAGTTCAGCAACATTGAGTCTACACAGTTTTGCATCACTGTTAAGCCGAAAATTTCGCAAAGGGTCCCCCCTTTGTGATTTTGTTAACTTTTCTAAACAATTTCATATCACTTTAAGACCATAGGGGGGACCCTATGGGATTTTGAAAAGTTCAGCAACATTGAGTCTAAACAGTTTTGCATCACTGTTAGGCCGAAAATTTCGCAAAGGGTCCCCCCTTTGTGATTTTATTAACTTTTCTAAACAATTTCATATCACTTTACGACCATAGGGGGGACCCTATGGGATTTTCAAAAGTTCAGCAACATTGAGTCTACACAGTTTTGCATCACTGTTAAGCCGAAAATTTCGTAAAGGGTCCCCCCTTTGTGATTTTGTTAACTTTTCTAAGCATTTTCATATCACTTTAAGACCATAGGGGGGACCCTATGGGATTTTGAAGAGTTCAGCAACATTGAGTCTAAACAGTTTTGCATCACTGTTAGGCCGAAAATTTCGCAAAAGGTCCCCCCTTTGTGATTTTGTTAACTTTTCTAAACAATTTCATATCACTTTAAGACCATAGGGGGGACCCTATGGGATTTTCAAAAGTTCAGCAACATTGAGTCTACACAGTTTTGCATCACTGTTAAGCCGAAAATTCAGCAAAGGGTCCCCCCTTTGTGATTTTCTTAACTTTTCGAAAAAATTTCATATCAATCTAAGAGCATAGGGGGGACCCTATGGGATTTTCAAAAGTTCAGCAACATTGAGTCTAAACAGTTTTGCATCACTGTTAAGCCGAAAATTTCGCAAAGGGTCCCCCCTTTGTGATTTTATTAACTTTTCTAAACAATTTCATATCACTTTAAGACCATAGGGGGGACCCTATGGGATTTTGAAAAGTTCAGCAACATTGAGTCTAAACAGTTGTGCATCACTGTTAAGCCGAAAATTCCGCAAAGGGTCCCCCCTTTGTGATTTTGTTAACTTTTCTAAGCACTTTCATATCACTTTAAGACCATAGGGGGGACCCTATGGGATTTTGAAAAGTTCAGCAACATTGAGTCTAAACAGTTTTGCATCACTGTTAAGCCGAAAATTTCGCAAAGGGTCCCCCCTTTGTGATTTTGTTAACTTTTCTAAGCATTTTCATATCACTTTAAGACCATAGGGGGGACCCTATGGGATTTTCAAAAGTTCAGCAACATTGAGTCTAAACAGTTGTGCATCACTGTTAAGCCGAAAATTCCGCAAAAGGTCCCCCCTTTGTGATTTTGTTAACTTTTCTAAACAATTTCATATCACTTTAAGACCATAGGGGGGACCCTATGGGATTTTGAAAAGTTCAGCAACATTGAGTCTAAACAGTTTTGCATCACTGTTAGGCCAAAAATTTCGCAAAGGGTCCCCCCTTTGTGATTTTATCCCTATGGGATTTTCAAAAGTTCAGCAACATTGAGTCTACACAGTTTTGCATCACTGTTAAGCCGAAAATTTCGCAAAGGGTTCCCCCTTTGTGATTTTGTTAACATTTCTAAGCAATTTCATATCACTTTAAGACCATAGGGGGGACCCTATGGGATTTTCAAAAGTTCAGCAACATTGAGTCTACACAGTTTTGCATCACTGTTAAGCCGAAAATTTCGCAAAGGGTCCCCCCTTTGTGATTTTGTTAACTTTTCTAAACAATTTCATATCACTTTAAGACCATAGGGGGGACCCTATGGGATTTTCAAAAGTTCAGCAACATTGAGTCTAAACATTTTTGCATCACTGTTAGGCCGAAAATTTCGCAAGGGTCCCCCCTTTGTGATTTTGTTAACTTTTCTAAAAAAATTCATATCACTTTAAGACCATAGGGGGGACCCTATGGGATTTTCAAAAGTTCAGCAACATTGAGTCTACACAGTGTTGCATCACTGTTAAGCCGAAAATTCCGCAAAGGGTCCCCCTTTGTGATTTTGTTAACTTTTCTAAGCATTTTCATATCACTTTAAGACCATAGGGGGGACCCTATGGGATTTTGAAAAGTTCAGCAACATTGAGTCTAAACAGTTTTGCATCACTGATAGGCCAAAAATTTCGCAAAGGGTCCCTCCCCCCTTTGTGATTTTATCCCTATGGGATTTTCAAAAGTTCAGCAACATTGAGTCTACACAGTTTTGCATCACTGTTAAGCCGAAAATTTCGCAAAGGGTCCCCCCTTTGTGATTTTGTTAACTTTTCTAAGCATTTTCATATCACTTTAAGACCATAGGGGGGACCCTATGGGATTTTCAAAAGTTCAGCAACATTGAGTCTAAACAGTTGTGCATCACTGTTAAGCCGAAAATTCCGCAAAAGGTCCCCCCTTTGTGATTTTGTTAACTTTTCTAAACAATTTCATATCACTTTAAGACCATAGGGGGGACCCTATGGGATTTTGAAAAGTTCAGCAACATTGAGTCTAAACAGTTTTGCATCACTGTTAGGCCGAAAATTTCGCAAAGGGTCCCCCCTTTGTGATTTTGTTAACTTTTCTAAAAAATTTCATATCACTTTAAGACCATAGGGGGGACCCTATGGGATTTTGAAAAGTTCAGCAACATTGAGTCTAAACAGTTTTGCATCACTGATAGGCCAAAAATTTCGCAAAGGGTCCCTCCCCCCTTTGTGATTTTATCCCTATGGGATTTTCAAAAGTTCAGCAACATTGAGTCTACACAGTTTTGCATCACTGTTAAGCCGAAAATTTCGCAAAGGGTCCCCCCTTTGTGATTTTGTTAACTTTTCTAAGCATTTTCATATCACTTTAAGACCATAGGGGGGACCCTATGGGATTTTCAAAAGTTCAGCAACATTGAGTCTAAACAGTTGTGCATCACTGTTAAGCCGAAAATTCCGCAAAAGGTCCCCCCTTTGTGATTTTGTTAACTTTTCTAAACAATTTCATATCACTTTAAGACCATAGGGGGGACCCTATGGGATTTTGAAAAGTTCAGCAACATTGAGTCTAAACAGTTTTGCATCACTGTTAGGCCAAAAATTTCGCAAAGGGTCCCCCCTTTGTGATTTTATCCCTATGGGATTTTCAAAAGTTCAGCAACATTGAGTCTACACAGTTTTGCATCACTGTTAAGCCGAAAATTTCGCAAAGGGTTCCCCCTTTGTGATTTTGTTAACATTTCTAAGCAATTTCATATCACTTTAAGACCATAGGGGGGACCCTATGGGATTTTGAAAAGTTCAGCAACATTGAGTCTAAACAGTTTTGCATCACTGATAGGCCAAAAATTTCGCAAAGGGTCCCTCCCCCCTTTGTGATTTTATCCCTATGGGATTTTCAAAAGTTCAGCAACATTGAGTCTACACAGTTTTGCATCACTGTTAAGCCGAAAATTTCGCAAAGGGTCCCCCCTTTGTGATTTTGTTAACTTTTCTAAGCATTTTCATATCACTTTAAGACCATAGGGGGGACCCTATGGGATTTTCAAAAGTTCAGCAACATTGAGTCTAAACAGTTGTGCATCACTGTTAAGCCGAAAATTCCGCAAAAGGTCCCCCCTTTGTGATTTTGTTAACTTTTCTAAACAATTTCATATCACTTTAAGACCATAGGGGGGACCCTATGGGATTTTGAAAAGTTCAGCAACATTGAGTCTAAACAGTTTTGCATCACTGTTAGGCCGAAAATTTCGCAAAGGGTCCCCCCTTTGTGATTTTGTTAACTTTTCTAAAAAATTTCATATCACTTTAAGACCATAGGGGGGACCCTATGGGATTTTGAAAAGTTCAGCAACATTGAGTCTAAACAGTTTTGCATCACTGATAGGCCAAAAATTTCGCAAAGGGTCCCTCCCCCCTTTGTGATTTTATCCCTATGGGATTTTCAAAAGTTCAGCAACATTGAGTCTAAACAGTTGTGCATCACTGTTAAGCCGAAAATTCCGCAAAAGGTCCCCCCTTTGTGATTTTGTTAACTTTTCTAAAAAATTTCATATCACTTTAAGACCATAGGGGGGACCCTATGGGATTTTCAAAAGTTCAGCAACATTGAGTCTAAACAGTTGTGCATCACTGTTAAGCCGAAAATTCCGCAAAAGGTCCCCCCTTTGTGATTTTGTTAACTTTTCTAAACAATTTCATATCACTTTAAGACCATAGGGGGGACCCTATGGGATTTTGAAAAGTTCAGCAACATTGAGTCTAAACAGTTTTGCATCACTGTTAGGCCGAAAATTTCGCAAAGGGTCCCCCCTTTGTGATTTTGTTAACTTTTCTAAAAAATTTCATATCACTTTAAGACCATAGGGGGGACCCTATGGGATTTTGAAAAGTTCAGCAACATTGAGTCTAAACAGTTTTGCATCACTGTTAGGCCGAAAATTTCGCAAAGGGTCCCCCCTTTGTGATTTTGTTAACTTTTCTAAAAAATTTCATATCACTTTAAGACCATAGGGGGGACCCTATGGGCTTTTGAAAAGTTCAGCAACATTGAGTCTAAACAGTTTTGCATCACTGTTAGGCCGAAAATTTCGCAAAGGGTCCCCCCTTTGTGATTTTGTTAACTTTTCTAAGCATTTTCATATCACTTTAAGACCATAAGGGGACCCTATGGGATTTTGAAAAGTTCAGCAACATTGAGTCTAAACAGTTTTGCATCACTGTTAGGCCGAAAATTTCGCAAAGGGTCCCCCCTTTGTGATTTTATCCCTATGGAATTTTCAAAAGTTCAGCAACATTGAGTCTACACAGTTTTGCATCACTGTTAAGCCGAAAATTTCGCAAAGGGACCCCTCTTTGTGATTTTGTTAACATTTCTAAGCATTTTCATATCACTTTAAGACCATAGGGGGGACCCTATGGGATTTTGAAAAGTTCAGCAACATTGAGTCTAAACAGTTGTGCATCACTGTTAAGCCGAAAATTCCGCAAAGGGTCCTCCCTTTGTGATTTTGTTAACTTTTCTAAGCATTTTCATATCACTTTAAGACCATAGGGGGGACAGTATGGGATTTTGAAAAGTTCAGCAACATTGAGTCTTAACAGTTTTCCATCACTGTTAGGCCGAAAATTTCGCAAAGGGTCCCCCCTTTGTGATTTTGTTAACTTTTCTAAACAATTTCATATCAGTATAAGACCATAGGGGGGACCCTATGGGATTTTCAAAAGTTCAGCAACATTGAGTCTAAAAATTTTTGCATCACTGTTAGGCCGAAAATTTCGCAAAGGGTCCCCCCTTTGTGATTTTGTTAACTTTTCTAAAAAATTTCATATCACTTTAAGACCATAGGGAGGACCCTATGGGATTTTCAAAAGTTCAGCAACATTGAGTCTACACTGTGTTGCATCACTGTTAAGCCGAAAATTCCGCAAAGGGTCCCCCCTTTGTGATTTTGTTAACTTTTCTAAGCATTTTCATATCACTTTAAGACCATAGGGGGGCCCTATGGGATTTTGAAAAGTTCAGCAACATTGAGTCTAAGCAGTTGTGCATCACTGTTAAGCCGAAAATTTCGCAAAGGGTCCCCCCTTTGTGATTTTGTTAACTTTTCTAAGCATTTTCATATCACTTTAAGACCATAGGGGGGACCCTATGGGATTTTCAAAAGTTCAGCAACATTGAGTCTACACAGTGTTGCATCACTGTTAAGCCGAAAATTCCGCAAAGGGTCCCCCCTTTGTGATTTTGTTAACTTTTCTAAGCATTTTCATATCACTTTAAGACCATAGGGGGGACCCTATGGGATTTTGAAAAGTTCAGCAACATTGAGTCTAAACAGTTTTGCATCACTGTTAGGCCAAAAATTTCGCAAAGGGTCCCCCCTTTGTGATTTTATCCCTATGGGATTTTCAAAAGTTCAGCAACATTGAGTCTACACAGTTTTGCATCACTGTTAAGCCGAAAATTTCGCAAAGGGTCCCCCCTTTGTGATTTTGTTAACATTTCTAAGCATTTTCATATCACTTTAAGACCATAGGGGGGAACCCTATGGGATTTTGAAAAGTTCAGCAACATTGAGTCTAAACAGTTGTGCATCACTGTTAAGCCGAAAATTCCGCAAAGGGTCCCCCCCTTTGTGATTTTGTTAACTTTTCTAAGCATTTCAAGACCATAGGGGGGACCCTATGGGATTTTCAAAAGTTCAGCAACATTGAGTCTAAACATTTTTGCATCACTGTTAGGCCGAAAATTTCGCAAATGGTCCCCCCTTTGTGATTTTGCTAACTTTTCTAAACAATTTCATATCACTTTAAGACCATAGGGGGGACCCTATGGGATTTTCAAAAGTTCAGCAACATTGAGTCTAAACAGTTGTGCATCACTGTTAAGCCGAAAATTTCGCAAAGGGTCCCCCCTTTGTGATTTTGTTAACTTTTCTAAACAATTTCATATCACTTTAAGACCATAGGGGGGACCCTATGGGATTTTCAAAAGTTCAGCAACATTGAGTCTACACAGTTTTGCATCACTGTTAAGCCAGAAATTTCGCAAAGGGTCCCCCCTTTGTGATTTTGTTAACTTTTCTAAACAATTTCATATCACTATAAGACCATAGGGCGGACCCTATGGGATTTTCAAAAGTTCAGCAACATTGAGTCTAAACATTTTTGCATCACTGTTAGGCCGAAAATTTCGCAAAGTGTCCCCCCTTTGTGATTTTGTTAACTTTTCTAAACAATTTCATATCACTTTAAGACCATAGGGGGGACCCTATGGGATTTTCAAAAGTTCAGCAACATTGAGTCTACACAGTTTTGCATCACTGTTAAGCCGGAAATTTCGCAAAGGGTCCCCCCTTTGTGATTTTGTTAACTTTTCTAAACAATTTCATATCACTATAAGACCATAGGGCGGACCCTACGGGATTTTCAAAAGTTCAGCAACATTGAGTCTAAACATTTTTGCATCACTGTTAGGCCGAAAATTTCGCAAAGGGTCCCCCCTTTGTGATTTTGTTAACTTTTCTAAAAAATTTCATATCACTTTAAGACCATAGGGGGGACCCTATGGGATTTTGAAAAGTTCAGCAACATTGAGTCTAAACAGTTTTGCATCACTGTTAGGCCAAAAATTTCGCAAAGGGTCCCCCCTTTGTGATTTTATCCCTATGGGATTTTCAAAAGTTCAGCAACATTGAGTCTACACAGTTTTGCATCACTGTTAAGCCGAAAATTTCGCAAAGGGTTCCCCCTTTGTGATTTTGTTAACATTTCTAAGCAATTTCATATCACTTTAAGACCATAGGGGGGACCCTATGGGATTTTCAAAAGTTCAGCAACATTGAGTTTAAACAGTTGTGCATCACTGTTAAGCCGAAAATTTCGCAAAGGGTCCCCCCTTTGTGATTTTGTTAACTTTTCTAAACAATTTCATATCACTTTAAGACCATAGGGGGGACCCTATGGGATTTTCAAAAGTTCAGCAAAATTGAGTCTACACAGTTTTGCATCACTGTTAAGCCGAAAATTTCGCAAAGCGTCCCCCCTTTGTGATTTTGTTAACTTTTCTAAACAATTTCATATCACTTTAAGACCATAGGGGGGACCCTATGGGATTTTCAAAAGTTCAGCAACATTGAGTCTAAACAGTTTTGCATCACTGTTAGGCCGAAAATTTCGCAAAGGGTCCCCCCTTTGTGATTTTGTTAACTTTTCTAAACAATTTCATATCACTTTAAGACCATAGGGGGGACCCTACGGGATTTTCAAAAGTTCAGCAACATTGAGTCTAAACATTTTTGCATCACTGTTAGGCCGAAAATTTCGCAAAGGGTCCCCACTTTGTGATTTTGTTAACTTTTCTAAAAAAATTCATATCACTTTAAGACCATAGGGGGGACCCTATGGGATTTTCAAAAGTTCAGCAACATTGAGTCTACACAGTTTTGCATCACTGTTAAGCCGAAAATTCCGCAAAGGGTCCCCCCTTTGTGATTTTGTTAACTTTTCTAAGCATTTTCATATCACTTTAAGACCATAAGGGGACCCTATGGGATTTTGAAAAGTTCAGCAACATTGAGTCTAAACAGTTTTGCATCACTGTTAGGCCGAAAATTTCGCAAAGGGTCCCCCCTTTGTGATTTTATCCCTATGGAATTTTCAAAAGTTCAGCAACATTGAGTCTACACAGTTTTGCATCACTGTTAAGCCGAAAATTTCGCAAAGGGACCCCTCTTTGTGATTTTGTTAACATTTCTAAGCATTTTCATATCACTTTAAGACCATAGGGGGGACCCTATGGGATTTTGAAAAGTTCAGCAACATTGAGTCTAAACAGTTGTGCATCACTGTTAAGACGAAAATTCCGCAAAGGGTCCTCCCTTTGTGATTTTGTTAACTTTTCTAAGCATTTTCATATCACTTTAAGACCATAGGGGGGACCCTATGGGATTTTGAAAAGTTCAGCAACATTGAGTCTAAACAGTTTTCCATCACTGTTAAGCCGAAAATTCCGCAAAGGGTCCCCCCTTTGTGATTTTGTTAACTTTTCTAAGCATTTTCATATCACTTTAAGACCATAAGGGGACCCTATGGGATTTTCAAAAGTTCAGCAACATTGAGTCTAAACATTTTTGCATCACTGTTAGGCCGAAAATTTCGCAAAGGGTCCCCCCTTTGTGATTTTGTTAACTTTTCTAAACAATTTCATATCAGTATAAGACCATAGGGGGGACCCTATGGGATTTTCAAAAGTTCAGCAACATTGAGTCTAAAAATTTTTGCATCACTGTTAGGCCGAAAATTTCGCAAAGGGTCCCCCCTTTGTGATTTTGTTAACTTTTCTAAAAAATTTCATATCACTTTAAGACCATAGGGGGGACCCTATGGGATTTTCAAAAGTTCAGCAACATTGAGTCTACACTGTGTTGCATCACTGTTAAGCCGAAAATTCCGCAAAGGGTCCCCCCTTTGTGATTTTGTTAACTTTTCTAAGCATTTTCATATCACTATAAGACCATAGGGGGGACCCTATGGGATTTTGAAAAGTTCAGCAACATTGAGTCTAAACAGTTTTGCATCACTGTTAGGCCGAAAATTTCGCAAAGGGTCCTCCCTTTGTGATTTTATCCCTATGGGATTTTCAAAAGTTCAGCAACATTGAGTCTACACAGTTTTGCATCACTGTTAAGCCGAAAATTTCGCAAAAGGGTCCCCCCTTTGTGATTTTGTTAACATTCCTAAGCATTTTCATATCACTTTAAGACCATAGGGGGGCCCTATGGGATTTTGAAAAGTTCAGCAACATTGAGTCTAAACAGTTGTGCATCACTGTTAAGCCGAAAATTTCGCAAAGGGTCCCCCCTTTGTGATTTTGTTAACTTTTCTAAGCATTTTCATATCACTTTAAGACCATAGGGGGGACCCTATGGGATTTTCAAAAGTTCAGCAACATTGAGTCTACACAGTTTTGCATCACTGTTAAGCCGAAAATTCCGCAAAGGGTCCCCCCTTTGTGATTTTGTTAACTTTTCTAAGCATTTTCATATCCATAGGGGGGACCCTATGGGATTTTCAAGAGTTCAGCAACATTGAGTCTAAACAGTTGTGCATCACTGTTAGGCCGAAAATTTCGCAAAGGGTCCCCCCTTTGTGATTTTGTTAACTTTTCTAAACAATTTCATATTACTTTAAGACCATAGGGGGGACCCTATGGGATTTTCAAGAGTTCAGCAACATTGAGTCTAAACAGTTGTGCATCACTGTTAGGCCGAAAATTTCGCAAAGGGTCCCCCCTTTGTGATTTTGTTAACTTTTCTAAACAATTTCATATCACTTTAAGACCATAGGGGGGACCCTATGGGATTTTCAAAAGTTCAGCAACATTGAGTCTACACAGTTGTGCATCACTGTTAAGCCGAAAATTTCGCAAAGGGTCCTCCCTTTGTGATTTTATTAGCTTTTCTAAACAATTTCATATCACTTTAAGACCATAGGGGGGACCCTATGGGATTTTGAAAAGTTCAGCAACATTGAGTCTAAACAGTTTTGCATCACTGTTAAGCCGAAAATTTCGCAAAGCGTCCCCCCTTTGTGATTTTGTTAACTTTTCTAAGCATTTTCATATCACTTTAAGACCATAGGGGGGACCCTATGGGATTTTCAAAAGTTCAGCAACATTGAGTCTAAACAGTTTTGCATCACTGTTAGGCCGAAAATTTCGCAAAGGGTCCCCCCTTTGTGATTTTGTTAACTTTTCTAAACAATTTCATATCACTTTAAGACCATAGGGGGGACCCTATGGGATTTTCAAAAGTTCAGCAACATTGAGTCTAAACATTTTTGCATCACTGTTAGGCCGAAAATTTCGCAAAGGGTCCCCCCTTTGTGATTTTGTTAACTTTTCTAAGCATTTTCATATCACTTTAAGACCATAGGGGGAACCCTATGGGATTTTGAAAAGTTCAGCAGCATTGAGTCTAAACAGTTGTGCATCACTGTTAAGCCGAAAATTTCGCAAAGGGTCCCCCCTTGTGATTTTGTTAACTTTTCTAAAAAAATTCATATCACTTTAAGACCATAGGGGGGACCCTATGGGATTTTCAAAAGTTCAGCAACATTGAGTCTACACAGTTTTGCATCACTGTTAAGCCGAAAATTTCGCAAAGGGTCCCCCCTTTGTGATTTTGTTAACTTTTCTAAACAATTTCATATCACTTTAAGACCATAGGGGGGACCCTATGGGATTTTCAAAAGTTCAGCAACATTGAGTCTAAACAGTTGTGCATCACTGTTAAGCCGAAAATTCCGCAAAGGGTCCCCCCTTTGTGATTTTGTTAACTTTTCTAAACATTTTCATATCACTTTAAGACCATAGGGGGGACCCTATGGGATTTTGAAAAGTTCAGCAACATTGAGTCTATACAGTTTTGCATCACTGTTAGGCCGAACATTTCGCAAAGGGTCCCCCCTTTGTGATTTTGTTAACTTTTCTAAACAATTTCATATCACTTTAAGACCATAGCGGGGACCCTATGGGATTTTCAAAAGTTCAGCAACATTGAGTCTAAACATTTTTGCATCACTGTTAGCCCGAAAATTTCGCAAAGGGTCCCCCCTTTGTGATTTTGTTAACTTTTCTAAGCATTTTCATATCACTTTAAGACCATAGGGGGGACCCTATGGGATTTTGAAAAGTTCAGCAACATTGAGTCTAAACAGTTTTGCATCACTGTTAGGCCGAAAATTTCGAAAAGGGTCCCCCCTTTGTGATTTTGTTAACTTTTCTAAACAATTTCATATCACTTTAAGACCATAGGGGGGACCCTATGGGATTTTCAAAAGTTCAGCAACATTGAGTCTAAACAGTTGTGCATCACTGTTAGGCCGAAAATTCCGCAAAGGGTCCCCCCTTTGTGATTTTGTTAACTTTTCTAAACAATTTCATATCACTTTAAGACCATAGGGGGGACCCTATGGGATTTTCAAAAGTTCAGCAACATTGAGTCTACACAGTTTTGCATCACTGTTAAGCCGAAAATTTCGCAAAGGGTCCCCCCTTTGTGATTTTGTTAACTTTTCTAAACAATTTCATATCACTTTAAGAACATAGGGGGGACCCTATGGGATTTTCAAAAGTTCAGCAACATTGAGTCTACACAGTTTTGCATCACTGTTAAGCCGAAAATTTCGCAAAGGGTCCCCCCTTTGTGATTTTGATAACTTTTCTAAACAATTTCATATCACTTTAAGACCATAGGGGGGACCCTATGGGATTTTGAAAAGTTCAGCAACATTGAGTCTAAACAGTTTTGCATCACTGTTAGGCCGAAAATTTCGCAAAGGGTCCCAACTTTGTGATTTTGTTAACTTTTCTAAACAATTTCATATCACTTTAAGACCATAGGGGGGACCCTATGGGATTTTCAAAAGTTCAGCAACATTGAGTCTACACAGTTTTGCATCACTGTTAAGCCGAAAATTTTGTTAACTTTTCTAAACTATTTCATATCACTTTAAGACCATAGGGGGGACCCTATGGGATTTTCAAAAGTTCAGCAACATTGAGCCTACACAGTCTTGCATCACTGTTAAGCCGAAAATTTCGCAAAGGGTCCGCCCTTTGTGATTTTGATAACTTTTCTAAACAATTTCATATCACTTTAAGACCATAGGGGGGACCCTATGGGATTTTCATAAGTTCAGCAACATTGAGTCTACACAGTTTTGCATCACTGTTAAGCCGAAAATTCCGCAAAGGGTCCCCCCTTTGTGATTTTGTTAACTTTTCTAAACAATTTCATATCACTTTAAGACCATAGGGGGGACCCTATGGGATTTTCAAAAGTTCAGCAACATTGAGTCTACACAGTCTTGCATCACTGTTAAGCCGAAAATTTCGCAAAGGGTCCCCCCTTTGTGATTTTGATAACTTTTCTAAACAATTTCATATCACTTTAAGACCATAGGGCGGACCCTATGGGATTTTCAAAAGTTCAGCAACATTGAGTCTACACAGTTTTGCATCACTGTTAGGCCGAAAATTTCGCAAATGGTCCCCCCTTTGTGATTTTGTTAACTTTTCTAAACAATTTCATATCACTTTAAGACCATAGGGGGGACCCTATGGAATTTTCAAAAATTCAGCAACATTGAGTCTAAACATTTTTGCATCACTGTTAGGCCGAAAATTTCGCAAATGGTCCCCCCTTTGTGATTTTGTTAACTTTTCTAAACAATTTCATATCACTTTAAGACCATAGGGGGGACCCTATGGAATTTTCAAAAGTTCAGCAACATTGAGTCTACACAGTTTTGCATCACTGTTAAGCCGAAAATTCCGCAAAGGGTCCCCCCTTTGTGATTTTGTTAACTTTTCTAAGCATTTTCATATCACTTTAAGACCATAGGGGGGACCCTATGGGATTTTGAAAAGTTCAGCAACATTTAGTCTAAACAGTTTTGCATCACTGTTAGGCCGAAAATTTCGCAAAGGGTCCCCCCTTTGTGATTTTGTTAACTTTTCTAAACAATTTCATATCACTTTAAGAAAATAGGGGGGACCCTATGGGATTTTCAAAAGTTCAGCAACATTGAGTCTAAACATTTTTGCATCACTGTTAGGCCGAAAATTTCGCAAATGGTCCCCCCTTTGTGATTTTGTTAACTTTTCTAAACAATTTCATATCACTTTAAGACCATAGGGGGGACCCTATGGGATTTTCAAAAGTTCAGCAACATTGAGTCTACACAGTTTTGCATCACTGTTAAGCCGAAAATTTCGCAAAGGGTCCCCCCTTTGTGATTTTGTTAACTTTTCTAAACAATTTCATATCACTTTAAGACCATAGGGGGGACCCTATGGGATTTTGAAAAGTTCAGCAACATTGAGTCTAAACATTTTTGCATCACTGTTAGGCCGAAAATTTCGCAAAGGGTCCCCCCTTTGTGATTTTGTTAACTTTTCTAAACAATTTCATATCACTTTAAGACCATAGGGGGGACCCTATGGGATTTTCAAAAGTTCAGCAACATTGAGTCTACACAGTTTTGCATCACTGTTAAGCCGAAAATTCCGCAAAGGGTCTCCCCTTTGTGATTTTGTTAACTTTTCTAAGCATTTTCATATCACTTTAAGACCATAGGGGGGACCCTATGGGATTTTGAAAAGTTCAGCAACATTGAGTCTAAACAGTTTTGCATCACTGTTAGGCCGAAAATTTCGCAAAGGGTCCCCCCTTTGTGATTTTGTTAACTTTTCTAAACAATTTCATATCACTTTAAGACCATAGGGGGGACCCTATGGGATTTTCAAAAGTTCAGCAACATTGAGTCTACACAGTTTTGCATCACTGTTAAGCCGAAAATTTCGCAAAGGGTCCCCCCTTTGTGATTTTGTTAACTTTTCTAAACAATTTCATATCACTTTAAGACCATAGGGGGGACCCTATGGGATTTTCAAAAGTTCAGCAACATTGAGTCTACACAGTTTTGCATCACTGTTAAGCCGAAAATTCCGCAAAGGGTCCCCCCTTTGTGATTTTGTTAACTTTTCTAAGCATTTTCATATCACTTTAAGACCATAGGGGGGACCCTATGGGATTTTGAAAAGTTCAGCAACATTGAGTCTACACAGTTTTGCATCACTGTTAAGCCGAAAATTTCTCAAAGGGTCCCCCCTTTGTGATTTTGTTAACTTTTCTAAACAATTTCATATCACTTTAAGACCATAGGGGGGACCCTATGGGATTTTCAAAAGTTCAGCAACATTGAGTCTAAACAGTTGTGCATCACTGTTAGGCCGAAAATTTCGCAAAGGGTCCCCCCTTTGTGATTTTGTTAACTTTTCTAAACAATTTCATATCACTTTAAGACCATAGGGGGGACCCTATGGGATTTTCAAAAGTTCAGCAACATTGAGTCTACACAGTTTTGCATCACTGTTAAGCCGAAAATTTCTCAAAGGGTCCCCCCTTTGTGATTTTGTTAACTTTTCTAAACAATTTCATATCACTTTAAGACCATAGGGGGGACCCTATGGGATTTTCAAAAGTTCAGCAACATTGAGTCTACACAGTTTTGCATCACTGTTAAGCCGAAAATTTCGCAAAGGGTCCCCCCTTTGTGATTTTGTTAACTTTTCTAAACAATTTCATATCACTTTAAGACCATAGGGGGGACCCTATGGGATTTTGAAAAGTTCAGCAACATTGAGTCTAAACATTTTTGCATCACTGTTAGGCCGAAAATTTCGCAAAGGGTCCCCCCTTTGTGATTTTGTTAACTCTTCTAAACAATTTCATATCACTTTAAGACCATAGGGGGGACCCTATGGGATTTTCAAAAGTTCAGCAACATTGAGTCTACACAGTTTTGCATCACTGTTAAGCCGAAAATTCCGCAAAGGGTCCCCCCTTTGTGATTTTGTTAACTTTTCTAAGCATTTTCATATCACTTTAAGACCATAGGGGGGACCCTATGGGATTTTGAAAAGTTCAGCAACATTGAGTCTAAACAGTTTTGCATCACTGTTAAGCCGAAAATTTCGCAAAGGGTCCCCCCTTTGTGATTTTGTTAACTTTTCTAAACAATTTCATATCACTTTAAGACCATAGGGGGGACCCTATGGGATTTTCAAAAGTTCAGCAACATTGAGTCTACACAGTTTTGCATCACTGTTAAGCCGAAAATTCCGCAAAGGGTCCCCCCTTTGTGATTTTGTTAACTTTTCTAAGCATTTTCATATCACTTTAAGACCATAGGGGGGACCCTATGGGATTTTGAAAAGTTCAGCAACATTGAGTCTAAACAGTTTTGCATCACTGTTAAGCCGAAAATTCCGCAAAGGGTCCCCCCTTTGTGATTTTGTTAACTTTTCTAAGCATTTTCATATCACTTTAAGACCATAGGGGGGACCCTATGGGATTTTGAAAAGTTCAGCAACATTGAGTCTACACAGTTTTGCATCACTGTTAAGCCGAAAATTTCTCAAAGGGTCCCCCCTTTGTGATTTTGTTAACTTTTCTAAACAATTTCATATCACTTTAAGACCATAGGGGGGACCCTATGGGATTTTCAAAAGTTCAGCAACATTGAGTCTAAACAGTTGTGCATCACTGTTAGGCCGAAAATTTCGCAAAGGGTCCCCCCTTTGTGATTTTGTTAACTTTTCTAAACAATTTCATATCACTTTAAGACCATAGGGGGGACCCTATGGGATTTTCAAAAGTTCAGCAACATTGAGTCTACACAGTTTTGCATCACTGTTAAGCCGAAAATTTCTCAAAGGGTCCCCCCTTTGTGATTTTGTTAACTTTTCTAAACAATTTCATATCACTTTAAGACCATAGGGGGGACCCTATGGGATTTTCAAAAGTTCAGCAACATTGAGTCTACACAGTTTTGCATCACTGTTAAGCCGAAAATTTCGCAAAGGGTCCCCCCTTTGTGATTTTGTTAACTTTTCTAAACAATTTCATATCACTTTAAGACCATAGGGGGGACCCTATGGGATTTTGAAAAGTTCAGCAACATTGAGTCTAAACATTTTTGCATCACTGTTAGGCCGAAAATTTCGCAAAGGGTCCCCCCTTTGTGATTTTGTTAACTCTTCTAAACAATTTCATATCACTTTAAGACCATAGGGGGGACCCTATGGGATTTTCAAAAGTTCAGCAACATTGAGTCTACACAGTTTTGCATCACTGTTAAGCCGAAAATTCCGCAAAGGGTCCCCCCTTTGTGATTTTGTTAACTTTTCTAAGCATTTTCATATCACTTTAAGACCATAGGGGGGACCCTATGGGATTTTCAAAAGTTCAGCAACATTGAGTCTACACAGTTTTGCATCACTGTTAAGCCGAAAATTTCGCAAAGGGTCCCCCCTTTGTGATTTTGTTAACTTTTCTAAACAATTTCATATCACTTTAAGACCATAGGGGGGACCCTATGGGATTTTCAAAAGTTCAGCAACATTGAGTCTAAACAGTTGTGCATCACTGTTAGGCCGAAAATTCCGCAAAGGGTCCCCCCTTTGTGATTTTGTTAACTTTTCTAAACAATTTCATATCACTTTAAGACCATAGGGGGGACCCTATGGGATTTTCAAAAGTTCAGCAACATTGAGTCTACACAGTTTTGCATCACTGTTAAGCCGAAAATTCCGCAAAGGTTCCCCCCTTTGTGATTTTGTTAACTTTTCTAAGCATTTTCATATCACTTTAAGACCATAGGGGGGACCCTATGGGATTTTGAAAAGTTCAGCAACATTGAGTCTAAACAGTTTTGCATCACTGTTAGGCCGAAAATTTCGCAAAGGGTCCCCCCTTTGTGATTTTGTTAACTTTTCTAAACAATTTCATATCACTTTAAGACCATAGGGGGGACCCTATGGGATTTTCAAAAGTTCAGCAACATTGAGTCTACACAGTTGTGCATCACTGTTAGGCCGAAAATTTCGCAAAGGGTCCCCCCTTTGTGATTTTGTTAACTTTTCTAAACAATTTCATATCACTTTAAGACCATAGGGGGGACCCTATGGGATTTTCAAAAGTTCAGCAACATTGAGTCTACACAGTTTTGCATCACTGTTAAGCCGAAAATTCCGCAAAGGGTCCCCCCTTTGTGATTTTGTTAACTTTTCTAAGCATTTTCATATCACTTTAAGACCATAGGGGGGACCCTATGGGATTTTCAAAAGTTCAGCAACATTGAGTCTACACAGTTTTGCATCACTGTTAAGCCGAAAATTTCTCAAAGGGTCCCCCCTTTGTGATTTTGTTAACTTTTCTAAACAATTTCATATCACTTTAAGACCATAGGGGGGACCCTATGGGATTTTCAAAAGTTCAGCAACATTGAGTCTAAACAGTTGTGCATCACTGTTAGGCCGAAAATTTCGCAAAGGGTCCCCCTTTGTGATTTTGTTAACTTTTCTAAACAATTTCATATCACTTTAAGACCATAGGGGGGACCCTATGGGATTTTCAAAAGTTCAGCAACATTGAGTCTAAACAGTTGTGCATCACTGTTAGGCCAAAAATTTCGCAAAGGGTCCCCCCTTTGTGATTTTGTTAACTTTTCTAAACAATTTCATATCACTTTAAGACCATAGGGGGGACCCTATGGGATTTTCAAAAGTTCAGCAACATTGAGTCTACACAGTTTTGCATCACTGTTAAGCCGAAAATTTCTCAAAGGGTCCGCCCTTTGTGATTTTGTTAACTTTTCTAAACAATTTCATATCACTTTAAGACCATAGGGGGGACCCTATGGGATTTTCAAAAGTTCAGCAACATTGAGTCTACACAGTTTTGCATCACTGTTAAGCCGAAAATTTCGCAAAGGGTCCCCCCTTTGTGATTTTGTTAACTTTTCTAAACAATTTCATATCACTTTAAGACCATAGGGGGGACCCTATGGGATTTTGAAAAGTTCAGCAACATTGAGTCTAAACATTTTTGCATCACTGTTAGGCCGAAAATTTCGCAAAGGGTCCCCCCTTTGTGATTTTGTTAACTCTTCTAAACAATTTCATATCACTTTAAGACCATAGGGGGGACCCTATGGGATTTTCAAAAGTTCAGCAACGTTGAGTCTACACAGTTTTGCATCACTGTTAAGCCGAAAATTCCGCAAAGGGTCCCCCCTTTGTGATTTTGTTAACTTTTCTAAGCATTTTCATATCACTTTAAGACCATAGGGGGGACCCTATGGGATTTTGAAAAGTTCAGCAACATTGAGTCTAAACAGTTTTGCATCACTGTTAAGCCGAAAATTTCGCAAAGGGTCCCCCCTTTGTGATTTTGTTAACTTTTCTAAACAATTTCATATCACTTTAAGACCATAGGGGGGACCCTATGGGATTTTCAAAAGTTCAGCAACACTGAGTCTAAACAGTTGTGCATCACTGTTAGGCCGAAAATTCCGCAAAGGGTCCCCTCTTTGTGATTTTGTTAACTTTTCTAAACAATTTCATATCACTTTAAGACCATAGGGGGGACCCTATGGGATTTTCAAAAGTTCAGCAACATTGAGTCTACACAGTTTTGCATCACTGTTAGGCCGAAAATTTCGCAAAGGGTCCCCCCTTTGTGATTTTGTTAACTTTTCTAAACAATTTCATATCACTTTAAGACCATAGGGGGGACCCTATGGGATTTTCAAAAGTTCAGCAACATTGAGTCTACACAGTTTTGCATCACTGTTAAGCCGAAAATTCCGCAAAGGTTCCCCCCTTTGTGATTTTGTTAACTTTTCTAAGCATTTTCATATCACTTTAAGACCATAGGGGGGACCCTATGGGATTTTGAAAAGTTCAGCAACATTGAGTCTAAACAGTTTTGCATCACTGTTAGGCCCAAAATTTCGCAAAGGGTCCCCCCTTTGTGATTTTGTTAACTTTTCTAAACAATTTCATATCACTTTAAGACCATAGGGGGGACCCTATGGGATTTTCAAAAGTTCAGCAACATTGAGTCTAAACAGTTTTGCATCACTGTTAGGCCGAAAATTTCGCAAAGGGCCCCCCTTTGTGATTTTGTTAACTTTTCTAAACAATTTCATATCACTTTAAGACCATAGGGGGGACCCTATGGGATTTTCAAAAGTTCAGCAACATTGAGTCTACACAGTTTTGCATCACTGTTAAGCCGAAAATTCCGCAAAGGGTCCCCCCTTTGTGATTTTGTTAACTTTTCTAAGCATTTTCATATCACTTTAAGACCATAGGGGGGACCCTATGGGATTTTCAAAAGTTCAGCAACATTGAGTCTAAACAGTTTTGCATCACTGTTAAGCCGAAAATTTCGCAAAGGGTCCCCCCTTTGTGATTTTGTTAACTTTTCTAAACAATTTCATATCACTTTAAGACCATAGGGGGGACCCTATGGGATTTTGAAAAGTTCAGCAACATTGAGTCTAAACATTTTTGCATCACTGTTAGGCCGAAAATTTCGCAAAGGGTCCCCCCTTTGTGATTTTGTTAACTTTTCGAAACAATTTCATATCACTTTAAGACCATAGGGGGGACCCTATGGGATTTTCAAAAGTTCAGCAACATTGAGTCTAAACAGTTTTGCATCACTGTTAGGCCGAAAATTTCGCAAAGGGTCCCCCCTTTGTGATTTTGTTAACTTTTCTAAACAATTTCATATCACTTTAAGACCATAGGGGGGACCCTATGGGATTTTCAAAAGTTCAGCAACATTGAGTCTACACAGTTTTGCATCACTGTTAAGCCGAAAATTCCGCAAAGGGTCCCCCCTTTGTGATTTTGTTAACTTTTCTAAGCATTTTCATATCACTTTAAGACCATAGGGGGGACCCTATGGGATTTTCAAAAGTTCAGCAACATTGAGTCTAAACAGTTTTGCATCACTGTTAAGCCGAAAATTTCGCAAAGGGTCCCCCCTTTGTGATTTTGTTAACTTTTCTAAACAATTTCATATCACTTTAAGACCATAGGGGGGACCCTATGGGATTTTCAAAAGTTCAGCAACATTGAGTCTAAACAGTTTTGCATCACTGTTAGGCCGAAAATTTCGCAAAGGGTCCCCCCTTTGTGATTTTGTTAACTTTTCTAAACAATTTCATATCACTTTAAGACCATAGGGGGGACCCTATGGGATTTTCAAAAGTTCAGCAACATTGAGTCTACACAGTTTTGCATCACTGTTAAGCCGAAAATTCCGCAAAGGGTCCCCCCTTTGTGATTTTGTTAACTTTTCTAAGCATTTTCATATCACTTTAAGACCATAGGGGGGACCCTATGGGATTTTCAAAAGTTCAGCAACATTGAGTCTAAACAGTTTTGCATCACTGTTAAGCCGAAAATTTCGCAAAGGGTCCCCCCTTTGTGATTTTGTTAACTTTTCTAAACAATTTCATATCACTTTAAGACCATAGGGGGGACCCTATGGGATTTTGAAAAGTTCAGCAACATTGAGTCTAAACATTTTTGCATCACTGTTAGGCCGAAAATTTCACAAATGGTCCCCCCTTTGTGATTTTGTTAACTTTTCTAAACAATTTCATATCACTTTAAGACCATAGGCGGGACCCTATGGGATTTTCAAAAGTTCAGCAACATTGAGTCTACACAGTTTTGCATCACTGTTAAGCCGAAAATTTCGCAAAGGGTCCCCCCTTTGTGATTTTGTTAACTTTTCTAAACAATTTCATATCACTTTAAGACCATAGGGGGGACCCTATGGGATTTTCAAAAGTTCAGCAACATTGAGTCTAAACATTTTTGCATCACTGTTAGGCCGAAAATTTCGCAAATGGTCCCCCCTTTGTGATTTTGTTAACTTTTCTAAGCATTTTCATATCACTTTAAGACCATAGGGGGGACCCTATGGGATTTTAAAAAGTTCAGCAACATTGAGTCTAAACAGTTTTGCATCACTGTTAGGCCGAAAATTTCGCAAAGGGTCCCCCCTTTGTGATTTTGTTAACTTTTCTAAACAATTTCATATCACTTTAAGACCATAGGGGGGACCCTATGGGATTTTCAAAAGTTCAGCAACATTGAGTCTAAACATTTTTGCATCACTGTTAGGCCGAAAATTTCGCAAATGGTCCCCCCTTTGTGATTTTGTTAACTTTTCTAAACAATTTCATATCACTTTAAGACCATAGGGGGGACCCTATGGGATTTTGAAAAGTTCAGCAACATTGAGTCTAAACAGTTTTGCATCACTGTTAAGCCGAAAATTTCGCAAAGGGTCCCCCCTTTGTGATTTTGTTAACTTTTCTAAACAATTTCATATCACTTTAAGACCATAGGGGGGACCCTATGGGATTTTCAAAAGTTCAGCAACATTGAGTCTAAACAGTTGTGCATCACTGTTAGGCCGAAAATTTCGCAAAGGGTCCCCCCTTTGTGATTTTGTTAACTTTTCTAAACAATTTCATATCACTTTAAGACCATAGGGGGACCCTATGGGATTTTCAAAAGTTCAGCAACATTGAGTCTACACAGTTTTGCATCACTGTTAAGCCGAAAATTCCGCAAAGGGTCCCCCCTTTGTGATTTTGTTAACTTTTGTAAGCATTTTCATATCACTTTAAGACCATAGGGGGGACCCTATGGGATTTTGAAAAGTTCAGCAACATTGAGTCTAAACAGTTTTGCATCACTGTTAGGCCGAAAATTTCGCAAAGGGTCCCCCCTTTGTGATTTTGTTAACTTTTCTAAACAATTTCATATCACTTTAAGACCATAGGGGGGACCCTATGGGATTTTCAAAAGTTCAGCAACATTGAGGCTACACAGTTTTGCATCACTGTTAAGCCGAAAATTTCGCAAAGGGTCCCCCCTTTGTGATTTTGTTAACTTTTCTAAACAATTTCATATCACTTTAAGACCATAGGGGGGACCCTATGGGATTTTCAAAAGTTCAGCAACATTGAGTCTACACAGTTTTGCATCACTGTTAAGCCGAAAATTTCGCAAAGGGTCCCCCCTTTGTGATTTTGTTAACTTTTCTAAACAATTTCATATCACTTTAAGACCATAGGGGGGACCCTATGGGATTTTGAAAAGTTCAGCAACATTGAGTCTAAACATTTTTGCATCACTGTTAGGCCGAAAATTTCGCAAAGGGTCCCCCCTTTGTGATTTTGTTAACTTTTCTAAACAATTTCATATCACTTTAAGACCATAGGGGGGACCCTATGGGATTTTGAAAAGTTCAGCAACATTGAGTCTAAACATTTTTGCATCACTGTTAGGCCGAAAATTTCGCAAAGGGTCCCCCCTTTGTGATTTTGTTAACTTTTCTAAACAATTTCATATCACTTTAAGACCATAGGGGGGACCCTATGGGATTTTGAAAAGTTCAGCAACATTGAGTCTAAACATTTTTGCATCACTGTTAGGCCGAAAATTTCGCAAAGGGTCCCCCCTTTGTGATTTTGTTAACTTTTCTAAACAATTTCATATCACTTTAAGACCATAGGGGGGACCCTATGGGATTTTGAAAAGTTCAGCAACATTGAGTCTAAACATTTTTGCATCACTGTTAGGCCGAAAATTTCGCAAAGGGTCCCCCCTTTGTGATTTTGTTAACTTTTCCAAACAATTTCATATCACTTTAAGACCATAGGGGGGACCCTATGGGATTTTGAAAAGTTCAGCAACATTGAGTCTAAACATTTTTGCATCACTGTTAGGCCGAAAATTTCGCAAAGGGTCCCCCCTTTGTGATTTTGTTAACTTTTCTAAACAATTTCATATCACTTTAAGACCATAGGGGGGACCCTATGGGATTTTCAAAAGTTCAGCAACATTGAGTCTAAACATTTTTGCATCACTGTTAGGCCGAAAATTTCGCAAATGGTCCCCCCTTTGTGATTTTGTTAACTTTTCTAAACAATTTCATATCACTTTAAGACCATAGGGGGGACCCTATGGGATTTTGAAAAGTTCAGCAACATTGAGTCTAAACATTTTTGCATCACTGTTAGGCCGAAAATTTCGCAAAGGGTCCCCCCTTTGTGATTTTGTTAACTTTTCTAAACAATTTCATATCACTTTAAGACCATAGGGGGGACCCTATGGGATTTTCAAAAGTTCAGCAACATTGAGTCTAAACATTTTTGCATCACTGTTAGGCCGAAAATTTCGCAAATGGTCCCCCCTTTGTGATTTTGTTAACTTTTCTAAACAATTTCATATCACTTTAAGACCATAGGGGGGACCCTATGGGATTTTCAAAAGTTCAGCAACATTGAGTCTACACAGTTTTGCATCACTGTTAAGCCGAAAATTTCGCAAAGGGTCCCCCCTTTGTGATTTTGTTAACTTTTCTAAACAATTTCATATCACTTTAAGACCATAGGGGGGACCCTATGGGATTTTCAAAAGTTCAGCAACATTGAGTCTAAACATTTTTGCGTCACTGTTAGGCCGAAAATTTCGCAAAGGGTCCCCCCTTTGTGATTTTGTTAACTTTTCTAAACAATTTCATATCACTTTAAGACCATAGGGGGGACCCTATGGGATTTTCAAAAGTTCAGCAACATTGAGTCTAAACATTTTTGCATCACTGTTAGGCCGAAAATTTCGCAAATGGTCCCCCCTTTGTGATTTTGTTAACTTTTCTAAACAATTTCATATCACTTTAAGACCATAGGGGGGACCCTATGGGATTTTCAAAAGTTCAGCAACATTGAGGCTACACAGTTTTGCATCACTGTTAAGCCGAAAATTTCGCAAAGGGTCCCCCCTTTGTGATTTTGTTAACTTTTCTAAGCAATTTCATATCACTTTAAGACCATAGGGGGGACCCTATGGGATTTTGAAAAGTTCAGCAACATTGAGTCTAAACATTTTTGCATCACTGTTAGGCCGAAAATTTCGCAAAGGGTCACCCCTTTGTGATTTTGTTAACTTTTCTAAACAATTTCATATCACTTTAAGACCATAGGGGGGACCCTATGGGATTTTGAAAAGTTCAGCAACATTGAGTCTAAACAGTTTTGCATCACTGTTAGGCCGAAAATTTCGCAAAGGGTCCCCCCTTTGTGATTTTGTTAACTTTTCTAAACAATTTCATATCACTTTAAGACCATAGGGGGGACCCTATGGGATTTTCAAAAGTTCAGCAACATTGAGTCTAAACATTTTTGCATCACTGTTAGGCCGAAAATTTCGCAAATGGTCCCCCCTTTGTGATTTTGTTAACTTTTCTAAACAATTTCATATCACTTTAAGACCATAGGGGGGACCCTATGGGATTTTCAAAAGTTCAGCAACATTGAGGCTACACAGTTTTGCATCACTGTTAAGCCGAAAATTTCGCAAAGGGTCCCCCCTTTGTGATTTTGTTAACTTTTCTAAACAATTTCATATCACTTTAAGACCATAGGGGGGACCCTATGGGATTTTCAAAAGTTCAGCAACATTGAGTCTACACAGTTTTGCATCACTGTTAAGCCGAAAATTTCGCAAAGGGTCCCCCCTTTGTGATTTTGTTAACTTTTCTAAACAATTTCATATCACTTTAAGACCATAGGGGGGACCCTATGGGATTTTGAAAAGTTCAGCAACATTGAGTCTAAACATTTTTGCATCACTGTTAGGCCGAAAATTTCGCAAAGGGTCCCCCCTTTGTGATTTTGTTAACTTTTCTAAACAATTTCATATCACTTTAAGACCATAGGGGGGACCCTATGGGATTTTCAAAAGTTCAGCAACATTGAGTCTAAACATTTTTGCATCACTTTAGGCCGAAAATTTCGCAAATGGTCCCCCCTTTGTGATTTTGTTAACTTTTCTAAACAATTTCATATCACTTTAAGACCATAGGGGGGACCCTATGGGATTTTCAAAAGTTCAGCAACATTGAGTCTACACAGTTTTGCATCACTGTTAAGCCGAAAATTTCGCAAAGGGTCCCCCCATTGTGATTTTGTTAACTTTTCTAAACAATTTCATATCACTTTAAGACCATAGGGGGGACCCTATGGGATTTTGAAAAGTTCAGCAACATTGAGTCTAAACATTTTTGCATCACTGTTAGGCCGAAAATTTCGCAAAGGGTCCCCCCTTTGTGATTTTGTTAACTTTTCTAAACAATTTCATATCACTTTAAGACCATAGGGGGGACCCTATGGGATTTTGAAAAGTTCAGCAACATTGAGTCTAAACATTTTTGCATCACTGTTAGGCCGAAAATTTCGCAAAGGGTCCCCCCTTTGTGATTTTGTTAACTTTTCTAAACAATTTCATATCACTTTAAGACCATAGGGGGGACCCTATGGGATTTTGAAAAGTTCAGCAACATTGAGTCTAAACATTTTTGCATCACTGTTAGGCCGAAAATTTCGCAAAGGGTCCCCCCTTTGTGATTTTGTTAACTTTTCTAAACAATTTCATATCACTTTAAGACCATAGGGGGGACCCTATGGGATTTTGAAAAGTTCAGCAACATTGAGTCTAAACATTTTTGCATCACTGTTAGGCCGAAAATTTCGCAAAGGGTCCCCCCTTTGTGATTTTGTTAACTTTTCCAAACAATTTCATATCACTTTAAGACCATAGGGGGGACCCTATGGGATTTTGAAAAGTTCAGCAACATTGAGTCTAAACATTTTTGCATCACTGTTAGGCCGAAAATTTCGCAAAGGGTCCCCCCTTTGTGATTTTGTTAACTTTTCTAAACAATTTCATATCACTTTAAGACCATAGGGGGGACCCTATGGGATTTTCAAAAGTTCAGCAACATTGAGTCTACACAGTTTTGCATCACTGTTAAGCCGAAAATTTCGCAAAGGGTCCCCCCTTTGTGATTTTGTTAACTTTTCTAAACAATTTCATATCACTTTAAGACCATAGGGGGGACCCTATGGGATTTTGAAAAGTTCAGCAACATTGAGTCTAAACATTTTTGCATCACTGTTAGGCCGAAAATTTCGCAAAGGGTCCCCCCTTTGTGATTTTGTTAACTTTTCTAAACAATTTCATATCACTTTAAGACCATAGGGGGGACCCTATGGGATTTTCAAAAGTTCAGCAACATTGAGTCTAAACATTTTTGCATCACTTTAGGCCGAAAATTTCGCAAATGGTCCCCCCTTTGTGATTTTGTTAACTTTTCTAAACAATTTCATATCACTTTAAGACCATAGGGGGGACCCTATGGGATTTTCAAAAGTTCAGCAACATTGAGTCTACACAGTTTTGCATCACTGTTAAGCCGAAAATTTCGCAAAGGGTCCCCCCTTTGTGATTTTGTTAACTTTTCTAAACAATTTCATATCACTTTAAGACCATAGGGGGGACCCTATGGGATTTTGAAAAGTTCAGCAACATTGAGTCTAAACATTTTTACATCACTGTTAGGCCGAAAATTTCGCAAAGGGTCCCCCCTTTGTGATTTTGTTAACTTTTCTAAACAATTTCATATCACTTTAAGACCATAGGGGGGACCCTATGGGATTTTGAAAAGTTCAGCAACATTGAGTCTAAACATTTTTGCATCACTGTTAGGCCGAAAATTTCGCAAAGGGTCCCCCCTTTGTGATTTTGTTAACTTTTCTAAACAATTTCATATCACTTTAAGACCATAGGGGGGACCCTATGGGATTTTGAAAAGTTCAGCAACATTGAGTCTAAACATTTTTGCATCACTGTTAGGCCGAAAATTTCGCAAAGGGTCCCCCCTTTGTGATTTTGTTAACTTTTCTAAACAATTTCATATCACTTTAAGACCATAGGGGGGACCCTATGGGATTTTCAAAAGTTCAGCAACATTGAGTCTAAACATTTTTGCATCACTGTTAGGCCGAAAATTTCGCAAATGGTCCCCCCTTTGTGATTTTGTTAACTTTTCTAAACAATTTCATATCACTTTAAGACCATAGGGGGGACCCTATGGGATTTTGAAAAGTTCAGCAACATTGAGTCTAAACATTTTTGCATCACTGTTAGGCCGAAAATTTCGCAAAGGGTCCCCCCTTTGTGATTTTGTTAACTTTTCTAAACAATTTCATATCACTTTAAGACCATAGGGGGGACCCTATGGGATTTTGAAAAGTTCAGCAACATTGAGTCTAAACATTTTTGCATCACTGTTAGGCCGAAAATTTCGCAAAGGGTCCCCCCTTTGTGATTTTGTTAACTTTTCTAAACAATTTCATATCACTTTAAGACCATAGGGGGGACCCTATGGGATTTTCAAAAGTTCAGCAACATTGAGTCTAAACATTTTTGCATCACTGTTAGGCCGAAAATTTCGCAAATGGTCCCCCCTTTGTGATTTTGTTAACTTTTCTAAACAATTTCATATCACTTTAAGACCATAGGGGGGACCCTATGAGATTTTGAAAGTTCAGCAACATTGAGTCTAAACATTTTTGCATCACTGTTAGGCCGAAAATTTCGCAAAGGGTCCCCCCTTTGTGATTTTGTTAACTTTTCTAAACAATTTCATATCACTTTAAGACCATAGGGGGGACCCTATGGGATTTTCAAAAGTTCAGCAACATTGAGTCTAAACATTTTTGCATCACTGTTAGGCCGAAAATTTCGCAAATGGTCCCCCCTTTGTGATTTTGTTAACTTTTCTAAACAATTTCATATCACTTTAAGACCATAGGGGGGACCCTATGGGATTTTCAAAAGTTCAGCAACATTGAGTCTACACAGTTTTGCATCACTGTTAAGCCGAAAATTTCGCAAAGGGTCCCCCCTTTGTGATTTTGTTAACTTTTCTAAACAATTTCATATCACTTTAAGACCATAGGGGGGACCCTATGGGATTTTGAAAAGTTCAGCAACATTGAGTCTAAACATTTTTGCGTCACTGTTAGGCCGAAAATTTCGCAAAGGGTCCCCCCTTTGTGATTTTGTTAACTTTTCTAAACAATTTCATATCACTTTAAGACCATAGGGGGGACCCTATGGGATTTTCAAAAGTTCAGCAACATTGAGTCTAAACATTTTTGCATCACTGTTAGGCCGAAAATTTCGCAAATGGTCCCCCCTTTGTGATTTTGTTAACTTTTCTAAACAATTTCATATCACTTTAAGACCATAGGGGGGACCCTATGGGATTTTCAAAAGTTCAGCAACATTGAGGCTACACAGTTTTGCATCACTGTTAAGCCGAAAATTTCGCAAAGGGTCCCCCCTTTGTGATTTTGTTAACTTTTCTAAACAATTTCATATCACTTTAAGACCATAGGGGGGACCCTATGGGATTTTCAAAAGTTCAGCAACATTGAGTCTACACAGTTTTGCATCACTGTTAAGCCGAAAATTTCGCAAAGGGTCCCCCCTTTGTGATTTTGTTAACTTTTCTAAACAATTTCATATCACTTTAAGACCATAGGGGGGACCCTATGGGATTTTGAAAAGTTCAGCAACATTGAGTCTAAACATTTTTGCATCACTGTTAGGCCGAAAATTTCGCAAAGGGTCCCCCCTTTGTGATTTTGTTAACTTTTCTAAACAATTTCATATCACTTTAAGACCATAGGGGGGACCCTATGGGATTTTCAAAAGTTCAGCAACATTGAGTCTAAACATTTTTGCATCACTGCTAGGCCGAAAATTTCGCAAATGGTCCCCCCTTTGTGATTTTGTTAACTTTTCTAAACAATTTCATATCACTTTAAGACCATAGGGGGGACCCTATGGGATTTTGAAAAGTTCAGCAACATTGAGTCTAAACATTTTTGCATCACTGTTAGGCCGAAAATTTCGCAAAGGGTCCCCCCTTTGTGATTTTGTTAACTTTTCTAAACAATTTCATATCACTTTAAGACCATAGGGGGGACCCTATGGGATTTTCAAAAGTTCAGCAACATTGAGTCTAAACATTTTTGCATCACTGTTAGGCCGAAAATTTCGCAAATGGTCCCCCCTTTGTGATTTTGTTAACTTTTCTAAAAAATTTCATATCACTTTAAGACCATAGGGGGGACCCTATGGGATTTTCAAAAGTTCAGCAACATTGAGTCTAAACATTTTTGCATCACTGTTAGGCCGAAAATTTCGCAAATGGTCCCCCCTTTGTGATTTTGTTAACTTTTCTAAACAATTTCATATCACTTTAAGACCATAGGGGGGACCCTATGGGATTTTCAAAAGTTCAGCAACATTGAGTCTAAACATTTTTGCATCACTGTTAGGCCGAAAATTTCGCAAATGGTCCCCCCTTTGTGATTTTGTTAACTTTTCTAAACAATTTCATATCACTTTAAGACCATAGGGGGGACCCTATGGGATTTTCAAAAGTTCAGCAACATTGAGTCTAAACATTTTTGCATCACTGTTAGGCCGAAAATTTTGCAAAGGGTCCCCCCTTTGTGATTTTGTTAACTTTTCTAAACAATTTCATATCACTTTAAGACCATAGGGGGGACCCTATGGGATTTTCAAAAGTTCAGCAACATTGAGTCTACACAGTTTTGCATCACTGTTAAGCCGAAAATTTCGCGAAGGGTCCCCCCTTTGTGATTTTGTTAACTTTTCTAAACAATTTCATATCACTTTAAGACCATAGGGAGGACCCTATGGGATTTTCAAAAGTTCAGCAACATTGAGTCTAAACATTTTTGCATCACTGTTAGGCCGAAAATTTCGCAAATGGTCCCCCCTTTGTGATTTTGTTAACTTTTCTAAACAATTTCATATCACTTTAAGACCATAGGGGGGACCCTATGGGATTTTCAAAAGTTCAGCAACATTGAGTCTAAACATTTTTGCATCACTGTTAGGCCGAAAATTTCGCAAATGGTCCCCCCTTTGTGATTTTGTTAACTTTTCTAAACAATTTCATATCACTTTAAGACCATAGGGGGGACCCTATGGGATTTTCAAAAGTTCAGCAACATTGAGTCTACACAGTTTTGCATCACTGTTAAGCAACATTGAGTCTAAACATTTTTGCATCACTGTTAGGCCGAAAATTCCGCAAAGGGTCCCCCCTTTGTGATTTTGTTAACTTTTCTAAACAATTTCATATCACTTTAAGACCATAGGGGGGACCCTATGGGATTTTCAAAAGTTCAGCAACATTGAGTCTAAACATTTTTGCATCACTGTTAGGCCGAAAATTTCGCAAATGGTCCCCCCTTTGTGATTTTGTTAACTTTTCTAAACAATTTCATATCACTTTAAGACCATAGGGGGGACCCTATGGGATTTTCAAAAGTTCAGCAACATTGAGTCTAAACATTTTTGCATCACTGTTAGGCCGAAAATTTCGCAAATGGTCCCCCCTTTGTGATTTTGTTAACTTTTCTAAACAATTTCATATCACTTTAAGACCATAGGGGGGACCCTATGGGATTTTCAAAAGTTCAGCAACATTGAGTCTAAACATTTTTGCATCACTGTTAAGCCGAAAATTTCGCAAAGGGTCCCCCCTTTGTGATTTTGTTAACTTTTCTAAACAATTTCATATCACTTTAAGACCATAGGGGGGACCCTATGGGATTTTCAAAAGTTCAGCAACATTGAGTCTAAACATTTTTGCATCACTGTTAGGCCGAAAATTTCGCAAATGGTCCCCCCTTTGTGATTTTGTTAACTTTTCTAAACAATTTCATATCACTTTAAGACCATAGGGGGGACCCTATGGGATTTTCAAAAGTTCAGCAACATTGAGTCTAAACATTTTTGCATCACTGTTAAGCCGAAAATTTCGCAAAGGGTCCCCCCTTTGTGATTTTGTTAACTTTTCTAAACAATTTCATATCACTTTAAGACCATAGGGGGGACCCTATGGGATTTTCAAAAGTTCAGCAACATTGAGTCTACACAGTTTTGCATCACTGTTAAGCCGAAAATTTCGCAAAGGGTCCCCCCTTTGTGATTTTGTTAACTTTTCTAAACAATTTCATATCACTTTAATACCATAGGGGGGACCCTATGGGATTTTGAAAAGTTCAGCAACATTGAGTCTAAACATTTTTGCATCACTGTTAGGCCGAAAATTTCGCAAATGGTCCCCCCTTTGTGATTTTGTTAACTTTTCTAAGCAATTTCATATCACTTTAAGACCATAGGGGGGACCCTATGGGATTTTGAAAAGTTCAGCAACATTGAGTCTAAACATTTTTGCATCACTGTTAGGCCGAAAATTTCGCAAAGGGTCCCCCCTTTGTGATTTTGTTAACTTTTCTAAACAATTTCATATCACTTTAAGACCATAGGGGGGACCCTATGGGATTTTGTTAACTTTTCTAAACAATTTCATATCACTTTAAGACCATAGGGGGGACCCTATGGGATTTTCAAAAGTTCAGCAACATTGAGTCTAAACATTTTTGCATCACTGTTAGGCCGAAAATTTCGCAAATGGTCCCCCCTTTGTGATTTTGTTAACTTTTCTAAACAATTTCATATCACTTTAAGACCATAGGGGGGACCCTATGGGATTTTCAAAAGTTCAGCAACATTGAGTCTACACAGTTTTGCATCACTGTTAAGCCGAAAATTTCGCAAAGGGTCCCCCCTTTGTGATTTTGTTAACTTTTCTAAACAATTTCATATCACTTTAAGACCATAGGGGGGACCCTATGGGATTTTCAAAAGTTCAGCAACATTGAGTCTAAACATTTTTGCGTCACTGTTAGGCCGAAAATTTCGCAAAGGGTCCCCCCTTTGTGATTTTGTTAACTTTTCTAAACAATTTCATATCACTTTAAGACCATAGGGGGGACCCTATGGGATTTTGAAAAGTTCAGCAACATTGAGTCTAAACATTTTTGCATCACTGTTAGGCCGAAAATTTCGCAAAGGGTCCCCCCTTTGTGATTTTGTTAACTTTTCTAAACAATTTCATATCACTTTAAGACCATAGGGGGGACCCTAGGGGATTTTGAAAAGTTCAGCAACATTGAGTCTAAACATTTTTGCATCACTGTTAGGCCGAAAATTTCGCAAAGGGTCCCCCCTTTGTGATTTTGTTAACTTTTCTAAACAATTTCATATCACTTTAAGACCATAGGGGGGACCCTATGGGATTTTGAAAAGTTCAGCAACATTGAGTCTAAACATTTTTGCATCACTGTTAGGCCGAAAATTTCGCAAATGGTCCCCCCTTTGTGATTTTGTTAACTTTTCTAAACAATTTCATATCACTTTAAGACCATAGGGGGGACCCTATGGGATTTTGAAAAGTTCAGCAACATTGAGTCTAAACATTTTTGCATCACTGTTAGGCCGAAAATTTCGCAAAGGGTCCCCCCTTTGTGATTTTGTTAACTTTTCTAAACAATTTCATATCACTTTAAGACCATAGGGGGGACCCTATGGGATTTTGAAAAGTTTAGCAACATTGAGTCTAAACATTTTTGCATCACTGTTAGGCCGAAAATTTCGCAAAGGGTCCCCCCTTTGTGATTTTGTTAACTTTTCTAAACAATTCCATATCACTTTAAGACCATAGGGGGGACCCTATGGGATTTTCAAAAGTTCAGCAACATTGAGTCTACACAGTTTTGCATCACTGTTAGGCCGAAAATTTCGCAAAGGGTCCCCCCTTTGTGATTTTGTTAACTTTTCTAAACAATTTCATATCACTTTAAGACCATAGGGGGGACCCTATGGGATTTTGAAAAGTTCAGCAACATTGAGTCTAAACATTTTTGCATCACTGTTAGGCCGAAAATTTCGCAAAGGGTCCCCCCTTTGTGATTTTGTTAACTTTTCTAAACAATTTCATATCACTTTAAGACCATAGGGGGGACCCTATGGGATTTTCAAAAGTTCAGCAACATTGAGTCTACACAGTTTTGCATCACTGTTAGGCCGAAAATTTCGCAAATGGTCCCCCCTTTGTGATTTTGTTAACTTTTCTAAACAATTTCATATCACTTTAAGACCATAGGGGGGACCCTATGGGATTTCAAAAGTTCAGCAACATTGAGTCTAAACATTTTTGCATCACTGTTAGGCCGAAAATTTCGCAAATGGTCCCCCCTTTGTGATTTTGTTAACTTTTCTAAACAATTTCATATCACTTTAAGACCATAGGGGGGACCCTATGGGATTTTCAAAAGTTCAGCAACATTGAGTCTAAACATTTTTGCATCACTGTTAGGCCGAAAATTTCGCAAATGGTCCCCCCTTTGTGATTTTGTTAACTTTTCTAAACAATTTCATATCACTTTAAGACCATAGGGGGGACCCTATGGGATTTTCAAAAGTTCAGCAACATTGAGTCTACACAGTTTTGCATCACTGTTAGGCCGAAAATTTCGCAAATGGTCCCCCCTTTGTGATTTTGTTAACTTTTCTAAACAATTTCATATCACTTTAAGACCATAGGGGGGAGGGACCCTATGGGATTTTCAAAAGTTCAGCAACATTGAGTCTAAACATTTTTGCATCACTGTTAGCCCGAAAATTTCGCAAATGGTCCCCCCTTTGTGATTTTGTTAACTTTTCTAAACAATTTCATATCACTTTAAGACCATAGGGGGGACCCTATGGGATTTTGAAAAGTTCAGCAACATTGAGTCTAAACATTTTTGCATCACTGTTAGGCCGAAAATTTCGCAAATGGTCCCCCCTTTGTGATTTTGTTAACTTTTCTAAACAATTTCATATCACTTTAAGACCATAGGGGGGACCCTATGGGATTTTGAAAAGTTCAGCAACATTGAGTCTAAACATTTTTGCATCACTGTTAGGCCGAAAATTTCGCAAAGGGTCCCCCCTTTGTGATTTTGTTAACTTTTCTAAACAATTTCATATCACTTTAAGACCATAGGGGGGACCCTATGGGATTTTGAAAAGTTCAGCAACATTGAGTCTAAACATTTTTGCATCACTGTTAGGCCGAAAATTTCGCAAAGGGTCCCCCCTTTGTGATTTTGTTAACTTTTCTAAACAATTTCATATCACTTTAAGACCATAGGGGGGACCCTATGGGATTTTCAAAAGTTCAGCAACATTGAGTCTACACAGTTTTGCATCACTGTTAGGCCGAAAATTTCGCAAATGGTCCCCCCTTTGTGATTTTGTTAACTTTTCTAAACAATTTCATATCACTTTAAGACCATAGGGGGGACCCTATGGGATTTTCAAAAGTTCAGCAACATTGAGTCTAAACATTTTTGCATCACTGTTAGCCCGAAAATTTCGCAAATGGTCCCCCCTTTGTGATTTTGTTAACTTTTCTAAACAATTTCATATCACTTTAAGACCATAGGGGGGACCCTATGGGATTTTCAAAAGTTCAGCAACATTGAGTCTAAACATTTTTGCATCACTGTTAGGCCGAAAATTTCGCAAATGGTCCCCCCTTTGTGATTTTGTTAACTTTTCTAAACAATTTCATATCACTTTAAGACCATAGGGGGGACCCTATGGGATTTTCAAAAGTTCAGCAACATTGAGTCTAAACAGTTGTGCATCACTGTTAGGCCGAAAATTTCGCAAAGGGTCCCCCCTTTGTGATTTTGTTAACTTTTCTAAACAATTTCATATCACTTTAAGACCATAGGGGGGACCCTATGGGATTTTCAAAAGTTCAGCAACATTGAGTCTACACAGTTTTGCATCACTGTTAGGCCGAAAATTTCGCAAAGGGTCCCCCCTTTGTGATTTTGTTAACTTTTCTAAACAATTTCATATCACTTTAAGACCATAGGGGGGACCCTATGGGATTTTCAAAAGTTCAGCAACATTGAGTCTAAACATTTTTGCATCACTGTTAGGCCGAAAATTTCGCAAATGGTCCCCCCTTTGTGATTTTGTTAACTTTTCTAAACAATTTCATATCACTTTAAGACCATAGGGGGGACCCTATGGGATTTTGAAAAGTTCAGCAACATTGAGTCTAAACATTTTTGCATCACTGTTAGGCCGAAAATTTCGCAAAGGGTCCCCCCTTTGTGATTTTGTTAACTTTTCTAAACAATTTCATATCACTTTAAGACCATAGGGGGGACCCTATGGGATTTTCAAAAGTTCAGCAACATTGAGTCTAAACATTTTTGCATCACTGTTAGGCCGAAAATTTCGCAAATGGTCCCCCCTTTGTGGTTTTGTTAACTTTTCTAAACAATTTCATATCACTTTAAGACCATAGGGGGGACCCTATGGGATTTTCAAAAGTTCAGCAACATTGAGTCTAAACATTTTTGCATCACTGTTAGGCCGAAAATTTCGCAAATGGTCCCCCCTTTGTGATTTTGTTAACTTTTCTAAACAATTTCATATCACTTTAAGACCATAGGGGGGACCCTATGGGATTTTGAAAAGTTCAGCAACATTGAGTCTAAACATTTTTGCATCACTGTTAGGCCGAAAATTTCGCAAAGGGTCCCCCCTTTGTGATTTTGTTAACTTTTCTAAACAATTTCATATCACTTTAAGACCATAGGGGGGACCCTATGGGATTTTGAAAAGTTCAGCAACATTGAGTCTAAACATTTTTACATCACTGTTAGGCCGAAAATTTCGCAAAGGGTCCCCCCTTTGTGATTTTGTTAACTTTTCTAAACAATTTCATATCACTTTAAGACCATAGGGGGGACCCTATGGGATTTTCAAAAGTTCAGCAACATTGAGTCTACACAGTTTTGCATCACTGTTAGGCCGAAAATTTCGCAAATGGTCCCCCCTTTGTGATTTTGTTAACTTTTCTAAACAATTTCATATCACTTTAAGACCATAGGGGGGACCCTATGGGATTTTCAAAAGTTCAGCAACATTGAGTCTACACAGTTTTGCATCACTGTTAAGCCGAAAATTTCGCAAAGGGTCCCCCCTTTGTGACTTTGTTAACTTTTCTAAACAATTTCATATCACTTTAAGACCATAGGGGGGACCCTATGGGATTTTCAAAAGTTCAGCAACATTGAGTCTACACAGTTGTGCATCACTGTTAGGCCGAAAATTTCGCAAAGGGTCCCCCCTTTGTGATTTTGTTAACTTTTCTAAACAATTTCATATCACTTTAAGACCATAGGGGGGACCCCATGGGATTTTCAAAAGTTCAGCAACATTGAGTCTACACAGTTTTGCATCACTGTTAAGCCGAAAATTCCGCAAAGGGTCCCCCCTTTGTGATTTTGTTAACTTTTCTAAGCATTTTCATATCACTTTAAGACCATAGGGGGGACCCTATGGGATTTTGAAAAGTTCAGCAACATTGAGTCTAAACAGCTTTGCATCACTGTTAGGCCGAAAATTTCGCAAAGGGTCCCCCCTTTGTGATTTTGTTAACTTTTCTAAACAATTTCATATCACTTTAAGACCATAGGGGGGACCCTATGGGATTTTGAAAAGTTCAGCAACATTGAGTCTAAACAGTTTTGCATCACTGTTAGGCCGAACATTTCGCAAAGGGTCCCCCCTTTGTGATTTTGTTAACTTTTCTAAACAATTTCATATCACTTTAAGACCATAGGGGGGACCCTATGGGATTTTCAAAAGTTCAGGAACATTGAGTCTAAACATTTTTGAACCACTGTTAGGCCGAAAATTTCGCAAATGGTCCCCCCTTTGTGATTTTGTTAACTTTTCTAAACAATTTCATATCACTTTAAGACCATAGGGGGGACCCTATGGGATTTTCAAAAGTTCAGCAACATTGAGTCTACACAGTTTTGCATCACTGTTAAGCCGAAAATTTCGCAAAGGGTCCCCCCTTTGTGATTTTGTTAACTTTTCTAAACAATTTCATATCACTTTAAGACCATAGGGGGGACCCTATGGGATTTTCAAAAGTTCAGCAACATTGAGTCTACACAGTTTTGCATCACTGTTAAGCCGAAAATTCCGCAAAGGGTCCCCCCTTTGTGATTTTGTTAACTTTTCTAAACAATTTCATATCAGTTTAAGACCATAGGGGGGACCCTATGGGATTTTGAAAAGTTCAGCAACATTGAGTCTAAACAGTTTTGCATCACTGTTAGGCCGAAAATTTCGCAAAGGGTCCCCCCTTTGTGATTTTGTTAACTTTTCTAAACAATTTCATATCACTTTAAGACCATAGGGGGGACCCTATGGGATTTTGAAAAGTTCAGCAACATTGAGTCTAAACAGTTTTGCATCACTGTTAGGCCGAAAATTTCGCAAAGGGTCCCCCCTTTGTGATTTTGTTAACTTTTCTAAACAATTTCATATCACTTTAAGACCATAGGGGGGACCCTATGGGATTTTCAAAAGTTCAGCAACATTGAGTCTACACAGTTTTGCATCACTGTTAGGCCGAAAATTTCGCAAATGGTCCCCCCTTTGTGATTTTGTTAACTTTTCTAAACAATTTCATATCACTTTAAGACCATAGGGGGGACCCTATGGGATTTTCAAAAGTTCAGCAACATTGAGTCTACACAGTTTTGCATCACTGTTAAGCCGAAAATTTCGCAAAGGGTCCCCCCTTTGTGACTTTGTTAACTTTTCTAAACAATTTCATATCACTTTAAGACCATAGGGGGGACCCTATGGGATTTTCAAAAGTTCAGCAACATTGAGTCTACACAGTTGTGCATCACTGTTAGGCCGAAAATTTCGCAAAGGGTCCCCCCTTTGTGATTTTGTTAACTTTTCTAAACAATTTCATATCACTTTAAGACCATAGGGGGGACCCCATGGGATTTTCAAAAGTTCAGCAACATTGAGTCTACACAGTTTTGCATCACTGTTAAGCCGAAAATTCCGCAAAGGGTCCCCCCTTTGTGATTTTGTTAACTTTTCTAAGCATTTTCATATCACTTTAAGACCATAGGGGGGACCCTATGGGATTTTGAAAAGTTCAGCAACATTGAGTCTAAACAGCTTTGCATCACTGTTAGGCCGAAAATTTCGCAAAGGGTCCCCCCTTTGTGATTTTGTTAACTTTTCTAAACAATTTCATATCACTTTAAGACCATAGGGGGGACCCTATGGGATTTTGAAAAGTTCAGCAACATTGAGTCTAAACAGTTTTGCATCACTGTTAGGCCGAAAATTTCGCAAAGGGTCCCCCCTTTGTGATTTTGTTAACTTTTCTAAACAATTTCATATCACTTTAAGACCATAGGGGGGACCCTATGGGATTTTCAAAAGTTCAGGAACATTGAGTCTAAACATTTTTGAACCACTGTTAGGCCGAAAATTTCGCAAATGGTCCCCCCTTTGTGATTTTGTTAACTTTTCTAAACAATTTCATATCACTTTAAGACCATAGGGGGGACCCTATGGGATTTTCAAAAGTTCAGCAACATTGAGTCTACACAGTTTTGCATCACTGTTAAGCCGAAAATTTCGCAAAGGGTCCCCCCTTTGTGATTTTGTTAACTTTTCTAAACAATTTCATATCACTTTAAGACCATAGGGGGGACCCTATGGGATTTTCAAAAGTTCAGCAACATTGAGTCTACACAGTTTTGCATCACTGTTAAGCCGAAAATTCCGCAAAGGGTCCCCCCTTTGTGATTTTGTTAACTTTTCTAAACAATTTCATATCACTTTAAGACCATAGGGGGGACCCTATGGGATTTTGAAAAGTTCAGCAACATTGAGTCTAAACAGTTTTGCATCACTGTTAGGCCGAAAATTTCGCAAAGGGTCCCCCCTTTGTGATTTTGTTAACTTTTCTAAACAATTTCATATCACTTTAAGACCATAGGGGGGACCCTATGGGATTTTGAAAAGTTCAGCAACATTGAGTCTAAACAGTTTTGCATCACTGTTAGGCCGAAAATTTCGCAAAGGGTCCCCCCTTTGTGATTTTGTTAACTTTTCTAAACAATTTCATATCACTTTAAGACCATAGGGGGGACCCTATGGGATTCTCAAAAGTTCAGCAACATTGAGTCTAAACATTTTTGCATCACTGTTAGGCCGAAAATTCCGCAAAGGGGCCCCCCCTTTGTGATTTTATTAACTTTTCTAAACAATTTCATATCACTTTACGACCATAGGGGGGACCCTATGGGATTTTAAAAAGTTCAGCAACATTGAGTCTACACAGTTTTGCATCACTGTTAAGCCGAAAATTTCGCAAAGGATCCCCTCTTTGTAATTTTGTTAACTTTTCTAAACAATTTCATATCAATTTAAGACTATAGGGGGGACCCTATGGGATTTTCAAAAGTTCAGCAACATTGAGTCTACACAGTTTTGCATCACTGTTAAGCCGAAAATTTCGCAAAGGGTCCCCCCTTTGTGATTTTGTTAACTTTTCTAAACAATTTCATATCACTTTAAGACCATAGGGGGGACCCTATGGGATTTTCAAAAGTTCAGCAACATTGAGTCTACACAGTTTTGCATCACTGTTAAGCCGAAAATTCCGCAAAGGGTCCCCCCTTTGTGATTTTGTTAACTTTTCTAAGCATTTTCATATCACTTTAAGACCATAGGGGGGACCCTATGGGATTTTGAAAAGTTCAGCAACATTGAGTCTAAACAGTTTTGCATCACTGTTAGGCCGAAAATTTCGCAAAGGGTCCCCCCTTTGTGATTTTGTTAACTTTTCTAAACAATTTCATATCACTTTAAGACCATAGGAGGGACCCTATGGGATTTTGAAAAGTTCAGCAACATTGAGTCTAAACAGTTTTGCATCACTGTTAGGCCGAAAATTTCGCAAAGGGTCCCCCCTTTGTGATTTTGTTAACTTTTCTAAACAATTTCATATCACTTTAAGACCATAGGGGGGACCCTATGGGATTCTCAAAAGTTCAGCAACATTGAGTCTAAACATTTTTGCATCACTGTTAGGCCGAAAATTTCGCAAATGGTCCCCCCTTTGTGATTTTGTTAACTTTTCTAAACAATTTCATATCACTTTAAGACCATAGGGGGGACCCTATGGGATTTTCAAAAGTTCAGCAACATTGAGTCTACACAGTTTTGCATCACTGTTAAGCCGAAAATTCCGCAAAGGGTCCCCCCTTTGTGATTTTGTTAACTTTTCTAAACAATTTCATATCACTTTAAGACCATAGGGGGGACCCTATGGGATTTTCAAAAGTTCAGCAACATTGAGTCTACACAGTTTTGCATCACTGTTAAGCCGAAAATTCCGCAAAGGGTCCCCCCTTTGTGATTTTGTTAACTTTTCTAAACAATTTCATATCACTTTAAGACCATAGGGGGGACCCTATGGGATTTTCAAAAGTTCAGCAACATTGAGTCTAAACATTTTTGCATCACTGTTAGGCCGAAAATTTCGCAAATGGTCCCCCCTTTGTGATTTTGTTAACTTTTCTAAACAATTTCATATCACTTTAAGACCATAGGGGGGACCCTATGGGATTTTCAAAAGTTCAGCAACATTGAGTCTACACAGTTTTGCATCACTGTTAAGCCGAAAATTCCGCAAAGGGTCCCCCCTTTGTGATTTTGTTAACTTTTCTAAACAATTTCATATCACTTTAAGACCATAGGGGGGACCCTATGGGATTTTGAAAAGTTCAGCAACATTGAGTCTAAACATTTTTGCATCACTGTTAGGCCGAAAATTTCGCAAAGGGTCCCCCCTTTGTGATTTTGTTAACTTTTCTAAACAATTTCATATCACTTTAAGACCATAGGGGGGACCCTATGGGATTTTCAAAAGTTCAGCAACATTGAGTCTAAACATTTTTGCATCACTGTTAGGCCGAAAATTTCGCAAAGGGTCCCCCCTTTGTGATTTTGTTAACTTTTCTAAACAATTTCATATCACTTTAAGACCATAGGGGGGACCCTATGGGATTTTCAAAAGTTCAGCAACATTGAGTCCACACAGTTTTGCATCACTGTTAAGCCGAAAATTCCGCAAAGGGTCCCCCCTTTGTGATTTTGTTAACTTTTCTAAACAATTTCATATCACTTTAAGACCATAGGGGGGACCCTATGGGATTTTCAAAAGTTCAGCAACATTGAGTCTACACAGTTTTGCATCACTGTTAAGCCGAAAATTTCGCAAAGGGTCCACCCTTTGTGATTTTGATAACTTTTCTAAACAATTTCATATCACTTTAAGACCATAGGGGGGCAAAGGGTCCCCCCTTTGTGATTTTGTTAACTTTTCTAAACAATTTCATATCACTTTAAGACCATAGGGGGGACCCTATGGGATTTTCAAAAGTTCAGCAACATTGAGTCTACACAGTTTTGCATCACTGTTAAGCCGAAAATTCCGCAAAGGGTCCCCCCTTTGTGATTTTGTTAACTTTTCTAAGCATTTTCATATCACTTTAAGACCATAGGGGGGACCCTATGGGATTTTGAAAAGTTCAGCAACATTGAGTCTAAACAGTTTTGCATCACTGTTAGGCCGAAAATTTCGCAAAGGGTCCCCCCTTTGTGATTTTGTTAACTTTTCTAAACAATTTCATATCACTTTGAGACCATAGGGGGGACCCTATGGGATTTTCAAAAGTTCAGCAACATTGAGTCTACACAGTTTTGCATCACTGTTAAGCCGAAAATTCCGCAAAGGGTCCCCCCTTTGTGATTTTGTTAACTTTTCTAAGCATTTTCATATCACTTTAAGACCATAGGGGGGACCCTATGGGATTTTGAAAAGTTCAGCAACATTGAGTCTAAACAGTTTTGCATCACTGTTAGGCCAAAAATTTCGCAAAGGGTCCCCCCTTTGTGATTTTGTTAACTTTTCTAAACAATTTCATATCACTTTAAGACCATAGGGGGGACCCTATGGGATTTTGAAAAGTTTAGCAACATTGAGTCTACACAGTTTTGCATCACCGTTAGGCCGAAAATTTCGCAAAGGGTCCCCCCTTTGTGATTTTGTTAACTTTTCTAAACAATTTCATATCACTTTAAGACCATAGGGGGGACCCTATGGGATTTTCAAAAGTTCAGCAACATTGAGTCTACACAGTTTTGCATCACTGTTAAGCCGAAAATTCCGCAAAGGGTCCCCCCTTTGTGATTTTGTTAACTTTTCTAAGCATTTTCATATCACTTTAAGACCATAGGGGGGACCCTATGGGATTTTCAAAAGTTCAGCAACATTGAGTCTAAACATTTTTGCATCACTGTTAGGCCGAAAATTTCGCAAAGGGTCCCCCCTTTGTGATTTTGTTAACTTTTCTAAACAATTTCATATCACTTTAAGACCTTAGGGGGGACCCTATGGGATTTTGAAAAGTTCAGCAACATTGAGTCTAAACATTTTTGCATCACTGTTAGGCCGAAAATTTCGCAAAGGGTCCAACCTTTGTGATTTTGTTAACTTTTCTAAACAATTTCATATCACTTTAAGACCATAGGGGGGACCCTATGGGATTTTGAAAAGTTCAGCAACATTGAGTCTAAACAGTTTTGCATCACTGTAAGGCCGAAAATTTCGCAAAGGGTCCACCCTTTGTGATTTTGTTAACTTTTCTAAACAATTTCATATCACTTTAAGACCATAGGGGGGACCCTATGGGATTTTCAAAAGTTCAGCAACATTGAGTCTAAACATTTTTGCATCACTGTTAGGCCGAAAATTTCGCAAATGGTACCCCCTTTGTGATTTTGTTAACTTTTCTAAACAATTTCATATCACTTTAAGACCATAGGGGGGACCCTATGGGATTTTCAAAAGTTCAGCAACATTGAGTCTACACAGTTTTGCATCACTGTTAAGCCGAAAATTTCGCAAAGGGTCCCCCCTTTGTGATTTTGTTAACTTTTCTAAACAATTTCATATCACTTTAAGACCATAGGGGGGACCCTATGGGATTTTCAAAAGTTCAGCAACATTGAGTCTAAACAGTTGTGCATCACTGTTAGGCCGAAAATTTCGCAAAGGGTCCCCCCTTTGTGATTTTGTTAACTTTTCTAAACAATTTCATATCACTTTAAGACCATAGGGGGGACCCTATGGGATTTTCAAAAGCTCAGCAACATTGAGTCTACACAGTTTTGCATCACTGTTAAGCCGAAAATGCCGCAAATGCCTTTGTGATTTTGTTAACTTTTCTAAGCATTTTCATATCACTTTAAGACCATAGGGGAGACCCTATGGGATTTTGAAAAGTTCAGCAACATTGAGTCTAAACATTTTTGCATCACTGTTAGGCCGAAAATTTCGCAAAGGGTCCCCCCTTTGTGATTTTGTTAACTTTTCTAAGCATTTTCATATCACTTTAAGACCATAGGGGGGACCCTAAGGGATTTTGAAAAGTTCAGCAACATTGAGTCTAAACAGTTTTGCATCACTGTTAGGCCGAAAATTTCGCAAAGGGTCCCCCCTTTGTGATTTTGTTAACTTTTCTAAACAATTTCATATCACTTTAAGACCATAGGGGGGACCCTATGGGATTTTCAAAAGTTCAGCAACATTGAGTCTAAACATTTTTGCATCACTGTTAGGCCGAAAATTTCGCAAATGGTCCCCCCTTTGTGATTTTGTTAACTTTTCTAAACAATTTCATATCACTTTAAGACCATAGGGGGGACCCTATGGGATTTTCAAAAGTTCAGCAACATTGAGTCTACACAGTTTCGCATCACTGTTAAGCCGAAAATTTCGCAAAGGGTCCCCCCTTTGTGATTTTGTTAACTTTTCTAAACAATTTCATATCACTTTAAGACCATAGGGGGGACCCTATGGGATTTTGAAAAGTTCAGCAACATTGAGTCTAAACAGTTGTGCATCACTGTTAAGCCGAAAATTCCGCAAAGGGTCCCCCCCTTTGTGATTTTGTTAACTTTTCTAAGCATTTTAAGACCATAGGGGGGACCCTATGGGATTTTCAAAAGTTCAGCAACATTGAGTCTACACAGTTTTGCATCACTGTTAAGCCGAAAATTTCGCAGAGGGTCCCCCCTTTGTGATTTTGATAACTTTTCTAAACAATTTCATATCAATTTAAGACCATAGGGGGGACCCTATGGGATTTTTAAAAGTTCAGCAACATTGAGTCTAAACATTTTTGCATCACTGTTAGGCCGAAAATTTCGCAAAGGGTCCCCCCTTTGTGATTTTGTTAACTTTTCTAAACAATTTCATATCACTTTAAGACCATAGGAAGGACCCTATGGGATTTTCAAAAGTTCAGCAACATTGAGTCTACACAGTTTTGCATCACTGTTAAGCCGAAAATTCCGCAAAGGGTCCCCCCTTTGTGATTTTGTTAACTTTTCTAAGCATTTTCATATCACTTTAAGACCATAGGGGGGACCCTATGGGATTTTGAAAAGTTCAGCAACATTGAGTCTAAACATTTTTGCATCACTGTTAGGCCGAAAATTTCGCAAAGGGTCCCCCCTTTGTGATTTTGTTAACTTTTCTAAACAATTTCATATCACTTTAAGACCATAGGGGGGACCCTATGGGATTTTCAAAAGTTCAGCAACATTGAGTCTAAACATTTTTGCATCACTGTTAGGCCGAAAATTTCGCAAATGGTCCCCCCTTTGTGATTTTGTTAACTTTTCTAAACAATTTCATATCACTTTAAGACCATAGGGGGGACCCTATGGGATTTTCAAAAGTTCAGCAACATTGAGTCTGCACAGTTTCGCATCACTGTTAAGCCGAAAATTTCGCAAAGGGTCCCCCTTTGTGATTTTGTTAACTTTTCTAAACAATTTCATATCACTTTAAGACCATAGGGGGGACCCTATGGGATTTTGAAAAGTTCAGCAACATTGAGTCTAAACAGTCTAAACACTGTTAAGCCGAAAATTCCGCAAAGGGTCCCCCCCTTTGTGATTTTGTTAACTTTTCTAAGCATTTTAAGACCATAGGGGGGACCCTATGGGATTTTCAAAAGTTCAGCAACATTGAGTCTACACAGTTTTGCATCACTGTTAAGCCGAAAATTTCGCAAAGGGTCCCCCCTATGGGATTTTCAAAAGTTCAGCAACATTGAGTCTAAACAGTTGTGCATCACTGTTAGGCCGAAAATTTCGCAAAGGGTCAACCCTTTGTGATTTTGTTAACTTTTCTAAACAATTTCATATCACTTTAAGACCATAGGGGGGACTCTATGGGATTTTCAAAAGTTCAGCAACATTGAGTCTACACAGTTTTGCATCACTGTTAAGCCGAAAATTTCGCAGAGGGTCCCCCCTTTGTGATTTTGTTAACTTTTCTAAACAATTTCATATCACTTTAAGACCATAGGGGGGACCCTATGGGATTTTCAAAAGTTCAGCAACATTGAGTCTAAACATTTTTGCATCACTGTTAGGCCGAAAATTTCGCAAATGGTCCACCCTTTGTGATTTTGTTAACTTTTCTAAGCATTTTCATATCACTTTAAGACCATAGGGGGGACCCTATGGGATTTTGAAAAGTTCAGCAACATTGAGTCTAAACAGTTTTGCATCACTGTTAGGCCGAAAATTTCGCAAAGGGTCCCCCCTTTGTGATTTTGTTAACTTTTCTAAACAATTTCATATCACTTTAAGACCATAGGGGGGACCCTATGGGATTTTCAAAAGTTCAGCAACATTGAGTCTAAACATTTTTGCATCACTGTTAGGCCGAAAATTTCGCAAATGGTCCCCCCTTTGTGATTTTGTTAACTTTTCTAAACAATTTCATATCACTTTAAGACCATAGGGGGGACCCTATGGGATTTTCAAAAGTTCAGCAACATTGAGTCTACACAGTTTTGCATCACTGTTAAGCCGAAAATTTCGCAAAGGGTCCCCCCTTTGTGATTTTGTTAACTTTTCTAAACAATTTCATATCACTTTAAGACCATAGGGGGGACCCTATGGGATTTTGAAAAGTTCAGCAACATTGAGTCTAAACATTTTTGCATCACTGTTAGGCCGAAAATTTCGCAAAGGGTCCCCCCTTTGTGATTTTGTTAACTTTTCTAAACAATTTCATATCACTTTAAGACCATAGGGGGGACCCTATGGGATTTTCAAAAGTTCAGCAACATTGAGTCTACACAGTTTTGCATCACTGTTAAGCCGAAAATTCCGCAAAGGGTCCCCCCTTTGTGATTTTGTTAACTTTTCTAAGCATTTTCATATCACTTTAAGACCATAGGGGGGACCCTATGGGATTTTGAAAAGTTCAGCAACATTGAGTCTAAACAGTTTTCCATCACTGTTAGGCCGAAAATTTCGCAAAGGGTCCCCCCTTTGTGATTTTGTTAACTTTTCTAAACAATTTCATATCACTTTAAGACCATAAGACCATAGGGGGACATATGGGATTTTCAAAAGTTCAGCAACATTGAGTCTAAACATTTTTGCATCACTGTTAGGCCGAAAATTTCGCAAAGGGTCCCCCCTTTGTGATTTTGTTAACTTTTCTAAACAATTTCATATCACTTTAAGACCATAGGGGGGACCCTATGGGATTTTCAAAAGTTCAGCAACATTGAGTCTAAACATTTTTGCATCACTGTTAGGCCGAAAATTTCGCAAAGGGTCCCCCCTTTGTGATTTTGTTAACTTTTCTAAACAATTTCATATCACTTTAAGACCATAGGGGGGACCCTATGGGATTTTCAAAAGTTCAGCAACATTGAGTCTAAACATTTTTGCATCACTGTTAGGCCGAAAATTTCGCAAAGGGTCCCCCCTTTGTGATTTTGTTAACTTTTCTAAACAATTTCATATCACTTTAAGACCATAGGGGGGACCCTATGGGATTTTGAAAAGTTCAGCAACATTGAGTCTAAACATTTTTGCTTCACTGTTAGGCCGAAAATTTCGCAAAGGGTCCCCCCTTTGTGATTTTGTTAACTTTTCTAAACAATTTCATATCACTTTAAGACCATAGGGGGGACCCTATGGGATTTTCAAAAGTTCAGCAACATTGAGTCTAAACATTTTTGCATTACTGTTAGGCCGAAAATTTCGCAAATGGTCCCCCCTTTGTGATTTTGTTAACTTTTCTAAACAATTTCATATCACTTTAAGACCATAGGGGGGACCCTATGGGATTTTCAAAAGTTCAGCAACATTGAGTCTACACAGTTTTGCATCACTGTTAAGCCGAAAATTTCGCAAAGGGTCCCCCCTTTGTGATTTTGTTAACTTTTCTAAACAATTTCATATCACTTTAAGACCATAGGGGGGCCCTATGGGATTTTCAAAAGTTCAGCAACATTGAGTCTAAACAGTTGTGCATCACTGTTAAGCCGAAAATTCCGCAAAGGGTCCCCCCTTTGTGATTTTGTTAACTTTTCTAAACAATTTCATATCACTTTAAGACCATAGGGGGGACCCTATGGGATTTTCAAAAGTTCAGCAACATTGAGTCTAAACATTTTTGCATCACTGTTAGGCCGAAAATTTCGCAAATGGTCCCCCCTTTGTGATTTTGTTAACTTTTCTAAACAATTTCATATCACTTTAAGACCATAGGGGGGACCCTATGGGATTTTCAAAAGTTCAGCAACATTGAGTCTACGCAGTTTTGCATCACTGTTAAGCCGAAAATTTCGCAAAGGGTCCCCCCTTTGTGATTTTGCTAACTTTTCTAAACAATTTCATATCACTTTAAGACCATAGGGGGGACCCTATGGGATTTTCAAAAGTTCAGCAACATTGAGTCTAAACAGTTTTGCATCACTGTTAGGCCGAAAATTTCGCAAAGGGTCCCCCCTTTGTGATTTTGTTAACTTTTCTAAGCATTTTCATATCACTTTAAGACCATAGGGGGGACCCTATGGGATTTTGAAAAGTTCAGCAACATTGAGTCTAAACAGTTTTGCATCACTGTTAGGCCGAAAATTTCGCAAAGGATCCCCCCATATCACTTTAAGACCATAGGGGGGACCCTATGGGATTTTCCAAAGTTCAGCAACATTGAGTCTCAACAGTTTTGCATCACTGTTAGGCCGACAATTTCGCAAAGGGTCCCCCCTTTGTGATTTTGTTAACTTTTCTAAACAATTTCATATCACTTTAAGACCATAGGGGGGACCCTATGGGATTTTCAAAAGTTCAGCAACATTGAGTCTACACAGTTTTGCATCACTGTTAAGCCGAAAATTCCGCAAAGGGTCCCCCCTTTGTGATTTTGTTAACTTTTCTAAACAATTTCATATCACTTTAAGACCATAGGGGGGACCCTATGGGATTTTCAAAAGTTCAGCAACATTGAGTCTACACAGTTTTGCATCACTGTTAAGCCGAAAATTTCGCAAAGGGTCCCCCCTTTGTGATTTTGTTAACTTTTCTAAACAATTTTATATCACTTTAAGACCATAGGGGGGCCCTATGGGATTTTCAAAAGTTCAGCAACATTGAGTCTAAACAGTTGTGCATCACTGTTAGGCCGAAAATTTCGCAAAGGGTCCCCCCTTTGTGATTTTGTTAACTTTTCTAAACAATTTCATATCACTTTAAGACCATAGGGGGGACCCTATGGGATTTTCAAAAGTTCAGCAACATTGAGTCTACACAGTTTTGCATCACTGTTAAGCCGAAAATTCCGCAAAGGGTCCCCCCTTTGTGATTTTGTTAACTTTTCTAAGCATTTTCATATCACTTTAAGACCATAGGGGGGACCCTATGGGATTTTCAAAAGTTCAGCAACATTGAGTCTAAACATTTTTGCATCACTGTTAGGCCGAAAATTTCGCAAAGGGTCCCCCCTTTGTGATTTTGTTAACTTTTCTAAACAATTTCATATCACTTTAAGACCATAAGACCATAGGGGGACATATGGGATTTTCAAAAGTTCAGCAACATTGAGTCTAAACATTTTTGCATCACTGTTAGGCCGAAAATTTCGCAAAGGGTCCCCCCTTTGTGATTTTGTTAACTTTTCTAAACAATTTCATATCACTTTAAGACCATAGGGGGGACCCTATGAGATTTTGAAAAGTTCAGCAACATTGAGTCTAAACATTTTTGCATCACTGTTAGGCCGAAAATTCCGCAAAGGGTCCCCCCTTTGTGATTTTGTTAACTTTTCTAAGCATTTTCATACCACTTTAAGACCATAGGGGGGACCCTATGGGATTTTGAAAAGTTCAGCAACATTGAGTCTAAACAGTTTTGCATCACTGTTAGGCCGAAAATTTCGCAAAGGGTTCCCCCTTTGTGATTTTGTTAACTTTTCTAAACAATTTCATATCACTTTAAGACCATAGGGGGGACCCTATGGGATTTTCAAAAGTTCAGCAACATTGAGTCTAAACATTTTTGCATCACTGTTAGGCCGAAAATTTCGCAAATGGTCCCCCCTTTGTGATTTTGTTAACTTTTCTAAACAATTTCATATCACTTTAAGACCATAGGGGGGACCCTATGGGATTTTCAAAAGTTCAGCAACATTGAGTCTAAACAGTTTTGCATCACTGTTAGGCCGAAAATTTCGCAAAGGGTCCCCCCTTTGTGATTTTGTTAACTTTTCTAAACAATTTCATATCACTTTAAGACCATAGGGGGGACCCTATGGGATTTTCAAAAGTTCAGCAACATTGAGTCTAAACATTTTTGCATCACTGTTAGGCCGAAAATTTCGCAAATGGTCCCCCCTTTGTGATTTTGTTAACTTTTCTAAACAATTTCATATCACTTTAAGACCATAGGGGGGACCCTATGGGATTTTCAAAAGTTCAGCAACATTGAGTCTACACAGTTTTGCATCACTGTTAAGCCGAAAATTTCGCAAAGGGTCCCCCCTTTGTGATTTTGTTAACTTTTCTAAACAATTTCATATCACTTTAAGACCATAGGGGGGACCCTATGGGATTTTGAAAAGTTCAGCAACATTGAGTCTAAACATTTTTGCATCACTGTTAGGCCGAAAATTTCGCAAAGGGTCCCCCCTTTGTGATTTTGTTAACTTTTCTAAACAATTTCATATCACTTTAAGACCATAGGGGGGACCCTATGGGATTTTCAAAAGTTCAGCAACATTGAGTCTACACAGTTTTGCATCACTGTTAAGCCGAAAATTCCGCAAAGGGTCCCCCCTTTGTGATTTTGTTAACTTTTCTAAGCATTTTCATATCACTTTAAGACCATAGGGGGGGACCCTATGGGATTTTGAAAAGTTCAGCAACATTGAGTCTAAACAGTTTTGCATCACTGTTAGGCCGACAATTTCGCAAAGGGTCCCCCCTTTGTGATTTTGTTAACTTTTCTAAACAATTTCATATCACTTTAAGACCATAGGGGGGACCCTATGGGATTTTCAAAAGTTCAGCAACATTGAGTCTAAACATTTTTGCATCACTGTTAGGCCGAAAATTTCGCAAATGGTCCCCCCTTTGTGATTTTGTTAACTTTTCTAAGCATTTTCATATCACTTTAAGACCATAGGGGGGACCCTATGGGATTTTCAAAAGTTCAGCAACATTGAGTCTACACAGTTTTGCATCACTGTTAAGCCGAAAATTTCGCAAAGGGTCCCCCCTTTGTGATTTTGTTAACTTTTCTAAACAATTTCATATCACTTTAAGACCATAGGGGGGCCCTATGGGATTTTCAAAAGTTCAGCAACATTGAGTCTAAACAGTTGTGCATCACTGTTAAGCCGAAAATTCCGCAAAGGGTCCCCTCTTTGTGATTTTGTTAACTTTTCTAAGCATTTTCATATCACTTTAAGACCATAGGGGGGACCCTATGGGATTTTGAAAAGTTCAGCAACATTGAGTCTAAACATTTTTGCATCACTGTTAGGCCGAAAATTTCGCAAAGGGTCCCCCCTTTGTGATTTTGTTAACTTTTCTAAACAATTTCATATCACTTTAAGACCATAGGGGGGACCCTATGGGATTTTGAAAAGTTCAGCAACATTGAGTCCCCCCTTTGTGATTTTGTTAACTTTTCTAAACAATTTCATATCACTATAAGACCATAGGGGGGACCCAATGGGATTTTCAAAAGTTCAGCAACATTGAGTCTAAACATTTTTGCATCACTGTTAGGCCGAAAATTCCGCAAAGGGTCCCCCCTTTGTGATTTTGTTAACTTTTCTAAGCATTTTCATATCACTTTAAGACCATAGGGGGGACCCTATGGGATTTTGAAAAGTTCAGCAACATTGAGTCCCCCCTTTGTGATTTTGTTAACTTTTCTAAACAATTTCATATCACTATAAGACCATAGGGGGGACCCAATGGGATTTTCAAAAGTTCAGCAACATTGAGTCTAAACATTTTTGCATCACTGTTAGGCCGAAAATTTCGCAAAGGGTCCCCCCTTTGTGATTTTGTTAACTTTTCTAAAAAATTTCATATCACTTTAAGACCATAGGGGGGACCCTATGGGATTTTCAAAAGTTCAGCAACATTGAGCCTACACAGTTTTGCATCACTGTTAAGTCGAAAATTCCGCAAAGGGTCCCCCCTTTGTGATTTTGTTAACTTTTCTAAGCGTTTTCATATCACTTTAAGACCATAGGGGGGACCCTAAGGGATTTTGAAAAGTTCAGCAACATTGAGTCTAAACAGTTGTGCATCACTGTTAAGCCGAAAATTCCGCAAAGGGTCCCCCTTTTGTGATTTTGTTAACTTTTCTAAGCATTTTCATATCACTTTAAGACCATAGGGGGGACCCTATGGGATTTTGAAAAGTTCAGCAACATTGAGTCTAAACAGTTTTGCATCACTGTTAGGAAGAAAATTTCGCAAAGAGTCCCCCCTTTGTGATTTTGTTAACTTTTCTAAACAATTTCATATCACTTTAAGACCATAGGGGGAACCCTATGGGATTTTCAAAAGTTCAGCAACATTGAGTCTAAACGGTTGTGCATCACTGTTAAGCCGAAAATTCCGCAAAGGGTCCGCCCTTTGTGATTTTGTTAACTTTTCTAAGCATTTTCATATCACTTTAAGACCATAGGGGGGACCCTATGGGATTTTCAAAAGTTCAGCAACATTGAGTCCCCCCTTTGTGATTTTGTTAACTTTTCTAACCAATTTCATATCACTATAAGACCATAGGGGGGACCTAATGGGATTTTCAAAAGTTCAGCAACATTGAGTCTAAACATTTTTGCATCACTGTTAGGCCGAAAATTTCGCAAAGGGTCCCCCCTTTGTGATTTTGTTAACTTTTCTAAAAAATTTCATATCACTTTAAGACCATAGGGGGGACCCTATGGGATTTTCAAAAGTTCAGCAACATTGAGTCTAAACAGTTTTGCATCACTGTTAGGCCGAAAATTTCGCAAAGGGTCCCCCCTTTGTGATTTTGTTAACTTTTCTAAACAATTTCATATCACTTTAAGACCATAGGGGGGACCCTATGGGATTTTCAAAAGTTCAGCAACATTGAGTCTAAACAGTTGTGCATCACTGTTAAGCCGAAAATTCCGCAAAGGGTCCCCCCTTTGTGATTTTGTTAACTTTTCTAAGCATTTTCATATCACTTTAAGACCATAGGGGGGACCCTATGGGATTTTGAAAAGTTCAGCAACATTGAGTCTAAACAGTTTTGCATCACTGTTAGGCCGAACATTTCGCAAAGGGTCCCCCCTTTGTGATTTTGTTAACTTTTCTAAACAATTTCATATCACTTTAAGACCATAGCGGGGACCCTATGGGATTTTCAAAAGTTCAGCAACATTGAGTCTAAACATTTTTGCATCACTGTTAGCCCGAAAATTTCGCAAAGGGTCCCCCCTTTGTGATTTTGTTAACTTTTCTAAGCATTTTCATATCACTTTAAGACCATAGGGGGGACCCTATGGGATTTTCAAAAGTTCAGCAACATTGAGCCTACACAGTTTTGCATCACTGTTAAGTCGAAAATTCCGCAAAGGGTCCCCCCTTTGTGATTTTGTTAACTTTTCTAAACAATTTCATATCACTTTAAGACCATAGGGGGGACCCTATGGGATTTTGAAAAGTTCAGCAACATTGAGTCCCCCCTTTGTGATTTTGTTAACTTTTCTAAACAATTTCATATCACTACAAGACCATAGGGGGGACCTAATGGGATTTTCAAAAGTTCAGCAACATTGAGTCTAAACAGTTTTGCATCACTGTTAGGCCGAAAATTTCGCAAAGGGTCCCCCCTTTGTGATTTTGTTAACTTTTCTAAACAATTTCATATCACTTTAAGACCATAGGGGGGACCCTATGGGATTTTCAAAAGTTCAGCAACATTGAGTCTAAACATTTTTGCATCACTGTTAGGCCGAAAATTTCGCAAAGGGTCCCCCCTTTGTGATTTTGTTAACTTTTCTAAAAAATTTCATATCACTTTAAGACCATAGGGGGAACCCTATGGGATTTTGAAAAGTTCAGCAACATTGAGTCTAAACAGTTTTGCATCACTGTTAGGCCGAAAATTTCGCAAAGGGTCCCCCCTTTGTGATTTTGTTAACTTTTCTAAACAATTTCATATCACTTTAAGACCATAGGGGGGACCCTATGGGATTTTCAAAAGTTCAGCAACATTGAGTCTAAACAGTTGTGCATCACTGTTAAGCCGAAAATTCCGCAAAGGGTCCCCCCTTTGTGATTTTGTTAACTTTTCTAAGCATTTTCATATCACTTTAAGACCATAGGGGGGACCCTATGGGATTTTGAAAAGTTCAGCAACATTGAGTCTAAACAGTTTTGCATCACTGTTAGGCCGAACATTTCGCAAAGGGTCTCCCCTTTGTGATTTTGTTAACTTTTCTAAACAATTTCATATCACTTTAAGACCATAGCGGGGACCCTATGGGATTTTCAAAAGTTCAGCAACATTGAGTCTAAACATTTTTGCATCACTGTTAGCCCGAAAATTTCGCAAAGGGTCCCCCCTTTGTGATTTTGTTAACTTTTCTAAGCATTTTCATATCACTTTAAGACCATAGGGGGGACCCTATGGGATTTTGAAAAGTTCAGCAACATTGAGTCTAAACAGTTTTGCATCACTGTTAGGCCGAAAATTTCGAAAAGGGTCCCCCCTTTGTGATTTTGTTAACTTTTCTAAAAAATTTCATATCACTTTAAGACCATAGGGGGGACCCTATGGGATTTTCAAAAGTTCAGCAACATTGAGTCTAAACAGTTGTGCATCACTGTTAAGCCGAAAATTTCGCAAAGGGTCCCCCCTTTGTGATTTTGTTAACTTTTCTAAACAATTTCATATCACTTTAAGACCATAGGGGGGACCCTATGGGATTTTCAAAAGTTCAGCAACATTGAGTCTACACAGTTTTGTATCACTGTTAAGCCGAAAATTTCGCAAAGGGTCCCCCCTTCGTGATTTTGTTAACATTTCTAAGCATTTTCATCTCACTTTAAGACCATATTGGGGACCCTATGGGATTTTGAAAAGTTCAGCAACATTGAGTCTAAACAGTTGTGCATCACTGTTAAGCCGAAAATTTCGCAAAGGTCCCCCCTTTGTGATTTTGTTAACTTTTCTAAACAATTTCATATCACTTTAAGACCATAGGGGGGACCCTATGGGATTTTCAAAAGTTCAGCAATATTGAGTCTACACAGTTTTGCATCACTGTTAAGCCGAAAATTTCGCAAAGGGTCCCCCCTTTGTGATTTTGTTAACATTTCTAAGCATTTTCATATCACTTTAAGACCATAGGGGGAACCCTATGGGATTTTGAAAAGTTCAGCAACATTGAGTCTAATCAGTTGTGCATCACTGTTAGGCCGAAAATTTCGCAAAGGGTCCCCCCTTTGTGATTTTGTTAACTTTTCTAAACAATTTCATATCACTTTAAGACCATAGGGGGGACCCTATGGGATTTTCAAAAGTTCAGCAACATTGAGTCTACACAGTTTTGTATCACTGTTAAGCCGAAAATTTCGCAAAGGGTCCCCCCTTTGTGATTTTGTTAACATTTCTAAGCATTTTCATATCACTTTAAGACCATAGGGGGGACCCTATGGGATTTTGAAAAGTTCAGCAACATTGAGTCTAAACAGTTGTGCATCACTGTTAAGCCGAAAATTTCGCAAAGGGTCCCCCCTTTGTGATTTTGTTAACTTTTCTAAACAATTTCATATCACTTTAAGACCATAGGGGGGACCCTATGGGATTTTCAAAAGTTCAGCAATATTGAGTCTACACAGTTTTGCATCACTGTTAAGCCGAAAATTTCGCAAAGGGTCCCCCCTTTGTGATTTTGTTAACATTTCTAAGCATTTTCATATCACTTTAAGACCATAGGGGGAACCCTATGGGATTTTGAAAAGTTCAGCAACATTGAGTCTAATCAGTTGTGCATCACTGTTAGACCGAAAATTTCGCAAAGGGTCCCCCCTTTGTGATTTTGTTAACTTTTCTAAACAATTTCATATCACTTTAAGACCATAGGGGGTACCCTATGGGATTTTCAAAAGTTCAGCAACATTGAGTCTACACAGTTTTGCATCACTGTTAAGCCGAAAATTCCGCAAAGGGTCCCCCCTTTGTGATTTTGTTAACATTTCTAAGCATTTTCATATCACTTTAAGACCATAGGGGGGACCCTATGGGATTTTGAAAAGTTCAGCAACATTGAGTCTAAACAGTTTTGCATCACTGTTAGGCCGAAAATTTCTCAAAGGGTCCCCCCTTTGTGATTTTGTTAACTTTTCTAAACAATTTCATATCACTTTAAGACCATAGAGGGACCCTATGGGAATTTCAAAAGTTCAGCAACATTGAGTCTACACAGTTTTGCATCACTGTTAAGCCGAAAATTTCGCAAAGAGTCACCTCTTTGTGATTTTATTAACTTTTCTAAACAATTTCATATCACTTTAAGACCATAGGGGGGACCCTATGGGATTTTCAAAAGTTCAGCAACATTGAGTCTAAACAGTTTTGCATCACTGTTAGGCCGAAAATTCCGCAAAGGGGCCCCCCCTTTGTGATTTTATTAACTTTTCTAAACAATTTCATATCACTTTACGACCATAGGGGGGACCCTATGGGATTTTGAAAAGTTCAGCAACATTGAGTCTACACAGTTTTGCATCACTGTTAAGCCGAAAATTTCGCAAAGGATCCCCTCTTTGTAATTTTGTTAACTTTTCTAAACAATTTCATATCAATTTAAGACTATAGGGAGGACCCTATGGGATCTTCAAAAGTTCAGCAACATTGAGTCTACACAGTTTTGCATCACTGTTAAGCCGAAAATTCCGCAAAGGGTCCCCCCTTTGTGATTTTGTTAACTTTTCTAAGCATTTTCATATCACTTTAAGACCATAGGGGGGACCCTATGGGATTTTCAAAAGTTCAGCAACATTGAGTCTACACAGTTTTGCATCACTGTTAAGCCGAAAATTTCGCAAAGGGTCCCCCCTTTGTGATTTTATTAACTTTTCTAAACAATTTCATATCACTTTACGACCATAGGGGGGACCCTATGGGATTTTCAAAAGTTCAGCAACATTGAGTCTACACAGTTTTGCATCACTGTTAAGCCGAAAATTTCGCAAAGGGTCCCCCCTTTGTGATTTTGTTAACTTTTCTAAACAATTTCATATCACTTTAAGACCATAGGGCGGACCCTATGGGATTTTGAAAAGTTCAGCAACATTGAGTCTAAACAGTTTTGCATCACTGTTAGGCCGAAAATTTCGCAAAGGGTGCCCCTTTGTGATTTTATTAACTTTTCTAAACAATTTCATATCACTTTACGACCATAGGGGGGACCCTATGGGATTTTCAAAAGTTCAGCAACATTGAGTCTACACAGTTTTGCATCACTGTTAAGCCGAAAATTTCGCAAAGGGTCCCCCCTTTGTGATTTTGTTAACTTTTCTAAACAATTTCATATCACTTTAAGACCATAGGGGGGACCCTATGGGATTTTCAAAAGTTCAGCAACATTGAGTCTACACAGTTTTGCATCACTGTTAAGCCGAAAATTTCGCAAAGGGTCCCCCCTTTGTGATTTTGTTAACTTTTCTAAGCATTTTCATATCACTTTAAGACCATAGGGCGGACCCTATGGGATTTAGAAAAGTTCAGCAACATTGAGTCTAAACAGTTTTGCATCACTGTTAGGCCGAAAATTTCGCAAAGGGTCCCCCCTTTGTGATTTTATTAACTTTTCTAAACAATTTCATAGCACTTTACGACCATAGGGGGGACCCTATGGGATTTTCAAAAGTTCAGCAACATTGAGTCTACACAGTTTTGCATCACTGTTTAGCCGAAAATTTCGCAAAGGGTCCCCCCTTTGTGATTTTATTAACTTTTCTAAACAACTTCATATCACTTTACGACCATAGGGGGGACCCTATGGGATTTTCAAAAGTTCAGCAACATTGAGTCTACACAGTTTTGCATCACTGTTAAGCCGAAAATTTCGCAAAGGGTCCGCCCTTTGTGATTTTCTTAACTTTTCGAAACAATTTCATATCAATTTAAGACCATAGGGGGGACACTATGGGATTTTCAAAAGTTCAGCAACATTGAGTCTACACAGTTTTGCATCACTGTTAACCCGAAAATTTCGCAAAGGGTCCCCCCTTTGTGATTTTCTTAACTTTTCTAAACAATTTCATATCACTTTAAGACCATAGGGGGGACCCTAGTTTTGCATCACTGTTAGGCGGAAAATTTCGCAAAGGGTCCCCCCTTTGTGATTTTGTTAACTTTTCTAAGCATTTTCATATCACTTTAAGACCATAGGGGGGACCCTTTGGGATTTTGAAAAGTTCAGCAACATTGAGTCTAAACAGTTTTGCATCACTGTTAGGCCGAAAATTTCGCAAAGGGTCCCCCCTTTGTGATTTTATTAACTTTTCTAAACAATTTCATATCACTTTACGACCATAGGGGGGACCATATGGGATTTTATTAACTTTTCTAAACAATTTCATATCACTTTACGACCATAGGGGGGACCCTATGGGATTTTGAAAAGTTCAGCAACATTGAGTCTAAACAGTTTTGCATCACTGTTAGGCCGAAAATTTCTCAAAGGGTCCCCCCTTTGTGATTTTGTTAACTTTTCTAAACAATTTCATATCACTTTAAGACCATAGAGGGACCCTATGGGAATTTCAAAAGTGCAGCAACATTGAGTCTACACAGTTTTGCATCACTGTTAAGCCGAAAATTTCGCAAAGAGTCACCTCTTTGTGATTTTATTAACTTTTCTAAACAATTTCATATCACTTTAAGACCATAGGGGGGACCCTATGGGATTTTCAAAAGTTCAGCAACATTGAGTCTAAACAGTTTTGCATCACTGTTAGGCCGAAAATTCCGCAAAGGGGCCCCCCCTTTGTGATTTTATTAACTTTTCTAAACAATTTCATATCACTTTACGACCATAGGGGGGACCCTATGGGATTTTAAAAAGTTCAGCAACATTGAGTCTACACAGTTTTGCATCACTGTTAAGCCGAAAATTTCGCAAAGGATCCCCTCTTTGTAATTTTGTTAACTTTTCTAAACAATTTCATATCAATTTAAGACTATAGGGGGGACCCTATGGGATCTTCAAAAGTTCAGCAACATTGAGTCTACACAGTTTTGCATCACTGTTAAGCCGAAAATTCCGCAAAGGGTCCCCCCTTTGTGATTTTGTTAACTTTTCTAAGCATTTTCATATCACTTTAAGACCATAAGGGGGACCCTATGGGATTTTCAAAAGTTCAGCAACATTGAGTCTACACAGTTTTGCATCACTGTTAAGCCGAAAATTTCGCAAAGGGTCCCCCCTTTGTGATTTTATTAACTTTTCTAAACAATTTCATATCACTTTACGACCATAGGGGGGACCCTATGGGATTTTCAAAAGTTCAGCAACATTGAGTCTACACAGTTTTGCATCACTGTTAAGCCGAAAATTTCGCAAAGGGTCCCCCCTTTGTGATTTTGTTAACTTTTCTAAACAATTTCATATCACTTTAAGACCATAGGGCGGACCCTATGGGATTTTGCAAAGTTCAGCAACATTGAGTCTAAACAGTTTTGCATCACTGTTAGGCCGAAAATTTCGCAAAGGGTGCCCCTTTGTGATTTTATTAACTTTTCTAAACAATTTCATATCACTTTACGACCATAGGGGGGACGCTATGGGATTTTGAAAAGTTCAGCAACATTGAGTCTACACAGTTTTGCATCACTGTTAAGCCGAAAATTTCGCAAAGGGTCCCCCCTTTGTGATTTTGTTAACTTTTCTAAACAATTTCATATCACTTTAAGACCATAGGGGGGACCCTATGGGATTTTCAAAAGTTCAGCAACATTGAGTCTACACAGTTTTGCATCACTGTTAAGCCGAAAATTTCGCAAAGGGTCCCCCCTTTGTGATTTTGTTAACTTTTCTAAGCATTTTCATATCACTTTAAGACCATAGGGCGGACCCTATGGGATTTAGAAAAGTTCAGCAACATTGAGTCTAAACAGTTTTGCATCACTGTTAAGCCGAAAATTTCGCAAAGGGTCCCCCCTTTGTGATTTTGTTAACTTTTCTAAACAATTTCATATCACTTTAAGACCATAGGAGGGACCCTATGTGATTTTCAAAAGTTCAGCAACATTGAGTCTAAACAGTTTTGCATCACTGTTAAGCCGAAAATTCCGCAAAGGGTCCCCCCTTTGTGATTTTGTTAACTTTTCTAAACAATTTCATATCACTTTACGACCATAGAGCGAACCCTATGGGATTTTCAAAAGTTCAGCAACATTGAGTCTACACAGTTTTGCATCACTGTTTAGCCGAAAATTTCGCAAAGGGTCCCCCCTTTGTGATTTTGTTAACTTTTCTAAACAATTTCATATCACTTTAAGACCATAGGGGGGACCCTATGGGATTTTCAAAAGTTCAGCAACATTGAGTCTAAACAGTTTTGCATCACTGTTAGGCGGAAAATTTCGCAAAGGGTCCCCCCTTTGTGATTTTGTTAACTTTTCTAAGCATTTTCATATCACTTTAAGACCATAGGGGGGACCCTTTGGGATTTTGAAAAGTTCAGCAACATTGAGTCTAAACAGTTTTGCATCACTGTTAGGCCGAAAATTTCGCAAAGGGTCCCCCCTTTGTGATTTTATTAACTTTTCTAAACAATTTCATATCACTTTACGACCATAGAGGGGACCATATGGGATTTTATTAACTTTTCTAAACAATTTCATATCACTTTACGACCATAGGGGAACCCTATGGGATTTTCAAAAGTTTAGCAACATTGAGTCTACACGGTTTTGCATCACTGTTAAGCCGAAAATTCCGCAAAGGGTCCCCCCTTTGTGATTTTGTTAACTTTTCTAAACAATTTCATATCAATTTAAGACCATAGGGGTGACCCTATGGGATTTTGAAAAGTTCAGCAACATTGAGTCTACACAGTTTTGCATCACTGTTAAGCCGAAAATTTCGTAAAGGGTCCCCCCTTTGTGATTTTGTTAACTTTTCTAAGCATTTTCATATCACTTTAAGACCATAGGGGGGACCCTATGTTATTTTGAAAAGTTCAGCAACATTGAGTCTAAACAGTTTTTGCATCACTGTTAGGCCGAAAATTTCGCAAAGGGTCCCCCCTTTGTGATTTTATTAACTTTTCTAAACAATTTCATATCACTTTACGACCATAGGGGGGACCCTAGTTTTGCATCACTGTTAGGCGGAAAATTTCGCAAAGGGTCCCCCCTTTGTGATTTTGTTAACTTTTCTAAGCATTTTCATATCACTTTAAGACCATAGGGGGGACCCTTTGGGATTTTGAAAAGTTCAGCAACATTGAGTCTAAACAGTTTTGCATCACTGTTAGGCCGAAAATTTCGCAAAGGGTCCCCCCTTTGTGATTTTATTAACTTTTCTAAACAATTTCATATCACTTTACGACCATAGAGGGGACCATATGGGATTTTATTAACTTTTCTAAACAATTTCATATCACTTTACGACCATAGGGGAACCCTATGGGATTTTCAAAAGTTCAGCAACATTGAGTCTACACGGTTTTGCATCACTGTTAAGCCGAAAATTCCGCAAAGGGTCCCCCCTTTGTGATTTTGTTAACTTTTCTAAACAATTTCATATCAATTTAAGACCATAGGGGTGACCCTATGGGATTTTGAAAAGTTCAGCAACATTGAGTCTACACAGTTTTGCATCACTGTTAAGCCGAAAATTTCGTAAAGGGTCCCCCCTTTGTGATTTTGTTAACTTTTCTAAGCATTTTCATATCACTTTAAGACCATAGGGGGGACCCTATGTTATTTTGAAAAGTTCAGCAACATTGAGTCTAAACAGTTTTTGCATCACTGTTAGGCCGAAAATTTCGCAAAGGGTCCCCCCTTTGTGATTTTATTAACTTTTCTAAACAATTTCATATCACTTTACGACCATAGGGGGACCCTATGGGATTTTCAAAAGTTCAGCAACATTGAGTCTACACAGTTTTGCATCACTGTTAAGCCGAAAATTTCGCAAAGGGTCCACCCTTTGTGATTTTGTTAACTTTTCTAAACAATTTCATATCACTTTAAGACCATAGGGAGGACCCTATGAGATTTTGAAAAGTTCAGCAACATTGAGTCTACACAGTTTTGCATCACTGTTAAGCCGAAAATTTCGTAAAGGGTCCCCCCTTTGTGATTTTGTTAACTTTTCTAAGCATTTTCATATCACTTTAAGACCATAGGGGGGACCCTATGGGATTTCGAAAAGTTCAGCAACATTGAGTCTACACAGTTTTGCATCACTGTTAAGCCGAAAATTCCGCAAAGGGTCCCCCCTTTGTGATTTTGTTAACTTTTCTAAACAATTTCATATCACTTTAAGACCATAGGGGGGACCCTATGGGATTTTCAAAAGTTCAGCAACATTGAGTCTACACAGTTTTGCATCACTGTTAAGCCGAAAATTCCGCAAAGGGTCCCCCCTTTGTGATTTTCCTAACTTTTCGAAACAATTTCATATCAATTTAAGACCATAGGGGGGACCCTATGGGATTTTCAAAAGTTCAGCAACATTGAGTCTACACAGTTTTGCATCACTGTTAAGCCGAAAATTTCGCAAAGGGTCCCCCCTTTGTGATTTTGTTAACTTTTCTAAACAATTTCATATCACTTTAAGACCATAGGGGGGACCCTATGGGATTTCGAAAAGTTCAGCAACATTGAGTCTACACAGTTTTGCATCACTGTTAAGCCGAAAATTTCGCAAAGGGTGCCCCCTTTGTGATTTTGTTCACTTTTCTAAACAATTTCATATCACTTTAAGGCCATAGGGGGGACCCTATGGGATTTTGAAAAGTTCAACAACATTGAGTCTACACAGTTTTGCGTCACTGTTAAGCCGAAAATTTCGCAAATTGGGGACCCTTTGTAATTTTGTTAACTTTTCTAAACATATTCATATCACTTTAAGACCATAGGGGGGACCCCATGGGATTTTGAAAAATTCAGCAACATTGAGTCTACACACATTTGCATCACTGTTAAGCCGAAAATATCGCAAAGGGGGGACCCTTTGTGATTTTGTTAACTTTTCTAAACAATTGCATATCACTTTAAGACCATAGGGGGACCCTATGGGATTTTGAAAAGTTCAACAACATTGAGTCTACACAGTTTTGCATTACTGTTAAGCCGAAAATTCCGTAAAGGGGGGACCCTTTGTGATTTTGTTAACTTTTCTAAACATATTCATATCACTTTAAGACCATAGGGGGGACCCTATGGGATTTTCAAAAGTTCAGCAACATTGAGTCTACACAGTTTTGCGTCACTGTTAAGCCGAAAATTTCGCAAATTGGGGACCCTTTGTAATTTTGTTAACTTTTCTAAACAATTTCATATCAATTTAAGACCATAGGGGGGACCCTATGGGATTTTGAAAAGTTCAGCAACATTGAGTCTACACAGTTTTGCATCACTGCTAAGCCGAAAATTTCGTAAAAGGTCCCCCCTTTGTGATTTTGTTAGCTTTTCTAAGCATTTTCGTATCACTTTAAGACCATAGGAGGGACCCTATGTGATTTTCAAAAGTTCAGCAACATTGAGTCTAAACAGTTTTGCATCACTGTTAAGCCGAAAATTCCGCAAAGGGTCCCCCCTTTGTGATTTTGTTAACTTTTCTAAACAATTTCATATCACTTTACGACCATAGAGCGAACCCTATGGGATTTTCAAAAGTTCAGCAACATTGAGTCTACACAGTTTTGCATCACTGTTTAGCCGAAAATTTCGCAAAGGGTCCCCCCTTTGTGATTTTGTTAACTTTTCTAAACAATTTCATATCACTTTAAGACCATAGGGGGGACCCTATGGGATTTTCAAAAGTTCAGCAACATTGAGTCTAAACAGTTTTGCATCACTGTTAGGCGGAAAATTTCGCAAAGGGTCCCCCCTTTGTGATTTTGTTAACTTTTCTAAGCATTTTCATATCACTTTAAGACCATAGGGGGGACCCTTTGGGATTTTGAAAAGTTCAGCAACATTGAGTCTAAACAGTTTTGCATCACTGTTAGGCCGAAAATTTCGCAAAGGGTCCCCCCTTTGTGATTTTATTAACTTTTCTAAACAATTTCATATCACTTTACGACCATAGAGGGGACCATATGGGATTTTATTAACTTTTCTAAACAATTTCATATCACTTTACGACCATAGGGGAACCCTATGGGATTTTCAAAAGTTCAGCAACATTGAGTCTACACGGTTTTGCATCACTGTTAAGCCGAAAATTCAGCAAAGGGTCCCCCCTTTGTGATTTTGTTAACTTTTCTAAACAATTTCATATCAATTTAAGACCATAGGGGTGACCCTATGGGATTTTGAAAAGTTCAGCAACATTGAGTCTACACAGTTTTGCATCACTGTTAAGCCGAAAATTTCGTAAAGGGTCCCCCCTTTGTGATTTTGTTAACTTTTCTAAGCATTTTCATATCACTTTAAGACCATAGGGGGGACCCTATGTTATTTTGAAAAGTTCAGCAACATTGAGTCTAAACAGTTTTTGCATCACTGTTAGGCCGAAAATTTCGCAAAGGGTCCCCCCTTTGTGATTTTATTAACTTTTCTAAACAATTTCATATCACTTTACGACCAAAGGGGGGACCCTAGTTTTGCATCACTGTTAGGCGGAAAATTTCGCAAAGGGTCCCCCCTTTGTGATTTTGTTAACTTTTCTAAACAATTTCATATCACTTTACGACCATAGAGCGAACCCTATGGGATTTTCAAAAGTTCAGCAACATTGAGTCTACACAGTTTTGCATCACTGTTTAGCCGAAAATTTCGCAAAGGGTCCCCCCTTTGTGATTTTGTTAACTTTTCTAAACAATTTCATATCACTTTAAGACCATAGGGGGGACCCTATGGGATTTTCAAAAGTTCAGCAACATTGAGTCTAAACAGTTTTGCATCACTGTTAGGCGGAAAATTTCGCAAAGGGTCCCCCCTTTGTGATTTTGTTAACTTTTCTAAGCATTTTCATATCACTTTAAGACCATAGGGGGACCCTTTGGGATTTTGAAAAGTTCAGCAACATTGAGTCTAAACAGTTTTGCATCACTGTTAGGCCGAAAATTTCGCAAAGGGTCCCCCCTTTGTGATTTTATTAACTTTTCTAAACAATTTCATATCACTTTACGACCATAGAGGGGACCATATGGGATTTTATTAACTTTTCTAAACAATTTCATATCACTTTACGACCATAGGGGAACCCTATGGGATTTTCAAAAGTTCAGCAACATTGAGTCTACACGGTTTTGCATCACTGTTAAGCCGAAAATTCCGCAAAGGGTCCCCCCTTTGTGATTTTGTTAACTTTTCTAAACAATTTCATATCAATTTAAGACCATAGGGGTGACCCTATGGGATTTTGAAAAGTTCAGCAACATTGAGTCTACACAGTTTTGCATCACTGTTAAGCCGAAAATTTCGTAAAGGGTCCCCCCTTTGTGATTTTGTTAACTTTTCTAAGCATTTTCATATCACTTTAAGACCATAGGGGGGACCCTATGTTATTTTGAAAAGTTCAGCAACATTGAGTCTAAACAGTTTTTGCATCACTGTTAGGCCGAAAATTTCGCAAAGGGTCCCCCCTTTGTGATTTTATTAACTTTTCTAAACAATTTCATATCACTTTACGACCATAGGGGGACCCTATGGGATTTTCAAAAGTTCAGCAACATTGAGTCTACACAGTTTTGCATCACTGTTAAGCCGAAAATTTCGCAAAGGGTCCACCCTTTGTGATTTTGTTAACTTTTCTAAACAATTTCATATCACTTTAAGACCATAGGGAGGACCCTATGAGATTTTGAAAAGTTCAGCAACATTGAGTCTACACAGTTTTGCATCACTGTTAAGCCGAAAATTTCGTAAAGGGTCCCCCCTTTGTGATTTTGTTAACTTTTCTAAGCATTTTCATATCACTTTAAGACCATAGGGGGGACCCTATGGGATTTCGAAAAGTTCAGCAACATTGAGTCTACACAGTTTTGCATCACTGTTAAGCCGAAAATTCCGCAAAGGGTCCCCCCTTTGTGATTTTGTTAACTTTTCTAAACAATTTCATATCACTTTAAGACCATAGGGGGGACCCTATGGGATTTTCAAAAGTTCAGCAACATTGAGTCTACACAGTTTTGCATCACTGTTAAGCCGAAAATTCCGCAAAGGGTCCCCCCTTTGTGATTTTCCTAACTTTTCGAAACAATTTCATATCAATTTAAGACCATAGGGGGGACCCTATGGGATTTTCAAAAGTTCAGCAACATTGAGTCTACACAGTTTTGCATCACTGTTAAGCCGAAAATTTCGCAAAGGGTCCCCCCTTTGTGATTTTGTTAACTTTTCTAAACAATTTCATATCACTTTAAGACCATAGGGGGGACCCTATGGGATTTCGAAAAGTTCAGCAACATTGAGTCTACACAGTTTTGCATCACTGTTAAGCCGAAAATTTCGCAAAGGGTGCCCCCTTTGTGATTTTGTTCACTTTTCTAAACAATTTCATATCACTTTAAGGCCATAGGGGGGACCCTATGGGATTTTGAAAAGTTCAACAACATTGAGTCTACACAGTTTTGCATCACTGTTAAGCCGAAAATTCCGCAAAGGGGGGACCCTTTGTGATTTTGTTAACATTTCTAAACATATTCATATCACTTTAAGACCATAGGGGGGACCCCATGGGATTTTGAAAAATTCAGCAACATTGAGTCTACACACATTTGCATCACTGTTAAGCCGAAAATATCGCAAAGGGGGGACCCTTTGTGATTTTGTTAACTTTTCTAAACAATTGCATATCACTTTAAGACCATAGGGGGACCCTATGGGATTTTGAAAAGTTCAACAACATTGAGTCTACACAGTTTTGCATTACTGTTAAGCCGAAAATTCCGTAAAGGGGGGACCCTTTGTGATTTTGTTAACTTTTCTAAACATATTCATATCACTTTAAGACCATAGGGGGGACCCTATGGGATTTTCAAAAGTTCAGCAACATTGAGTCTACACAGTTTTGCGTCACTGTTAAGCCGAAAATTTCGCAAATTGGGGACCCTTTGTAATTTTGTTAACTTTTCTAAACAATTTCATATCAATTTAAGACCATAGGGGGGACCCTATGGGATTTTGAAAAGTTCAGCAACATTGAGTCTACACAGTTTTGCATCACTGCTAAGCCGAAAATTTCGTAAAAGGTCCCCCCTTTGTGATTTTGTTAGCTTTTCTAAGCATTTTCGTATCACTTTAAGACCATAGGGGGGACCCTATGGGATTTTGAAAAGTTCAGCAACATTGAGTCTACACAGTTTTGCATCACTGTTAAGCCGAAAATTTCGCAAAGGGTCCCCCTTTGTGATTTTGTTAACTTTTCTACACAATTTCATATCACTATAAAACCATAGGGGGACCCTTTGGGATTTTGAAAAGTTCAGCAACATTGAGTCTACACAGTTTTGCATCACAGTTAAGCAAAAAATCCTCCAATACTCCCCGATTTGTGACACTTTTGGATTTTGAAAAGTTCAGCAAATCCCCCAATACTCTCCCCTTTGTGTATCCCGGGTGAACTAGACGTACCTACGACTTCTGTACACCTTTCGTTATGTGTTCCTACGTGTACTAATTGAATCAGGAACCCCTAAGACATCGAAAATTGCACATGAAAAAATCGACAGTGGTTAACATAGAATGCTAGCACATCTTCCGTCGTGAGTTCTCGGAACGCAAGTGAGTGCCAGCAAGTCACTCTCCCCGAAGCCACGACACTCAATTCCAATCTAACAAGCTCCTTAAATACGCCGTGCAGTCACGTCCGTGGGCCGTGGCAGTAAGCCGCAGGCAGTGCTCACTCGTAGTCCCCCACAAATAAATCGCGGCCGATAAGTGTCTGCGCGATATTTATGTTCCGATTGGAATTCGATTAATTTTTACGATTCAATCCGGCGATACCGCGCGCTTGTCTGCACACCGTGCCTGCACTCGTTCGCAGCACCTTGCCTTGCGATAAGCCCCAATTTGCAGCTACTCATGTTCACCCAGGGGTGACATGATCTCTCGTGGCTCGACAGTGGACATACCTTTAACTATCGCGTTATCGCCTCGGACCGACTGTGTCCGATTCATGATCGCAATTAAAATGCTGAAAGGATACAGGCTCCGGCAATGTCATCGGTGACAGTTGAGCTTGTTGCGGCGGCTGGGATAGGATCCATAAGATGAGGTACCGCAAGGATCTTCACTGCGAATCTGGGTTAACACTCCGTCGTGAGTGATGTATGCAATGCACGTCCCATGGTGACAGAATCCTTGAGCACACAAGTTGCGCCATCGACAAGCAAGCTCGATGCGATGAGGCGGAACTGCTGCTGATGACGCGGCCATGTACGCGAGTAATCTATGGCTTTGGATGGGCCCGAGGGAGCTGCGGATGCAGGCGATGTCGACGGCGAGACATTGCAATGGCCTGTTGGCATATCACGACTGTTCTCTATCGATTTTCACTTTCATGCAGCACGCTCGTCCATTGCAGGCTTTGTGGTGCGATTGAGATGATTGCCTAGACTTGGAGTGGGTGCTCAACTGCCTTTGTCAACACATTCCGTCACTTTCTGCCGGAGCAGTGGTTTACGTTGTGGCAGCTGTTTGCACAGATGGCCTTCTGTCATCATCATCGAGACGTCTCTGTGTTATCGTGGAGGTCATTCAGGGAGAAGGGAACGTCCTTCGATCGCCGGAGCCATCAAAATGTATGTTCATAAGCCATTCACTTACCACGGGACAAGGAGTACATAATTGCCGTCATCATAAGCACAAATTAATTAACTCGGTCCGCCCAGTGGTCCGGCATGGCGTGATATACTTCCATTAAGTTCCAGTGGCATCACCAAATTATCCCGTCCCCACCAGTGTGGCGAACTACGTCAAGCAGTTCGCTGTGCAAATCATAATCAACGCCAGTACTTGTGAGCGCAAGAGAAGCACTCTGACAGATCTCATACCCAGAAGGCAGCGACTGGGCATGTGAGTCAAATTGACGTGAGAATACCCAGCGATGGCAACTCCCCCTCCAGAAGTGTCCGGCATTCGCTGGAACTCTTTCGCACAACACAGCCGCTCAGCGCTGTGGTGGCTCAGCGGTGATGAGCGGCGCGTTGATGTACGCGGCTGGTAATTATTTCGTCATGAAATGCAATTGCAGCGGCGCACGGATGTCGGATGCACATCGAGTGTGATTGGCGTTGCGTGCGAACGGAGCCCTCGGCAGTGGGCAATTATTGAGTTAAGCCTCGCTCATGGTCACGTAATATCTTGATGGCGAAGTGCCCCATCCTTGGATGGGTGATTATGGGGAGGGATGTACATCGGAGCTTTTTTTTTGTTCTTAATGTTTGCTTTCCAACACTCAAGTGTTGGGTGTTGTCTTAAGAGTCCACGCCGATTTTGCTGGGGCGCCACTTCGATTTGAAATTTGATATTCCCTATGAAGAGACATCAGCTAAGTTACACCTTACGTCCTCCCCTCTTCTGTTACCCCATCCCTCCGATCCTTCAGGTAGGCCGTACCAAAGTGTTCAATGTACCGTGCCTAGGCGCGCTCAAGAAACTAGCTCAGCCGCGAACGGTGTGCCGGAGTACCTAGCGACCTCCCACTAATTTAGTCTTAGCAGCATATTGTCGATCTCTGTGCAGCCTGACTTTCCTGTCTGCGCTACTCGTGGCACCAATATAAACCATATAACATTCCAATGACTGAGGAATTGTAAGGAAAGTGGTTAGCCCCGCATCTAGTACCTCCATAGGCCGCGTGGAGGGCGTAGAACCGATGAAATCCCAAAACCTTCTATCAACAAGTACAGAGAAGGTCGTTCTCTGAAGCGCTGAAGAGGCATCCCTCCGGAGAAGCTCACGGAAACCAAATATCCGCGCCACTAAGGTGGTACAGAACGCAAACTATGAAGGACTCCGCGGACAAACGTGTTAGATCAACCAACTTCCGCAACCGTGCCCAAAAGGCGTAAAACAGCCGGCTACCCCACCATCCATTGATGTGATGCTGCCTGCAGTGCCTCTCCAGTACAATTGGAGGTTCCTGATAACATCCATCGCTTTCGATGCTGGTTAGCACGAAGAGCAGATCACATTCTCTCAAAAATCCGACGTAAAAAAGTACCGGTGGGGGTTATATGGAGTGGTGCAGGGCTCGAGATCTGATTTCTAGAAGGCCAAGGCAGAGTGTCTCCTGAAATTACATCTCACAATGCATTTCCATCATCACTTCTCGAGATGATCAATTACTGCAGCATAGAGGCGAATTAAGCAACAGTAGCATCAACTGCTTTGTAGAGATGGATCAACCAGATCGGCACTGTAACACTATGGGCTTACTGCTGTGACAAGTGCCTGGTGGCAGTCAGCCCCCTTAACCTAACCAGAGTATAGAGGCTACAGTTGTCAATTATACGGCTTTCTTTGCAGGACTGGAGGTTCTTCTTCGTATGGTGCTTTCGGATTCAGCTGACGCCAGAGGGGTCTTCCTCGACTTTGGAGCATGTAGCTAGTACTTGAAGGTTATCGACTTGCAGCACAAGACCAATCTGTTCTGAGACACAGCCGGAAGCTTGTCAGTCTAAATCAAATTCAACTCGAGCTATTTAACTTGCCTGCTGGCACTCCCTGATCACTAGCCAGTATTCAGCCAACTTCGGGACTTAAACCCTGCCAAAACCAACTTTCGGGTTGTCGCACTGCCGCGATCACTTCATCTTCAGACCGAAGGTTTGGTCTTTATATCACGCCGGAATAGAACACTCCGATTCTCTGGCTCAGAAGTTGCCTACAATGTTGGCGAGTCGGTGAGCTTTGCTCCATCACAATCACAATCAGGGTACAGGTGACGTCGTCATTGCCGTTCGCATAGCACAGAAGCTGGGTAAGACTACCTCATATCCTAATCAAAAATACGAGCAATCCTTCTACCAAGTCTCACCTTAATACGAAGAGCCACTTAGGAGCTAGAACTCCGCAAACACCCGTCGGCGTCGCCCAATCCACAGATCTGCATACCTTCGCACACAGAGTTTGCATTCCACAAGCCACTGCAGTCTCCCTCGTCGATGGGACCGTCGTTCCTTGTTCGGCGTCAAAGTGAGAGTACAACCGGCACACGCATACAGCTCGTAAACCAGTGCTTTGGTTGCGTCTCCCCAGAATTTGGTTGCAACGCCACATGTCCCAGTGCACTCGATACCGCTTCAATCGAAACCGGCATCATTCGATTGGTTACACAAAATTTGCGCCTCAGTCAGACTCCCCTCGAGCAGCCTGAAACCGAATACGCTCATCCACCAAACAGGTACCCGCCCGAATGAGCATTATGCAAACCCCAGCCAGGCGCGGCACGGTGTGCTAAGGAAAACTTGTGTGGTTTGTATGAATGAATGCCTGGATTGTCATAAACATATGTTTTCGACGCTGCAGCGCAGAGGAAGTCGCGTATTATTCCCTTAATGTGGACTCCACCTTACGCGCTGCACTTGCGTGCAGTGCCCCGCCACAGTGGCTGGTGAATTTCCAAGAAGCACGACTCTGAGTGACGTGCTTTTGTCGCCATTCGTCTGGAGTTCGTTAGACCCGAGCGCTACCTTCTCGGAATCCAAATGAACCGAAGCACAACGGATTGTGGCCGGTGCGGAGCGAAGGTGTCTCCAGCGTGTGGTGGTTCTAACGAAGAACCCACGAACGTTGCTGGAATAATTTGTTAATTTTAGGACGGTATCGTAGGGGCATAGCGGCCGCGCCACACCGCAGAATGCTGCGCTCGAAGATTTGACGACTGTTAGCTACGTGCGCCGGGTACTGAGAGCCAGTGGATGGAGTTGTTTGTTTGCGTGAAATAGCGGGAAACTGACTTAAACGCTTCTGGAGCCGTTGCGCATGCGAATGCGGGCCTGGCGATGCGTTTGAGGAGATAACCTCCCCTGATTGACTTTAAGTCGATGCCATTAAGTTATCGAACGATTTGGGATTACCAGACAGCCAGACGAGTCACAGCCATTTCGGTGGCCGATCGCGGTTGATGGCAGCAGAGAGTCTGGATCGAACAGCCAGTGAACGATCGGAATTTGAGGGGAATTTGCTGCTGGAACAACTTTATAAATCACAGACCTCTTAGCCCCAGCTGTCGGCGTTTTAATGGGCCCTAATTCATATCGGGCCGCTTCCGCGAACAGAACACATCCACGATGAGCCGCGCAATCTGCCAGAATCAAGCGTCGTGCTGACTAAGGAGACAGCAACTGTGACTGGTCCACCAGCACCAGCTGCGGATTAATATGCTCTGCAGACGAGCGAGTCTAATTGCCAATAAAATCGGCCTGTGCATTGGCCACTCGCAGAGATGGCCAATAAAATGGCATAATAAACAATTTCCTGCCGCCAATATTGGTCACATGAACGCCTGCCGCTGGACAAGGCCCTTTTGTGTCGCACACACCGAGTGTGATGCGGGGGCCCGCGGAGCTGCAGATTAAATGAAAGAATCATGATTGCGCAATCAGCTCGTGAAATTCATTACTCAATGCGCTGCCAGGTAGTTAATTACCGCAGAAGAGCCGAGTGGGGTATTGCCTGTAACCGAGGCGATTGGTAGACACGCGCACAGGGGGAGCCACAACTTCTGTGGAAGATGCTGGCCGAGGCAGCTGGTGCCGCCACCACCGCCGCCGCTGTGAGGTGGTTAATTGACTTTTCCACGGTGCGCGGTACAATTAAAATTGATTTGGACACGAGGAGCCCGTGGAAATTGGTGATTTACCAGCGATGGCGGAGGCAGCCGGCCGCGGCCCCCCGCCGTACGAGGTGCGTGCAATTGGACGGCGCGTTGCATAAGCTCATCAGCGATCAGCATCGGCTTCGATTCCGAACGGCGGCGATTCGAAATTTGTCCGACCCGTCCGATGGCGGAGATAACGAGTGAGACGTGGAACTGATTCGCGGATAGAATGCCGACACTTGCTGTGCGGCTAATGTTGGGGACTTTATGACCTTTGCCGGCGCATGGTGTGCGGGGATTAGCAAGTAGGGATTTATGGGAATGTGTGAGTTATCTCAAATCTGACACAATTTCGAGCCCAGCTGAGGTTGGCGTTCCTGGAAAGTAGGATCGACTTGACAATTGCTTGGTACAAGTGAGGATTTCGCGGCATGTCGTGTCGTTAAAACGTACGAGTGAACGGGGCTGGATGAGGGATTAGTCATTTGGAGCGCCAGACTGGATTGCTGGCCTGAGTCACTGGGCAAGACTTCAAATAGTCATCGCAGGGCATTACCTAGTGGTCCACGACGCTGGTGAACTAGACTTAGTCTCCACTGAAAAGTGCTCGCAATTAAATGCGTCAACTGCTAGCTAACATCGATCTCCTTTATTTTTGCCCGACCCTAGTCAGAACTAAGCACACAACTCTCGGACTTCACTTCTTGTGATGCGGCGGACTTGATATCACCCTTGGCAGTATAATTCGTTGAAGAAAACGGCTTATTCCCGCCCAGAAATTTTGTTGTAGAAGTAAGCATTCAACTATTAACCAAGTACAGACAGACGACCGCCGTGAATACGTTCTGATGTCTTCGCCCAACGCGAAATGTGGTGGCGTTAGGTCATCTTGCAGTCTTGAGCCTATAAGCATTAGTACGTTAAGACCGACTAAGGATGGTGTTTGGTGTTAGTACTGTCGGGCTTACATACTGGATGATGTGGCATTAAAGGCTCAGCGATTACCATCTTTAAATTGTAATAAAACCGAGTGTGTGTGAGGTATCATCGACATTTGTTATTCGTTTGAAAGGCTTATCGATGCCATTATGTATTGAATAAAACATTGTTCAAATGTCAGCTTCACTTGGTGGCTCGAATTCCAAATGGCCAATTTTCCATGACTTTGGCCCAAAAATCAGGCTGAATTTGACCGGTCGATGGCGTTGAGAGCCGCTATGGTTTGTGGCTTATTAGCATAGATCTGCGACTTCAGAGAACTCCAACACAGAAGTGGTGTCTACCACGATCTCGGTGGCAAGTTCACATCACCTCCACGTGAGATGATCATGCCGTCGCATCGCTCGTGCAGAATTGCCAATGTGGCGTGAGCTGTGTGGCACGTAGCGCCGTCCTGTTGAAACCACATGTGGTTGGTGTCCATACCATCCTGCTCAGGCTGAAAGAAGTTGCTAATCATCGACCTATAGCGCTCGCCATTGACCTGGCCAATGTCGTTCTCAAAGAAATGTCTACCTATGACGTCCAAAATTCACAACCAAACTGTGACCTTTTAGCGTTGCATAGTGGGACGCTCTGGATATTATGTGGATTGTTTGTTGGCGTACCCATTCATCCAGAAATGGGCCTCATCCTATATGGACCGTAAAATGGGCAAAACGCTTTGCGCCTATGCCGAACAGAACACCCATTTTGATAAAAAAAATTGTATCATTTGCACATACGCGCATCCTGGACTATCCGCCGAATTCCCGACAGCTGAAAGGAAGGTGTCATTGTCACCATTCCCTAAAAAAAAGGAACTTGAGCGAGTGCAAAAACCGGATTTCCCCAACTGTCGAGGCACATCTGCGCCGTGAGCAAGCTGGTTTTCGACCCAACCGCTGATGTGTGGAACACATCAACACGATTCGGATGATCGTCGAACAGTCGGCTAAATGGAACTCCTTCATAATTTTGTTATTCGTCGACTTCGAGAGAGCCTTCGACATGATCCGACGTGAAGCCATCTGGAACGCCCTAAAGAACATTGGACCATCATTGAGCTCATTCGGAAGCTTTACCGGAAATCGTCTTACAAGGTGCACTTCAAGGGTAAGGACAGCACCCAGGACCAGAGGTGTAAGGCAAGGGAGCATATTATCACCCCTGCTTTTCATCATCGTCCTTGACCTTATCCTGGACCGCACAAACATCGCCGTCTCCAAATGAATTCAATGGTCTCTGATGGACAAACTCCACGACCTCGACTGCGCCAACGACATCTGTCTGTTATCCAACTCCTTAGCCGGCATTCGTTCTTCAAAAACTGCACGAATTCGAGCTCAACGCCAGAAGAGCTGGTCTGAAAATCATCATAGCAAAGACAAAACCGATGAGAATCGACTAGGCCCCTCTCTTGCTAGGTCAGAGCTCAATTGAGGATGCCAATAAATTCTGCCACCTCGGCAGCACTTTGCACAAAGACGGAGGTGCAGGAACTGATGTCGTGTCTCGAATAAATAAAGTCCGCCGAGTTTACCTTTCCCTTGGCAGCGTCTGGAGATCCACCAAGCTCTCCACCTCACTCAAGCTTTGGATATTCAATTCCAACGTGAAATCCGTACTGCTATACGGATTCGAGACTTGGAAGACACACAATATCATTGCTCGCAAGCTTCAGGTCGTCGTCAATAAATACTTGAGACGAATCCTGAAGGTCTTCTGGACGGAATGGATAACAAACCCATCGCAGCAGAGATACAAAATCGAAAGTGGAGCTGGATAGGCCTACGTAAACCGGGAACGAACATCGCAAGGATGGCCTTCACTTGGACACCACAAGGAGTGCACAGTCGGTGTCGACTACGCTCAAATTGGAGACGGACCGTGGAAAAAGAACGTCGATAGACCGGCAAATCCTGGCCGAATTTGTATATACTGGCCCAAGACAGAGTCGCGTTGAGATCATTCATGCTGCATAGGAGCGACCTTTCACTATATTCAAATAAAATATGTTATGTGTTGAATTTGTAGGTTAAATAAATACATATATATATATGCGATGTCCGTCCACAGTGGCATTTGGCAAAACAGACTGAATAAATGACAGCCAATTTGACAGATTTAGCTTCAACAGTATGGCCACTATCAATCAAGTTCAAAAAGTGCTTTACTTCTTGAGTTTCTCCATTGATAGTTTTGATGTTTCTTATTTACTTTAATTTGTTTCAATGCCCGCATAACTGATGTAGAGTAGGTAGGTTGAAGTGATGATTCGGTGAGCACCCAATTAGCACCATGTGCCGTTTTAGTGTCGCAGCTCTATTCTGTTTGTTTTCAATATATCCCTAAATCCAACCTGAGGCATTTGACAAATACGTTAGTTCGTTAATATCCTTCGTAGAGATCTCGTCAAGTGAGCCGAAGAAGGGTCTACGAAGCGCTTGCGGTCTGGCTCTAGCAACTGGCTGAATTGCGTAAAGATCTCCCTCTCAGCTGTGTTACTGCAGTGTGTTGCATGGGAAAACTAGTTTGACGGCAAGATGTCCTATCGGCCTGTGTAACATGACGAGCTTGCGCAAGTAGATCGGTTGTACTCTGGCCATATATTCTTGACTAATGCAGTCTAACGCATCTGCGGATTCCTATTTCAAGGAAGTGTGTGCAGATATTAACTTTGACTACTGCTCCTCTGAAAGCGGCCACTGAAGAGTGGATTGCTGCCTAACCATTTCATTTCGTTGGCTGTCACTGTGAACTGAAACCCAAAGAAGGGACATTTTGAGCTGGCTTTCTCACCACGATAGCTCAGCCGGGCATTCGTCCTTACTTACTTTACAGGCCGCACATTCCAGCACTAGTTTTGAATTGAAGTACGATATTTCAAACACATAGTTCCTTGGAAACACTGGAATTTGGACATGTTCAAGAATTCCGAGAACACATCCGCACCGATTCCGTAGCCCATCTTAGAGGCGTCCGCATAGAGTGCCCAGTTAATTCTTTCTTTCGAGGATTACAGTATCAACTTGGGATGAGTATAGTCTGTTGAAGCTGATACAGATCTCTTGGTATTCAATCTAAGACGGTGCTGTAACCATAGGGTTTTGCTGTCCAGCACCCGGACTCTAACTGATCTAATGAGAAAAGCGTTTGGTAGCATTTTTAGCTAAACGCGCTTTTTGAGGCAAAAACCGTCATTGGGCGACGTTACAGGAGCTCGGGGCAAAGACCGAACGAGATAGCGGCCGTTTCCATCTAAAAAAGCGGTCGCGATGAGGAGGAAAGCAAAAATGTTCACAATCCCCGCTAACAGACCCACTTTGAAGCCATCTTCGATGATCTATATGACTTAAGCGGAGCATCCATCGATAGTCTATAACGTTTCATGAAGAACCGAAATTGGTTCGTTGCTTAATTTACCCTGTGACGATCCACGACGCCACTAATCATGGTATAAGTACACTTTTAAGGCTCTCCAATGTACTCACGTTTGTCAGGCAATGACAACAAATGACTCAACCAAATCTGTTCTTTGCCTCTGAACTTTACGTGGTCAAGAAGTTAACCTCGCGTCAAGTGATCGTGGAAGCAAGTCAACTTCGTCTCGATAACTGGACGCAGCGTGCCCAAACTAAGTCACGCTCAAGTTCAGCCATTCTACGAGCCACTGGTCTGAGAAGTGGGTAACTTCCAACAAAACACATTTGATTGCTATTTGAGCTCCTTAAAGAACTACCATTTCCACCAATCTATCTGGATGACGGAGGAACGACATATTCACGTCAGGGTCTTTGACATGTGACGAGGGAGCTTTATAAGAGGTGCCAACTAAATAAAGTCGCCACTCACTTCCACTGAAGGGTCAATTCCACTTAAAATGTGCGTTGACTCAGTCGCTTGTTTCGTCGAAAGAGCTTGGCACGTCTCTGCAGTTTGCTCCAACTCTGCCTCAAGGCGTATCAACGACATTTGCATACATAATTAATTGCTCACAACGGACCCAAACACCGATCGCGACCACTGATCTCCAATGGATGGACAAAACGATCTTGGGGTCTTCCTGCTAAAATGACTCAGTTCGCTGAACCAACGCGTTCGTAACGAGATCTCGTGGGGCGGCGGAAATGCCTGGAAGCGCTGACAGCATGCTCTTAGCTAACACACGCGATAGAATCAAAGAGAAAGTCGCCAGTCAGTGAGCCGACGAGCGACACTAGTTGCTGCGAAAATATTTACGATCCCCCGAGGTGCTGATAATATCTGCGCGATAGTCGCACCGTTGTGTGGGGCCGTAAATAGATTGCGAGGCGTTGTTTATGAAGGGCCCATAAAAGCAAGAGTGCTAACCCATATTTCTTTCCGGGCGGGTTCGGGTGGTGTGGGACTACGATAACCGACGGACGTGGGTAAAGATGTCACCGCGAGACAGCGAGTCAATTTGATTGCGGAGCATCTTTGAAGAAGGGCAGTGGCTCAAGTTCCCTGCAAGCGATGAGTCCTTGAGATTGGCAAACAGGCAGGCTTGACAAAGGATGTGATACAGAGAGAACTTAACAAACTGCGCAGAAGGTCATCAGATCAGTGTGTGACGAGTCAGGATTGAAGAACTTTACACACAACCTCGGGGACTGATAGAATAGATAAGATGGTGCATCAATGATGTAAAGTCTGCTGTCACAGTCCGACTTAGGTGTCTTCTTTCAAAAGTCATGGAAACTCTGATAAATCACCGAGCTCTGAAATATCTTCAATCGCGGAAGCTTCTTAATGATCGACATTATCGTTGCCGCAGCCATAGATCCACTGGTGCTTTGATGGCATATCTGACAGCAAAGTGAAACCAATCTTCGCACAATGGAGGCGAAAGCAAGATCGTTGCGCTTGATATTTTTAATGCATTCGACGGGGCTTGGCATCAAGCTATTTGTCGAAAATACATGCCCATGTAATCAATGGAGTTCTTTTATGACCTAGAAGTTACCTTGCTGTTCATTTATGCCCAAATAAACGGCGGTGATCAGCTTAATGTTTTGTTCTGTCTCCGACACTTGTTCTCATTCTCCTGTTCTTCGTTCGTTTTTTTTTCATATTCGTTTCATGACTCTGCTCTTTGGCCGTAGAATTCGAATAGCATGGTGTGTCATATCATCGACAGGTGTGGGAACAATTTCCCAAGACCAAGGAATGAGCACTGGAAAGTCGCAAAGCAGATATTCTCCAAAGGGCGTCATGTCAAAGTTATCTATTAAAGATTCTAAGAAGAAGTCTAGCACTGGGTTACATACCCAACCAGTGAAAACAGGAAAAGGTAGTGTTCATTCTGGAAATGAGGAGAAAGATTCAAGCCTACCAAAGTCCGATGGACCGATCATCCTTACATCGTTTCTCCTTAAAACGATGGAAAAGCTGTGGACAACTAAATAAAAGAGAGAGACGTCTTCTCTTCACTCATGTCAGCCTGCATATGGAGCAGACAGATCCACAGAAACTGCACTTTATCAGCTGACGGAAACTATTGAAAGCGCCCTTGAAGCGAAAGAAATAGTTTTATCTGCCTTCTTAGATATTAAAGGAGCATTTTAAAAGACATCTCATGATGCAATTATTCGCGCTCTTAACAAGAAAGAAATAAACCAAACAGTATCGAATGGGTGTATGGATTCCAGCCTAGACTCACACACCAGGAGGCATGATAAAAGTTGACACAGCTGGAGAGTAGAGGATACCCACAAGAAGAAGTCTTATATGCTCTCATGTGGAGCCTAGCTGTAGTCTGTAGAGGAGCCCATAGAGATATTAACAACCCATGTGATCAGATATCAGGCATACGTCGATTACATAGTCACTCTCTTCCATCTTGCGTCTGGCTATGATGACTATTAGTCAGATTTATTCTGTTAGAGACCCTATGCGACATCATGAATTAACAATCATTAAGGAAACCGCATAAACCACCGTAGCACCTTTCACTAGAAAACGAAAACTGCAACGACTAAGTCCAATAAGTCTGTTGGGCACAACACTGGCTACAGTAAACGAAGTTAAATGTTTAGGAGTAATCACGGACAGCAAACTCACCTGGAAAAAAACACAAAGAAGAGATAAGAAAGGAAGCTACGTATGCTTTAATGATTTGCTGGAGCTGGGCGGGCAAGTCCTGCAGATGCAATCCAAGCATCTTTAGATGGATGTACATAGCTACTGTTAGGCCAATACATATTACATATGCTCCAAAAGAACCAACCTGATCAGTGCAAGAGAGACACTAAATGACGTTCAAAGGTTGGCATGCCTCTGTATTGCATTGGCCATGAGAAGTTGCCCAACTGCTGCCATGGCGGTGCTATTGGCGCTGACTTCCTTGCATCTAGTGTTGAAGACTGTGGAAACAAAACAATCATGAGAATGGCAGAAGAAGGGATATTAAAAGACAGGTGCATTACATCGAGGTACTTCGATGCACTAGTCAAAAAGCTACCACTCCTGGCCATTCCGAAGGATGACGAGGAAATTCAATTTCCAAAAGAAGTTTACCATTAAGATCAGCATCAAAAAAGACTGGAGCAATGAATCCATAGTCCACAGATTGAGCAACAATACGGTAAAATTGTATACGGATGAAAGAAGAGGGGCAGAAGTATTTGGACCACGGACAAAGTAGGCGGAAATCTACGCCATAGACAGATGCGTTCAAATCAATATTGACATAAAACAATACCAACTGCAAAATAGCAGCAATGTCGGACAGACGAGCCGCTATCTTGGCACTAGACTCTTACATCATCAAATCCAAGCTTGTGTGGGAATGCCTACAGAAGCTTAAAGAGCTGAGTAGGAGAAACAGAGTCAAACTCTGCTGGATACCTGGCCATACGGGCTTAGAATGGCAGACTCCCTGGCAAGAAGTGGATCATCGGAACCCTTCGAAGACCCCGAACCATTCTGCGCTGTAGGAGAGCATGTCCTCAGACCAGAATTCAGGGAACTGGAAAGAAGGAACCGGACAGTAACCTGGAGCAAAGCTCATGGCATGAAGCAGACCAAGAAGTCGTAGGTCAATATAACCGGAAAATGTTTGAGGCATGTATTAAGATGAGCAAGAACAACCTCCGTATTCAAACAGGTCACACTGCAGACTCAGAGCGCACCTCAGGAAACTGGGGGTATCAGAAGGAGGTCTCTACAGATTCTGTGGGGAATCTAATGGAATTCCAGAACATATACTGGGATTTCGTGCGGCGTTAGCCCACAAAAGACAAAGATATCTGGGCAAACACCTACTGTCAGAGGAAGAATGGAAGTTACTAGAACCATCTCTCATTCTCAGATTATTAAAGAAAACTGGCTTAGAGGAAATCTTTTAGAATAACTTTCTTCCACCGATGCGCAACAGGAGTCCATAACCCTCAATACACCGACTCGAGCAAAGGTAATGATGTAAAGGTCGCTGTGCAATATACCCTCAACAACAATAATAATAATAATTTGTCAATCAAGAACAACTAAACTAGGGATCCACAACTGAGTGGAATCCAATGCTTCTAATACTCAGTATTGTCTGCTGTCACTTAGGCGAGCATAATCATCTGCCTTTATCCACGAACGGCGCGTGAGAAAAATACCTTCCATCCTTGGTATATGTATCAAGACAACTTGCTTACTTACTTACCAAGACCAACAACCCTTGGAGGATGAGAACCTGAGCTAGAGTTGTCTCCACGGGCACGCTGCTTCCAGTCATCAAGACCAAGCTATCTTGCGCCTGCGATGACTTGGTCTGCATACCGGCCATTCAGTCTTCCTTTCCTTCTCGAAGCAGGAGGCTCGGATTCGCGGCCTCTCTTAGCAGCAGCGTCTGTGCAATCGACGGATTTTTGCCTTCCGGTCTACATCTACATCCTGATTGCTCTCAGAGTTGGCGCTTGTGTCTTCTCCTCCATTCGCCTTCCTCGCAGTTTCGCTACATTTTTGGTTTATGACCCTCTGCGACTACTGCTTTTGGCCTGTCCCTATATATTTTCCTAATATAAGCTCATTGCTATTTACTATAAGAAACTGCATTTCTTTTCTTTGGAATCCCGATTGAATTATACTTTTGTTGAGAACACAGACAACTCTCTGCTGCTTACTTACTTTCGTGACGGAGGTGACGGAGTGTAGGCTCCTTTGGTGTAAATGGGGATAGTCTTTGCACTTTGCAGTGGAGCCATTTGCCGCGATGGCCGTATTCGGGATCACGGGAAAACAAACTAAAACTGATCCGGTTGTGTTGCACGATGCTAACACATAATCGACGTACCGTTCGGTTCAAGGAATCCGGAAGAGTTCGAAAGCTACACCGGATATCGGCATATGCGCTGTCGTGTGACTTCTTCAATTTACTGCTGGAGAAGATAGTGCGGCGGGCTGCTCTAAACACGGAAGGCACTATCTTCTACAGTCAGTCGAACTGTTGGCATGCGCAGATGACATCGACATCGTCGCGCGTACTACCTCGGGGTAGAATCGGCCGTCGCTACCGATGCTACTTCGGTTTGTCTAAACACCTGGGATCTTAACTGCGCATCGAAGGAACCAAATCGTAATCAAAAATCGTCGCACACGCAATATAGCTTGGTCTTGATGACAGCGCGCCCAGGACCGCTATAGAAGGCAGCTACAGCCCAGCCTCAAAAGCTCAAATAACAGCCGAAACGGCCTAACCGATGTTGAATGATGACGTTAAATAAGTATGAACGGAGGGATTTAGAGCAATATTACGAGTCGGTGGACAGAAGCCGATCTTTTCACGGTAATGTGGCGGTTTCTTGTGAATAACTTTGAAGAGTAATATGCACGATCTGTAGCTTCAAAATGATGCCAATTCGCACCCTGGGGGAATGCGACGTTGTTTCAAGAGTTCTCTGGAAAATTTTGATTTTAGTTTGATATGGAGATATATGGGTGGTGCTACAGCCCGTAGAGGGCCAGGACCTAGCTTCTCAGCAACCATTCGTGTTGAGAGTGCTAATGTTCATCACTAGTGGAAGAGACCTACAGTTTTATGCCGACTCCGAACGGCCAAGTTTGAGAAGCTTTTTCTAGACAGTTATACTCTTTGATCATTTTACAGTGGAAGAGGTGGGCCGTGAAAAGTATTTCTTGTCGTACCAGGTATCGAACCTAGACAGGTAGGTCCAAGTGCGTCAAGGAACATATCCCACGGGCCACCACTATATATAGAATGCATTTAATAATTGACACGCCCCTAACGCTGTCCATGTGATCAGTCTACGTCCGTTCACTGTCCCGATAAATTTGGCTAGTGATCAATTAAGATTGAAGAGCTAGTTGCACTCCTTAAGTTCATAAAAGGAATACATTCAGTTGTCAGACATCTGCCAAGCTCAGAACAAAGTCCAAAATGAGAGGATAAACCTCACAAGTCCCACATTTTCACATCATGCCTTGCAGGCGCCCAACCCTCACAACTCAAAATATAATAGCGCGCAAATTGCGTTCTCTGGGCACACTTCCCACGGTAGACGGAAAAAGAAATCCAGTGCCTCGGATATGATAAGCAATGGCGAATGTAAATTCGTCACACTTTCACGGTCAACAAGCCGGCAACGTCGATGCTCATCAAAACCGTCGAAGCCTAGTTATTAATTCGGATCCATCTGCGACGGCCATTCATGGCATTTCCTCGAAGACTGGCCAAAAACACGAAGCGAACCATCTCATTCGAAAAACAGTTGGAAGTGTATGCAAATGCTACGCCAGCGGACCCAAATCAAACGGCAGTTGACAGATTCGTGTCGCTGCCGGGTCGACATCGGCCGAATTTTAAGCAGCATCGCGTCTTAGCCCTGCGCTCCGTGTTTCGTCAATCGTCAGCCCAGTTTCACTTCAAGAAACAAAAACAAAACTCGACGCGATAATTTGGTTCAGATACGGAGCAATGAGACGCACGCACGCCTCTTGCGACGCGGCGGTCGATGCGTGTTCGAACGCAGTAGAGGCGAAGCCCCGCCAGCGCGGCGGTTATTTATTAGCAGCCGCAGTCGTGAACTTGGAAATTAATAACGAAAGTGAAAATCTCCATATTATTGGCATTCACCGCCGCCAGTCACGCGGGGTAAACAAAAAAACCGACGACGATTATTTTTTGGAGATTTTTTGTTTTTCTTCTTTTTTGACATTCAACCGAAATTTGGGGGATGCGACGAGTGGTGAATGAATTATGCTTGTCAACTGGCGGGGCAGCTGAATTTTTATTCTCCGGACGTGGCAATGCTGAAGATTAAGAGACGACCATCAATCCAGCCATCAATGGACGAAGTATTGCTTGATTGGCGACTCCAGAAATAGGTTGCGACGTGCTTCTGATGATTGAGCAGAACTTGCGTCATTGGGCAGCGTTCTTTTATGGAAATTCACGTGTGATGTCGAGCGTACTTGGCAACGGGGTGAGCAACGACGTTGCCGTGCCATCGTGGTGCGGAATTATGGTGTTTGACCGAGTTTTGTTTTCAAACGGCCAACGCGCTTCGGTAGCTTTCATTAGGACTGCTCTGCTTGGTGGCGTGATATAGGGCACCTAGGGGCACATTCCCATTTGCGATGCAAGCGCTTATATCCGAAGCGTAATGATGTCGCAATCATTACAAAAATTTGGACATCATGGCAAACAGGGGACTGCAACTACCACAGTTTCTGTCTGGGCATGGCGGCTAATCGTGCGACACCTCGCCTTATTGCCCCGAATGTCCAAGTACGGAAGGGGATGCGGAGCTCATGATGTTTCACTGTAGACGCCTTGCGGAGGACTTAACGAGTGCAAAGAACATAGTCTGTTGGACGACGCCGCCGGAGCAGCACTGGACGGAGGTCTGCTCGTACCTAGTGCTTGTGGGCAGAGAGATTATGAGCACAAGAGGCAGCTTCTGGCTACTGAGCATAATTGCGAACCAGCCCTGCGAAGCAACACCTAACGGCAGTCGCATGTGAAGAGATCTGGGCTGGCTCTCGAATCTTGCATGCTAGTAGCACGAACTTCTAGTATCTTTTAAAGATCACCAAGCTCATTTTCCAAATCCGAGGAAAAAAAGTTAATCGAGCGCAGAAACATCAAAGCGCCCGCCACCAGCACCTTCAATCGCAGACATTTGCTTGTAAGAGAGACGCAGTCCCTCCGCACAAAGATCAAGTGACTGTCCATCAAAATTCATAAACGCCAACTCCACTCGGTGCCTTACGCCTCTGTGCCCAGAGAAACGCAACAGTCGACGCAGCATTCATTAAAGTGGATCTTAAGCTCTTACAATTACCGATGGTTGCATAGCATGCCATTAACTTTCCCGCCCGACAACTCACTTCTTTCTCCTGCCGCGCGCCAGACGCTGTCCGTTGCTCGCAATTCGCTTCGCCCAAGACAATGCCCTGGTCCCTGTTAAGACTCAATTTGTGAGCTTATGGCTAATTCCGATTTCCAATGGGCCCAGAAAAAAAATGAAAGAAATGCTCTTGCTGCTGTCCCCTGCGCCACCGGCTATTACTCAATTTTAATTGGCACACTCTCGGTTTCAATTCAAACAATTTGCGGCTGTGCCTTTCACTTTCTTTTGCCATTTACGGGACCCGTACACAAACAGTAAAGAAAAGCACAATATTCGTAACTGCACAGCAAATTAGGAATGAGTTTCCTGACAAAAAAAAAAAACAAATGCCAGCGCCAGCCCAACAGAGGAGAGAATGGGCAAAGAAAAAGAAGCAAGACAATGCGCGCTTGATTGTGAATGCCTTCCAGCGACGCCCACGAATGGATAACCACCGGTAACCCCCAAGGGTCAGGTGTTGCGCGGTGAACGAGCGAGAAAGGGAAGGCTGTGTGGACACACTCCGATGGTGAAGCCAATGACCTAGCGAATGTAGTCAGCGACCAGCGGTTTTGAAGCAGATATTCCTCGTCTGTGAGATGAGATGTGACATTTAAGATCGATTTAGTGGATCCACCGTGGCGGTGTGTTCAAGGCCGTGTGAAGTGGACAATTCGATGAATCTTGTAATTTACTGAATTTGGAGGAGCATTTTGAAAGCCAACTTTTGGAATTTTCGACAATTGAGAGTCAGGCCGTAATGATGGCGTCAGAAAGGTAAGTTTCAACTGACGAGCGACGATGACATCAGAAGCAGATCAGAGGTATTCAGAGAGATATAAAAGCAATTCAACAGACAAGTCTTTGAAATCCGTACTACACATCATTGGCGATTGCCTACCCTCCCTCCCTTTGCTAACTAATTCCTTCCATCCCTTCCTCATCCCATCCCATCCTATCCGGTGGACTGGATCAAGGTGTCATACGGCCCGTGTGACGATCAGCTTGGCGGAGGGCCTACTTTAAAAACTCAGCCCAGTCGCGAAAAGTGTTCCCAGAGTTACCTGGTGACCCTTCAAGCTAAATAGCCTTATCTGCGCAGCCACATCATCTTCTATCCGCTACTCGTCAGACCAACAAGCCCCTGTCACCCAAAAAAAGCCAACGAGACCGGTGCTCCCTCACCGACTGAGAATCAAAAACCCATTGTGCCACCAGGGACCCACAAAGCAAGGCTTCTGAAATGCGGCAAACCGGGAAAGTGACTAGCTCCGCACCTAGTACCTCCACAGGCCGCTTGGAGCTCAAAAGATACAGTACGCCTCCTTAACCGCCGAACTATCGAGTTCTCGAAGGACATTTGGCCTTCTCTGGAAAAGCACAGAGAGCGGCGTTCTGTCTCCTGCATATTAGGGCACCTGAAGAGCATCACTCCGGAGAAACTCTCCCAACACAAGACAAGATCTACGGCCGGGGCCACTAACGTGGTACAGGAACTCGCTAAGGGAATTGGCACCTCGGACTCCAAATCTAAGTCGCCCACGGACCCCAAGAGGCTCAAGTCGGCCTGAGAGACTTTTCAGAAAGTGAAAGACGGAACATGCGAAGCGCGCTACCGGTAGAATAGATAGATACTACTGCGGGTAAGGACGACTTACCAAAGGGTAAAGCTAATCAGTCAGGTTTATAAAGCTCGAACTGTAGCCTCTCAGGATGATCAAGGGTAGAATCGTAGTATAATCGCAGCCGATGCTGAGGATATGGAAGAACTATTTCTGCAGACTGCATAACGGCGACGAAGAACAACTAGGCGTACCTACGACCTGTGTACACCTGCGGTTATGTGTTTAGATGTGTATTATCGAAATCCAAAGACTGGAGTGGATCCGACGACATCGAATTTTTCACCTAAAAAAATCTGCAGTGTATAGTAAGGATTTTGGAGCCTTTTCATGACTCATCTTCCAACTGCCACAGCGGCCCAACGAAGCGTACCTACGACCTGTGTTCACCTGTGAACCATTCAGTCCGAACAAAAGCGACGATGAAGATCAACAATTCCGTCCACCCGACCCGGATGAAGTGAAGATAGCCGTAGAAATCCAACAAAGCTGCTGGAGCTGATGGCCTAGTGGCCGAGCTTTTCAAAGCGGTAGGCGATAACTTGGTAAGGAGCATACACCAACTCATTTGTAAACTATTGTCGGAGGAAGGCATGCCCAATAAATGGAACCTCAGTATTGTTTGCAAGTTCGATAAAAAAGGAGACCCTCTGAACTGCGTCAACTATAGAGGCATCAGTCCTCTGAACATCGCGTACACGATCTTATTCGCAGTGCTGTTTGAACGCCTAAAGCGGTTCGTCAACCACCTGGTCGGTCCACACCAGTGTGGCTTTAGGCCAGGAAAATCCATCCATCAAATATTCACACTACAGCAAATATTGGAAAAAAAAACCCAGGATCGAAACCCACCACCTTTTCAACGATTTTAAGGCCGCGTATGACAGCATCTACAGAGACGAGCTATACAGAGCATCTAGTCTAGTTTTGGCATCCCTAACAAACGCGTCCGTTTGTGTGGGATGACGACGGCGAATGCACACGGCCCCATTAAGGTCGGTAACGATCTAACCGAGACCTTTGATATCAAAAAAAGAATTCAGACAACTGGCCGCTCTGTCGCGTGAATTCTTCTTTCTTGAAAGACACGCACGCCAACACCAGAGAAACAATCTTTCAGAAGCCCGTCCAACTGCTAGAATATGCCGACGATATTGACATTATCGGCAAAACGCGGCGTGATGTCGATGGCACTTTTGGGAGTATTGCGACGGAGGTCGCGAAGATGGATTTAACGGTAAATGAGGACAAAACTAAATATATGCTGTGAACGAGAAAGGACACCCAACACCGACGTCTCGGGAACAACGTCACAGTAGACACAAATTTGCGGTCGTCAAAGGCTTTGTTTACCTAGAAACCGCTATTAACACAGACAACGACACCAGCGCTGCGCTAATCAAACGAAGAATAACTCTTGGTTCTTTGGGCTAAGAAAGCAATTGATAAACAAAGCCCTATCTCGGACAACCAAAGTAATCCTCTATTCGACCCTAATCGTCCCAGTCCTGCTACAGGGCGCAGATGCATGGACTTTGGCAAAAGCGGATGAAGTTGGTTGAAGTCTTGGTTGCTTTGGAAGGAAAATTCTTCTGTCTGCATAGATGGCATAGATGACTTAGCCAGAACAATGAAGATCCAACGATTGAGATGGCTATGTCATGTAGAGCGGATGGAAACCAAGATAGAGGCAGCTGCAGATCAAGCTGGCTGGAGACGCTTGTTGGTTGAGGCTCAGGTCCGCTGTAGCGCCACCTTAAGTAAGTAAGTAAGTCCTTTATACTATTTGCCATGCCATCCTTTCTTGACAAAAATGAGAAATCTCTGTAAGGGACACCCTGGCAACCTCATAAACACCCATAAACACTAATGGTTCTGCCTAAAAGACGCTAAAACGACTGAATTATTTGGTAAGCGTGTTGTTGATATGTTTATGTTAAGATTCCTAGATTAGATGCCTGCTTCCATCCGCTCTCCAGTCTTTCACCTATCTGAGGTACTACATAAAATGCTCAGTCTCTGGGGGCATATGAATCGACACTGGCTCCCATAGTTTGCGTCTAAAACAACAGAAGTTATACCACTCCATTGGCACCGACGGGAGCTGATAAGCCCCCAATTCCCAAACGCCTGGCTTAGCAACACGTCCTCCGAGCACACAAGACACATTCCATTTCAATTCCAGACAGCGACGGCGGCTCAATTTGTTTTGTGTTGTCAAAGTAAGATCTACCGACGCGAGGGGCTTGGCCATTCTTGCGCCCACCCACTTCCCAGCTTGCTTACATAAATCCCCTGTTGAGCAATAAATTTCCACACAATGACAATGACAACGGCGAGAGTGTACAAAGAGCGTGTTCTCCATCTGTCCGTCTGGCGCCTGGCCGCTGCGCAGCTCCATTTGGTTAATCGCTACACGCAGTTGTTGACTGAATGTACGACGTTTTGATGAGATATGCTCCATAAACGGCGTCGGCTGACAGTTATCATAAGTTTATCGATCAATTAAGAATCTAATTAGACTGCCGATTGAGTCGCTGTGGCGGTGGGAGTCGCACGGATGTGGGCTGTCACTCGTGCATCAGACGCGCCTCCGTGCTGTCTGCGTTGGAGTCGAAGACTGTCTGCCTGTGACAATGGCAGGAAGTTGGCTGCGTTGGGAGAAGGAAATAGGAAACGAATTGTGGTGAATTCTAGGAAGTTGCAGGTGAGGCATTGTTTAGGACAATCATCAAGGGCGAGCAACTCCGCCAACTACTGGACATCTTCGCGGTGTTGGGTGACTCGGTAGAGGGACCAGGCAACAAGACAAAATTTGGATGCAGTGTCTAAGCCATCATCGAGCGAAATATGGTGAATGCACCCCACGTTAAGTCTTTTGTTCGCAATTCGCGCTACGAGAACTATTCTTCACATTTGATCCTGGTTGACGTTGACGATGGGACGGCGGCTGAGATTATTTGGGAACACCACCACGTGTCTGTTGGCAACAGACTGGACTTATTTTTGTAGAAAGTAGAGACGACGATCAGCTAGAGTGTGAATGTCTGCCAGGGTACTGGCGATTGAGCAGTCGGTGTATCATTCAAACAAGGCTGCAGTGGCGTCAATGTGGGTCAAGAAGATTCATTCTGTGGTTCCTGATGATACTGGCAAAGGTGTCTTCCCCAGCCACCATTGTCTTAAAGTCTCTTAGAGTGACCTTTGTGTTGTAACTGAGGTTTTGATGTCACGTCCTTCCTAGGTAACATTGATGTTGTTATCGTCATCGTCGGCAGGGCCGTAAAGGCATCTCAATATGATGTCACCGCATTCGGCATTGAAGCGCTTAAGATTCCCTTCCTCAGGCTGCTTCGGACAGCATAACCGCGTCAAAATAGGCGCAACCTATACGCTCTGTAGCAATGGTCGCAATAGATGTCACAGTTGTTCATCTCCTGTTTAGCGGGCCTTTCCCACTACACTTCCTGAACTCCGGCGATGTCTGCCAGTCCCTACACCACGCGCAGAACTGAAAATCATTATTCTCATCGCCAACAATAGGTCCCTGGCATCCCCCACCATCACACGCAAGTGGGTTGACTATTCCTTGTTCCATCCCCGTCTTCGGATTTTCAGCCAACCGCCTTGAGTGGAAGTGCTTTGCTCCGAATTGCTGCAGTCCGACGCAACAACTTCAAAGATAAGCGTCAACTGCCAAGATTAAAAAAAAACCCGACATCATTCCTTACTCAGATCTTGACCCAAATGTCTTTCCTCCGCCAAACGCTAGTACCTGTCGATAGGTTGCATAAGCCGTCACCTCGTCTCGTCCGAGATTAATTTCTGCCAGCCTACTGTGCATCTTTATGATCGTCAGACGTCAGCACGCCTCTGCCTCCGACTACAAACCCCTCTCACCGTCGGCGGTAGCTGTTGAGTGCGGCGTTTTACGATCGTAAAGACGGTCTCGTCCACTCTGTCGATGTTTGCCCACGTTTACTACCTCGCACTTGACATCGCAGTGCACTCAGTCAGTGCACACCAGCCGACCGACGGCTAATCAATAAAGAATGTTACCTGCTGACGAAATTCCAGGAAAGTGTGAAGGGAATCATCCTCAATTATCACATGACCACTCTCGGGTTACTCACGCTGACGTCTCCCTTTGTGGATGCATTACAAAACAAACACAGCAGGAGATGCCAGCACGGACCAGGGTTGCATCAGCTCAGCCGACTGCCCTCCGCGCCTCATCCCGGATCGTTTGCACGCAGATAAAGGAACGGAGATGTCCATTCTTCTCTGCAAACTGTGAATGCATTATGCGACAGAGACACACTCAAATGTTGAGTCGAGATACTCGCATTGAGACGCCACAAAGGAATTGGAATTTTGTTTTGTGAACTTCCTTGAATCTCTGAATGCGGTGACCGCGAGGAATTCCTAGAATGACGGACGAATGGGTGGGTCACTAGATTTGAGGAAAAATAAGTCATCACTGAGTGTGGGAAATGGGTGACGTGACAGGACAGGGACAGCGTGTGCGTTCCTACCGAAGTTACTCGAAATCGAACGACTTCCGGGTTGATTAAGCAAGTCTACCGCCCAAGCCGAAATTATTGAATCACTCATTACCATGGCTGGCCGCAGACTCTGCCGCAGTTCCACGATCAAATGTCGAACAGGACAACCGTGAGAAGTGCCGTCTGAAGGCCCACACTTGTGTCGAGTCAGCCAGGTGAAAACATTTATTTAACATTTCTTCAACCTGCCCTCCAACCGTTTTCCCAACCACTAATTAACAAATCAGACCGCCCGCTTAATTAAGAGAAACGCTGGGAATTATAGGTTGCAACGGCAGACAGCAACCATTAGACCAGTTTTGGGCAACGGCGCGAAACTACAACTAGGAACCCGATATGATGGAGTGGAGTCTAGCGGAAAGCAAATTATCGGCACAAGATGAAAAATCGGTTCATTCTCTGGTGTTTGACGCGCGGCCAATGGACCGCGAGACCGTCTGAGACAACACGTGATTAATTGTTTTATTTTTCTCTTTGTCTTGTTACTCATGTGATTTATCCCAATGAAGTCTTTTGACCACTAACCTGCGCCAAAGGAAAGATTAATTGATGTGAGGGACTGATAGCTCATCCTGATCCTCTTATCCTCATCCTCTCATCCTCATCCTAATCCGCGCCATTCGATGTGGGATTCCGAGAGGACCCACATCGAATGGCGCAACCTAGCGTTGATCAAAACAAGGTCACTAGAGAGCACCGCCAACCGCGCAGGTGGTGGGTGACTGCGCAATTCGCTGCAACATTGGAATGCGCTGCACAACAATTCCAAACAAAGCTTTTGATTGAACAATCGAAAGTCAGCTCCATGTTTGGCCAACCAATTCCACAAGCAATTCGAGCGCTCGACGCACAATGCCCGCGATTGGATTCGATTGGATGTCTCAATTTCCACTTGTGTGCGTCGTGAGTTGGAAAAAAAAAACTGTTCGAGGCGAAGCTTACTTCCGCGGCGCGGCGTCTGTGTGGCAGGAAGCTCATTGTTGGCTCCCACTGCAGGAAACGGCAATAAATCTTTGTTGCGACTACTTGCCGTTTAAGGGGGCGCAACGTGACGGCTGGCGGCGCACATCTAGAGATTTATTGCATCAATGAGTGATGCGCCGATGATCGATTCAGGAAATGTTACCAAATTCGGCTGTAATAGGGTCAACCGCTTTTGGAAGTAGTGCTCGGAGATGTTTTCAGTTTTATGGCATGGGTGAATGGTGATTCATGTGGCGGCCAATGAACTGCTTTGTTTTTGTGCGTGCCACGGTAGTTGACTGTGAGTGAGTCAAGAGGAAAGGCGATTGGGAGCATTGCTGTCCGTAATGAGAGAGGTGCAGTAGTTGGCGGGTATTTGTGATTAGACAGTCCTGGATGGACCAACACGCTCGGTCTCTTAGCAAGATTCATAGTTTTGCTTACACGCGCTACAAGGTGTTAAATTGCAGAAGTTTGCCTTCAAAGCTGCCCACGTTTCCTTTTAACAGCCACGGGAATACGATCCAAAACACATCCGTCCACAGTTTTTGCTGCATTCGAAAGGTCATTACGGCGACTTTCATAGACCCCCACAGACAGCCATAGTCGGCATGACAGCCACTCGATCAAAGCGACGAACAATTTCTCCGCGTTTCCCATGATTCCCACAATCGACTGCAGCCTCAATTACTGTGTCAACATGTCAATTCCAATCTTTCGACACATCCCGTACTTGTGCTGACGGATCAGCAAAAAAGCTGAGTTTTCCCTCTCTAAATGCATCCAGTTGCTCCGCTCGAGCGTATTTATTGCTCCAGTCACCTCCATCCGACAAAGTAACTCACTCGCTGCCGCAGCCAGCACAAAAAAGCCTGCCCTCGACCCCGCCCCCCGTTTGTGGCAATTTCCATATGACAATCAATCTTTGTGGCATCTCAGCACATCAGCATCTCAGCACCCATCATCATCAGCAGCAGCAGAGGCGGAGAGTGAAACTGTGCCACAACCGCAAAAACCGAAACCCCATCCATCAGGCGAATGTAGGTGAGTCATAACTTCGAATGCATTTCCCTATAAATCTCACCTTGGACGACGCGGCGATGCGGTGCTTGGCGCTGCAGGAAAACCACTTGCGAGTGCAGCATCGCCCAGATGTGGATCCGCGGCACTTGGAGGAAGTGGGCAATTGCCGATAAAGCATGGGTAACAGTTCCGTCTGGTCTCCGCTGGGTCTGCCTTTTTGTGAGCTCCACTCGTGGGCAGCAGTTTTTCTATTTGTCTCTGCTTCACATGCCACTTCACACTTCTAATGCGCGGCGCTGGCTTTCCACGGATTTCACTTTCATGACGATCGTAACGAGCGAAAGTGCTCAATGGGTCGGGGCATAGCATCTCGTAAGGTCGGCCCATTGTGAGCGGCCTGAGGGGCATGCGGCAGCTGCAGCGGTCTATGTGCGGGGGTGCTATTTGAATGGGATGACTCAACACCTTATCCCTCAATGATGGCCTCACAGATCACTGACCCGGCGCTATGCAGTGAAGAGCCGTAGGCGCGCAATCACGATTGCTCTTGTGTGCGCTATGGCGGCGCATTACTCATGGAATTGGTCAAAATGCTGCGCAGCCAGGCAGGCAGGCCCGTTCTCAGTTGAGGTGGATCGTGATCAGGGGGATCAGCAAGTTCAGGGGACGTGATGTCACCACTTTCTTCGTTCACCTTTCGAGGAGTCACGCTGAAGTGGATTTTTATTGTGACAGCAGCTCAAGTGGTGGTGTGATGTAAGGCGGCGCTCGAAGCTGTGATCGAATGCGGCTGTATGATTCGTAGGGTACAGATCGTTTGCACTCGCATGCCGCATTGAGAGCAACTCCACGCTTTTGTAGATTTTTGATGATGAACATGGAGTTGAAAAACATTCTATATCTCAGGCCACCTTCTCCGCCACTCCTTCCTACCTCCTGTTGATCATAGCCGCATAGTTTAAGGCTCGAAAGAAGCGTCGTTGTATTCTGCATAAAGCGAAGAAGTTAGATCGATGAAAAACGCACTTCTAGGCCGTATAACTAACTAATTTCTAGGGAGCCGCCTAGACGGCCTAGGCGTCTATGGAGACGATTAAGTTATACGCCAACGCCTAGGCCGCATAACTAAGTAATGCCTAGGGAGCCGCCCAGGCGGGCTGGGGCTCCATGTCTATGGAGAAGATTAAGTTATACGCTTATGCCAAGACATGAGCCTAGTCATTCGTCTACGGATCCAACGGCTAAGCTGGCTGGGCAATTTGGGTAGATGGATAACTCAGCTCCGGCTCGAAGACTCTTCGAACCTGTGGGATAACGTAGCAGAAGACGCCCGCGTCTACGGTTGCGCATCCAGGTGGAGAAGGACCACAACCAACTTGGCGTGCGAAACTGGAGACAGCTTGCTAGAGATGCTTGTTGGTTGAGGCCCAGCTCCATCCCGGACTGTAGACGACGACGCTGAAAGCGATCCACGCAAGGGAAATATAGTCAGTTCCAACTCTTAGACCAGCGTGCATGGTTGACTCTCTGTTTGACGCCCTTAATAGTTCTAATGCTTACGCCCAGGCCTATGCAGACGATGTAGCCTATGTTGATGTCAAAATCGCAGGCGGCTCTAGACGTGATCGACGACTGTTGCACTAGAAATGGGCTTTCATTTAACCCTCTTAGAAAGAGGTTGTTCTCTCCGCGAGGAGGAGAATTTCGACTGCTCTGACTGAACTAATACTGAAAGGTGTCACCATCCACCTTCCCTCTGAAGCTAAATATGTGGGTATTATCTTGGATAGAAAGCTTCTCTGGAAAAAAACACACATTGAATCGAAAACTACCAAGGCGATGTCAGTTTTCTGCCAGCGTAAGGGGAATTTTCGGCAAATCTTGGGGTCTACCACCAAAAAGATCCTTTGGACCTGCACGGCCCTATATAAAATAAGCTTTAGCGTAAATACGTAACTGCTGCTTTCACAAAGCTTCAAAGAGCAGTTTGTCTCGGTATAGAGGCCTTCCCTAGCACGCCTGGCTCTGCTCTTGATGTACTTCTGAATCCAGATAATGCACTCCCAATGCCATCTTCCGTTTAAAAAGAAGTGTCTTTGGTACAACTCGCACTGGAGTTTCGATGACCTTGCGCACCGTATTTCCTTTGACCCCAGTCTCATGGATATGCCGTCTGACGCAAGGACACCAGCAATCCAGCTGTGGCGCACATACAAAGTCGACTTTCCCTGCGCTCAGGACTGGCTCTGGCCAGAATCTGAGCCAGGAAAAGAATGAAGTCGAATCTTCACGGATGGCTCTAAGACCAATGAAGGATCTGGCGCTGGCGCCTTCGTAGAGGCCGGCAACCTTAGACTGCACACCTCGTTAAGTAAATTTGCGTAGGTCTTCAAAGCGATTCACTTAAAACCTAAGCGATTCTAATGGCCACAAATTATATTGTGAAGAACAAGTGGAAGGGAGGAAGTATTTGTGTCTGTAGCCCCACTCAACCCTTCCAGGATAGTCCAAGAATCCAAGTCTGCTCTGAATTGGATCGGTAGTCTAAATTTTGCCTCGTTCCCCGGGCCAACACGGAATCACGGGAAATGAGATCGCCGATGATCTAGCTATACAAAGATCAGAGGATTCACTCTTAGTACCCGAACTTGCACTAGGACTGCCTGCGTCCTTGGTTAGGGCTTTCATCGATGGCCGGCCTTCTCGAGAGCACAACCGGAGGTGACATGATTCTCCAGGATGTAGACAAACCAAGCGCATGCTCCCTAATGTCTGTAAGAAATCCGCGGCATTCCTGTCATCTCTTAACAGAGAAGATTGCAGACGACTTACCGGCGCACTAACGCGCCACTACACCTTCGCCAACCATCTCAATGTGCGTGGCCTAAGCAATGAAACCCTTGTGGAGAAGACGACGACACTGCAGAGCACTTCTTCTGCCACTGTCCGGCCTTTGCTCGGATCAGGTGGCAATTATTTGCTGCTGATGAGGTGAGAGCTGATGATGTAGGCCCTCATCACAGAAGCGCCCGCTGATATTCCCCCAGGAAGACCATCAAAATTTCATTCAATGAAGGGTGCTGCCTGGTAGTACAATGGACCACTTTTTGACTCTGAGTGCTCCAGCGTAGAAAAATCTGAGAGTTGACACGAGACCGTCCATTGATGGGTTGTGACATCTTGAATTGCATCAACTCTAGTATCACACACAACTTGTGCTGGGAACAATTGTCTACGCCACAATAAAGCCAATGTGGTGATATACGTACACCGGAATTCTGGAGTGAAACGGTGGTCACCAGCATGCATGGCTATTTCTTCATCTCCAGTGATCCAGTAAAAATCAGTTCGACACACATCGTGTTGACACAAGTCACACGTTGAGATAAGGAACCTGCCCTCATCTTCTCTCATAAACTACCAGAGCCTTCTGTGTAAACGTGGGCAATTCCCAGTCCCCCCCCCCAGCCAGGTGTGTACTGTGTAGCAGCAACCACCAGCACTAACCGGTACAACGACCGCGATTTTCACTCATTTGTACCGGGCGACAATACCCGCATCCTCGGCTGCACACACACACAGGGGGTGGGGGAGGGCGGCGAGAGACAGAGGGATACCACCACGAGCACAATGCGGGTTTATCGTGACAATCTTCGTATCGCGTTGCGGTTGCGTAAGCCTTCAAGATGCCGGCAATTGTTCGCAGTCGCCTCCCTCTCTCCATCGACAACAACGACGACGGCGCACAGCCATCTGCGGTATTGTCGTCGTTACGTAATTAAGCGCATAGAGGTGCATTTTATTTATTTTTCTGCGGCGTTAATCGGGCCCGTTGTTGCTGCTGCTGCTGCTGCTGCCGATGCCTTCGTGTGGAGGAAACAAAACCGAGGCGGTAGATCATAAATGCAATTGAGGCTAATTAGGGCTGACGTGGGATTGTGCGCCTTTAACATTGTCATGGTTAGTTAGGAGTGAAGCAGACGGAAGTGAGTGGAGTTTTGGGTGGTGATCAGAGACACGGAGAGTTCGCATCGCGGAAGACACTCTACGAATTGGTTGCACTCTGGTGGGTTGTAACTTTGCCGGGATCTGGTTCAAGGGGCTTGTAACGCATCAGAGTGAGGGGTGCCTAAATGAGTGTAAGAGAGATGTACCGTAGCACAATTAAATGAAGCTTGTAGATCTTTGTCGTCGTTCATGAGTTATTTTAGAAATTCAAAGGTCTGAACTGCCTGAGGAACTGCTTCCACACATCGGCCTCATAGCCAAATTTCGCCCAGCAAGTTAGTAGTCGAGATCCTTCTCTAAATTCGTGTGCCGTCTGAAGCAGGGAAAAACAACGTCCGATTAGCGTAAAGAAAGGACCTGGAATTGGATAGGAAAACGTTGTCGAAATTGAGTCGGAATACGTCGCGCAAATCCAGTCAACATGGCGTAGAGGAAGGATTTTTGTCAGCTCCTGCAGGTCCTGAAACTCCTGTTCTTCCAGAGTTCTATGCCTCAACTGGCAGAGGGGGGAGGGGGACTGGCAAATGTAGTGATGAGTGTCCTCGTCTTCCTCTTCTTCGCCCCAGCCTCTGCATGCATAGTCTTTGGCTGGTCCTTCAGATGATTTTGGCTAATTAGCGATCCAACTACTATTCGTAGCAAGGGTTTGGGACTATTGAACTTGGGCCATATTATTCGAGTGGTCTCACAGGTGGTTAAAGGATTCCATCTTGCGATGATTCTGTCATCCAGTTTCTTCCCGACATCTCCAAGAGCTTGTTGAATGCCTAGGATTGCCTTGGTTGGGTCAGTTATAGACCCTTTAGAGGCCTGGCAAGTTCATATATCCCTACGATCTGGGAGCCAGCATAGAGTAATCTCTTTTGGGTTCGATGTCGTTGTCCTACCCTTGGCTTCAGCGAGTTTCTCTAGGTGCTGCTCTTTAGCCAATGCATATACGGGCTTGCATTTCTCCAACATCTTGCCAGCGATGGTCCTATCCCAGGGTGAACTGGTAAATTGACGGATGGACATTCAAACCTTACCTGGGGCATCCCTCGAAACGCGAGAGATCACGCTTTTACTTTAGCATCTTCCGAAAGAACTGGTTCACAGTCCTCTTGGCGACTGGCTTCAGACGATCTGGGGCCACTTGCTTGCTCACTTGCGTCTTCTTCGGTCTCTGCTTCTTAATAACCACGTTGTTGGCGTAAAATGTATATTACCGACAACTACTTGGTCTGCCACCCGCACGCCCCAAGCTTCAGCACAGTTTCGCTCTGGTCACAGTCCTCCTCTCTTACACAACCGACCAATAGCGGTTCTCATGGCTTTTACACCACATCGCGTCGGTCATTCGTTCGTAATGGCTTCTCACGCACCCGTCCACCTTGTACCCACCCAACCACTCGGACAGCTTATCCGCAGCAAAACACCGAATCTATCAAATCCATCATGCGGCGAACGCGTTCCCAGTCGACTTCAGCTCACGGAAACCGGCACAGCACGTCTCGTCGGAGATAAGCTCTCCTAATGGCCATTGACTCACATCGACTAGACTCGTTTCCCGTTTGTTCTTGCATCGCGGCCGCCGCCGCCGCAGCTGAGGCCGCCATGCCGGAAGCCGTCATCGGAGTGACCAATTCGTTCGATTTAATGACATTTCCTCCCGACGGCCGCAGCACGGCGCAGACCAGCCGACAAGTCTGCTGAGATGTTCAACTGTTTTTGCCCGATTATCCAGCCGCAGCCGAGGTGAGTGGTTGCCCGGCAAGTGTGTTCGCCTAGCCAGCAACAAGCTAACTAGGTGAGGATAACTTTCTCCTCGTCTGTCTGTCGAAGGTGCATGGACCAAAATTGGCGGCGCGAAATTTTCACTTTCCACTTAGCATCTCGTCCGGGTGTTGGTAGTTGCATACACGCAACGGTCTTGGGTGGCGGTTCCACCTCCCGGGTGATGAAGGCGACATCCAGGGTGGGTGTGTGCCGGCGCACGGGGGCGTGCGTGTCGAAGCAGCAATTCCAACTTTCACACTGCCAATCCAGACTGTGGAGGATGCCTTGTGAGCTGAGACTTCCTGGCAGACAGACGCTGTTGCGAGACAAGCCCGTCGTGTTTGTGCGCAGACGACGTGTTTGAGCTGCTCCCAAATGGGCTGAGTTGCGCAACTCCGAAGACGCAGACGGTGCTCTGGTAGGGAACAGAGTCACTGTCGATACACAAATGTCATCACTTAACTGATTTGAAACTGAAAGCGGACTTCAACAGGCCTCGGAGACATCAATTAATTAATGATCTAAATGAGCATGAATTGTTCAAGAGGAAGAAGGCGACAGTCAATTGAGATCCACTGAGAAGCACTCGCTTAAGCAACACTCGCTGTGGAAAGTGGGACACCAGACGGGAAGATTAGGAGTCTGGCGCTGTCCAAGGGTGCGGCAGACAATTGGTATTTGAGACAAGCATTGGCGCTATCCAATCTGAAGAAATTTGGAACAGCAAAATTGATTTTGTAATCGAGACAGTTCAATGAAGGCGATTGAGCTGAGAAATGTAACAGCAATCGAGTACATTGAGTCGGTAATGGATCGTGACAAGCCTGCTGAGACTATTGATTGAAGAGAGATAAAAGTTTCAGTGACAACGCTGCACGTGTCCATAAGTGTGGATATGATAGAGTCGGCATTATCAGCTTCCTCTGAGCTGGCATTAGGGGCAGACACGGATTGGTCCCACTTGGCTCCTTCCTCCTTGTCTGCTAAAATAGCTAACTGCTCGTTTTCGAGCTGATCAGTTGTGACCAGGGATGAAGTGGCTATCGGAAGCTCTGTGGCAACTGCCTACTCTGCAGCGTTAACAGGGGTTGGCGTATTTACAGTTTCACCATTCTCATCTTTTTTATAGTTAGAGGAAAATTTAAATCCACGAGTGGTCGGGAAAAGTGTGTCGTCTTAGGCAGTGTCCAATATACCCAGTGAGGCCTGAATTCAAACCGAAAAAACAACCAAGGTTTTCGGAGCTCGCATACTAAAGACTAAGCACTCTCTTAGCCACGCGTCTATCGGGGATTCGAGATTGTTTTTCAGAGGTTTACTCCTCACGGCGCGTACTTTTGCCGCAAGACCCATGGTCGTCCATCGTAGGCAGGTGCAATGGCAAAAATGTTCAGTTGAACAAGCTTGTGATGATGGGCCTATTATCTCGCTGTAGAATACGTTGCCCAATGACCGCCCATTGGAGGCAGTAAGTTATCCTACGAGTCCGCACCTGACCACCTGACCACATCAATGAAGATCAAACTCATCTGGCAGCTGCACTCAGTAGTGCTGTATATGCAAACCTATCCTTTAAAATGTCCGCCAGCAGTAACAGCAGCCCAAACCATTGCTGTTGGTTGGTGCCTGCTTCATGGTCGACAATTTCAATTAAACTCAATAAATTTGTTTGTTCACTTAATTGGGAACGGAGCCCCCGCGACGATCTACGCACTCTATTCTTTTTCTGGTACGATGTCAGTCCGAGGCTTACTTAGACCAACGTGTTGAGTCTATTGTGCCATTTGTGCCCAATACGCTGCCGTACTCGATGTGAGTCTTGAGGCTTAGACGGTTTTTTTGATCGGATCATCTGGGAACCAACACGGAAGTTCGAGTATTCCATAGTTTTTCGGCTGGTTATTAAGACAGCTTCGGTCTTGTGGTCAGCTAGTGCTAAGTTGGTAGAATCCAGCCAGACTTTGATTCTGCTGATCGCTTCGTTTGTGGCGGCTTCCACCTCGTGGATGTGTTTGACCACGTTTACCACAGCCATATCGTCGGCAAAGCGGATGAGCTTGACTTCTCGGAGCAATCGGAGCAAACCGTCGTACATTAAGTTCCACAGGAGAGTTCCAAGGACTGATCTTTAGGGGAACCCCCCGGAACCCATTGCATGTGTACGTATATGGCACAGTGTGCGATTAGCACTCCTACTAGTCTTCTCATGTCCTAGTGACTGAAGCCGATCAATGATGTTGACCTCTTTTTAATCGGCGTTGGCCATCAGTGTTGCCATTGTTTCAATGCTCAGACCAAGCCATCGAGCTCTGGCTCTGTCTAGGACTTTGTCTTATGGAGCTGAGCGGCGTGGCGTCTGCGCATTTGGGATTGATAGAGATCCCGGCTTTTCGTTTGCTTGGATTCCAGCATACTCCGCCATCCAGCAGAGGGACATCGTGTATGTCGGGCGGCAACATTTTGAACCATTTCTTTCGATGTTGCTGCCCACCTCCGACCACTTCCTTCCTTCCGCCTGGCTGTAGTTCCAATTATAAAGAGCGATGAGAGCAATGATCTTTTTTTTCAATTCGAATTTGAAGGTTTTCAGCCTAATAAGGTTAGGTTAGGTAAGAGTGATTGTTACATATTGATGGCATCTGTTCTTATTTCAGGGGTAGAGGGTCTCCTGATTAATTGCCACTGACAGGCCCACCCCTGTTCTAGCTAGCTCGTCGGGTCTTTCATTGCCTGGAATACCACTATGCTCGGGGAACCAGCATAAGGTAAGGTTGTATCTAACCGCTATCTCCTTGAGAGAGAGGCGGTAAAGTTTTACAATCTTTGATTTAGTTGATGGTGTGTCCAGGACCTTGATGGGCGCCTGACTGTCTATGTATGTAACGATAGATAACCCGTTCCTCCTGGATAGCGTTAACTTCTCCTGGAATACACTGCAGTGGTTAGGCAGTCGAAGGAACAGAGAGAAGGAGATCTCTAACGAGGTCGCGGACACTCTGAGTTCGGTGCCTTCGTCCGTCTTGAAATTTTCGCATTCTTGATTATTTTCATGTGACTAAGTGCTCTGTTGCAGCAGTTGGTAACTGTCAGCTTCCCGCATTGTTTCCATGGCACCTAAAGGCGTGGAACGAAGTGCTCCCATGATGCAGATGCACGCAGGTTTTTTGATTCTGCTTATCTTTTTCAAATTTTCTTTGATTCTCAATGCTGTCCACCAGACGAGGATGCCGTGTGTTAGGATTGATCTGACGACTGCTGTGTACATCCAGTGAGCGAGGATCCTGTTGCATGCATACATAGCTACCGCCGCCTTCTTAATACGGTCTTGAAAGTTTGGTTCTCAACTTAGTTTGCTGTCCAATATTACGCCTAAGTATTTGGCTTCACTAGTGAAACTTAGTTCCTCATTCTTCCGCTTTGGTGGACTTATTTGAGGTATTTTGCCTCTTCTTGTGAACAGTATGAGCTCTGTTTTGGACGGATTTATATCTAGACATGTTCTTTCTGTCTACTTTACTTATTGGTGTGAAGAAATTTGCTTGTAACCGACATTACTGAGTTCCATAAGGATTTCGTCCACTTCCAGGATCCAGAGGAGTGGGGAGAGTACACTTCCTTGCGAGGTTCTTCTGAATACTCTCCTGGTAATACTATGGTGTCCTTCTTCCAGTGGCGGTACAGTCCGGGGTGGACCTGGGCTTCAGTCAACAAGATTCTCCAGCTGGCGCGATCTTTAGCCAGTTGCCTCCAATTTCGCTCGCCAAGTTGCTTGTGGTCCTTCTTCACTTGTGTGCACCATCGGTTCCGTGGGCGTCCTCTATTGTGTTGTCCCACTGGTTCGGATTCGAAGGCTTTTCGGGCTGGAGCAGTGTTGTCCATGCGGTCTACATGAGCTAGCCATCTTAGGCGTTGAATCCGTAGACGCCTGACAAGGCTCATGTCGCTGTACAGCCCGTATAGTTCATGACTGAATCTTCTTCTCCAAAAACCATCAACGCAAACAGGACCAAAGATGGGGCGCAGAACTTTTCTCTCGAAAAGACCAAGGACTAGTTTGGAGTCTTAGTTTGGAATATATATTTCTACATGACAAGACGTCCCTAATCCATTCTCGAATACTCTCTGTAATTTTTAGTCCGACTAGAGCATTGGTTATTTCATCGGACTTGACATTATTAAAAGCACCCTCTATGCCATGGAGGTCAACAGTGTATATTCTTCTGACTAAGGAGTGAAGTCTCATCATCGAAGTGAAGCTGAATACAGCCGAAAGAGCAAGAAAGGCCACTACGGCACTATACATAAGCAAAAAAGCTATAGGGTACTAATGGGGTCTTCAACCTAACATCAGACCCATTCTCCTTTACGGTGCAGCAGTATGGTGGCCCGAACTCAAACTGGGCACTCCACTTCTACACTTCTACGCGGACGGATCCAAGGCGGAAGATGGAGTAGGTTCGTCTACCAAATCACTGCAGTGTTTCATGTGTGTGGTGCTACAGCCCGTAGAGGGCCAGGACCTAGCTTCTCAGCAACCACTGGTGTTGTGCGTGCTATTGTTCTATCACGAGTGGAAGGGACCTACAGATTTATGCCGACTCCGAACGGCCAAGTTTGAGAAGCTTTTTCTAGACAGTTATACTCTTTGAGCATTTTACAGTGAAAGAGGTGGGCCGTGAAAAGTATTTCTTGTGCCAGGAATCGAACCTAGACAGGTAGATCCGGACATACAACACCACGGCCCACCAGTGTTTACCAAACGGAAATAATGGCCTGTGATATCTGTATCTTTACGGATAGCCATGCATCAATAAAATCCCTGACATCGCTCTCTATAACCTGTAAAGTATTCATTAACTATCGTGAATCTCTTGACGTGAAATCCGAACAGTTTTATATTCGCCTGTGCTGGGTACAAGGTCATAGAGACATTAGGGGAAACTGCGAAGCTGACAAACTCGCAAAAATCGCCACAGAACTGCCGGTTGACAGAACATCTTGTAACATAGGCACTCCCTTAGGCACCTTCAAGTTCCAGCTAAATATTCTCTCAATAAACAAAAAGTCAATGCCAAATAGAGGACATGCTCTGGCCCTCGCTCGATCCAAAAAGATAAGACAGTCTGATCTCCTTAAGGAGATCCAAAATTAGCACTGCAGTGGGACTAATCACCGGACCGCGGACGCTGTCTATTGGTTCTACATGCAAAAAGATTAGGACTAAAATGATTTCCATAGTAGCTGCCGCGATGAAGAAGAGGAGGAAAGTGTACAACGCCTTCTTTGCAGCTGCCCTGTACTCGCTTCGATCAGGAGAGCTTCTTCGATAATCCAGGCGACCAACAATGGGCCTAATTGCATCTAAAGCCACATTCAGCCTAACCTAAGCAGTGAAGTGCTGTTTCTGTTGATTATCCTTTGCGGTAAGTGTGTTGGGAAGATACAGATACAGATTTGAAGTTGATACATTCTCTAATACGTAGATCTACCAGCCCGTTTTCAGAAGAAATGAGAAGAGGGTGATGGGTCTGAAGTCCTTCGATAGGCTGACTTTGGTATGAATACCACCTTAGCTCTTCTCCATAGCTTTGGAGTGTAGCTGCTTCTTAACAGCTAATACAAACTTAGACATCACTGTTTCGTTTCACTTGGAACAAAATGCTTGGACAAAAATTCTAAAGCACACAAGATCAAATGACTTGACCCTGTGGTATCGCAATGAACCTACATATGTACGTGTGGCTGTTATCCTGATCACACATCGCATCGCAATAAACTTCTGTAGCCCAGGTCTCTTAATCGCTGCTATATTCCTTCGTCCAACAGACAATGTTGTTCCCATTGTCCATTGTCACTGTTCAAAATCACTCCACTTCGCATAAAATATTCGCCTTGTTTGCCGCTCATGCTGACGCGTGCAACTTCTGAACACAAGATCACACCATCTGTCACTTGATTCCCCCCCGAGCTTGAAACAAATTATGATAGCCGCCAGCAAAGACCCCATGTGAGGCTTATACAATCCAAACATTCACTAAGTGCCCCGATCACCTTAAGCTCTGTCACGCAATAGGGCCAATCCATCAATTGTCAAATTAACACGTTTCACAACGTCACACACACACACAGGCACGGGCTCAGGCACAATATGAAAATACGGAGAAAAACAAAAACAATCAATCTAGGTGGTCCGGCTTGCAACGGTTAACGAGAAGTCAAAGTTGAAGTGGCAACAATGACCGCAATGTGCACATAGCCAACATAAGACATAAGACACTGACACAACACGCTAATGCATCAATCTCACGAGACGCACTGGCACTCGAGCGCTGTTGCCCAAGAGCGGTGGAAGGGGGCTGGGGAGGTTTGCTGTGTTGGCTCGATCCGCGCCGGCCAACAAAGAAAGTGATGAAGTGACATTGCGTCGTCGCAGCCGGTTGAGCTCAGTGCAGCAGCGATAAAGCCGACGATGACAGCCGCGGCTGTCCATTATTCTTCAGATCCACACTCGGCCGAAGGTCCATTCCGTGTCCATGCCAGAGCGTGACAGCGGTTAAGATTAAATCCATAAATCACCGGAGGAGTGGAGGAGCGCTGCGCCCGTCTGTCGCATGGCAGTGGTCGCTAAGGCTAATGAGGTGATTAGAGAATGCTAAATGATCGTCGAGATCACTTGACGTGGAGCGCGATCAGTGCGGCAGGTGATTGAAGGGCCGCACCAGAGACCGAGATAAGCTCGCGTAGTTAACATGAACATTTGATGGGGTTGTGTCGGGGCTCGGAGAGAAGATCGATTTCGAGTGGACGCCGGGGGAGATTTGGAGATAACCAATGTGCCAGCGGGGGAAGATGGACGGATGGCGTACGATGAAGGATTCAGCTGATGCCAGCTCTCTGGGAGGTGTGGAAGGGAGAGGAGTGCTTTATAGCTGAGGACATGACTGTTCTGCACTGAAGTTCACTACGCGGATAAATTGGCACGACTTCACTTTGCCACTCCACCGCTGCCGATGGCTTCGAGAGCATAACTCAACAAAAGTGAAACGGTCGACACAACAATGCCTTTCAGCCGTTTCGCACGCTTAACTGCCAACTGCCGCCGAATTCCAAGCGGGAATCACCGCGTGCAGCGTCTCTAAGTCACCGAGAAAGTAGACGACGATTATAATTCTTCGGCTTCATCCGGAGAATCGGCAAACCGGAGAAAGGAAACTGCAATGCACTCCGCTGCACAGCCCTGCCGTGGCGTGGCGTGGCGTGGCGAGGCATACCAAGGATGAAAGCGAAAAGATCTTTAAACAATCAATTCCAAGGTTATTGCCTGCTCAATGGGTCAGCCGGCAGCCAAGCACGTCGTTTGCATGCAAAGACGCCACAAACCATTGTTGCAACAGGCCACGTCGGCACTGAACGGCGGCGCATCCATGTGCTGGCATGAAGGCGCAAATCGATAACGAAGTCGTGAAATGCCAATGGGACACCGGGCTGTGTTCAACGGGGCGCGAGCAACGCTCCTCAAGATTTGAGATGCTGCTCACATGCTAGGCAGCGCCAAATCGGTGTCGTTACTTTGCCGTATCGGCACGGTGCACAGCTGCAGAGGCGCATCTGCAACGGAGACACGATGTCGATGGTGAGGTGGGCTGCAGCCTTTGTCGCTGTCATCCTATTGGTGTTACGTCACAGAGTCGAAGTCAGAGTCAGAGTCGATGGCGATGCATTTGCTGAGATTACGTCAAATTTCCTTGAATGTGCGCATGGAACTTGGCGCTGCGATGGGATGTGGTTGCTGATCTGAGTGATCCATGAGTCGGATTCGGCTGCAAGGTGGCGAAGGTGGATGATGTAACGGTGTGCCTTGATTTGAACTGATGTGAGCCGAAACATCTGTCGATTCGGTTGATGACAGGTTTGGCTAGCGAGACTCCCAGCACAAAGCCATACACTGAGTCTCTTGGCAGATCTAAGCTTAGTTTCGTGGAGTGCAGGGCGTGGTGGGAAGCCGGGAAAGATCCCTGCGTATGCGAAGTTGTCTTACAGTCTCCACGGGTAGCCTCTGTTGACGGCTGCTGTACTAGTCATTTAAAGGCAAGAGGGCGCAACTTTGCTCCGTCGACTTTGGCGAATGCGGAGTGTTACTCGCCAATTGACTCGGAACAACGAACAGTCCGTGTTTCTGCTCATCGACCGGCAAGGACCTGCATGCAGTAAAAGGAGGAGATTACTGCTGTTTAGTCTGTACCCTGGCTCTGACGATAAAGAAGAATGGTTGCGACATTTGTGAAACAGAGCTAAGTCTGGAGAATATGCTGGCTGGGGTAGCAGTAAGCGGCCTTTTAAGTAGTCTCACGGTCGTGCTTACACCAGGGTGTGCCGAGGACAAACAAAATGCTCACTGCATAGGACAATAAGCCACGAACAAACTGTAACTCCAGAAATGATAAATGACTTCCAACTCGTGTATGCTCACTGTCACCTTCTTGTGTGGCGCTAGAGTGGAGCTGGGGCTCAACCATCAAGACTTTCCAACTTACGCTATCTCTGACTAGCTGTCTCCAGTTTGGCCAGCAAAGTTGGTTGGTGTCCTTCTCCACCTGGGTCATCTGTTGCGTTGTCTCACAGGTTCGAAGTCGAGACTCTTCGGGCCGGAGCTGAGTTGTCCATACGATACGGAAGTGGAAAGAGCGCTGGAGCTCGGAAGCAGTTCCCCAGTTCCATGCTGACGAGTGACCTGAGCTGGGGAAGAATCTGACAGTTTGTGGAAGATATTCTCAGAAGAAAGAAAAGAGAAGAATATCAGTACCGGGAAAGCTCGAAAAATCCGAAAGGGTGTAGGATCACAGCCCCCTTGAAGTAATGCGAAGAGCGGTCCCAGGGGGTTGTTTCAGAAGCCACAGGGTTGGGAGGAGTTTTTGTCCGTACGATCCGAAAGCTGCGGAGAGAGCCGATCACAACTTCAACAGACCTCATAATGGTGCGTAAGGCATTTCTAATTCCCGCAAAAGGGGAAACAAAAAAATTGGGTGGCATCAAACAGATGCCGGCGTCGACACCATATAGAGACAGTCTGCTCGACTAAAAGGGATCTAGTACGGCACTTCCTTCTAAATCTTTCCCGACGGTGAATCGAAGTCGATTGTGAGGCTTAATCCCGCGAAGAGTGGGTATTTTTTTGTTAAGCGACTTCAACTAGACGATCCACGTTCCAGTCCCACTCCATCTCGAGCAGCGCCATCCCCCTAGAGAGACCCCTCTTAAGTCAAGCCAAAAAGGTAGCCTCCCTCCCAAAGCGCTAGTCGTCCACACAGTGCGCTGTCATTGACCAGCATCGGCCGTCGGCGACGTACAGCCAATTTGTCTAATGACAGATCTCTACCCGCAGTCAGACGCAGTTTTCATTAGATTCCATCCTCATCACGGTAATTTCAAAAAAAAAAAAAGCGTTTCTTTCCCAGCAATTTCGTCATAACGACATTGCGTTTAAGAAAATGCGGCTAAGTGACGCTTAATGGTGCGCCGTAATTGGAAAAACTTTTACCGCGAAGGTGCACCGAACCCGGTCAGCCGCTCGCTAACCAGTTAGTGTGTGGCTAGCAGTTAGCTAGTGAGTTGCTTGCACACACTTCACTTTATTACCGCAATCATAATTTTCCATTTAACATGTGTGACTCCGTGTGTAGGATCGAACACTTGCCACTTGTCGGGTCCGTTGCGTAAAGGCACTTTCAAACCGAGCGAGTGCCTCGTGGAAAGTCTTACGAAACTCCGCCGATGTGACAGAGCATCAAATGCCCACCGGCGGTGATGGCCGGCGAGTGTTAATTTTTGAGCGGGGAAACGGAATTTCGGTTGTTCTAATTGACGGCCGCGTGTTAATTCACTCGCGATTGCACCAGCTGGGGTCGAGGTGCTGCCGAGCCCGCGTTCTGTGTCAATACCTCGAATCTGATTGAGATGACAGACTGGCCGACCCCTGGGTCGAGAGCTGGAATCTAGGCCACATGGGAAGCGAATAACCATATGTAGCCGGCTCAGTGGCAACTCACTCGATTTTGCACATGGGACCGTGCAGTCATCACTTTTGATCTGGCGCATTAGCATATGCGAACCATACGACGCGACGCAGTCATGAGCGGGTAACTAATTACCGCCATTAACCAGCCGGTTCGAGGGGAACTTGTGTGGGCGCGATTGGTTCTGTGACGGAACACGTGTGAAGATGATTTCGGTGTCAGGGCTAGCAGCATGTGCGGATTCCACTGAAATCTAGTATCTAACCGAGCTGAGTTCTCGAGCCACAACCACAAAGTAACGAAGCATTCTTCTTCGCTTATGCGACGCCAATGCCTGAGTTCGCCTAAATCAGTTTGGTCTTCTCTTCAACCAACACACATCCTGATTTGTGGGGCAGAAAGATCGCCATACGTTTCCTCCTGTTAGCAATTCTAGGATAAATTCCCAGATGTCACCACGTCCGATGCGATACAATGATTCTAATTGGCCGAAAAATGACGCTCCAGCCGCACCAGACAAAGCCGATGGCTTTGTACAGCTCACAGCGGTCGCGATTGTGTCTTTTCTACATTCGTCACCATCGCAAGAAGGGCTGAATATCCAACGCAGATTGTCTTTCGAATGTACAAGGATTGGGCCGCTTTTCTGCTCATTATCCAGCTTTCGGTTACCTGAATAAAACTGCAATAAATTTTATGGGCACGTGAATTTAGTCCTTCGAGCCGGAATTCGGATTCGGATAGACTTATGACACGAGTTGCTTGGACAAACTGAAGTAGCCACTGTTGCTGAAAACTACTTTGCGTCGGAAGTCATTGATGGGGTTCGTGTAAGTTGATGTGCGACTTCTTCTGTTCTCAATCACCATCTCGTTTCATCTATCCCTCAAATGGAGCTAAAACTCCGAATGCACGACGGTGTTGACACCAACCAACAATTGGAGTGATGTGGACAAGACCGTGCCTTGCGTGTCCGCGTACAAGTACCGCCAAGCTGTCAGGACTTGATTTAAGAAGTCACACGATAACGCATACCCTAGCCGAAGTCTGATGAAAGTTTGTGTGGAGATTCCTCAACCGAAGAGTGTAGATGTAGCACTACCGGATAAATTTTCATGAGATCCCGAAAGCTGACGTGTATGACCATGAAATTGATAATGAGATGATGCGACCATAGAAGCCTGTGGTAGCTTTCCTGATTGAGGCAAGAGTGTGGGATAGTTGCAGAGGAGGTAATGGGTGGTTTCCTCCTCTTCTTCGTCTGGGCAGCTTCTGCAGAAGTTGTTGGAGCCTAGACATAGGCCTTCACGCAAAAATACTAGGCTTATTGTCTTTTTGCGTGAATGCGTATGCGCATGTCGTGTTGTTATTCCCACTGCAGTGCCAATTTTGGATCTCTTTAGAGAGATAATATTAAAGGGTGATTTTTTAGCTATTATCTTTTTGGCAACACTGGTTTAAACAGCTGACGCACGTTTCGTGTTTTGTTTCACTGTCAAACATCTTCAGTTTGGTCTATAATTTAACCATGAATCGTCTTACAAGCGAACAACGCTTGGAAATTATTGAATTTTATTATCAAAATGCGTGCTCTGTTAAGAAAGTTCATCGCACGCTAAATAAGCAGAATTGTCGATTTTGGAGTGAATATCAGCCAGAAGCATTGAAGCGGTTTATGGGCTGGTGGCATCATTGGACCGTACTTCTTCAAGGATGATGCGAATCGTAACGTAACTGTGAATGGTGAGCGCTACCGTGAGATGATATCCAACTTTTTTTTGCCCAAAATGCAAGGACTTATTGAGGGGCGAGTTCGGTGAACATTTTATTTCACGTTCGGGACCGGTCAATTGGCTGCCTAGATCGTGCGATTTGACGCCTTTAGACTATTTTTTGTGGGGCTATGTTAAAGCTCATGTCTATACAGACAAGCCTGCTTCAATTGACGCATTGGAAGACAACATTGAAGCATTTATTCATGAGATACCGGCCGAAATGTTGGAAAGAGTATACCAAAATTGGACTAAGCGGTAGTCAAGGTCAACATTTGCATGAAATAATCTTCAAACATTAAATTATATGGACCGTACTATCGATTCAAATAAAGATTTCATGCACTTTTCTGAATTTTATGTGTTTTTTTTTTGAAAAACTTTCCTACAGCTTTTAAAAAATCACACTTTACTTGATCTTTGGCAAGATGTATTTTGAGATTCGACAAGTGCCTGCAGACCATCTGGCATTGATTTTCTTTGCGTAGAGATTATTGAAAGTAGTTATAGGAGATATGTTTAGCTAGTTCATCAGCTTTCCAGTTTCCTGGCATGTCTCTATGGCATGGTACCCAGCACAGGTGACTGTTGAACTGTTCGGTTATCTCGTTAAGAGATGCGCGGCAGTCGATTACGAAATTGTAGCTTACAGAGAATGATGACAGGGATTTAATTGCTGCTTGGCTATCAGTAAAAATGTAGATATCGCGGGCGGATATCACGTTCCACCTTAGCCAGGACAAGGCTTCGCTAATCGCCGTTACTTCTGCTTGGAAGACGCTGCAGTGATTGGCTAGACGAACTGATTTTTTTCAGGCTTACACCCTTCGAGAAAACGCCACTTGCTGCTCCATCATCCGTCTTGGCTCCATCTGTGTAAAAGTGTATGGCCTTACCAAAGGGAATGGTGCCGCCATACCACATGCCTCTGTACGGCATCAAGATTTCGAAGTTGTTCTTGTCGTGGTGAGGTGCAGTCTAAATGAATTGTGGACGGGACTTCCATAGGTGAAGGAGCACCATTGAGAGCATGCCTTTAGACGAACTGGTTGCTGTTTACTTACCAAAAATATCTACGGCGGTAAGGGTCAGGAGAGTTTCCAGTGCATCAGTGGGAGTGGTTCCGAGGGCTCTACTGATGCAGATACAGACTTGTCTCTGTGCCTTCCTTAGTTTGTTGAGTTGGATAGCGACGTTGAGTATGGGCCATCACAATACCACACCGTATAAGAGGATGGGTCTTAAGACAGATGTGACAGAAGGGTGTGGCAACATCGTCCGCATAGGCAATCATTCAACAGTAGTAGCAGTTTATTCGCGGCCAGATTCCAGAGAACTTTTTGCGGGGGCGTTTCCCAGAGTAGCATTAATTACCCTACTCTTGAGTAGTTGGTCTATTAGTGCTACCTAGTTTTTCTAGTGCCTTTGGCCAGGATTACTCCAAGATATTTAACCTCGCTGGAATAACCTATAGCGGTGTTGTTGATTATTATGGGTTCAAGTTTGACTCGCATCCTCCTTGAGAAGAACACTAAAACAGTCTTGCTGGGATTAAGTGATAATCCACATGTGCTGCACCATTACACGAGTTGTAGTAGTGCACTTTCCATTACGTTGGATACTGTTGCATCGTGTTTATGTCTGATAATAATCGGTAGACCATCAGCATAACCTATGGTTAATCCAGATCTATGCAGCTGATAGATGATATGATATCTGACGATATGATTTCCATAAGGAGTTTACCATTAGGACTGAGCAGCAACATGATCAAATGGTACACAGATGGATCAAGCACTGATGAAGGAACAGGGACGGGAGTATTAGGACCCCAGACAAAGTACTACGAACCCATGGGCAAATGCAGCAGTATCTTTGAAGCAGAAGTCTATGCCATAGACAGATGCGCTCAGATCAATCTTGACAGGAACTATACCGTCGGACAGTCGTGATATCCTGGCACTGGCGCTAGACTCCTACATCATCAAATCCAAGCTTGAGTGGGAATGCCTACAGAAGCTTAAGAAGCTGAGCAGGAGTAACAGAGTAAAACTCTGTTGGATACCTGGCCATGCTGGGATAGGAGGCAATGAAATGGCCCACTTTCCCTGGCTAGGAAAGGAGCATCGGCACATTTTATAGGCCCCGAACCATTCTGCGCTGTAGGAGATCACCTTCTCAGGGAAGACTTCAGGGAACTAGAAAGAAGGAACCGGGCAGATACATGGAACAACGCTCATGATATGAAGCAGCCCAAGAAACTCTTGAGTCAACATAACCGCAAGAGGTTTGAGGCATGTACCAGAGTCCTAACAGGCTTCCTAACATGGCACTGTAAACTCATGGAACACCTAAGGAAACTAGGAGTATCAGAAGAAGGCCTCTGCAGATTCCAGAACATATACAGGGACTTTGTGCGGCGCTAGCCCACAAAAGATACAGATATCTGGGCAAATAATATCAGAGGAAGAATGGAAGTCACTAGAACCAGCTCTCATTATCCGATTCCTAAAGCAAAGTGGCTTAGAGAGAATACTCTAGGATCAATCTTTTCCACCTTCAATACAACTCTGAAAAGATCTGCATGGAAGGGGAGCTCTTAAGAAAGCAAAGGTATGAATAGGGGGCACAATAGACCTAAAGGTCGTGAATCAAAATAAAAAAAGGACAACTTTTATAAAAATGTTGCGTTTTGCTGCCAGATTAAAATCACACCTCTTATTGAATTACACAAGCACACGCCTTCAATCCTCCATAAAGTTGTTCAACTACATGTATGCCTCACCATACATCACCGTCAAGAGTAGGGGGACGGTTGGCTTTATCGCCAACCTGTGTAGTCAATGCAGAAGTACCCTTTGTTGAAAAGAGCACACACTTCCCTCAGCCCTAGCTGGTCCAACTCCACCTCAGACAAAGATTTTCTAGAGCAACGACACCGCGTGTCCGCTCAACGTTCACACTTCCCGGGAAAAAGCGATTAAACCACATTCACATGCACGTGTTGATCGAATAGCCCCCGACATCAGTCCGCACACCTAGGCCGGTCATTAATTACTGCTATCGGCCGCCGATAGCGACTAAGCAAGCCACTGCGTCCGGTTATCTCACAATTAGGCCCGAGAGTAATGTCCTCTAATTGCTTGAGCGGCTGCTCGGCCACGATGCCACAGACCGCTAAATGAGTTGTTTCAGAGACGAAACTGTGAGCAGCTCACACCAGACAGCCGTCCAGTCGTCGCTGCTCCCACTCCGAATATTTCGAACTCGTTCAACCTTATCAACAACCGCCGCAACTATTCTCCAAATACCCAAAGATAATGCTAATTAACAGACTTCGAGACCAGGCGAGACAACCGGGCACTGGCGAGCTCTGGTGAGCACTCCACAGAATTCTAGGAAGCACGGGCAAGACAAGGCCGACAAGGCAGGCAGACATTAGCCACCGGGATTGTAACGAGAACACAACGACTACGGGCGAGTGGCGAGTCGTGCCAGTACCCGTGCCCGCCGACAAACATGTGGAACATGAACTTTTAATTATCTCCAATAAGGTTCTTCAATTCTGGCCGGGCGGCAGCGTGGTGAGAAATTCGGCGGTTGCCGCAAAGATCGACGAAGTGCCTCGGGCGAGGACTGACCGCTGGACGGCGACCCAGAGCAGTGCTAGTCCGCGGCGCGTTGGATCTGATAAAGCGCTGTTTAAATGAAAATTAAGTATGCACTGCCGGTGACATGGTATCGAAGGAAAGTGTCATAAATTCATTCCGAGTGACATGCTCATTAGAGGGGCGCATGTTGGGGCCCGATTGTTTGTGGCTGGTGTTACTGTTCTTCTTAGCGGTGCGGTGCCATGCCGTGGTGTTGTGTCAATTAGTGTGTTACAGTTCTTGGAAGATGCTTGCGGAGTTTGCCGCAGAGGTCAGAGGTGGTCATCGGAGCGCTCTCTGCGGTAAGTCTGCTGGGGCGACATGGAATCGCACTTACTGACCGCTGGTGAGAGGAACTGAAGGGCTGTAGAGGTGTGTCGAGGACACTACATCTTCCTTGGAAGCCGGTCAGTTTGGGGTCGTGGGAAGTGGATGGTCCTTTGACGAACACGGTGCGGAGCCGAGATTGTTGCAGAGCACCCTGTGAACGTGTGTCGCGATGGAAGTGTTCGACAACTTACTCTGAATCCGAAACACTGTGTTGTGCTGCCTACAAATCGTTTCATCGTTTCATGGATTTCTTCATCACCGCTTCTCGGGCTGTTAGTCGGGTGGTTGTGAGCATAGAGGTTGTGAGCATCGTTGTGAGCATCGAGAAGCGGCTAAGATGAGTCTTGCGGTCGATAAGTCGACCTAACAAAGAAGGTCCATCAGCACCGACGTCTTGGACAAAGCGTTGCTATAGACGGCTATTACTTCGAAGTAGTGAAAGACTTTGTTTACCTAGTCTTCTAAGTTAACGCAAGCAATGACACTACCACGGAGATAATGCGAAGGATAACCCTTGTTAATCGCATTGTTTTTGGGCTTGGAATTGGAGAATGAAGCCGCCTCTCGAAGAACCAAGATATCCCTTCATAGTCCCAGTCGTGCTGTATAGCGCAGAAACACGGGCACTAAGGTGATTCATAGTCGCTTCGAGAGGCAAGTCCTTCGTATTATCTTTGGTGCCGTATGTACTGATGATGTTTGGAGGAGGAGACTGAACGACGAGCGACATCGATCTGGTCAACCGAATTCGAGTGTCTCGTCGCAGATGACTAGGTCATGTGGAGCGAATGGACACCAATGCTCCGGCACGGAAAGTCTTCGATTCCAACCCCGAGGAACAACGCGGTAAAGGAAGACCATGGCCATGGTGGTGTACGCAGCTGGTAGAGGTCCCTCAATCAGCTGAAAGTGCGTAGCTGGAGGCAATTAACACAAGACCGTGTTGGCTGTGTGTTGGCATGTTGTCTGAGACTCAGGCCCACCCCGGACTGTACCACAAGCTACAGAAGAAGATACGCTAACACAAGATGGGTGACTTGATGCTGGGCGCTCGAAATCTTCAAGGAGAGAGAGCAGCCTTTGCTTCTGTCGCTGGCCTGAAAGTAAGTTAGATTAGGTAAGAGTGGCTGACTGCTGAAGGTAGCCACACTTAGGCCAAAGTAGGCCTATTGTGATGACACACGGTTTAACTTCTCCAAACATCGGAACCAGTTGGAGCTTGTTGTGAAGCGATTTAGCTGGCCTATGCTGACAGTGTTTAGCTCATTGAGATATTTCAATACCTACGACTAGCCAGAGCGCTGCACGAGCAGAGTAGGTGAGATGATTTCTACCTCCTCTTCATTCAAGCAGCTCCTGCTAAAATCATTATTGGGGCACCCATCCTACGAGCATGAGTGACAATTGCACAGTCCCCGATTATGACTCCTATGAGAGTCCTTAGTAATGGTCTGCTGACACTTAGTAAACTTAGTGACCGTTTTAGATTAATGGATGGCAAATGTCTGTTTTAAGGCAGGTGGTGACTTCTAGCCATTTGCTGTTGGTGGTTTTAGTCGTGTTTATCTTCAGAAGATTGTAGACTGCAGGTATCTGCAGCATGGAAGGTGGTACCCCTCCTATTGATAGGGAAGAGGTTGTACCATAATTTCATCGGATTTCCAGTTGCCTAGTATGTCACAATGTCCGGGCACCCACATGAGGTGTACGTTAAAATTCTCAGCCATCTCGTTAGGTGTAGGTAGGTAGGGTGACTGCATGACTGATTTGGCAGTCATGCTCACTTAGACCATCCTGTCCATTGTGCTGTCACGTTCGGCTTTGTGTCCAAAACCCATTTACCCTTTGACCTTGTTGTTATTCGGATTTTTGTTTTCCTCTTGGGATTTGTTGGCCATATGTGATTTGTTCTGACCTATAGCCATTTAGGATGCTTTAAGAAATTGTAATATATCCTTTGGATCAATGTTACTCAGTACTCGCCTAGTAGTCTTCTTCTTGTTTCCGCGAGTGCAGGGCATGTTCCAAGGTAGTGTAACATTGTTTCCTCTTCTTCTTCATCCATGCAGCTTCTGCAGAAGCCGTAAGATACCCCAAGTCTTCTGGCATGGTTGCCTATTATGCTCTATTACTTTACAGACAGCCTTCCTCTCTAACTTTAGGAAGTAATCAGTCCTTTCGCCAGATCGCTTTCGATATCCTCCAAGTGTCAAGTTCCGACCATTTTCGGTCATCGTCATCAGTAGTGATTTTCTTGTTTTCAGTGTGGTGTCTCCTGATCTAGTGCCATTGGCTTACCCGCCCCCTTTCTTCCTAGTTCATCGGCTCTTTCAATGCCCGGAATACCCTTGTGCCCGGGGACCCAGCATAGGATAAGATTGCATTAGGCCGCTATCTCCTTTAGAGACAGACGGCAGAGTTTTACCATCTTAGAGCTTAGTGCTTGTGTCTCCACAGCTTTTATGGCCGCCAGACTGTCTATGTATAAAACAATAGCTCTTCCGTTTATTGGGCTCATTGATAGTCGGATGGCTGCCTTTTGAATAGCTGTTACTTCAGCTTTAAATACACTGCAGTGGTTCGGTAGTCGGATTACATCAGAGATCTCTGGAAAACTGGCGTAAATGCCTGATCCCGTGCCTTCTTCCGATTTTGATCCGTCAGTGTAGATTTCCCATGCAGTTAGGCTACAGACTTTGTCTTCGTCCCATTCTTCTCGTGTCTTATGGCTGCATATGTGGCCACAAGTTTGCCATAGGAGACCATGGGAAGTATAAATGCAGTATAATTTCTACGCTTCAGTGATCAGGGAGCTTCAAAGCGGTGGCAATATTGAGGTCTTCGGAATAGACACCTGCACCCACCCCTTCGTCGGTCTCCGATCCGTCTGTAAAAATACGCAAGGGATCATCCAGCGTCTGCTTGTCAGACATCCAATCCGATCTGGAAGGAATGCTGGTGGAGCATTTCTTCTCCAAGACAGCATGGGGTAGTAGGCGGTCGGTGTCGTTAGGAAGGAAGTCGAATTCGTTAAGAATGATAGAGTGGCCGATGTTGAGTTCGGGCCACAGTCGGGTTGTTTTGAGTCTCAAGGCTGTGCTGGCTGCTATTTGTTTGCCGAATATTTTCAGTGGTGGAAGGTGGAGGAGAATATTCAGTGCGCCTAACGGAGTACTTCACAGCGCTCGGCTGATGCACATGCAAGCCAGTCCCAGCACTCGATTGAGTGCCTGACAGCTATGTCCACCAAACTGAGACCCCATACAGAAGTGTCGGTCTGACAATCGAGTTGGAAATCCAGTGAGCGAAGCGGGGTTGTAGGCCCCATTTGCATCAAACGGTTTTTTTGCAACTAAAAAGGGCAGACGAGGCTTTCCTGGCCCTGTGATCAATGTTGAGGTTCCAGTTTAGCTTATTATCAATCGTCAGACCCAGAAATGTCGCACTGGCGGTTAGTTGTAAGGTAGTGTCGCACAGCAGGGGCGAATCGAACTGGGGGATATTGTAACTTCTGGTGATGAGAACAATTTCCGTTTTTTGTTGGTTAATTCCGAGTCCGCATGTTTCTGTCCATGCTCCCAGCTTATCGAAGGCATTCTGCATTATGTCTCTTAGAGTGGAAACGAATTTTCCAGATGCCGCTAAGGCCATCATCCGCATAGGCAATGGCTTTGCATCCTGCCTCTTCCAGTATTAATAGCAACTCATTTACCTTTGCGTTACAAAGAAGAGGAGAGAGTACACCTCCTTGTAAGTTGCCTCTATTAACTCCTCTATGGATCGCTCTATGGATCATAGCATCTCCCTGCTGGCGAGTAGCTGATGAATGAAAGCCACTAAGGACTTCCCACACCCGAGGTTGTTAAGTGCAAGTGAAATTGCCTTTGGTTCGATATTTTTGGATTCACCTTCGATATCCAGAAATGTCACAAGTGGTTATTCTTTACACTCGAGAGATCGCTGTCTCTCTACAGGCTTACCCTTATTGTGGGCATTTTTAGGCAGGTGAGGGTCTGTACTTTGGAATAGTTTCAGGAGAAAGGAGGAAAGACTAATGGATCTAAGTCCTTCGGATTGGCATGGGAGTTGTTTCCTCGCTTTGGGGATGAATACTGAACATACTGAAAGTAAAGTAATTGAATTGATGAACACCCACGTCCGACCGAAGTGAATGTGCACCGAGATATTTGTTCGTTGATAAGGCACAGCTCTATGGGATGCAGTCCGTTGGATACAGTCGGTTGGATCCAGTACTAGCTTTCGGTAGCAAAACAATTTATCTTGAACTGCGCAGCGTTTTGACCATTCCCTCAAGGCAAAGTCAGGGAAATTTGGATCTCGCGAATACCACCGACGAGATACAGAGGCGGGAAACACATGGTCATGGCCACAGAGACTGGTAGGGACTTCTAAAGGGTGGTTAAATTTTAAGGGCCGATGTTGATTTTGAATGAAACACAACTTATTTAGGAAATTATTGTCATTTCTTTTTATTATGATAATATTGGTATGGTTCAATTATGTATGAAACAAAATACCGGCCAAATGGCCGCCGCAACCACGGCGGCACACCTCGATCCGATGGTCCAAATTTTCGATGACGCTGAAGCATAATTAAGGTCCTATGCCGTTAATGTGCCAAATTATCTCATCCTTTAGCTCTTGAATTGTTGCTGGCTTATTGACGTGCACCTTTTCTTTCAAATAACCCCAAAGAAAAAAATCCAACGCTGTCAAATCACATGATCTTGGCGGCCAATTGACATCGCCACCACGTGAGATAACACGGCCAGTGAATTTGTCGCGCAATAGAGCCTTTGTTTCGTTAGCTGTGTGGCAAGTCGCACCGTCCTGTTGAAACCACATATCGTCCACATTCACATCTTCCAGATCGGGCCATAAAAAGTTAGTTATCATTTCACGATAGCGAACACCATTCACAGTAACTGCCTGACCGGCCTTATTTTGGAAAAAATACGGCCCGATGATGCCGCCAGCCCATAAAACGCACCAAACAGTCACTCTTTGTGGGTGCATTGGTTTTTCGACAATCACTCTTGGGTTATCATTCGCCCAAATGCGGCAATTTTGCTTATTGACGAATCCACTGAGGTGAAAATGTGCCTCATCGCTGAAGATGATTCGATATGCATTTTGATTTGAACGCCCATTTTCATAATAAGCCTGAATAACTTTAACGCGTTGCTCGATTGTGTATCTTTCCATGGTTCAAATTGAGTCAGTATGAAATTGAGAAATGTCAAATGAAATGCAGAAAAAAACTTGACGTTTAGGTGTGGTTCATATTCAACATCGGCCCTTAAATTTTAACCACCCTTTATTAGCTTTCGTACTTTATTGCGGCTAAAGCCGATCAACGATGATGATCTCAGCGTCACACATAGATCCCTTTCTGTTGCTCCAATTTCCAGACCAGCCAACTGGTTCTATCTCCTTTCCAGAACATCGTCTTCCAGCTTTTTCTGTATGGAGCTAATCGGCGTACACGCGTCCGAATCGATACGAGACGATTTGTCTGCATAACCAGACCAGTTTCGATGTGAGAATGTCCGATGCTGTGGCCTTTATTGCAGCTAGGCTGTCGGAAAAGATAGAAATGGATGTGTCATTGTGTGTATCGCAAGCCACTTCGTCTTGAAATACGCTACGGTCGTCCCTTAATGCCAAGGATTTCTCGAAGTACATAAGACCCCTGCGCATGTACTTGCGCTCGTTTTTGAGCCGTCAGTCTGTGGGGAGATCTCTTCTTCTCGCTTTCATCACTTGCTCCTGTTATTTTCTAACATCAATCCATGACTGAGTTGCTCAATTGGCGTTTGTCGGATACGAGGATGACCACGTATGCGACTACTGTCAGCCCGTCTGCCGGATAGACAGTAGTTGTCCCTGTATTCACTTTTCTGGTGCAGTGTAGATCTCTTACGGATGACTTGATCAGTCGCGATTGCGATATTAGCCCGATCGACTCGCAGAGTTCTACATCGACTCCTGCTTCATAAACGCACCCTCTATATCGGGGATCGCGCCCTGGGGTGTATTCCTTTTGATTCTTCGTGTAATGTCGTCTCCACCGAGATACGCGATTTGGAGAGAATCCCTGCCGTAGAAGTCTATCAAAAAAGAGGAAGAAGAGAGGCCGACAGGTCCGGGCAGTGGTGTGGCTTGCTTGTGTGCCTTTGGAATGAAAGTTACTCTAACCTTTCACCATATTTTTAAAACGAACGCAACCTTTCTGTTCAGAAACAGTCTTCCAATAGAGAACGAGCTGCAATCGAATTCCTACAGCCTGTCTTCATGGCCGGTCTGACAAGCGAAGTCAACTTGGCTTGGCTGGGTGTGATGACGTGAGCGTCAACAACTTGGCGCTTCTCCGCCAGGCAGGAACTCCCCCTCCCCAGCCGCCGGAGACGAAAGAGTTCGGCCTAAACGACTCCATTCAATCACAAGCTGACGTCGCATCAAAAACCCTGGTTCACTTCAGTTCGCTGGTCCATTGCCAAGGTTATCACGGATCATCTCCCCGAGCGACGGCGGCGCGGTCTGGACCACTGATTGGTACCAAAACCTCGCCGTTGCCATGTGATTAATTGCCACAATCAATTTCACTTTTATTCCCCATTACCGAGGAGTTTATAGCTCTTTCCTTATCTCCGCAGCGACTCCGAACGAAAGGGACAGTCTCGGCCGCAACACGCAGTCCGTTTACGACCGGGGCCCTTTCTCGGAATATTTCCAAAACGATAATTGCCTCCTCCTGGCGGTGGGATGATTTGTTCGGCCACTCCCACGCACGTCATGTCATCCGAACAAAACACGAGAAGAATTCCTGATGCCGGAGTGTGCGTGGTTCCACTCGAGAGGCTAGCCCCAGAGTGGTTGCCTGAGAACTTTCCGGTTTGTAATTCGAAATTCATAAACCAGGAGGGCCCCTTTGACAGCGGGCCTAAACTGCAGACAAAGCAACCAATTCCCCAATAATAGACTTCCTCTCCTTTATCTGGCGGCGGCCTGTCGGTCGGTGCGTCCATTCAGGTGAGAACCACAAACAATGCGAAGATGCTTCAGGAGACGTGGCAAACAATCTCTGCGGCGCACAATGGGCTGCGCGGTCGCAGTCGGCGGCGTGTAACCGCCGCACAAAAGCGCCGTAGACACTCGATCTCGAGGGCCAACCCGAAAATCCGCTTCTAATTGGGAGGATTCCCTGTGTGAAGGGTCGCCATTGAGGAGTGTTCCTGGAAGCCGACAGACGCGACGCGACGCGGACGTCGGCGACGACGACGATGGAAACTGGTTGCGATTGAGTTCGCTTTGTGAGCCGATAGCTCGATGGATGTATGGTTACGGTGCCGAGCCGCCGTTGTTGTAGTTCGCCGCTGACACCTTTCACCGGTGTGATGGCCGCAGCAGGTGCAATGCTGTTTGTTTGAGGATCAGCACGAGGATAAAGGTGCGATTTGCTGGTAGCCGCTAGCTGCTGCCAGGTAGCTCACTGCTGGCTGCTGGTCTTTTCTTCTTCAAATTGCCGCGGTTACGGATCAGTGGGTCAAGTGAGTGCGCGCAGTCGCTTAGCGTGCAACTAGTCACGCCGATCGAGCGGATAGGTGGGGTCTCCCGTCACTTTCACTAGACCTCTTCGAATTCGTCACCCGCCGAATGTAATCGCGCTGTTTACACTTTCTTTACATTTTGTTTACAAACAATCGCCTGTCCTTACAAGTGCAGCAACATCGTGTCGCGCTGGAACAACATAATCAGCTGGAGGTACAATGATCTACGAGAGGCGATGTCGAGCTGATGAATCTGAGTCTGTTTACATGGAGCGTCCGATGTTGTATGCTAGCCAGCAACGATCGGGGGGGGGGGGGGCTCCGCAGTGGCGCGTCGCCGCCGGAGTGCGTTTCCACTGGAAGTTCCATTGATCTACTATTTGCGTTGGTGTCTGTGGTTTGTTTACATTTTGAAGAACTCGTTTCGCCACGCCACGAGTGCAGTGAGAGAGGAGAGGTGGAAAACCACTCAAACTGGATTTGAAAACGGGATGAGTGGCGACCGGAGAGACTTGCTGCTGGCACTTGGAATGAGTTGAAGTTGAGTCGGAATTGTGGATTGTTGTGGAGCCCGTTTCACGGGCTGACGAGCGAAACTCAATGGAAAGGCAGCAGGAAATGCCAAGAGGTGAGAAATTGTAAGAACATTGGCGGCAGGAAAGGCGTTTAAATGACCTTCAAATTTGTACAACTTTTTGAGTCTGAGGACTTCGTTGTCGTCGTCGACTTGCTTTGAAATGGAGCGCAGGCGCGCAATCAGTCGGATAAAGGGCAAGGAAGTCTATCAAGCTCAATCGACTTAAAATTAAAGATCGTCTGAATTCGAACAGGGAGAGATCACTGCTTAAGTGCCTATAATGGAAGCTGGTTGTCAAACTAAGGCCAGAGTAGGCTCGTTGTGTTACCACATGGATCTTATTGATCCTGATCCGCAAACCATTCAGAGTTTTTAATGAAGCGATGCAGATAACTGAATACTTAGCTCTGTCATGTCGTTGAGATGAGGGCGCCTAACCGGCTGAATCTGCGAGAGGAGAGGGCCCTGCAATTGCATTGAAGGTGTGTAATGGTCTCCTCTTCCTCTTCGTCTCTGCAACTTCTGCCGAAATCGTTGTAGGGGATACCTAGTCTAGAGACGTGAATACCGATGGGACGATACCCGGTTTTGACACCGATGAGGGCTCTGAAATTCAGTCTACTCATACTTATCAGGTCGCGAGAGCGTTTTGGATCAATTGTAGGCCAAGATTGTCTTGTGGTGAGGCATCCAGTGATCCAATGTTTGGTGTGAGTAAGCGATTCAAGCTTTAGTAGATGTTTTGCAGTAGCGATTAGCACGAACGGCAGGGCTACATCCGGAAGGAGTGTTAATGTAGTGTCCTTTCTAGCGAGTTCGTCTGCTTCGCAATTCTGCGGGATGACACTGTGTCCCGGTACCCACATGAGTACGATGTTGACTTGGCTGTCCGAACAATAGCTGTGCCTAATATTAGATTGTTTTTTTTTTTCGAGGACAAAGCTTCCTTAATCGCTATGGCTTAGGCCTGAAATACGGTGAAGTGGTTTGGTAGCGGAATGACAATTGGAAATTCAGCTCCTTAGAGTAGACTCCCACACTCACTCATTCGCCCATCTTCGATCCATCTGTCAAAATTCGCAGAGGACCGTCCAGAGTCTGGTCTCAGAGGTGGAGTGTGTACTGGTTGAGAAATTCTTCTCCAAGATCATCTTAGGTATCGTGGGGTCGGTGTTTACTGGTAGCGATCCGAGGCTATCAAGGAAGGTAGAGTGTCCGTAGAGAAGCTCCCTCCACATATACAGCAATTTCAATTGAATGGCTTTGCTGGCGGCCACCTATCTGCCGAAGAGATCCATCTGCGAGAAGGTTGGGGAGTTTATTTAAAGCTATGGAGGGTGTTGATTGCATTGCTCCGCTGATGCATACACATGCCATACGCTGCACCTTTTCGAGCGGTTTGCAGTTGATGGCTTTATCTAGCGTTGTCCACCAGATCGTGACACCGTACAGGAGTATGGGACTACTGATACAAATAGCCAGTGAACCACAGGCTGACCTCATTTACATCATACAGCTTTTTTACAACAATATAGAGCCGTGCAAGCTTTTTTGACGCGTTCCTGGATGTTGAGTTTCCAGCCTAACTTCGCGTCCAAATTGAGGCCTTTGAGTTTGGCACTGTTACTTAGTTTCAAACGGATTCCCCTGATATTTGCGGGATCGAAGGCAGGGATTTTGTATTTCCTGGTAAAGAGGAACTAAATTTATTTTAGTCCATTTCTCTAATTCGATGACAGCCGACCCAGAGGTCGTGATGGCGACATCATCGGCATAGGCAATGAACTTGCATTCACATATATACTCTCTCTACGAAGTTCTCTAGGTTCTCCTAAACATTTTGACTCGATCAACCGGGGGAGACCTTCCTGTCGAAGATATCGATGATAAGTCAATCATCGACAGAGCTTATCTGACTTCTATCAGAGCGTACTTAGCCGAATGGAGTAATTCTTCTGGTAGAAGCCGTACGTGGTATTGATGATTCGGATAGGAAGAACCAGAGATCAAATTATTGATCGAGTTCATCGCGCTGGCAGTATATCCTCAAATCATCTTTTGCAGGAAATTGTGCACTCTTTCACGTTATATATGCGCACATAATCGTCATCATCGTCAGTGGCCCGCATGATCCGCAAAAGGGGTCGCGGACGCAAAGCACGCACGAGAGATCTCCAGGACACTCGATGCTCCGCCATCGACTCCGACTCATTGGGAGTTATGGCCAAGCACAACCTCGTCCTGGGTCTGCCAAGCGGTCGCCTGCCTGAAGCAGAACATTCTACCACCAAACTATAGCACTTTCCGTTCGAAGAAGCCACTGCCGCAACGTTGAGTTCCTCGCGCACTACAGTGCCTCTCCCGCTATCACGACGAGTAACGAAGAAATCACATCTCCGCAGTGGTCGCGATCTTATTCTGTCGGTCATTACTCAAATTGCATGACCAAAGGTGAGAGTTGGAATAGAAACTTGACACCAAACTCGTCCTTTCTGATTGCAGATCTTCGAAGCTGTTTCAAAATTGACCCAGGCACTGGGACCCTGGTGTTCAGACGATGCAGATGTAGATGTTACTTAACGTTGCAGCAATGGTAATCCGTGATCATTTTAACAATAGCAACGAAGGAACAGCGTTATATGTGACATGAGGCTTTGATTGAATCGATTCGTTAACGAGGACGTCTTTCGTGTCCTGAAGGAGGCTGAGGGAGAAGTGTTGTTCAGTTGTCGGCCGGAGAACCGCCAGGTTTCTACTATGAGTTGTAGTCTCGAGAGATGATGAAGAGATGATGTTACTAGCGAGATGCCAGCTGATATGGTCAAAACATTTGCCCAATTTCAGGCGGGCATACTTGGTTCTATCTGAACCTGGAGCAACCTTTACACGATTTACTGTCCGTCGTTCCTTACGACCTGCATCAAGTCCATAACAGCACGATACGATTTCGGATTTTACCAGCCCATTGCGATAACCGACAATGAACTGAATAAATTTAAACACGTTGACAGTCATGACTTGAAGCTGACTGCATGGTTCGCTCGAGCGACTCAGATTTCTTAAAGAACAGCAGTCTAGCCCACCTGTCGATGAAGACTACGTCAACTTTCTAGTTCAAATGCTCTGGAAGTTCACCTTGTTGGTTGGTTCAATTGGCTATGCGATTTGTCACAAATCGGGTACAAATAGCGTAGTTGCGCGCCGTTTTGACACCACACCTCGTAGACTGTGGTTGTTTGGTATGGCCAGTTCGTCGATCTCATTTCCCCCTATGTTGCTGTGGCCTGGAACCCAGACTAATCCCAGATAACCCAGAGGCCTGTTTGAGTTCCTTCTCACACAGTTGCACCAATTTGGAGGAAGTGTGCACTGAGGAGATGGCCATTATGGCTGCTTCGCTGTCGATGCAGATCGCTGCAGTTCTACCATAGCCGAGAAGACCGCTGAGCCTACACCGCGGTCTAACTTACATTCGTCTGTGTAGATCAGAAATTGGTATTCGGAGACGAGTGATTGGGTTTTCCAGTCCTCTCTGGATGGTAATCGGCACTGTGCCGCGTGATTGAAGTCTATGGTGGATGTGATGTATTCCGTAGGAGTTGCAGATGGCGCTACACAAAACTATATGCTTGTTGTAAAGGTTCAGTGAGAGGAGGTGTACGAGCACGTTCAGTGCCTCGGTGGGGCATGATCTCATCGCCCTGAAAGTTGCGACTCCTTACGATCTCTGGACTTTGTTGAGTTTGTGGTAATCGTATGTTTTGCTTAGGGCGGGCATGCTAATGTGCCGTAGGTAAGAATGGGACGCACGACAGCTGCGTACATCCAAAGGGTCAATTTGGGTTTAAGAACCCACCTTCTGCCGAAAGTTTTGCTGCAGTTAACGTGGTTTTCTATATTGGACTTTCGGTTAAGCTTGGGATCCAGGATGACGCCTTGGTACTTAACACTAGAGGAAAGGAAGAGAGTAGGAAATTCTCCGAGAAATTGGTCTTCACTCATGAAGACAATGACTATGGCGGACGTCCTGGTTGAAGACGTGTTTGCCAGCGGAGCATCGGTGTACAAGCCGTCAGCGCAGGCTTTGTCAACAACAAGCATGACTAGCTTCTACTCGATCAAGGTGTATGACTTAGTTGTCGCTTGCTGGGCTGATTTTGCCGACGGTGGTTTTTCACTCTGAAATGCGCATCTGTAGAGTAACTCCAGAGCTCCTCTAGAGGACGTCTTTAGACGTCATTTGTAGATACTTCCTTGTTTGCAAGCATGCCTTACTGAATGGGAACCAAATTAATGACTTCTGGTTGGCAATAACGAAGCGAATAAAGGACGGAGGAAGACTTGTGTACATAATGAGTGGTACTCGTACTTGATAACCTTTCCGATTATCCCGAGACCAATTTTCAGTGGCGTTGTCCTTTGTTTACGCCTCATTTCACCGCTTTTTGATTCAGCTTACATTTTGGCCGCCTGTACATCAGTCGCGCAACAACTGCTGCTGAGGTACTATGAAATACTATCAAACTCAAGAACCTCCATATTCCTAAACGATGCCGGAAAGCAGCTCCAAACGCTGCATACTTTTTTATAGAAATTAAAACCCTATCCAAAGCCCCGCTCTCAACACCATTCGCATAAAGTTCCATCGAGAAGTGAAACCGCTCTCCAAAAACCACTCAAAACTGGCACTCACAACAAAACTCAACCGCTCCACGCACAACACACAAACCCACTTGTTGCTTCTATGCAACCAACACTCACTCACAGCCACGAGTAAGCATGTTGCCAGCGCTAGTTTCCACTCCACTCAAACTTCCAGCAACACAGCGGCCTCCTACAGCACACAGTCAACTCTACCTGCTGCAACCACTCGAACCGCTTCAGTTGTTCGTCACACGCCGGTCCGACTGTGAGGTTACGTACTTCCCGCACATCTTCTACGCAAGCTACACATTCTCCGTCGAAAAGATTCGTCCAAACAGCGTTCAAATCTAGCGTCCCGTCCGAGTTCGAGAGTTACAGTTGTGTGCGCGTTTTTTGTTGCTGTTCGCGGTGTTTTTTAAACATTTCGTCATCAATTAGAGAAATCGTTCTCCTCATCGTCATCGTCGTCGTCGTCGCTCGCCGTCGTGCTTCACCGACAGTGTTTGTGTTCTCCTTGTGGTGCTTCTTCGATTCCAAGTGTAATTTCAAAGTTTTTTTTTTCGTCTCTACTTCTTCTTATCTGTGTTCTGTCTCTCCTCCGTCTCTGTTTCACTTTCTCCCCTCGATCTGAGGGTTTGATTGAGTCTGAAAACAAATAATAAACAACCGAAAAGCGACCAAAAACGATGCGAATTTGGGTGAAATAATCGCGGATTTGCGGCAAAATTGGGACCAAACGTCAGCCAGTTCACGGGCCCAGTGTGTACTCGTGGTTTGTTTTTATTTCTCGCCCTTTACTGTAATCGGTCAATGCACGACGAACTGTCTGCGAACATGTGCAAATGCAGCGAACGCACTGCGACTTGCATAGAAATTCCAACAGATCAGCAACTGTCGCTAGTGCGTTGTGTTCGTTTTTTCTGCTTCATTTGGGGCCTGTCAACGGTATTTTTTGTGAGGAGGCTATTTTTGAATTTCATCGTTCTGCAGTTGCTGGTATTTTTGAACGCACTCCGGAATGGGGGTTTCTGTGCCAAAATACAAAGTGGCGGCGCGGTCATCGAAAGTGAAACTGTTCGCTTGGGAGTATCGCACAGTTGTTTGGTGTGGTATCCAAGGGAACGTTATAGTTTTTGTTCGACCGGAAGTTGGTTTTGACGTTTCTGAGAAAAGAGTGTTGCAGTGTCTTAAAGTGTTGGATTTCTGGTGACCGTGAGTAAGGCGAAAAGTGACTGCGAGTGTTTTGTGAAGGCCTCTTTTCCACTTTTCTTTTAAATTCCAATCGAGTGGATGCTGGTCAATGCCTTGAGTCTGTAGTTCAAAAATAGTCCACTTTTTTGACGGCAATTATGCCGGATACAGACAAGACCGTTCTCGAAGTGGTAACAAGTTCGTTAAAAAACGCCAAACGTTTAAAAATTCCTTCAAAATATGGATATCTTTGACAAATTTGTCTTCATTCCGAAACAAGCGCGAGAAAGACATCTGACCTCGCTGCTGATTGTTCCCTATTCCGCAGACCTATTTGACGGATAATCACGAATTTTTTTACGGCTATTCACAAATTCTTTGACATAACATTGTTTATAGTCACCCACGCTTGTGTGAACGATTATCAGCGCACCATGTAAATGCTGTTCTCTGTTTGGCCCGTGAAATGTTATAAGAAACGAAGTCAAAAAGGGGCCAAAAAAGCGCTAGAAGTCGGCTAGAATACTTCATTTCAGCGTCCAGTCTTGTCAGGATCTGTTTCCGGTGCTATCTGTGGCTTCTGCATCCCAGTTCATCAGCTCTGATTGGAGATTTTTGACGTCGGATTGTCAATTGAATGAAGAACCCTCAAAAGGGTACAGATCACGGGAATTTCAAGTAGATATATACACAAAAAAAAATGTACGTTCTTGAAGAGGATGGGCGTAGACTGTTTCGGGAGGGAGGTTAAACTGTGGCTGTATCAGTGCAAAGCTTTGACATCTTCTGTTGCCACTGGATTCCACCAACCAACAAGTCTCTCCCGCTAACACGATTTGTAGCCAACTGCCCTCAATTGAGGGGCCCCATGTTGACTGAGGTAATTCTCTACTTGTGTGCGTCGTCAACTGGGGCGGAGTTGAAGATTCTTCGGGCGTCCTTCCATTACCTGGCTAGACTCTGTACAGCCCTCCAAAATACCATCAACCGGCCCAAGATTGAACGCAAATTTGTCTTTGAAGTCCCTCATTCGACTCAATTTGTCATCTCCGTCTAGACCAGATGCTGTCGTTGACGGGTTCTTCAACAGCGTTCACATGAGTGAAATTAATTTTTCGCACAAATGAAGCCTGAAACTCGAAAATTGATTTCCCGCTTGAGGGGTTCCAAATCTGCAACCGGTTTTTTAGACGCTGTACCTTGGAACCTGACAAATCGTAGCTAGTAAAGCGATTGAAGTGGCTTCGTAGTGAATTCAGACTTTTACGTTGTAGCTCCAAGAAGTCACCCTGACTTGCTTAAAATTGCACTTAGACCAGAGTATGGATCCATTGTGCAGCTAGCAACTTTCCTTGCTCCATCCTGTAAGTCTTGCCTCCCCCCCCTCAAACTCCATCATCTTTATGTGCGCTTTCTAAAATTTTTGTTACATATAAGAACTCTGTCTGATTGGGATTGTCAATGCAGCCAATTGCGGATTGCATGCAGGGCTTAACTCAGACGTCCATCCAGGTTTGATCATCTTAACCGGCATGATGAACGTTTCAAAAAATCAGCCAAATCCGAAAAATCCATTAGTGAGAACTGCCCCTGCAATTGTGGCCACTGACAAGTCTCATTTTCACATCAGACGATTGTGGCCAGTGGACGCTCCTACTACCATCGTTAGCAACTTTTTGTCGTAACGAAGGTGTTTGTTGCTTTTAGTTGTCCTGAACCTAGGCTAAAATGGCCGAGAGCTCTCACTATTGATTGAAGAATACCATCTTCTGTTCCATGATCGTATCGCTCATCTCTTTCTTAAGCATCCGCAAATGGTGGTCTGTCCCACTAAATTGCCCTCATCGTAAACTGATGACACAGTCTACCCCACTGTAGCTTCCTAAGAAAAGTAAGAGTCCAATTCGAATTTGTTATTTTCCGTCTGCAAACTCCAAGCAAACTGCTTTGAAAGTCCTCAAGTTTCATAATTACGAAGTCAAATCTGGTGTCCCTCAAGGCTCCAGTTTCCAGTTTCTAAATATTCTCCTGTTCAGTGCTTCTAATCCTCTTCACTCAATCACTGGTGACAGCAAACGTTTCAAGACTCGTTCATGATCCTCAATCTTTGTCTGAAGTACGGTAGGTCAGCCTAAGTTGATCGTGTCAAATGCTGCTCATGTGTCTCGGTACGAGTGAGAAACTGTGGCCAAACTCGAAATATTGACTCATGACGCATTGAGGGTCGGCTTCGAAGGGCCTAGATGTGCATAAGTGATGCTAACAAGTTGTTAGCCTATCTTGCCTGACATTTAGCCCTTCTTCATACGGCTTCTTACCATAAGTTTGATCCCACCTCTCTCACCGCCGCCCTCAGGTTGACTATACCGCTGGTATCGACTCTAGTCCTCCTGCAACTGCTGGATATGGTCCAAAAATGTATCATGAAGCCTAAAGGCAGTCAATTAAGTACTTGAGCTCCCTTCCTCACTTTCCCCATCATAAAAAAAAAAACCATTCAAAACCTCAAAAGTACAATCTCAACCTTTGTCAGCCAGTGTATCATTTACCGCCCGCCCACCTTGAAGCCCACATTCTCTCTCGTCCGCTCAACACTTGCAGTTGCCAGGAAATCTCATAAAATACGGTCACTATCTTTGAAAAGCCTTATCGCCGCAAGATAACTCGCCTTTCGTCACGATAAATGCTGTTGGTATGACTTCATACACATAAGTAGGCTTCCGTCGTTGTCTTCTTCTCGTTTCCCGTTCCCATCGTAAAAGCGTGAAACGCGTTTCTCAGCCGTACGGGTATGAGTACTCGGCTACCGCCGCTTAAGCCGCAGAGCCGCAACGCACTCACACATAATTGCTTCCGCCCCATAAATCCCCAAGAGGAGTTCGAAATCGCTATGCGAAGTTCAAAGCCAAATTTGGTCTCATCACAGTCCGTCGCAGCGCGCCTCCACCGCGTCGTCGCACTCGAACCGTGACTCAGGCTTCGATCGGAGGATTTGCTGCCGCTGATGATGATGATGATGATCGATTCTCTGATTTTCTATATCAATCCGCACGCACACATTGATGATCAGCAAAACAAACTACTCGTATGGCGTACCTCGTATCTCTGCGATACGATCTTGCAGCACCATCGATTGCCGATTGACGATCGTTGATCGCTGATCGTCGTCGTCGTCGTCGTCGTCGATCGTTCGTCTCGTGGTCGGCGTACACGCATTCGTTGTTGGCGTTTTCGCCTCCGTTGCGGAAGATTGTGTCTATCCGCTGATAGATCCTCATCGCAGACATAACTCGTTTTGATTTTGTTACCGATTTTGCTACAAATACCGTTTGTTGTTCTACTTGTTTTCAGCTTGAATCCGAACTCACACGATCGACTGTGTTTATGTTTTGTCTTCCTCCTTGTTTTCCTTTTTTCCATTTTTTTTCCCATTTTTCTTCAATCGATTTGCTTTGTTTTTATCGTTTCATGTTTGCTCTCGCAGATACTCTCGCACGTATCGCTACGTGCTCCTGACTAATTTATTCGCAAAGTATTGAGACATTTTGCCTCTTCACCTTCGACACATTCAAAGATATTGTGACGCAACAGTGTGTGATCCGAAAAATAAAAAAGAATTAAAAATAAAGTGCATCTCGTGGATATCCAGCCGCATCTCATCGTCGCTCTCCTGCATCTTGGATCATCTTGGTAAGTGTCTGATGTGTTTGCGAACACGATTCGTTATCAAGATACGCACCACCCTGTGGTGGTGGTTATCATTTCTATTTAAACATTTAAATCATTGAAAAATACCCGCGTTATCAGTGAGTTTATGAGAAGCGACGACCGCCTTGGGTGTCGCTGTCGGTGTCTTGTTGGAATTCGGTTGAATTTTTGTTGGGATGTGTTCACGAATCAAAATTGTGTTTGCTTTGAATTTGTAATTGCCGTGGATGGTGTTGTTACTGTCTGGCGCCCCTTTGGCAAATGTCAGCACTTGTTTATCGGACGTGATTGTTTTGGGCGGGCTTAGGGCGACTCGTTCGTTATCACTTATCACCCGTCGACTGGTGTGACTTGTTGTGATTCATTGGGGCGCGTATCTTTGAATGAAATCTTCTCGAGATGTTCAACTGGTGACAGTCATCGTCACGGGGAATCGCATTTGGACTTGCACTTATTTCGAGTGCTTCAAGTGGTGAAATTGCTTGCACAGGGGAAGTGGGCAGTGCCCAGACACGCTTCAGGAAGTCACAAGTGACCTTGTAGAACGAATGTGCTCTCTCGACTGAATTCGTCAGACGATCAGACCACTCAGGCTGTCTAGTACGTGTCTAGATTAGTCATGAACCGTTAACGAAAACAGGGTCATAAATTTAAGAGAACAAAAACAAAATCGTTTGAAGTCACCGATTGCGTTGTATGTACAGTAGAAGCTGGAAAGAGTGGACTGCTTTTTGTAATTTTCACGTTTTTGGAAATCCGACAGTCGTGAGAGTCCCTTATTTTCCGCAGGTTCTCCGATTTTAAGTTGAATCTTAAAGTGTCAACTTTTTAAATGAAAATGTGGACCCTTCGTCGGGACCATACAGCAGCAATCCTATAACCGGCGCTGAGCAAGACTGATTTGTGTTGGCTCTAAGCAGTCAAGGGATTATATGGTTTGGCCCCTTAGTCGCAAGGAGATGTACGCATGCTTCTGGGCGTCTTTATACGAGCCTAGTGTGAGTATGCATTGCATCTTGGCATACCTCACAGGAACTTTTGTAGAAGTCGCAGAGGCAAAGAAAAAATATGTCGGGTCGCCGGGCTCTAGGTAGAAGGAGGATGCAGTTTCTAGTCAAAATTTTGATTTTCTTATACAAATGAGCTCCTCGATCTTGAGGGCCCCTTTTAAGGTCCTTTCAGACTCTATAGGCTAAGAACAGTGGGAGCTGTGTTCGGTGTTAAATTAACACCTTTCACCGTGGGTGTTGTACTACGCTCAGTATGCGTCTTGTTACTTTCTCTGCTCTTCATTGTATCAATGACGTTGCAGTCCAGCCAAGGCGAGCAATGCCTCCTTGTTTTTGGAGATGACTTTGTCACCCTCGTTAGTTTTCTGGCCGTATGTGCTGATGCTGGGATGAAGGTTAACGTGGATAAATCAGAGGTTTTTGTCAGACCAAAGTCCCTACCTGGCTCCTTTTGGGCATAACTCCTGATGAGTAAGAGTCGATGGCGGAAGATCGACTGGCCTGGAGCGCCTTTTAGTGGACCATGCGGGTCAGAAGATGATGATGATGACGGTACGGTTGAAGGCATGGCGGGATCAACGGAATATAATCGAAGTTGTCTCACGGGCAAGCGTTCATCAATTGGCTGCCGCGATCTCTTGACCTGAGACCCCACAATTAGTTTCACTGTAGCTTAAGTCCTGAGCTTACTCTAACAAACCAACCATTTTCGACGAGCTCCAGTCGGGTTGACGCCGCATAAATTGGACCGAGTCATCAAAAATTGGACTGACCACTTGAACCACTGCCAGCGAAGTCAATGCGACTATTCCATACTTAATGCCATGAAGGTAGCTTCAAAACAAAGCCAGAATCGATTGTAAATCCGTCATCGCTGCTGCTTTATTCAAATCTGCTTTCCTATCATTCGTATCTGGTCACCTGTAAAAACATGGAAAACCGCAAACATCCTCTGCAGACTTTGGCAGATTATTGGCCACATTGCCTGTTTTATTATTTGGAACTCAGCAGCACTGTTTTGAGTTGCTGCTGGTTCATCAAATATCGTAGCCTAGTTCACGGATCGCTCCTCGTCCATATGTGGTCACAAACAAACCTCCAAACACACCTGAAAATACTAATTAACTCATCACCCGCCACCCTCAATCGCGTCCAAAGACAATTCATGAGGAAGTCGATGAATTCACCCGAAATACAGTCGAAAATTGCAAACTCCCAGCCAATTAACACGCAATCGCAAATTCCCTTCAATCAGTCGATCAATTACGATCACTTAGCAACTGTCTGCGTTCCCTCTCACAAATTGCGTGATTATTAATCATTCGAATCGCCTAATTCGCAAGCCCCCCCGAGACCTTACACAGCCGCACGCTGAACATTAACCTACTCCAGCTTTTCATGTCACCGCCTAATCAAGGCATTCAATGGGAAATGACACGCAGACAGATGGCTTCGCCTTGCCCCGCAGACAATTGCCCGCTTATTGAATATTCGCGATGGACGATCGCGCCCCCACTCGCCCACCCGAATGTGTGTCATTCTCTCGTGTATTTAGCGCGCTGCTACGGCCACGATCTGGGTTCACAAAACCCGTCCGAAAATAGATCGTGATGCGTGGTGGCAGAAGAGATGATTGCCTTGAAGTTGCAACAGGTTTTTTTTTTTTTAATTTGTTTTTCTTGTCTTCGTCTTCGCCGGATTTTGCGCTGAGGCCTAAAGGTGTCGCGAGAATTTCCATGTGGCTCTAGGTTGCTTTTTGTTTCATTCTTTTTTTGTATTTTTTGGAGCCACTTTGTGGTGGCCTGGGCTGGAGTGCTTGCGGTGTTTGTTTCTCGTTTGAGGAGATGAGGTGACTGTGCTTGGGTAGGACGTGCTGGGCGAATCCAATTATGAGTGACAAATCGGCGACACTTGTTACGCCGCGAGCACTCTTTTGAGGTTGACGGTGGGCAAGGGATATAAGGCTGCACCTTAAACCGGGTTTTTCAAACGGGGTTGCAGGTGGTCACGGACATTTGCTTATTTGCAATTTTGAAGGCTCCTTCTCCTTCCGTGTAGTGCTACAGTCCTGGCTGGCCCTAGGTGTCAATCAACAAGCATGATCTCTGGTTCGCTGGTCGTCGGAAGTAAAAATGTACCATTTCTTTGATTGTGTACCAGTCTCGCAGAAGTGCAGGCCCTGCCTCTGGGCCCGCAGAACAGCAGCAGAAACGATGGACCGACATGACTTGTCTTTGACACCAAAGAACAGCCACAAAAACCAGGCACAGTCGAACACTTTCGTGAACAAAAGGGACCATCGTTTGGAAGTCGCTCATTTTCTTGTTCATTTAAGGCATGTAGCATCGAATAGGGGCTTTCAAGGTGACTGACAACTTTAAGTTACTGTCAACATGAACTCATGTGACTATGACACTTTTTTGCTCACAGTTCATCTTCTCAAACCAGTCTCATATTCTAGAAACCAGGAGTTAGTCCCACACTATCGGAGGCAAAGACATAAAATTCAATTGAAGGTCATTTTCAAACGTTACGTGGTCGTCTGCATAAAATGTATATGAAGGGATTTGTGTTGTGAAAGACATGGATTAAAGGGACAGCTCTTTCCTCCCAGACCGGTCCCAACCTAAACAAGCATTACAAAACTTAGAATGACCTTAAAGGCGGCTCCACGTTAATGGCTGCCCCAAGTTCAGATGAAGTTTCCTTTTCGCCCAGGCCAGCTAGCTAAACGAGCACTTGGTAACATCAATTTGTCAGTCAAAGTTAGCTTGGAGTGCCTGGCTGCAGAAGGCAGTCACACATAGGCCAAGATAGGCCCATTGTGATACCACTCCTCCGAAGTTTGGAACCAGTTGGTGCCTGTGACAAAGTTGTTTAGGTGGCTAATGCTGACGCTGATGCAGTTAAAATGGTAGGCCCCTAGATGTGAGTACCTACTACTTGCCGGAGCAATCTCCTTAAGAGACAGCTGCAACAGACAACAGCAATTTAGGGATGCTTCTTGAGTTGCAAATGACAGTGTCCAGGGACTTCATTGTGGCCTGACTGTCCGAACTGTCCGACTGTCCGGTTACATTGCTCTTGAGCCAGGATAGCGTCTCCTTTATCGCAACGGTTTCTTCCTGAAATACGCTCCAGTGGTCAGGGAGCTTGAATGAGAGTGCAATATTTTCGTCTTTGGAGTAGACACGTACACCCACTCCTTCGTCCGATTACGATATGTCATCTATAGATACGTTTTGGATTACCCGGCGTCAGTCTGCAAAAACATATAAAATGAAATTGAATATCGTTTCAAGCGGATAACAATTCCTAGATCGTCTTTCAAAACATAGCATGCAAATTTTCTTCATCTGATTGCGTTACAGTCAGGGATGAACATGGGATGGGTCATATTCTTAGAGATTAATGTAAACTCTAAAACTCAGCCTCATGTCATCGCAGCCACAATGGTTCGCCTTCCTAAACATAGAACCACTTCACTCAACAGACTCTCGATCTCCGTTCGAAACGTCTGCAATACAAGCCCCATCACAAACAAAAAAAAAAAAAAACATAGAATAAGGCCATAAGTTGATGGCTACTCCAGAATAAAGGGACACATACATATATCCTCCCAAATCGACCACTGAAACTCAACCTCATGTCATCGAAGCCGCAATGGTTCACCTTTCTAAACGTAGAAGCACTCCACTCATCTGCACACGACAAGAAAATCTTGAAAATATCTCGTTCAACCGAGACCTCATTCTGTTCGAACAAATTGAACGTTTAACCCAATTCGCCATCAACGTAAGCCGCCGCACCGCCTCACAACCGAACACACTCTAAACCTTCTAACACCGCTTAAGCCGATCACTCAATGGGCTTGCGTCTCGCCGAACAGACCCGAAAAGCGGGCAAAAAAAAAAACAAACTGAACAAGCTTTGCGAGATCTCCTTCACAGTTCTTTTATTTTGACATAATTCTGTTGTTTATTTTTTTCTCAATTTTCGCAGTTGCTGTGTAAACAAACCAAAGTAAGCGTTTTCATGGTCGTGCGGTGAGGGGAGCCCCAGCAGCAATCGCACAAGAACACAAGCCATTTGTCATTGCTTTTTGAAACTGACAGCGTGACAGTAGTTACGTGGTTTTCGTTGTTTGTGTTTTGTTTTCTGACTTGTCTTTGCGTTTTTTTTTTGCACTCGCACTTGAGCGTGAAATGATTTGATTGTTCTTGTGTTTAAACAAAAAAAACTACGCACACATGAGTTGTTACACGCACCTTCCGAGAGGCGTCACACCAGATGCGAGGGCACAAAGTTATTAATGAGGTGCGAATGCTTTCATGAGCCACTGTCTTAAGCGACACAGACTCGATGGAGACCCGATCCGATGGAAGAGTCTGCTTGTTGCGCATGCAGCTAGACAGCCGCTCAAGGCACGCACAGCTACTTCCGTGTGAATTCGGGCATACTTTGCGATGATTTTGCATTCATGATCTTCGCAGTTAAACACACACGTTTTGAGGCTGTCTGCGGACGTTCACTTCCTCTGTTCGATTGAGTTTTGCTTAGATTGTCTGAGATACGGAAAGTGTTTCAATTTGTTGGCGATGGGCGTCTGTTCCTCGTGCGCTGGCCAGAGGGCATTCACCAGAGCCAGAGTCTCTTATATAACCGGTCACCAGCATCCTCCAACTGGCACTACATCGCCCCCAAGCGATACCTCCCGTGAGATTGTAAAACGAAATAAAATCCCTCCGTTTCCAGGAATTTCGTCCCGAAAGATGCATTTAGTACAGGCAAACAATCAATTCAAGCATAAGACCCGAAATGAGATTACAAATCTCTCCTTTGCATTCCACCATCGTCCGAGGTGGCCGCACCATCCAACGTAACCCGAGAACCAGAGGAACCAAGCAAAAGTCCCCCAAAAACGAAGCAGAGGACCCGCAAAGGCAGCCAGACGAACGGCCGAGAGAATCGGCGGCGAAAAAGAATTTCAATTTCAAAAGGAACGCCGCTGCCGAAAAGCAAAAAAAACGAGAAAGAGAAGCGGACCCACATCCCGGACACTCACCGCTGAGTCAGCAGCCGCATCCGACGTGGTCCAGGGAAGGACATAAATTAAGTCTCGGCCCGAACTGAATTCGTAATAAGCCGCAAAGAGGTCCTTAAGCTTGCCGCTTGATGCTCTCCGCATGCTGCACTTCCCCCACGCCGCTCTGCGCATGTCAACCTCCGCACATCACTTCCAGACAAACCGTCGAACTCGCATTCCCCCAAAAAAGCAAATATGGACGCTGGACCACCACGGGACGAGGTATCGCCAGCGAGGTGGGTCCGGTTCCATCCACTCAATCGGATCCTAATGTGTGGCGTCTCCGCTAGTGCGATCGCATCAGTCCACTCGAACAAATTATTGGTCACTAGACCAGACCGCAGATTCGAGCGTTCACTCGTCAACGCGCAATCGTGTTCGCAGACGAATCGAATTAAATTGGATTATTTATGCACTCGTTCGCACACACACCGGCACTCGGCCTATCTGGCAGCTCTCACACTCAACTTGTTGCTGAATGCTAATTGAGTCGGGGCCAGTGACTGGCGGTGGCAAAGGAGCTGTGGGTTGGGGGGTTCTCTAGCGCTAGCCTATCCTTAGCTGCGGGCGTGTTGTGTTCGCTCCGTCATCGGCTGTGAGTGCTGACCCTTAGGGGTCATAATTCTGTTTCTCTTGTGTGTGCCCGTGTCCGCTGCGCCCTGTTCATTGGCCCACTTTGCGGCGCGTTCTTATTTCTCTTCCATCGGCAGTCAGCAACGAGCAGGAAATGAGCTTCTATTCGGGGCACAGTTGCGTGCGTTTGGGAGGTGTATTCAATCGAGGTTTGGGTTCTAAGTGAATTCGGGACGGTTTTGATGTTCTGGCACTGGCGGCGGCGGTGGAAAGTGAAAGGTTGGCCTTCATTCGGATGGCTGCCGTTCGGAAATTCAATTTCGTTTTGTGCTCGAAATTGAATCGAATTTGTGGTTGAAAACTGAAAGTAGGCCAAATCCGTTGATGAATGGCGAGGAAGCAGTGCTCTGGGGGAGGATTTCGTGGGTCTTGTGGTCTGAGTGATGGGCTGGCAGAGTGGGAAAGTCCTTGGGGGGATGTGGTGCTGGTCGGGTGAAGGAGGACAGAATAGTTGCTAGTTGCATTCCGCGATCCGTTTTAACAGAGCTTGACCCACTCGTGGTTTTAAAGAAAAATACATGAAAAGTCTCTTAGGAATTGTTGAGGCTTGTTGCACAGTTTGTTGTTTGACATCTTCGTGGAGTTTATTGCGTTATGGGGCTCCTTGAACGATCAGTGCCAACGCTTTATATAAACTTTCGGAATGCTTTCACTCAACTGTTTCGACGCTTCTACTAAACTCAGTCTACTTCGGCGGCCGCGGTTATACGTCCATTGGGTGCCAGAACCTTTAGGGCGTACCTACATTGTTCGGTGGGTGTGTTAAACTCCTGACCTTCGCTGTCGACGCATTGGAACACTACGGTAGTCGCTGTGGAAGCTAGACCCAAGTCCACCTGGAGTCAGAATTGCAAGATTTTCTAGTTTCCTGATCATCTTCTCGTTCTAACCACACACATAACCCAAGCGGCTGCAAGCCATAGCGGAAACCGTCCACCTTCTCCGCCTCAATTCGATTGGAATCTAATCGTCTTTCAAACATCATCACATTCCGCAAAAGGTCTCGGCCGACTGCGCGTATGTTTGGAATTTTTCCTTTCTCCGAATTTTGTTTATAGCTTGAACCACATTCACTGCCCTTGAGGCAACATTCGTGAAACGCAATTTTGACGCAGATGACGAAGCTTCAAGCGAAGTCATAAACAAACCAAAAATCACCCGAAATGAGCGTGCAGACCCACAAAACAAGTGCGGAAGCCATTTATTCGGTAACTAGGCGGCTTCACAGCCCCTCGTGACTCAGAACAGCGAGTGACACGCGATGGTTGTCATGTGACTGGTGGCAAAACAACTTCATAAACTGGGGGAGCAGTGACTGAGCTTTGATTGAGTGGATGTGTTTACTTTGATTTAGGAACTAGCTGGGAGTCCACAACTGAGTCAACGTAGAGATGCTCCGACACCGGACTTCAGGTTTGATTATTGCAGCCTCACAGTCACTGCCGCGTCCTTAGATTTGGATGAACAACTAGTCAACGAATCTGATGCGCTGGAAAAGTGGCGGGTCTCTAGCACCTTGCCGAACATCGAAATGACAAGTTCACCCACTCCGTCAGGACAAACTTCTTCCCATTGCCTCCTCCTTACCCACAGCGACATCTGGTCTTGGATGCTTTCTCCACATCTCAACCGGGCACATCAACAGAACCAGTCGATCCGCCATAAATAGTTACAACCGCATCGCCCTCAACCTGTGCGCACCATTAAAGTCGCCTCTTAACGCTCAAGACTTACATAAAAGTTTCGACTAAACGTTTTCCGAATCACTAATGTGGCCGAAACCGAATCCCGCCCGAATGCGAGAACTAAATGAATACATGTGTACCACGGAGAGCCACAAAAAAAAATAATGAAAAAAAAAACGACAAAAACAAAACGAGCACCTTTACGATCGTTATTTTTTTCGCCGTAAATTTATGCTAATACGCCTTCGTGAAGAACCAACAAAAACGTTGACATATTCATGCTGACGTACGCACCGCGTCGCACATCTGATGGCCGTTGTCGCCGCGCCGGCCTCCACGGAGAGCAGTTAAAAAGTGTTTAGCATGTGAAAACTTTTATGTAGGAAGTTGAGGAGGTTTGAAAACTCGGATCTATAACCTCAGTTTAACGAGCCTCTGCGTGCCACGAGTGATATGCGAAAGGGTGTGTCCATAAGGTGAATTTATTGCTGTGTACATGGTAGCTAATTGATTACGCGGCTGTGACCAAAGACGGACTTCGAACATGATGTTATTCGACTCAATAAAAGGCTGACACTTTGTGGATTTCTTTGCCATGTGTACCGGCAGTTGAGGGGCCTAAATTGGGTGGACTCAAATTTGGATCGTATGAAAGTTGTACAATCCGCTGTGAAAGTTTAAAATATTGGAACCACGGCACTGTTCAGCTCTCGATAACACAAGAAATACGACACTTTGGGGAATACTTCTTGGACTCTGGATGTGACACATGTCAACCAAAGCACGCTCCAAAGAAAATTCTGACAACAACAGCAGATTTTTGAATTTCTGAACTTTAGAAATGTGAGTTGTTTTGAAGCTGCCCTAGAATTTGATTCGCGATGCCTGCGAGAATTTAAGCGATTAAGATACATACTTCGTCGTTTTCGTTGGAATTGTCCAATGACAGCCATTTATTCCATAAACTTTGACATTTCATTCGTTGAAGCGCTCATTTTGGGCTTGAATTTGGACACAAGAATTGAAGCTGAAAATGTTGGACGGCAGATCCGGATATTGGCCAAAAAAATCGACTCGGACGACTCCTATTTTTGGCTCAGTGGCTATGTCGTCAAGCTAAATTGCCGGTATTGGATCGTACAAAATCCACAAGTGTTGGACTAAGTATCCACAGGGATTGACAGTTTGGTTGGGTTTATGGCATGGCGTCATCGTCGGCCATTATTTCTTTCGAAATGAGTAAGGAGCCACAGTTACCATCAATGGTCTCAGGTAAAGAGCGACGTTAATAGACCTTCTGTGGCCAGAGTTCGACAGCAAGTATAAGTTCCACTAAGGCGCTACATGCCATACAACCGACGCAACGCTCGAAGTTGTGAAGAAGATGTTTGGCGACTGGGTCATGTCACGGCGAGCATTTGTCAATTGGCCGCCGCGATCGTACGACTTGGCACCACTCGATTACTTTCTCTGGGACTACGTCTATATCTTAGAATTCGCTTTGGACGCCGCACTTGTTGGACCGAGTCATCAAGAATCGAACTGTCATTGACTTGGCGTCGATGATTTCTTGATTGGAGGTGCCCCAAGCCAGAGATCGTGGAAATCGACCGTATTGGCGTCGCGTTGAATTAGCTCTCTCCAGGCGCCATCACTGCATTTGTTAAGTTTCGTCAGCAAAAGTCCGCTCTGAATTGAAATGCGAGGGGGCATATGGCGGCGACATACTTCCTCCACCCTCCTCGATCTGCGGCCAGATACTTCAGCTGTGACCACGTTTAACGCTGTTGATTTCCAAGTACTACAACCCGCCGTGCACCTTGAGGATTCCATTCAAAGGACTGCTTCGCGATGTCGTCGTTTGGTCTCCTTAACGTGTGGCCAATCCAGCGCCACTTCCGCTGACGACAGAATATCCCCTTGTCTTACTCCCTGTCGCACTTTGAAAGGTAGATCGGTGCTGTAAACTCGGCTGACTGTTCGAGTATGTTACTCCTTGTATACAGGCCGTTGTGTCGGGATCAGCTTTCGTTCCATAGCTGGGTGGTAATCATCAAAACGCAAAATACGCTGATCATCGGTTGGAAGCCGGGACATATGAGAGGATAAAGCCTTCGCAAAAGTTACTAGGCATCGAATAAGATTTCTGTACTATAGGCCCCCACAACGCCTAAGAAGTACCAGACTTTATTCCACATCTGCTCTGCGAATGGGTCCATCTCTACCAAGAGTCTGTGAATTCGTTTCTTGAAGATTGATTCTATTAGGATCGAGACTCAACAACTCATGAACCAATCCGGATGGTTTTTTTGTTGTCATCCTGGTCTCACTGTGGGAAAACGAGTCCACCCATCTAGGTTAATGAACTCAAATCGCAGGTCTAAGTGCAACTCCTCCGTCGGCGTTGTCCATATTTTCTACATTTATGAATCTATTTCTCACACATTTTCCTTCTCGAGGAGCGCTCTCTGAACTGTGTGCCCTTGTCGTCGATGGCCGTTCCAGTGGCAGTCACTATTTTTCATTGATGTAAATCATTCCTGTCCATCGCCTTAATTGGCTCCTCGAGGTTGAAAGGTTCGTTGTTCGTTTGGTTTTTAAAAACCCTGTCACCTGTCTCCGCCGATGAATCAATCGTCTCGGACGGGAAGGGGACTAATTAAGATTTCCCGAAAGACTTTCATGTGTTTCATCATTAGTCGTACAGTAGCGTCAAACAGCATGATTGATCGGATTTTCTCTTTGGAAACATGTTGACTCAAAGGCGAAGGCGACAAAGTTCAACATGTCTCTCAAACTTGACTAACCTGTCGAGTAATTTCGTGGCAAAACTGGACAGAGCGGAATTTTGATTAATTTTGCCTTTGTCAGCAGCAAAGACTGGCAGTACTTCTCTATTTGAAGGGGATTTTACATGAATCATCAAGATTCTGCATAGAGTGACTATTTAGATTGTGATGAAGGATGTTAACAAGTTCACGGATTGCTTCCTAGATGAGAGACAGATGTTTCCAGACGCAGTTCTTGATAATAGATACTATGGATGTTGGATGCAGAGAGCGTTCTGAGCGAAGATCCAGTCATAGTCTCGTTTAAAAGAAGAGCCGATCTACTCAATTTCCTCCCCCGTTGTAGACGAGGTCGATATAGCAATGTCAAGGCTGCCGGTGCGGACGGTGTGTTCGCTCAAATCTGAAAGGCAGCTGGAGCTGACCGGGTTGACCGTGTGCATGAGCTCATCGGTAATATGTATATAGTTGAAGGAAAACTTGGACAATGAGTGGAACCTAAATTCCGATCGAAGAAGGGGATCCCCTCGACTGCACTGTAGAAGGATGAGTCTCCTTAACATCTTCTCTGTCATTTTGTGTGCCCGCCTGAAGCCGCTTTCAAACGGTCTGATCACTCTCAGTGGCTTCAGGCCAAGTCCATAATAGATCAGATCACGGCAGATGGTGGAAATGTAGATCAAATCGACACCCATCACCTCTTCGTCGATTTCAAAGCCGCATATGAGAGCGTGCATAGAGACGAGCTATACGGCGTCATGTCTAGTTTTGACACTCCTCCACAACTCATCAGTATGTGCAGGATGACGAGGGAGAATTTTCGTAGCTCCGCCAAAGTCGGTATCGAACTTCCAGAGCTCATGTCAAAAATGAATTTAGACGCGCTGTCATCCGGCGAAGATCGTTTAAAACTCAATCGCCAACACAAGATCTTCCAGAAGTCCATCCAACTTCTACGCGGATGACATTGACATGGCAGAACACAGGGAACCGTAAATGAGGCATTTGCTGGCATTGAGACGGAAGCATGCTAAAATGGGTGGAACTATAACCTGTTGTCTAGAAATGACACACAACATGGAAGTCGTGGCCAGAGCGTCACACTGGGCAGCTACAACTTCGAGATGGTCCAGGACATGGCCTACCTCGGCTCAGTAGTAAACAAGTAGCAGAGTAGGTTAAGTTTTGGAAGGGGAGTGTGATGGTTAAACATCACCTCCACTCGGAGGCCTTAGAGATCGCTGGATTTCGCGTTCAATTTCCAGAGCATTGCTCCGATGGGGCAGTGCCCTGTGATCACTCCGACGAGCTCACGAATCGGGTTGGGTCTTCTTTGTCTTGCCGTTGTTAAGCTCTGGCCACATTAAGTAGCTTAAAAATTAACAGAGTAACTCATGCCAATCGCTATTTCTTTGGGCACAAGAGGCAATTGAGTAATAGCGCCGTCTCTCGAAGGACCAAGTTGACTTTACATAAGACACTGATCATTCCAGACCTGCTGTACGACGCAGAGGCATGGACAATCTCAAAAGGGGATGAAGAAGTCATTGCACTACGAATCCAACGTCTAAGATGACTGAGCCATGTAAAGCGCATGGACAACTTAGCTCCTGCCCGAAGATAGACCAGTTGGACAACGTCACAGAATAGGCCCGTGTCTTAGGTGGCACACCCAAGTGGAGAAGGACCTCAATCAACTTAGTGCGTCCAACTAAAGGCTGGCCGCTACTCAGGCTTGTTGGTTGAGGCTCAGGTCCACCAAACCAGACTGTAGCCCCAGACAATCCAAAAGAAAGAATAAGCAATGGGCACGCTAATTCAGATTTTTAACTCACGGATAAGATTCATGTCTTTATACGGTTCAGGCTCTTATAGATCTCGTTTTCTGGCTCTTCTCCTCTCGAAGAAAGTAAGTAAGGAAAGTAACCAAAAAGGCTTGACGTTGTAATACATGCATCCACAGGTCTCTACAGTTTGCCTCTGTTTTAGAGTACGAACACCCAATTCCCGTGGGACATCGTTCATTGCTGCTCAGAATATGTAGAACATTGAGGCGGTAACAGGTTTCAGGAGTACATAGCAGCTGACCCACTGATAGACCAGAAGTCACCGTATAACGTGTCCAGAACTCCAGCTGGCAGCATCACCTATCTGGAGCACACATCATTTAGAGCTACTCCACTCCGGAGGCTGAGATTAGAAGCAATACAGCAAATTCTAGGTGGGGGCCATTTAATAACGACGACGATCCCTGCTAATTCTCTGCATCACATCCGTTGGAAGTTACGAAACATTCGGAAATCACAGCGATTGTGGCGATGGGTGCTTACGTCAGTTTGTTGCGCTCGACTCACTGGAAAACGTATCAATTTGGAACTGGTCCCTGTTGTCTAGAATTTTTCGCAGCAAGCATTTTGCGGCCGACTTGCCATATTTGAGTGCTAATGCATTCAAACACTTGCGACAACAAATCACCTCATCCACTCGTGCTCTGGTTATCCGTAGGATCTCTCATCCAAACGCCTACGGAACGACATCGATATAAGCCAGCTAAACTGCAGTGTTGTAATTTAGTGTCATCCGCGTGGCATCAGAATGTGCCCAAGTATGAATGCTATCTGCAGCTAGTCTAAGCCCCGACAAGCGTGATGAAATTAAGACCACAGACAAAGGCGACCCTGACACGAATTCACTCATTATCTAAGTGGGTCTGGAAAACGGCGATGTTTGCATGGCGTTGACAGAGCGTTTCCAGGGTGGGGTATTTACTCAGCGATTATTTCAGCTGTCAAGCTCCTTTAGTCATTGTGATGGATTTTTTTTTAACTGAAACATGTTTTTTTTGCGTTTAGTCGAGACACGATTGAAGAAGTACAGGGTCAAGTACAAGTTTCTTTTTAAAAATACATTGAAATAAACAAAATTAAATTCCATCCGTGTATTATGGCTTTATTAGTAAGATCGAACATTCCCGTCAATTATGAAATACGACGTCGTTCAAGTGGCCGCATCGGCTGGCTTCGCAGTAGCGCATTCTGTCACCCCAATTTTCCAAGACATTGTTGATGGTTTCGGACTGTAGCTCACAGATTGGTTTGATGATTTTGGCCTTAAGTGCTTGAATCGTTACCAGATTGTTGGCATGTCTCCGGTAATTCACGGTTCCCCGCCAAAAAAAAGTCCAAAGAGGTAAAATCTCTGGCATTGCCAAGACGGCTGATGAGAAGATTTGGGAAATTGGTGCGTAAAAGGTCGATTGTGACGTGGGCTGTGCGGCATAGCGCGCCATCGTGCATGAACCAAAGGTTGTCCAAATCCATGTCTTCAATTTTAGTAAAAAAAAGTCGGTTAACAACGCCCATCGTTGACCGAAACGTTGTTCCCAGTCTCATTTTCGAAGCAGCCACAGCAGCTCCATTCTCATCTGTGCGCACCCTACGACTACGGGGACCACGACTGTTGCCCACTAGCATACGAACATTGTGTACAAACTTGCGTACAGCAGTCGCGGTGAGTGCTTCATTCCGGTCAACACTTCTTTTCGAAAAAAAAACACACTGCTAGAGCTGGAAGTATGTAAGTTTTCAATATATTTCCCAACGTTATTCGAGCTTAAAGCGACTCATTTTGCTCCTCGGAGGTATGATATGGATCTTCTGTCAAGATTTTGAGCGGGAAATAGCTCAGTGTAAAAACAACCTATGATTTAAACAAGACCACTAGATATAGAAGAACGACAGAAAGGAATCTTTCCAACGTGACTCATGTTTCTTGCACAAATCTGTGAAGGAAGGGTGGTGCGTTTCGATCGCTTTCTTTGTTTCAACTCTACTCCTGTTTGGTTTAGCTACTCACGCGATCTCTAAGAGTACCTCAACAAATGTCAGGCAGCCTCTAACTTTAAAGCCGAACATTAGAAATCGTCTTTGGATCACGTTGCCATTTCAGTGGAGACGTAAGACTTAAGCATTGCACCACGATCAAATTTACTTAATTTTTTACTTTCGAACACAGTTGGATATCAGCGCAAATACGGCTAGATCTTCAGGAAGCTACGATTGAATACCAGTAGCACTTGTGATTCGCTCGGAGTCGCGTTCCGCGATTCGCAACCGTACAGAAATACTGATTTCACGTTCGATTCAAAAGTGGTCAGCTTCGTACGTTTGGATATGCGAAACGATCTCCATACTCTGCCCAGAATATCGAAGGCAGCGCTACCCCTAGACAGCAGGTCTGGATTTATATTCCCTGGTCTGGGTGCTTTATTGGGTTTCAGTGCTTTTATAGCACTTTTCTCAATAGATGACCTACCATTCGTGTCTCTTGCAATATCTAAACATCTTCTAAAGATTGATACGCCAAGCCCACTAATCGGATGGCATGTAGACTCTGCGAAGCTCGTTTTAAACCAATTCTAGTCGAACCTCAACCATATGCGTTTACTCTTGTAATCAGAATCAGCAGGACAACACGTTGATGCACGGAAACTGGGCCATTTTCACATCTCTGGGTAATTTACTAGCTACTTGATAGCGTAGTCTTCTGATATATGACGCGGGTAATGTTCGCGTACCCGTACAAATTTTGTGAAGCGATTGGCTAGCCTAGTGTCCTTTTTGACGTGGTCGCTTTCCTAGACTTCTCGTCATCTTCGGGTAACACACCTTCGACAACTGAAACGAACTAAATCATGTCAGCCTCGTTAAAGGGGGACTTAACCTGGGTTAATCTGCATTGTAGTAAACTGCGAACGCGTGTGACAACGCAACGTGTAGCGTCTGTGGTAGTGCACACGAGTGGAGAAGGACCTTAACCATCTTGGTGTGGGAAACTGGAGCTAACTAAAGTTACTAAACGCGATCGGATTTGTTATGAACAACGTTCGAAGGATTCAATAAATATTCAGGCAGTCTTGTTTGGCTCGGTTTTAGCTACGTCTCCCTTAGGTCCTGGCCAAAGGGGAAAGTCCTCATAGCTGCCATTCGTTGTATTAAATATTATTAAGCAGAGTTCATCAATTCAGTTGGTCGTACGAAGCAGAACAGACAGACAAGGCGTTTATCGTTGCATCTTGGAGGTCTTGGGAGAAGTAGTCTCAGAAAGTTATATTTTTCAAATGACATACGCTGCGACAATGGGAGAGGTAGTGAGGAATATTCTCTCGATTCTCTTCAACGCGTAGCGCATGCTATGTAATTATCGACGCAGCGCACGCTATGTAATAAGCTTGAGGCATTTCAGACAATTGTGAGTGTTGAGCGCATTGAAGGAGTTCTTTTTCAGTTTCAACACTGTTGAACTTAGGCTAAAGCGGCTGAGATGTAAAGAGCAGCGCCTTTTGTTCGCGGGACGGCCACTTTTTGTTTTGCGGTGGTATGATTCATTGGATTGGCTGGGATGAGTCAATGTCGACACCTTTCTTGACCAGTTCTTCTTTGTCACCGAACTCGGCGTGGACTTCTCAAGTGCTGCGTGTCATGAAATGTGAGTTCTTCGCGACAACATCAGAGACCTTTTCAGGCAGAGAGTGCGTCCTGGGCTATATGCGTTGCCGTAGGATGCAACCGTCGCTCAAATCAGTCAACTAAGCAGGTTGACAGAGGAACAAATAAATCTGTTTCCCAACAAAGCCAAACCACGATACCGAACCGAACTATCTCAGGCCCTTCAGAACCGCTTTCGACTGTTGTGTCGATTCTATGCGCCTTCCCAAGCGACCAACGGGGACCTCCATCACACGAAACCCGAACATCCGCCTTCACATAAGCGACAACAAATCAGTCGCCACCTTAAACAGGTATCCCCACGGTCCATGTTCAACCACCATCCATCCATCGTTAAGGGATTTCTCCTTTTCGTCGGAAATCCAGTTTCACTCGACCCTGCGCCAGGCGATGCGATAAAATATTAATTCATTCAAATTTACACTACTTAACTATTTAAATTGCCCAATAAAACTCTCGCATCTGGGGGCATTTATAATCGCTGATCGTGGTCGATCGTCGTCGGCTGTGTCGTGTAACCAGCCGGCAGATGGTGGAGATACGAGTAGAAAGCGTGTGTGCCTGTCAAGCAGTTCGTTAGCTTATCGTAGACCTGACGCTCGGCGATCAGAGAATTTCGCCCAAAAGGAAATCACAGTGGCCCCCAGCTTCCCCACTTGGGCCCCGTGATTGATTCTACATTTAAGATTCATTCGAATCTCATGGATATTCCGTGTGAATCTGTCTGATCATTTCCTTTTCTCTCTCTCTCTCTCTCTTTTCAGGTGAGTTGAACTGAATCGAATTTCGAATCTGGGACTGGACGACTGAATGAGTGGATGACGCGGACGGTGAGATTAGCATTCATAATTGCGGCGACATGAAATTTTGAATTTAGACACATTTCCTTTTCGCGACGAGACCACCGCCGCCGTCGTCGCCGGATGCGGCACGACGTTGCTCTGGCGACTCTCCGTTCTCAGATAAGCCGGGTAATTTGATCCACATTCTGCTGAGGGCTGCACAAACTGCTCGCCGTCCCATCGCTCGATCTGGGAATCTGAAGCGCTCCGCATCCGCTGTGCGCGACGGAATGTGCGCGAATTCTAAGGATTTGTTGTCTGTTTTTTTTTTTTTGGGTTTCACGTCTCATCAACCAGCTCGTCATCTCGAAGATGAGTGCGATGTGTCCATCGTAAAGTGCTGAGTTGGCGAACAATGTTCTGACGTTGCGATGTGTGGGCCGGTGGCACGTCTGAGTCAGGTTTCGGCTACCAGCCCGTGTGCGTCAGCCCGATGCGTGGCTTTGATAGTGATTCAGTCCGCAGTCGGCACAAAGCCGACGATTGTCTCGTTGACACCGTTTCAGCGGAACCCTCCTATCTGCGTCAAGATTGATTGAATCACATTTGCGGTATGCGCACACTCCATTTTGCACGGTAACATAATTTACCCACACGCGCCCATAAATCCCTTCTCGCTGCTCGGACGCAGATTCCCCAGAAACATCATCAATCTGCTCGCAAGTGACTCATGCGGTGCTCCTCCTTGCGCAGCTCCTCCTTGCGCAGCTCCGGTCACCCTGGTCCTTTGGTCCAACTCATTCACCTCGAAGGTTCTTACTTCAGCAAACATTGGTAATTACCTAATAATAGCCGAGCCGACAGGATGATGTGTGATTGCTTGCAGCCACAGTCATTCGTTTCCCCTGCGTCTGGCTGGGATGCGTGTTCCAGTGTGCGTCGCGTCCAATTCGGGCGAACTGCGAATGTTACCGTCCGTCCGTTGTTGCCGCCATAATGATTTGCATCCTTTCGTGGTTTTTGCCCCTTGATGAATGATGACCACCAGAGCATGCGGAATAATGCTGCTCTGCGTTCATGTGGGGAGCTGTGAGCAGTGAGCTGAGATGCTGGTCTTTGGTTTCATTAAAATGTTCTCTCCCCGCGAGCGGATGTGTTGGCCGGTGCGGTGTGGTGGCTGCTACATTGATCTGGTCGATGGTGTATAATTCCGGAACAATTCATTACAAAAATATGCGTCTTTGTCCTTTCTGATTCCTGGAAATCGGTGCGGATTGGTGGAGGTGGGGGGGGGGGGGGGGGGGGGAGATTACGAAGTCAAGCCGCTGAACCATGGAATTGCACTTGAGTCACTGAGAGCGAGCGATTATGAGGCGGTACAATGTAAGCAAGGGCAGTGGGGTGGGTGGTGGAATTGCAGTAAATTCAATTAGTAAACTGTCTTCTTAGAAGAAGAGTCACGCTGATTTATGGTCAAGATTGGAGACATTTACAACAACTGATGGAAAAATTGGCTGTGAAAGCGGCACGCCAAAACTTATGATCGAGGTTTCACCTCGCAACCATGCTAAAGTCACAAGGATGGACATGTGTCTCAATAAGCAAGCCTCTCCAGATAGCACGATCTGTTTCTCTTGACGACGCTCCTCCACATCAAGTTGGTTGCCGCCTTAATTAGTGTAGGCTCCTCTAAAACTTGGTACTATTCCCACTCACTTGTGTGGACTTTGTTAAACGTGCAAAAAAGAACGTGCAGCTTTGTGACTTCCCACAGGCTTAATGTCAAAATGCTTCTCTATACTCTCTCTATGCCCTCTAGACACCAACAACTAATGTCGGACCGTATGCTAGATCCGAGATCCGATATCCGGGAGACTTGAGCCTTGGACGTCTAGACGATTTTCAAGTATGTATGACGTTGAAAAAGTTCCAAGACTGCAGTAACCTCTGACAAATGGTTTCACGCATTTAACCAAATTGCCAGAGAATACTTCAATGATTGGCGCAACTAAAGGGCTATCCTTTCAGGCGTTGTTCCAACCTAGATCAGGTCCACGTTCTGTCCTAAACTTCGTATTCCAAGAGAACATCGCAATTGCCTCCGGATCCTATTGAGCAACAACGATGTCTTGTGTTTGTTCGCCACGGTATACATACATTTACCTCCAGATTGTATATCGTCTAGGCCGCTGGTCTTATAGGTCAAATGTGATGCTGGAACAATGATTCTTCGATTGAATGCAAGTGAACGTCGCATTGACGGCGCGATGTGTTCGAACAATCACGTCGGTGACATGCTCGTGCTAGGAACTGCAAGGACCCTGAGAAGATCGCTCCCCTCTGTGAGCTTTGCACGATCATCTCAAGTTTGATGTTGAAGAAATGCCATCACAGCTCATCGCCTTGCTGTCGTAATCACTGACAACTTTGTGATATGTTATGGAGACTGATCCTGTCGAGGAGTCTCCGCTCTTGTGGATCAGGCAAATGGGGTTCCACTCGTCGGACATGCTTGCCTTAGACCATAGCTTACGATAATCTGGTGGGCCCAACTTGGTCATATCGAGTTGCCTTGAAGAGTTCTACATATGGGCCATTTGCCATCTTCCTCGACATATGCTCCCTTCTGATCGATCCTCCATCTCAGGCGAACAGGTTGTGACTTTCTCCGAATGCATTGCCAGTTGGAGGACCTCGCGTGGAAGGGCGTGGGTTCAAATGGGTCTCTTGCCAGAAATGTACTTGTTTTCAGAAACCAGTTTCCTGTTCCAACTGCTTTCACTCCCTGGTCTACATTCACTTCCTGCGTCGAACAGTCTCAAGTCACGAGGCAAAATTCGACAAGCTAACTTCTGCGAAAGCTGATCTCTTGTGCGCGACGGCGCTGTATTGACTAGCTCTTGTGCCCACTCATGCCCACTCTCACACGGACAGCGGGCGCGTATTTTCAGGAGATCTTGCGTCTCGTTGACGGACGGGTGTTGGCTGATTGCTCAGTGAGTGTCGAGTCGATCAAGCTTCGAAAAATCAGCTCTGCAATCGACGTCAGATTGATCAGAAGATTGCCATGTGCCTCTATGAACTTGTGTTGCTTGCTGCAAACTGCAACTATCACAAGATGAAAACTCTCATCCCAACATAAGGTCCAAGCTAATAGACGGTGACGGTCAAAATCTCAGCAGGTCCGCATTTGCTTAAATGTGACAGGGTTCTACATTACATGTGTCCTTCGGCAGAACAAGTGTCATTCGGATCACGTTTTTCGACGACTCCATCAAGAGCTTCTTTGCCATAGCTTGTCATAGCTACAACACCGATTGTGTATTCTTCCGAAGATGTCGTATCAGCTGTTCTTTACGCGGATCGTCACTGTCCTGCATTTGGGTAAGCACGCTCAGTAGAATGATGTCTCAGAATTGAATGAGGTGTGATACGTTATGGGCCTCACTTGGCTTTTGAAATAAGCCTCATGACTTCTTGCTTCAGTCTGCCTTGAACCACGACCCGGATCCAAATCAGCTCTGTTGCCTTTCATGGTCGCCAAGCGCCGTAGTGCCGTGCTTCCTCGACCAATGCCACTGAGCGTCATACGTTGTCTACAGCTTAGAGCGTCCGCTGTCTAGGACTTTCTTCGGTTGTCCTTGGTCTGTTGACAGATTCCGCGTTTCTCGTGCGCATCGTATACCGCTGGCTAGAGTCATCAACGACGTCCTCGCCCCTTCATTATCCAACAAAATTTGCAAATTTTTCAAAGGCTCAGCAAATTCAAATGTTTTTTCCATTAAGTTGACATTTTTGGAGAAGTGGGTAAGTGCATCTTTTGGGCCCCTCCAAAAAGTCTGAGTGTCAGGAGGTGTCGAGTGAAGGACGAGTTGGTTTAAGTGGTTACTTTCCACCCTCCTCCTCCTTTCTTAGGAGGCTCCTTGGATACATATATGTTCGAGTGACCGATGAAATGCCGTCAGAATTTGGTTTCTAATAAAAAATGGCGGAACAACGTCAAAAGTTTGCTAAGAAAGGAAAAAAAAAACAAGCCCACAATGACGATGTTGGCAATAAACTATGAAATCCTCCTTTTGAGCTCTTCATCGGGCTTCTCCCCGGTTTCACGTGTGAAATGATCTTCAACCACTGACCGGCGTCACAGTCCTTCCACAGTCTACTTCTCAATCACACAATCGAACACCCCGAAGCGTTAATGCCAGCAGCATTTGATCGATTGAATGACTTCTCGAAACTCCCCATGGAACCACGGCTCGAGCCTGCATTCGATTGGACAGAGTTCCACAGTCCATTTCTCATTCAAAGGGCACCCCAGTCAGTGACGTCCATTCGCCCACAGAACATCGCGCATCGTACACCTCACACCGCGCAAGTTATCGATTACAATGTCGTCTTTTATTTCCACCACACCGCCTCTGGCGAAACGTGTTTATTCACAGAATCAATCCCCAGTGCCGAGTCGCCTCTGCAAACAATGTCCTCGCTCGACTGCGCGTCTGTCCCGCCATCATCAAAGTAACAACTTGCCGCAGCGCATGCTACAAAGTTGCCCAGCGAGAGAGCATCCCGCGCTACTAAGGACAACCAAAGGGCTCTTCAAATCTTCTCTCATTTCATCGCCATCACCATCACCAACACCCAGACGAGCACTGGCCGCATGTCAAATGGCTCAAATGTGCCCTTGGGGCAGCCAGCAACCGTCAACCATCGACCAGCACCCAGGCCCGTCGCCGCACAACAGTTCGAGTGTTTATCTCGGGCAGCACTTGATGCAGCTTGCAGCGTGCTCCAGCGGAAACCGTCACATCTCGGGTGTGTCTAGTGGCGACTGTGAATGCAATCGTGGCCCGAGGGGCCATTAAAAGACAATTAACAGAGTCGATGACCCACTGTGCTCGATCGGCGTTCGATTGGTTGTGCTTTCGATTTCGATTTTCGATAACCCACCGCGATCGGACTCAAATCCGCTGGAGTTCTTGTGTGTTTTTCCTTCTTCTTCCCGTCGCTAGCCTCATCGGCACACACGATAATGAATGAGATCAAAGTATCAATCGAACGGTATCTGCTGCTCGATTGGTTAAGGGGGAGCCAGTGCGGTTGCCAAGAGCAATTTGTTCTTGATTACAAGCGTTTTTGAGGACCCACAGGGTTGCCCAAAGCTGCCTAAGCCGTTTAAGTGAGGAAATGCGTAGAAAGTCCGTGACGACACGCACGCCAAGCACTGCGACTGGAGCAAGTGCTCTCGGATTAGGGTTTCGAGTACACTGCTGGACCGGTGGAATTTGAGTTGAGTTGAGTTCTTGGAAAGAACTGCGCTTGGGTGAGCAGAGAGATGTGGGCAAACAGAAATGATTGGCTTACCCATGTCAGCCGACCACTGGCGCCATGGTTCTGGACGATGTGACGTTATTTGCGTTGACTGTGCTGTCGGATGCTGAGTTTAGAATCATTGAACATCTAAACAACTGATTGGTAGATCACTGAGGTCACAGAGGTTGTGAAAGAAGTACACGTGTGGTTAAGGCCGCTAGGGACAAGGGGCGTTGAGGACATTGCCTATATCATCTTCACTCCAATAACATCTACAGGAGAGGTTAGGAAAACCCCGAGTCTTGTGGCATGCTCGGCTATGAGGCAGTGTCCCGTCATGACACCTAACGCAATGGGGACTTACGATCTCTCAGGAGACAGCTATTGCAGTGCTTCAGATTATGAAGGTGAACAATATCGATCAGGCCGAGTCGTGGTCCAGCCATACATGGTCCATGGGGTTGTTGGGCTTAGGAGTACCGGGTGTAGGGCGGCATCCATGTCACTGCGAATAGAGTCGCAGAGTCAATAAACCGAACTGTGCGGCAGTGGCACGAGGACTGATGTATTAAAGCTCTGCGGCCAGCACACAGGACGTTATAAAGAGTTCCCCCAATCTGCTAAAAAGGGAAGTTATAATCGATAACTTCAAGCACATCTCAGTGAACGGGGACAAAGTCGAAGAGGGAAGTCACTGTGTTTCATTGCATCGCTCGATAGACTCAGTTGCTCGTGTGAGGTTTTTGTAGTGGCTCATGAGAGAGATGATTATGACATCCGGCGGTGTTCACGTCAATGCATCAAGCAACAGAAGAGTAAGCAGACGGCTCACAGAAGGACTGTAAAATCGGCGCTGACTTCTTGAATTTCTAGCTGATCTAGTAGCCGTGGCGAATTCCTACAAACGTTCTACAAAATTTCAAAGTCAGGGCATTGCTTGCTCTTATATTTTATGAGGCCTTCGCAATGGGCAGGCTGCCGTCAAAGCTTTGGCTTCAATCTCTAGTTCCTTCACACTTGTACGCGATTACTTCGATGTGACATAACCACATCAACGGATTGGCAGACAATTACCGAAGCTCACTAGTGGTTTGCTACGCGGGTGCATATTCTACTAGCTACCAGAAATAGTTTTTTGAAGCTGCAAATCGTTGACATTGTGGCTTCTCTCTTCACACGGGCTTTTTTTGGTCCTTCGAGCCGGATTTGTGACTCATCTTGTAGGAGCGGCTGACATAGGCTGGAGTTGTTATGCTAGCTGTTTAGAATACCCGATGTAGCGGCGGTTGGCAATGGTCAGTCTACCTAGGATCTTCAATAGGATGTCTTTTGTCGAATAGCAAATGTAGAGGTGGAGAAATGTGGTATAAAGTCTTCTGAGCATCGCATCATCTATCGGTCAACATCGCATATTCTGTCGTGTCCTCATACGTTACGTTATACCACCTCCGGGTGTGAAACAGGATGAGGACCGCACTTTTTCCTTGAGTTTCGGTGTCATAATGGCATATTCTTAGAAGTGGACGAAAAAGACTCAGTTGCAGTTGTTCACAGCTAATCTCACAGCAATCTTACTTCACTCCGTGTCAAGAGGCCACTCATTATTGATCAGAGGAAAAGTTGTTCCTTTCTTCTCGAAGTCATCCCCCTTCATTCAACATATACTCTTCAAAGCGAGTATCTGGAAAATCTCCTTCTCGGGCACACTGCCAGCGCCCATGAGTTGAGTAAATTTCTCCGATTTCTAACATTTGTCACCACCAGTCCATGGATTCACGAAATCAAAGGCGACGCACTCGCCATCATCAACTGTCAACCAGGGTTCAGCTGCATATATGCCCGCTGCTCGAGCACATCCTCTTGTCGTCGTCATCGGCCCACATGCCCCTTTGACGAAATTAATTCCACTCTGACACGGCTCCGCCATCGTTGCTGTCCCCCCCCCCGACACGACGCGACGACGTAACCCGACCAGAATGTAAATCGGACTCATTACGAATTTCGTTCTCTCGTCTAAGACGATGAAGACGTCGCGTCGAGGAAGCCCTCATCACACAGCACGGCCCCCTGCCGTCGCCGCCTGCTAATCCGTAATTCAATCCGGGGTTTACATATTCAAGGCATGCCGTGCATTCATAATGACACACACTCAATTGCGGCGGTTCGTAGTCGGAGGGCGAAGCCACCAAAAAAAAATTACTGTCAACTTGAACTTCTGCTTGAAAGTCCTCTTGCGCTGCACAAGCCAATGACCCGGGGTTAATTTTCAATTCGGTCTGATGAACCTGACCTGGTTCATGGTGGACGATGGATGGCATGCGGCGAACCAGAGCTCTCACAAAGCAGTGAAAGCGGTCTTAATCCGCTGCGGTGTCGTGCAGTGCACGCGAAGATGCATCGCCTCTGAATGGACTCATCAATGGAAGACCGCTCTGTCCACCAGCCACTCCGAGGAGGCTGACATTCAGGTTACATTGAGATTTGGGAGTTTCGGGTCATCAAGCGGACAATTAAGCGGGTCACACGCACACTGACGGTCGTCTTTAGCTCAAGTGGAGGGGGAGTGATTTATTTTTCTGTGTGTTATTTCAACAGTTTTGCTGCAATTAATGTACTTGAGCGTCTGGAGATTGGGGCAATTGTTGATTCAGTTGATTGAATGCGTTCCGTCGATGCGACTCGAATTTGATTGGATCAACATTTTCGTTGGCCGACACTGAAGTGTCACTTCATGGCAGAGAGCCGTCTCGTCGAATTGGGTGTGTTTCACAAGCAATCGCGACTGCGGCCTGTTGACAGTTGTCGAGTACGTGTCGAAATGAGAAGAGCTCGTGTCTAAACAACGACGCGACCGGGACGGTGTGAAGAACAACCAAAGTGTTTGCTATTTTAGTTGACAAGTGACCTTCGGCGCGGCTCCAGACGTGAATAAATTGAGACAGTCTCACCGTTTTGTGGATTTTTTTTTTCGGTTTTTCGCGCAAAGAGTGACTTGTGGTGTGCTTCTGTTGGCGTTTCAGATAACTAAGGTATGTGCAAATATTTGGCGAGAGACATGTTTACACGAGAGGTGCTAGGTTGCGTTTTTTTTTAAGGTTTTCCGTCAAGTCGTGTGGATTTTTTTGAAAAATTCTAGGAAGCATGAAGCGGGATGCCATTCTTGTGTTCAACTCGACTGCTTACTAAAGCCATCTCTGCTCTCATGGGTCACTCGTGCCGTAGGACTGTCGTTAGGTATGAACACGCGGAGCTGGTTGGCAATTGGAGACCTCTTGGGTGCTTCTCTGGGTTTCTGCTCGTTCTTGTACGTCGCATGGACATTTGAGCAGACCTCACTTTATTCCTTTTTTCGGAATCCGTCATCGTCAAGGTTTCCGGAGGTGACGATTTACCTACTACCGTGAAAGACTGCGTGCTCTGTACCATCATTCACGGGACTCCTGCGCCTTTCTCACGTATCTGCGGCACGGTGATGGTGTCTACTACTACACGCGAGAAATCATGGCGCCCTTACAAACGACGTTTGCGGAAGTTGGAAGAAATGCAGTACGTCCTGCTTCTTGTTTATATCAGCCCGCCTCTGGCGACTCTCAGAAGCCGCGCACCTTCTTTTTCGTTGACCGCAGCGACGTAAAAGACACATCCGTCTCGACAGTCTGTTACGCCTCCTAGAAGCCACAAATTTGGTTTCCTGTTTGCAGATAGATGAGTTCACTGTGTCCTGACACGATGGATTTTGGCAGAATCGTGTGCAGACTTGTGTGCCGGAACAATATTAAAATTTTCCCATCGATATCGACGTCCAAGTCTCGATAGCAAAGAATCCATCCCGCTTGTCACGGAGTTGTTCTTGTTTGTCCAGCTGCCCATCCGAGGTTCTGCTCCGAAATACTCTTCCCAATTCATTTGTCAGCTAGTCGAAGAGGGTACCCTTCCGGCAAGAAGGTACCCACCATTCTCTGAACGTCCTAAATCCGCTGATATAATAGCACTGGGCCTGTGCATTGACTCCTGCTTCTGGTAAGTTTCTCTTACTCCCCCGGTGCTTCCACTCAAATTGGAGCAGTATATGTAAATGAGGTCCAAGCGCTCGTATCCATGCCTTTCGAGAGGATACCTTGTGACTTCTTACTTCAGTGGGCTCCTGGACTTGATTACCTGGTTCCCTGCTCGGAAGCTTGTGTACTCCACCTTCTTTCATCTGGAAGACACGCAGTCTACAGTTTATCTTTTGTGGCAATTTGTAACTACGTAATTTCCAATGAAAATTCGTCCACGGCTTAATCCCAGCCACTCTATCTTCCATTTTCACGTCACAACCTGCATAGCTCTAGAGTCTAGACAATGCTCAGAGAGTATAACAATCATGGCAATCGATAGGTGCGTCGGTTCCCAAGCCGAATGTCCAGTTTTCGATCCTGGTGTCAAAATTGACATAGTTTCTGCTCGGAACAAGCTGCAGTGGTCGGGAAGTCGCTTAAACCGCCTGTTGGTCATCTCTGTGGTGAAGACTACATTTCCCACACGTCGAGCGAGACTATGTCGAGGTCGTCTGAAGGAGTTATTCTAAGTGGACTTTTTAAGGCGTTACAGTGCACAAAAGTGCCCCGTCATGCAACAGAATGGGTAGCCCAACAGTGGCGTAAGTTCAATGCTCTGTTGGTGTCATATCCGTATGAGATCCTTGCACTGGATCACTCTCCTTGTTGTATGAGCAGCAGGTCATTTACTCCTAGAACCCAGCTCTGTACAACTACTGAGCAATTGGTGTAACAATACCTATCATCTGCCCAAAATTTGTGCAATGACACACGTATACCATAATGTTAGCTCCCTCCCGAAGTTCTAGTCAACCGTTAGTCCAAGGTGTATAATATCAATGCTTCCAGTGCAGCCATCATCTTCCATTATACCGTGACAGGCACTTCTTAGCCTTATCTCCTGTTCCGAGAATAGGCGGCAAGCGAATGCACATTACCTCTGTGTTAAGTGCGTTAATAATGAATCCATGGCCGACCAAGCTGTGACTGCGTTCAAGTCTCCACCGAGATCCACCAAGGCCCTCTGTACGTATATAATAAAAGTAGTTGATCTAACCTGGATCCCTGCGGCACACCATAATCGACCTTCCACACCAGTTGCTGTTGTACTATACTTATCACTGAGAATCCATACTCACCATCATTGATGTATGTACACGGTTAAAAGAAGTGGACCTAATCTTGATCCCTGTGGGATACCATAATCTATTCATTCTTCAAGACTGACTGAATGATATTTTGCTTAGTCAGCTGCCAAGCCATGCTAAAATGTGAATTCGTGCTCCAAACTCATCCAACTGCCTCTAGATTTGATTGTGACTCCAATTGCAGATCTTGCAGCACTTTATTTGCAAAGTTACCAAGCAGTCCATTCGGACTATGCATACTTCGCAGAAGCCACTTTTCGACGAATTCGTACAGCTTCCTGGCCAACGCTGAACATTTCCAGCGTTTTCAATTAGAACGACGAGAAGATGATGGGTCTTAGGAGCTGTCAAGGCACCCTCCAATCATGATATCCAACTAGGGAAGAATCATATCCGAGTTCCTTTGTTGCTCCGCGCTTTGACTTCATCCTTCCGAAAGTCGTCCCTTGTATTTTATCACCAATTTTTTAAGAAATCATCCCAAAAAGTCATCGACTCCATACGGAACATGCTTCCAAGTCATACGTCGTCATTCCAAGATGTAAGTCCACATCCACACAACCTCAAGTCTCAGCCGTCAGGTCAGTCTACCCTCCAATCGAATATCCGCCTAAAGAGCCTCATTTGAACACGACTTCAGTTCGTTCTTGAACTCACATTCCGCCACATCACCCGCCGCTTGTGATCCATCGTCCGCCGAAGCCGGAGGCAATTCAGTCCAAAGAGGAAACCAGCCAAAGAATGACATCATCACCCGCACCACGCTAGCCTTCGCCGGCACATCGTGATCACAACTTCTGACCTTCTGCGCGGATCAGCCAACGCCAGTCGATAGCTGAATCAACGTACGTCCACGACTCGCAGCCCCATCAAGGGCACTTAACCCAACCGAAACCGAAGTGTCCAAAGGAATTCAACAACCCATTCCCTTCCGATGCAGGCCCCACCGGCCACACACGCTCGACCGACACCATTGTTAGCATCTTGTAATCCGAGATAAAACGCGCCCAATAAGATTTCGTGCAACAACGTGCGGTCCGTGCGGTGCGCCAGGCAACGCCACACACAGCACACCGGGCCAGGCCGCAAACATGAGCATAATTTGTTTGCGATAAATAAATTCCTCTGCCTGGACACCGCCGCGTCGCGCTGCAGCGCCGGCGAACATGTGCCCACCGCCACCACTCCGGAGAGTGTGGACATTCAATACACTTTCGCGGAGGCTCTCGCCCGCCTCGTGCACACAACCGCGCGCACTAAGCGACATAAATTTGACCTTGTGGCGATAAATTATCGCCAAGCGACAACGACTGCGACTGCGACTGCGCGGACGACAATGACGACGTGCTACAGAAAATCGGTGTCGGACTGCCCGTGTTAACTGGCGCTAGGCTACCTTTGCAACTACTGTCACTGGTGGCACTGGCGATTTGTCATAGCGCCAGACGCTGGCGATTCTAGATGCGATCGCCGGCTGCAGCTCGATGAAGAGTAGGCGGCGCGGCGAGTTGTTTTTGTGAGTGTGTTGCTGGGCGTGTGTTCTTGCTGCTGCTGCTATGGGAAAGTGAAATTAGAAAGTTTAAGGTTTTGTGTTTGCGTCTTGCATCTTGACTTAACGCAATGCGATCAATTGGACCGATGCGGTGCGGCATGGCGTGTAAATGAGTGCAATGTGCTACGAAAGAGCATTTTGATTAATTGCTCTTGGGTGTTGCGTCACGGTTGGTTCGTGATTAGCTGCTATGTCGTAGCATGAAATTGAGGGGAAATCAAGATAACAACCGCAAGTAGGCCTCTGGTGGAGGTGCTTACACGCATCGACGTCGACGTTTAGGTTGGTGATTAATGGAATTTATGTCTTCAGCCAAGAAAATGGCGCACGGAACCGAGGTTAGCGGGCGTCAGTTGCGTGTCAGTGAGGCGTCCTAGTGGACCAATTGTGATGAATTTCACGGAAGTACGTCCTTCTAAACCCGGCTCAATGTCGACCCTCAGTTTAGATCCAACCCCGAGCCACTTCAACCATGACAGACCCACGAGCACCATCAAACCGCACACTTCCCAGTCAGCGTCACTGTAACCTTCCCCGAGCGCAGTTCTATTCACATCGAGTCACGCTAGCTCCACCCCCACTTCGGCACAGCGCGGACTATCTGCAGCCCGCGGCCATAATTTATAGCAAAACAAATCTAGCATTCAAGTCAGAAGTCTAATTACAAGGCAGCTCCCGTGTGCAGTGTGTAACCGTGTGTCTAGCGCTGTCATTCAGCAAAACATTGTAGAACCCACGTCGGCGGCAAAAGTGAAACCTTCCCCGACGTCGCTCGTAGTCGTCGTTGCACGCTCGACTGCCCAGGACACACCCCGTGCCTCTGACGAAGTTGCGCGCCGCACTGCCAGGGCATCAATAGAACGCCAATGATTTACGCCAGCGAACGTTAAGTGGATGTGAGTATTGAACCCGCTGACGTACAACCTTAAATCAAGTGTTTTATTGTTGCCGCGTCGATTCTATTCCGAGGCGCATGCATCGCTGAGCGCAGAGGAGAAAGTTGCGCACAGCTGCACTCTAGCCGCGACGCGATGCAAATGCTTTATTTGCAAATTTATGATCACTTCGCAGTCGATGCTGACCGCGAGAGATTTGTGCGTACCGTGCAGTGCATCGGCATCATCTGGTAATTAACCCTAAATTCCTGGGCTAATGAAACGCGAAGATGCTCGGGCCCAGATACGCTCGGTGCAAGTGTGGTCCCGCCAATCTGTGGCCTCCGATCTGAGACTCGCTCGCGGCGGCATAGCCCGTTTCATTTGCGCGCGCCATCTACGCACGATGTTTGGCGATGTGTCGCCACAGCTTGGCGGGGAGCTGCTGTCGTCGTCGCAGACGCCCGCAGAGATGGAATCAATTTTAACTACGCTCGCGCAACTCGCCAGCGATGCTGAGATGTTTACAATGTCTCTCGCAAGTGGACCGTGCAAACGACGCAACGCGCGATCCCCGATCCGCGATGATCGTTGATCTTATCCACACTTGACCAACTAATTACAGACTTTCTATTCAATCCGCGGGATGGGGGGCTGCTGAGGCTGGTGCTGGTGCTGCTGCAGTTGTATCTTATTTCCATTCGCCTGTGTGGTGCTATTGACATCTGTGCAGTGGCACCTTCCACTTGACGGTGTGCCTGTGCCTGTACCGGTGTATCGGTGTTCAGTTCAGCATTCCCATTCGTTGTCGTTGTGTCGGTGACAAATTGCCGGACACTGTTGAGTGACTCAGTGGACTCGGAGAGAGACTTAGATCCGGTTTCGGGAGAGGACCGTTCCATGTTCTCGGTGTAAACATGCCTGACGTCCATGTTCGTGCTCTGAACAGAACAGAGATCTGCTCTGGCGGTCGACGGAGGTAGAGAGCTGTGAAATTTTGGTCGTGCCAATGATAGGCATCAAGAATGCCCTGTCAACGGAGATTTATTCGAAAATGACCTTCTCGGAGGTACTGTGGGATTCAGAAGGGAATTCAGAATTTTTATTATTCCGGGGAATAGAGACTCGCGTTGCAGACTGGAACACAGCCGTGAAGTGCCGTCCATGTGATTCATGTCCATCATCTTCCCCAGACCTCCCTACACCCACTGCTCACCTGACGCGGATCAGCTAGTCACACGGCTCCACACAAATCTGTGGGTGGTGTTGATTGAGTGGCTCCAGTGATGGGCGCACTCCGCCCAGAGGTCATGGCGCCCTATTCTTCGATAAATAAATGAATTCCAAGCCATCATCCGATAGGGAGCACATCGTTGCGTCCCCACTCACCGCTGGCATGTGGTTACCATGGCCACAGAGTGCCCTGCGAACGAACCGGCGACGGAACGCCGAGAGCGACCGAGAAGAACAAAGGTGTGAGCAAGGTTAATCGGAGATGCTCGCAGCAGAAGCCCAGCTCGACGCTGGATGCTGCCACGGCTAGAGCATGAGAATGCTGAAATGAAGTCTTACAAATATCGATGGGCTGGCTATTAAAATTATTAACTTATCCGCCGCGGAATCGTGTTCTTCATTAAGTCACAGGCCGGTGGTGGCCAGAGGATGGGAGAGGGGACTCAAGGAAATATTGCATCCCATCGACACCAAGGTTATCTGGGCCCAGCCGGTGAGTGGTGTGGATGAAAGGATCTGATTACCTCGAACAAGGCACGATGTTGAGTGCCGCGGACGATGAGCGGGGAAGATCTGCCGCATCCCAGGGGCTTATGGCCTCGACGCACGTCGTCCTGCATGTGGTCGTGAGTGAGTAGGGCCCTCGAGTCGGATTGCATGCGAGGAGCGCCGCGCCGTCGGAATCCACTTGTCGACGCATCGCCGGCGGTAGGAGTCAACAGAACCGAATCAAGCGACCGATCTGGAGTAGGAAGTCGACACGCTGACAGCCCACTGACAAGTGCATCAGTAGACGAAAGCTCGCAGGCAGCAGTGCCCTGCACAAGTGAATTTGAATTTTTCACTCTTTAATGAGATTCTAATCTCAGGCGGTGTTGGGTTTTTTTTTTTCTGGACGAGCCGGTTCCCGCGAGCGATAAGTGCATATGTGTCCAATCGAATGATGATGTCATCCGAGAGGAGGAGGAGGAGCCTGTGTTTACCGATGCGGTTAACCTTTCTTCCGCGTACACAAGTGCCGGTCCGGGTCCGGGGGTGGACAACCGTCTGCGAGGCATCTTGTGATGTAAGAGCCGTGACACTTGACGGCGGCGGTGCGTCAAACGACTCCCAAGAGGCTGCGCGAGATGGATTGCGCCCACGTGATGCTTTCGGACGTTTGTTTTTTTCTCCTCAGCATTTGACGTGGGAAATGTCCAAGTTGTTGGTCTCATTGAATCATAATCGAGGCATTGCCCCCTTATTGTGGATGCAAGTCCGTCGACGACTGGTCGAGTTGGAGATGTCAATGCATCGGTGTGCGGAGGCTTAGCGCTTAAGCTCAGCCATAAAGTGGATAATTAATGGCAATCAGAGAGAATAGAACTGCTTGTTGTGCCGCTGACGGTGACAGGTGTTCGTGGGCAATCACGCTTGACCGTGGACCGAGGAGCATCTAGCCGCAAATGGTGTCATCGAATAATCGAATGATTTTAAGCCATGTTCCATGTCATGGTCAAGTTTTAACAGATTTTGTGCTTTCTGAATGGACATCCGGCTCGAATGCAAATTCATTTATCATCGGGGACAACTTGCCTTGAAGTCAGTCTTGGCCTGTGGGAGCGATGACCGTTGTTGGGTAGAGGTCAGCGATCAGATTTGAATCATCGGCTTGTTCTTCATTTGAGAAGAGGTGTGAAAATGGATCCACGTCAGGATGGAGCACGATCTATTGTCGAGCTAACTCCTCGAACTGGCTGTTCCCGAGGAATCATTCTTGTTGACGTCTCTGTCAATTGTGCGGAACTCTTTTGACGTAAACGTCCTTTCCTGCGCGACTGATCGTTGTTTGAGGCTCCTTAAGACAAAGATGTGTTTGGGTGCTGAATATGACCAACTGACGCTTGCTGCCACACTATGATTGCTATTGAAGCATCTACTGAAATCCCTAACAAAACTAATGAGATCAGCGACTAAATGATCATCAAAAAATGGTCCTTTCCTTCGCTAAAGGCAGAACCATATACGACGAACGTTGACTAAAATCTGAAGCAGTCGAGCGAATACACAGGATTGTATCTCTTGGCTTCGTTAAGTTTCGTTAAGTTTCGTTCACCTTGATTTTCTTAAGTGGGAGCAAAATTAATCAGTTTCTACTTCTGGCGTGCAATAAATCTGAGCAACATTTTAAAATTCTGTGTTATTGTGCGGCATCCTCATGTTTCCAGATTGATTTGTAGGCACCACCACCACCAGAACTATATTACGGTATTTTTAATTCAGTTGGATCTTGGTTCACACTTAAATTCTCCTTGAATCAAATAGGGCTGCCGTCTTTAGTTCAAAACTTACTCAAATCACCCCCAACAAGAATTTGATTAGACATCTCAATAGCCCCCCCCCCAATCCCCTACGTCTCCCTCTCCAATACAACCGGCCATCAAAGCTCCCAACACCACTGTCTTCGTGCATACACTCGCTGCAACACTCTGTGTAGGGTGGCCATGAAATCATGTTCCCAAGCCACGATGGCGTCATATCTTGACGATGTTTTTGTCTGTCAGCCACAGCCACAGACGCGGTACGTTGATTAATTGCCTACAACTTGCCAGAGCCAGAGCCGATAACCTGAATCCCATTGCAGTGCACACTGCACTTCGATGCGTCCCTTCGGCGAGTGCGACTCGAAGAAACTGGTTCAGTGTGGGCTGGGCTAGTGGTTTCCGATGATTCATCCCTAGACGATCGAATATCATTGTTTTAGCCGCCAACCTTTGCGGGGTCGGTAACCTTCTCCACGCAAATGACGTCGCTGAGAAGAGCGATGCGTCTTTCGCGGCCGTCTCTGGGCCACAGGCAGACGTGCCACTGCCACAACCCCGATTAGCCTTCTTCGTGTGCATCATGTGCAATTTGTTTAATCAATTTTTTTTTCTGCTCGTTTTCAGATTCCCGCTGTGCTCCATCGCCAATTGAACGTGAGAACCGTCTCATCAGCCTGCTCAGACAGAACAAGACCAAGAAGAAGCAGCAGCAACAAAGCGAGCAAAAATGGGTGAAAGGAGAGGAACAAAAGCTTTGGAACTATGGTGCCGACGAATGACCGATGGTTATCCAGGTGTGAAGATCGATAATATGACCACATCGTGGCGGGACGGTCTGGCATTCTGCGCGATGATCCATCACTTCAGGCCCGAGTTGATGTAAGTACGAGTGAGAGCACTATTCTCCATATTTTTTTTTGCAGACACAAAAAAGAGAATCAACGACTGAACTAGATTCTGAGCTGAAATATGGAGCAAGGGAGCAATTAGGACAGAAAACTAGATCCGTACCAGTTGAGAGTGTGGTCGGTGCGGTTTCTTTCTCGGCGTTTTGTTTTTGTGTGTTTTTTTACGATTTGCATGCGAATGATGAGGAGTTAGTCTTTTTGTTCACTTCTTATGAATCTGACTCATTCCCGGGGAGCAGAGACAGATTGAGGTTAATCGCTTGTGCTGGCGTTCGTTTGGCCTGGATGGCCTGTATGGCCACGATTTGAAATTCATAACGCATCTTAACAAGACGCCATTGATGATGTGCTGGTGTGCAGAACCGCAAATGGACCACAAGTTGTCGTCGTGAGGGGATTGCGATGAGGCTGACGATGATGCTAATTCGTTTGAATCGAGTGGAAGGCCAACGACGATGCTAATTCGTCAGAATCGAATGTCAGTTGCAATCGGTTTTCAGCGATCACTTCAAAAGTCGAGAAGAAGTTTACACATTTGGAGCATTTTTCTTTTGAACAGACATTGGCATTAGCAGTTTGGAGTCATAATCTGTAAGATTTGGCATGTTTCGGTTTCAAACTTGAGTCGAAATTTCATGCTTAAGTCGTGGTTTCGGGTTCGACAGTGCAGTAATTTGTTGTCGTTGATTATTCAATTTTTCGAGTTTGTAGCCGAATTTGCTTGGACCCTTGGAATGTGATCCAATTTTGACATTTCTGTCCCGCCGTTGTGTCTTTGTCCTGTTGTTCTCGGGGTTGGTTGCCCTATAAGCGCGTGTGCAATAATCGACAACGAAAGCTTTTCCAGCCATGTTTGTCTCATTCGGTGTGTGTTGGTCGTGGGCGAACTCTTGTATTTTTGGCAACTACGACAGTGACACTCCCGACAAAACGTTCTGTCCTCTCGTGTCTGCTGCGGTGTGTGTTGACTCATAAGAGTCAATGTATCCCTGGCGTGGTCGATAAAACCAACATTTTGTCGGCTTCTGTGTGGGTTGACCCTTAATGAGTGTCTAGTTCTTTTCTACAATCATTCTTGGCCAGGAATCAGCTTGGCTTAATAATCTGTATAATCTGAACAGTGAATTGTCCCCTAATAGCAGGAGTCTTCCAAAGAGGCTACAGAAATGCCTTACATTCGTATCTGCCCTTGTTTTTAGTGTGTACAGCAGTAGCGATATGATCATTGATGAGGAACATCTCAAAGTCAATCCGTTTGGTCCATTACCAGGAGTTGATGATGTGTCAATTCAGCTTTTGTAATCCCGTCATTTTATTCAGTGTTTAGCAATGACTTTCCGACGGATGTGTAAATCGACATAAGTTTACCTCTTGGTATGGTTACAGAGTCAGCTGCTATAATAAACGAGGATTCGCGTTATATTGCTAATTGGGCTGTTAATGATCTAATACTCGATCCTGACAAGACGAAAGTCATCCCGTTTTCGAAACACCCATCTTCCTTTTCTAGTTTCCCACCAGAAGAGCTCAACTCAACTTAACAACGACGTGGAGTGATCATATTGACAGCGTAATACCCAAGGAGTATCATCCCATAGCACTCACCCCGCCTATGACTGAACTGAGCCGTGCAACCGCAAGCTTGTCGCCATCTCCTTTCTCAACACTGAATCTGCCCCGCAACACATCATAGAATTCATTCCCTGTTCCCTATATAGTTCTTCATCTCAAGAAAGAAAGAATCAACACCGATTACGGGCTTAAGTCGCAACCTTGCCACGCTCTCCCGTTCATCTGCAGAAAAATCCAATCAAATGCGTCATTCGCCTCTAGTCCGGGCACAGCCACTTTGCCTTCAATTGAATTGTCAATAATCCTCGACACATAAATACCTTGCTTTCGATAGACTGCCCGATAAACTGCCGATAAACTGCAGTTACTTCAGTTATCGGCGAGATAAAATCGTGACAACTTTTTTTTGCGTGTCATTCAGTAGGCCGGACGTGTGTGACCTTCCCTTCACTCTGGCCCACGCTCACTTCCAGTCAAACTCGATCCCACACATGGGCCGCTCATAACGCTGCCACAGAGTGCTCATAACTACGCCATTAGAACCGAACCAAGCCAAGCCAAACCAAGCCAAACCAAGCCAAGCCAAGCCAAAGTGTCTCCCCGTTCAGTGGGGCAACCTTGCAAGGCCGCACCGTTCTTTGCCATAATTCAGAGCATTGGCGCTCGCCATTCACTGTTCCATATGCCCTGCAATTGGGTGCAACCGCAAAAATCAATTAGACGAGTTCTAGATCCACTGGCCAGATATGGTCGCCAGCACCAACACGTTTACCCGCGGATCGCGACTCTCGCCCGACCAGCAGACCACAGAGCACCGGACACACCAGTCGGTTCGATTTATTGGTCATGTCCCGCGAATTGGAAAATCTGCCGCGGCGTGCGCTGCGAACGGGTTCCGAGGCTCGCGCACACCTCACGTAAGGACCGCGCCAATTCAATTTACCATACTTAACTAATTATTAACATGAATAATTTATTCGCAGTGGGCACTCGAACGCGTGAACATTTGACACACATTCGCAGCGGTTCGCGTCGCTTTGCTTTCGTCTTCTTCTGCGGCTCAGACGCACGCTCACACACCAGCCAAACCAGTTCGCGGCGAGAGGTTTGGCCGTTTCTAGCGTCGCGTCGCTCCTTTCGGGCGCATTGGTGTCTGGGTGCCGTGCGATTCCGGGTGAAATTGTGGGCCGAAAACAATCACCGATCTGTCAGGGCCTCTTTCTTCGGGAGAAACCTCGCGATTAAGCTGTTCTCGAAAAACACAACAAAAAAAAAATGCCCCCCTCAATTGGCCCCAGGCGCTAACAATGACGGTTGTTGCTGTCGGTCGGGAACGTGGCCATTGTGGTCATTGTGCGGCTCAACAAAGAGTCGCTTGGCTTGTTTTGAAAGCGACGAGAATCCGATTGATGAGCGATTGACTTCTGATGTGTGATCGCGCGGGCGTCGTTCTAATTGACTCTGGTTGGTGGGGGCGGAGATGAGGACTTTGGGCGTAATTGTTTGGTGAAACTGCGCGCTCATAGCTTGTGGATCTTCAAACTTTCCAATTGCGTTGAAGGAATTGATGTGAGCTCGATTCAGAGTGCGTTGGGGGATCTTTGGAAGGAGGTCTAGGATGTGACTTGGACTAAAGAGATGTCTACGACAGGCAGTTAGCGGGTGTCTCAGCCATTCAAGGCGGAGGAAATTTAAGACGAGCCCGATCTTGCACTTCTTTACTTACACGGACTTTGACTAAACTGAAATGGACATTGGACCTAACTCGAGTGATTGTCGTCAATTATGTAGTGCCACCGCTTGTGTGTAGACCTAGACAGTACTGCACGGGTTCACTCCATAGCCTCATCCGATAGTCTAGCTCCAGTTTTGGTGACTGGGTTTGTTGATTGAAGTCTTCCTCAAGTTCTGACTAGCAGCTGCACCGTGGTCTTACTCCGTTCCATTGTCACACTTGCTCCGATTTGAGTTGGAATCTCAATGCGGCTGTGTACAAGGACCCAACTCGTTGGTCTATTTGAGCCGATCGAAGTGGCTTTGTTCTCAGGTCAGCGACCTTTGTAGGGTTCAGCTTCAGACACCTCCAACTCAAGACTGTTGAGTTGCATTGCTGCAGCTTATTTACTTCTTAACCTTGGCCATGAACCACGGAGAGTCCGAACATGAGCTATGGTCCTGTCATGAAGAACAAGTTGTCTTGCTTGTGCCATTTCCCGTGATATTCAGTGTTCCTCTCCTTCTCTCCTGATCGAATTCAAAGACCATCTTAGCATTAGTTTCCATGTGCTTGATGGGGACGAGACGTTGAGGTCGAACTCTTGCCTTCCGGACAGCATCCACCTCTTGGCACACCCCATGTCTTATCCTCCATTCACCTTCCTAGCAGACAGGACTATACATCCGACACGGAATTTGCCTCTCGAAGGCACCAAGTCTCAGCTCAGCTCAGCTCTGGTTTTGTAGACCATCATTTTGGTCCTTCGAGTCGGATTTTTGACCCAAGTTGTTTCGACAAATCGAAGAAGCACGGCTTGTCAAAGGGTACGCTCCTAATCTCTAAATCCAACCAGAGGCATTTCAGAATGACGTTAGTTCCTTAATATCCTTCGCAAGCATCTCGTCAATTGAGTTGAAGAAGGGTCTGCCAAGCGCTCGTTGTCTGCCTCTAGCAAGCGCCGCGCATGAAATGGGTTAATGTCTCCCTCTCAGCTGTGTTGTATGAGCTGCCACGATATGTGTTGTGTGTGATCTCCTATTGGCCAGTGTCTCGTACAGACGGCTACCAATCGACTGCTGCCAAGACAAATTCGCCGAAGGAGATCGGTGGTACTCATGCTATGTTGCACACCTTTTCAGTCTGGCCCATTAGAGATATTAGCCTTGATTGTTTCGAGTGCTGCACCTGCTCTGCAAGCGACCTCTGAAGGGCAGATCCCTTCCCGGTTCATCAGCCTTCTCATTTTCTGGGTCCTGGATCCAAGATAAGGGACATTTTGACATTTTTTAGCTCAGCCCGGCATTCCTGTTCTAGTTTTGAACATGAAGGAGCAGAGGCAATATCTTTGATGGCTCCTTGACTATCAATGCGTATGACATTCTTCTACTTTGGCAAGTTATTTGGGTGTATTTTGACTTGACGACACGCTTCTCGAAGTGCAAAGAGTCCCGCCTGGAACGCACTGGGATTGTCCGGCACTCTGTAAGCTTTGGCAATGCTCAGGAATTTCGAGAACACACCCGCACCGTCTCTACGGCGCAGAAACATTACCCTTGGAGTTCTCGAGAGGAGTGTTTTGCGTGCGGTCTTAGGTCCTGTTTGCATTGATGGCATAAGAAGTTGAAGATTCAACCACGCCTTGTACGGCAATGGGCCTAGTCATGAATCGGATCCAACGTGAGGCCATGTAGAACGCTTGTTTAAATTGACTTCAGTCCGAAGAGACTTCAATTCCGTACCTGTGGGACAACACAACGCCCGAGTGTAATGTTGGCACACATAAGTAGATAGCGAAATTAACTAACTTGGTGGACGTCAATGGCGGCTGGCCAGTGATCTCACTAAGCGGAGACATTTGTTGGTTGAAGCTCAGGTCTATTCCGTGTCCAATTTCCACATGCTCTTCCCTATATTTGGGCAATAACGCAACGAATGTTGGCTTCCAAGTTCAGGTGTTGCACGAAAAAGTTGCTCCGGCGGGTGTTCCGCTCTGAGGGGTACTAGACATCGTTGCAAACCTCGAAGCCTTTGCCCTTGACTGAAAGGACCTGAGATGGTAATTCTCTTAAACAGCATGGGACACAGATTTTTCTTAAAGCCTTGAAGTTATTCAATTTTTCGATCGAGAGAAGTTTCATGTGGCAACACCCCTTGGGCGCCTGAATTCATTTAATAGCGACTTGATTTTGAATCCACTTCGTCCATACGTGCTGAATAAAGAAATCCAGGCCACAGACACCATAAAGCCGAGCTTTGAATATGAATTTCTTCAACCTTGAAAATATGTGCGAGCGAGCGTCTTTGACCCAAACCCTGCTCCTCCTCGTCGTGGCGTTTCTTCTTTCATGCCACCCCTCCACGAAGGCGAAGCGCCAAGCTTTCGATTAAATTAATATGCTCGCGCAGTTCATGCGTGTCGCTTGCGTGAAAACAGCCTCGTTATGCTTTGGCTTCACGTCGATTTCAAAATGGATTGCTTAAAATTCCCCCAGACCCATCGAGCAGAACATCAGCTCTTGCCGCTCTGGGCGCCTTGAAAAGAGCTCAGTCGCCTTCAACCACCCGGTCAGCAGTCCTTTTGTCAAATCACGTCCATCAAGCATCATTGTCAGCGTTTGTGCAATCAAACAACACTAATGCGCCAGCAACAACATCAATATCCGGTGATCACTGAAAAGCCCATTTCGAGTAGAATATTACTGACATTTAGCTCGAAATGGCTAACATTTGGCTGTGGCTGGAGCCCACGGCGAGCCACGGTGATCGATTGATCGATCTAATGAAATCATTACTCCGCCACTGAGCGCGCTGAAAGCTGAAGTCGCAGTGCAACCGCCACCGCGCTTCCACGGTGAAGCTTGCTCGCTGGCATTTCGTGCGCGCGGAACAATAAACCCACTCCGTCCACGCCGTGATTCGGTCAAAAGTGCTGGTTTCGCGCAAAAGTTCGTTCGCCTTGCCGAGCGAAGCAATCACGGCGATATCGAGTACCGATGAATGTGATTACACAACTTCTTGCGCATTGCCCTGCACTCGGCGTTGCCGCCTGCCCGCCTGAAGGCCGCTGAGTTATTACTTCATTAATGCGGCGCAATTCAATTTCTTTTCATTTGGAGCAGCGGCGGAGAAATTCAACCACAAATGTCCACGCCGGTCAATTTAAATAAATTACTTAATTTAAACGCTGCGCAGGTTCGCCGAGACGCTAAGACGGCAGCGGCAGCGGCGCGACGCGACTGTTTCACCGCCGGCAGTGCCATCAAGCGGAGCATGCATAAATCTCATTAATTGCCCGGGACGGCCGTCGACCGGGTGAGACTGACGTCGTTTCTTGCCGCGCTGCACCGCGTCCGTGAAGTGTTTTGAGTCGAAAAACGATTTAGAAGCGTCCCAAGATGCAACTAGTTAGGGCTTGACTGACTCCCCGCTCACGTGCATGGAAAGTGTTGGCAGGGATCTAGCTGGGCGCACTGCATAACAGCAAGTGCCGGGCGTACTAATCGCAGAGTGAACTCATTTGTTATTCAGCGAGGGGCCCTTAAAGGGGCGGTCCGGCGATAATTACTGGCGCAGGACATGCGGCTAAATGAGTATTGATTGCGTTTTTCATTAGCCCGCATGCATGTCGTGCGTGGAACAAGCCCAGTGGGACGGGATGAAATGTTCTCGTTTGCAAACTTGCTCGATGGCAGCTGGTTGATTACATTGATCGGATGTGACACCACAGGGTACTGGATGCTCCACCCTTCTTTTTTTCAAAACCAGAAGCTGGCTGAAAGGAAGGTGAAGGAGGCGATGTAATAAGGAAGTCCTTGGGGGGAATAAGTGGCTCTGACGGGAGTTTCGTTGGCAACAGTTGATGATGTCTTTGCAAACGCTCCTTGAGTCGGTTTTTATTAAATTGTGAATATGTGACGAGGTTTTTTAGTTCGAGGGCGATGATGACTCGTCGCTGTGTGAGGAATGACCCGGGTGCCAGTTTCGCAGGCTTGGTGGTGACCCACACTTGGCCAATGAGTGTTACTCCTGCCAGCTTGGAGGATTGACGACGGTTGACAGACCAGACTGTATCCAGTTTTGCTCGGCACTCTACATTGCCTAGCTGGTTCGTATTCGACCACGTGACCCATGGCCGTTGACAGTCCTGGCCCCCTGCCTCCAGTCATCAAGACCAAGCTGCCTTTCGTCTGCTTTGACTTGGTCTTTATACCGCAGTTTTACTTCTCGAACCAGAAAGAAGAAGCTGCTCTTAGCTGGAGCAATGATGTTCATGCGCTCGATGTGCCCGAGCCTCCCGCTTTACATCCACATCTGTCTAGTCTCAAATAGCATGATATCGGTCCTTCTTCTTTGCCTTGAAGGGTTGAACCTGATGATTGAGGGCAACGTTTGTGATTGCTCCTAAGCAGGTATCAACGTGGCATCCCAAGAACATCCTCTTGCCCTGTTATCTTAGCTTTCTCCAGAGCAGCGTCGAGACCCAGATACTGATCCAATCAAATGATCAGATTCCTTTCTCCAGTTTTCGGAGCAAACGGCCGCCTCTGCGGTTCAACTATGATGAACTTGGGCCAGTTTCTTCTCGTATCCCATGGAGCCGTGCGCAGCGGGAAGTTTGACCCTTCCAGTCGTCGGAAAGGCCTTTGATTTTATTGATGACACACAGCAACGTGCAACATTCGGACGCTTCTAAATCATCGGCGTACGCTATTGAATTCAGCATGGAGGCTATAAGATCTCCTGTGAATTTTTCATCGGGGGTGTACCAATTGCCACCAGTTGCTGATCATATTTCATGTGGAAAACCTTGGTAGAAGTTATATCGCCACTTTTGATAGCAATTGGCAGTGGTTCACTGACAAACTGACAGACTTCAGAAAGACGCCCCCCAACCATCCGGTGTGGAACGCCTTCTCCAAATCAATCAGACCGGCACCCGTCCATTGAACGGCGGTCACCAGCTTCGACGGTTGTCAATTAATGACAGTTCGGTTTGACGTAAGCGAGTGCGAACGGGGTTGACGATTTACACACTCTCCTCTTAAGTGGCTTACTGAACTCCAACGGTGTTAATTATGTCATCTCCAACTCTGTGTATCCATATTTGTTTGCCTCCACTGCATTGCCAACACAGAACAAGTTTCTTTCACCTTATTCACTTGCATTCAACGCCGTCGCAGCACGCGAATGAATTCACGAACATCCATGACGCCATCCAGCTTCTCAAAGTCCCCCGCCAATCTCCACCAAATACGAGACAAAAAAGGTCATCAACTTGGATGCGCACCCATCGTCTCCGCCGCCGTCGATTCTTATGTCAGAATTTCAGAAACGCCAACCGTGCACGAAACCCACCAAATACCACGAGGAAATGTCAAATTGACCGGTAAAGTGCTTCGGAGGAGCGAGCGCACACAATGGAAAAATAAATAAATTGCTGCGATAAAGCCAAGCCCACAGAGCGTGGAGTGGAAGAGAGAGAGAGAGAGAGAGACACCCTAGGGTGCCCTGCCCGCTCACGGTGAACATAAATTTCGCCAAACAACGGAGTGTAATGATCTCCAAGTGTCACTTGAGTTAATGAACGTAATTCCTTTCATTATGCTCTTGACAGGCATGCCATCATGGACTGTACGTGTGTACACGGCCGCGGAGTGTGTATGCCCAGCGCACACAGACGCACTAAGTGTCATCCTCTCTGCGTCTGGTGGTGTGAAATTTGAATAAGCCCCCAGTGTATCGGGTGTCAAGTGGAAAACCAATGAACTTGCTATTGAACTTGCGGCATTTTCATTGACCATCTTTTCTTCTCTCTCGCCCACTCTCGTGCGTTGTTGACGTCTCTTTCGGTGGATGGTGGGGTGGGGGGGGGGAGGGGGGGGGGGGGGGGACCTGGACGGTGCTGTTGTTTTGTTTCGAAAGTCGACTGGGTAATGAGTTAAGTGTTGTGTCCGTCCTGTCTGATTGGTTATTATTAAGCACTTTGATGACCGTTTCTCATTAATTGCTGCTATTCAACGGCACATTATTCTCCGTAGGGGGAGCGGGGGGGGGGGGATTACTGTTTGACGTTCACTTTGTGATTGATTGAAGAAAGATGAGTCGAAACAACGTCAGGGGGACTGTCAAGATTCTTTTGGATTCTTGGTGCGTTTTTTTTTTTTGTGGATATAATTACATAATGACCGGCAGAATGAGAGGAAAGTTGCGAAGAATGAATTTCTCGGAAATTGCTGCCTGAGTAAAGTGGTCGTAGTGGCGTTCTTCTTTTGTGAAATGACCAGTGACTTTTTTTGACGTTTTGTTGATGTCTTTGTTGCCTATTGTCGCACGGCGCACGTACTTATTCTAAATTAACTGAAAAAATGTGTCACTTTTGAAAGAACAAAATTAGGTTTTGATTGAATGCGTTGGACACGCTCACGTCGACAATGTTTTGCCACAGCAAAATACGTTGACCTCCAGCTTTGTGAAAAAAAACGTTGTCAGATCTGTTAAAGGTGCTGTCTGCTCTTGCGGATGTTTTTTTCACCAAACTATGAGCGACAGCTGGATGGCGCAGTGGATTGAGTTCTTGCACTTGGATAGAAGGGTCACCACTTCGAATCCCAGTGAGAGCAAAGTTACGCTTTATCCGGTTTTCAAATCTGGTCAAGTCCGGTACTATCACTGGAGTTTTTGATCAGTGGTAGTAGTCTAACAATGGGTATTACAAAGGTCTAACTGTGCCGGCGATTTCGCCTACCTGTCGACCTACATACCTATCATGACAGACAGTACAGTTTCCGCAGCAACAGGTACACTGGTGAAACCAATCTTTGCACAATACAGTCGATAGCAAGAGACTTGCGCTTGATATTTCTTAGGCACTAGACACAGTTTGGCATCAAGCTGCCTTGTCGAAAATGCGTGCCTATGGTTTCGATGAATCTCTTCTTCTATGGATTAGAAGCTACCATTCGGTTTTGGATGGGCTTAAGTCTGATATTGTAGGACGGCCAAGGAACAAAGAAAAACGAAATTCAGCTTCGGTCTTCAGTTTGTTAACTAAACATTATTACACGACGACGGCTGAGATTGAACTGAACTCATCAGTAACGATTAAGAGAGCGCTAGAGAGAGAGCCAGAGCTATGCTAAATATTATGTACTAGAATAGTTGGTAGAATAAGTGTTGCTATTAATTCCTTACAATATCCAGCAAATAAATACTGGTGTTCCCCAGGGCTCTGTTTTGCCTCCAACACTCTTTCCATGTTAATCCGATTTTGACATCATAATTAATTGGGGCAAAAACAATAGAGTCAAATGCTTCAAAAACTCAATGCTGTCTGTTGGCACTTAAGCGAACCCCTAATAATCAGCCATTATCCATGAATTGCCGGAAAACTTTTCATCCTTTGTATGTGTATCAACAACAACACTTAGTTGGAACTATCACATATTCAAGGTCGCCAAAAATTGTACGAAATGTCTAGATTTCCTTAATCGATGCAAGATATATTTCGCTCCATCTGATTCGGCTCTAATTTATAAGGCTCATACCCGCCCTAAGCTTGAGTACAACGCTCATATCTGGTCTGGTCCCCCAAGACCACCCTGCAGGTACTAGATGAAATACAGAAGCGAGCGATTAAACTTATATGAGACAACAATATCGCAGAGCCATTAGACTCGCTCGAACACCGTCATACCGTATCTTCTTTGTCTCTGTTTTATCGCTATTTTAACAATCGATACTCAAGTCAGCCAACCAATTGTATTCCGCCTCTCCATGAATTACCTCGCAACACCCGTCTCCACAGGAATCCTCATCCACAGTTCAATTTAGAGACTGGTTTTTTAGCCGCACTACACAAATATGGAATTCTCTTTCCAGCCCAGCCCAATAATATTTCCCACAGACTACAACTCGCAGATATTTAAGACCAATGTGCACAGGTACCTCCTCAGATGAGTGCTAAAATACTCGGCCGTCTCGTTAAGAAATAGGCGGCAGTTCAAGGAAGTCTTCGAGTTAAATTTGTCTTGATCGCCGTCTGGCAATCAGAACAAATTACGATGTCTATCCTTGATTACACATTATGCCTTCGAACCATGTGTGAAAATTCGCAGCCGACAATACAGCGTCTGTTTGTCAGACATCCAAAAGGATCTGGACGGGGTGCTGGTTGAGAAGCTCTTCTCAAAGAGGAACTTTGTAGCAGGAGATCGGTGTCTCATCATAATTTTCAGTGGCCTGCATGATCAACTTAAGGGATCACGGAGTTAAAGAACACACGGGAGATCGCCAGTCCCCCCGATCTGTCAATACCAAAAGTGTTGTCGGACTTGGTCCAACCCCCTCATCCTGAGTCTGCAATGTGGTCGCTTTGCCGATAGAATCACATTCAAAAGCATCTCCCGGAAGTCGTGATGATGGGGACAGTCGTACTAGCATAAAACTTTCCGCTCGGATAAGTAGCTACTCAACATTAAGTTTCTCACTCTAAACCGGCGAGTAACTCGCGTGTCTCTAGGAATCTCAATCCACGATGTTAGAGTGCCCAGAACGGAGTTCTATATTTTCAGCCGTTGTGCTAGACGCTATCTGTGTGCCGATTATGTCCATAGATGAGATACTGAGGCAGGGGTTGTCCTAGTGCATATGTAGGTCATCCTCTGCACACGATTGAGGAGATTGCAGATGCAGTTGAAAGTAGTATGAGTCTGACTGCCCATACGATTAGCCAGTGTACCAAGCTAAGCTGTAGTCCCCACATGCAGCCTATTGCAGTAAGATAAAGCCGTTGGGGCTTAAGGCCTTACTGATCACTAGTATCACTAGCTTAGTCTAGTATCAATGATGAGACCCACACATTTTGAGCTTGCAATCAACTTTGTCGCGTTTATGCACAGAAATCAGAGGTAAAAGGCAGAAATCCTAGTGAAAAGATCTAGTCTAGTCATTAAACTTGAGTTGCCAGCAAAAATGTCAGTCGACAGATTTTTCAGTTTTGTCTTGGATTCAGAAGAAATTCGACGATCATAGGAATTCACAGGATTGATATGAAATTTTTTGCGAAAGACGATGACTTCTTTCCCTAAAACAACTGTAGTCAACGGTTGCAACTCATATCTGCTTTGGATGGTTTGAATAGTCTCAAGGAGCTGAAAGACTTTGGAGCCGTGTAAGGTTGTAATTTTTTGAATTCATGGTGGGACGCGTGTTCCAATCACAATGCAGTCTGGCATTTGTAATCCGCCCCAAAATCCGTTTTGTTGAAGTCAATGTGGTCTCCAGCTGGCATCTGTTTGATGTGGGCTCTAAAGCGCTCTGAATCACATTCGTCGTCTTTCATAGATCGTCTAAAAACCTCCTCCATGCATTCTCTCCCTCGAATCATCATCAAATGACTCTCTTGACATTTTGTGCATCAACCCCCACCCCTCCAAAAGCAGAACCCACTCATACTCATCCTCCCCCGCATTGTTTTCTCTTTGCAGTGAATTTGAGAAACTGAACAAAAGTGACATCTACTACAACAACGATCTGGCGTTCCGCACAGCCGAACGACATCTGGGCATTCCAGCGCTGCTAGACGCCGACGACATGGCCGCCTACGAAGTCCCCGACAGATTATCCATCCTCACGTATCTGTCGCAGTTCTATCAAGTGTTCGCCGCACAAGGTAAGTCCACTGTTTTTTTTTTTTATTGTTAATGCCAACGATATGTTCCCCCAAAAAACAAAGCAATTCTCCTCCTGAGCTCTGCTCCCCCAACCAAGTGAATTTTACGTGAAATTAGAGCTCGTCGTACCGTGACAAGGTAACGCCGTGTGAGCCATAAGTGCAGGCACACCCCGCCTCCCTCCTCGGGCGGCGTGCAGTCGACAAGAACATTTCGCACTCGACTGGTTTTCAGTGTGCCCGTGCGATATTCGCGCCAACACAGTCGAGGGGATTTATTTGAAATGTCGGCAGCATTGTTGCCGCAACACACTGACAGCCTGCTCAATCGCGACAACCAGTGCGACGCGTCACTTTGTCTAGCTGCTGGCCTCTCTGATATCTGATTTCATTGCAGCGCCCCATGCTCCCCGAACAATGGGGCAAAATTTAGGAGAAACGGAAACAAAAGGGAACTGCTGTCTGGTCTGGAAAAGGTTTCGCGCACCACCATCGAGCGGGCACAGTGCCACAGTGTCAGCGCCGAGGGTCGGGAGCAGTGCACTTCGCATGGAACTAATGAGATTCACTTGAATTGCCGTAGAACTGCAATCGAAATGGGTGCTGATTCGCTGGGCGGCCCGCATTCGGTCGTATTCCGTTTTGCTGGGTTGCTTGGCTCCCGGCGGGGTGATGGAACTTTATCTAGGCAACGAGGGGATTTTGTAAAACAGGAAGTTACACGACTGATGGCCCAGCAGACAGACAGAGAGGCGCACTGGGTGTGGTGTGGCGCGGTGATTTGGAGCGAATTGATTTTGACTTTCCACTTCGATGAATCGCAGAAGGGAGTCGAGCGTTTGTGTTCTACTTCGGCGATTGGGAAACCGACGTCCGGCTGTTGGACGCGTGATGAGGCACGACTTCGAGGGATTAGTCGAAGTCAGGTGGACTCTGAAGCTCTCGACGTGACATTGCCCAGCATTCTCTCTCTCTCCCATCGTCACAAACTAAGTGGCGAATCCGTTAAGCTTCTGAGGAATGATCCAACAAATGTTGGCCAGATGTCTCTTAAAGACCGCATACAGGAGCTCCTTAGGCGAGTACCTTCACGCATAATCAACGGACTCAGCCAGCGCCAGCTCGGGATGACTAATCGGCGCTTCACTTGGCTGGCTCCACGCGCAAGTACCTAATTCAAATTTCACGTCATTAGTTCCACCAGCCGCCGAGATCGTCCCCGAGACGCACTCGGTCCACGGTGAGGTAGTTCACGACTGCAGTCGACGCTTTTAATTGTTACATGTCGTGCACCATTCTCCGACAACATGGCATCGGTGGGATCACAGTCGGCGGGTGCATCTGTGCGCTTCCCTATCGCTGGCATTCTATGGTAATTAACTGCCTCGTTGGTAGGAGCTCATTGAGTAATGAATTCAATGCGATTGCGTTGCATAACAATGAACGGTCCGGAGGAGGTGCTGTGATGTGTGCACGCCGCAAGATGTGTGCCATGGCGGAGCTTTTCGCCAATTTGCCGGCACACCTGGAAGTGGCAGGTCGACACGGCGCGGCGGTTGCGTAATTGGATTGAACGCGAAACGTGGCTGGTGTTTCGATGGGCAATTCAAATGTTTGCCTTTCACGGCTGAAAGCGAGGGAAATTCGCGCACAACTGCCATCGGCGTGAAATGAGAAGTATCTTCTGGTTGGCAGGCATCTATGGAGTTTGCACAAGTCCACTGTTCAAGCAGAGGGCACGCGCAAATTTCGAAAGACAGTCAATATGGGAACGGTTTACTTGCTTAGGCTATTATCCGCTACTTATGTGTTGTGTAGGAGGAGGGGAGGGTGTCGGTTTCTGTTTGCTGATGAGTGATGAAAGCTGTTGAGGTTCGACGTCTATTTTGGAATTTTTTAGATGACAGCTTAATTACTTGTTGTCTTACGTCAGCGTAAATATGTTAGCTTTCGTTGTGTGGTGCTTCATCGGATCGAAACCAAGTTGTCCACACACTTTACGTGGTCCAGCCACCTTATGCGCTATCCTCTCGTTAACCGCCAGACAAATTTTAGCCACTTCCGTCTCAATGCCAGCATACGACTCATTGACGGCTCCCTGTGTTCCAACAATCACGTCAAATGTCGTCCGCGTTACCAGCTTTGTACGAATTTCTGGAATACCGTCGGTAAGGACTCCCATTAGCATGTGTACACCCATGCGACTAAAGCCGATAAATGATGATGATCTTTGCTCTCTTTCAACGTCGGCCATAGAGCACTTGCTGTTGCTCTCAGACCAAACCATCGAGTACTGGCTCTGTGCAGGGCTTCGTCTTCCATTTGCTTCGTTATAGATCTAAACGGCGTATATGCATACGGAACTGCCAGAGATTCGAGACTATTCGCTTTATCGCTTCCTTAGATGCCGTCGACATAAAACATTAAATGTATCCTTCTTCCATTCGCTTTACTCGCTGGGCGGGCATAGTTAAAGTCCCTAGGGCACGACCAACAGCCTTCTCAAGCAACCAACACCTGTCGATGTCAATTTGAAATGGATTAGACTGCCAAGCAGTCAACAGTTGATGGTGATGAAATCCATCGGGAGCACCAACACGAAACATCAAATTCTCATTCGAAAGTACACGGCCACCATTGTTGGTCAAATTTGGCTACTTTTCGACAACATTTCGGCAGCCATTCCCACAGCGGATCATTTCCATTTCCCCATTTCCCAGAAATGAAGAAGGAAGCATTACTTTCCTTTCGACGCTCACGTTTACTTTCAATTGGCGCCCAGCAATTCACCCGAAAGATGCAGCGACAACGTGCCTTCCGGCATGGCTGAACTCGAATGAAATAATGCACAGCGCTCAACAATAAAAGGTTCAAGGTACACATTCGATTCCCAAACGGCAAGCGGTCTGTCGACTTCACGACTGCCGATCAGACACAGTTAGTCGTGACAATTGAAATTCTCGGTACTTTCTCTGCGACAACGACGATGATGGACAATGAATAGCTAGCTAAGCTGGTGACGATGCTGATGACGTCTGAGACCTTCCCTGCGTGTCCCGTGTCCGCACGAAGACAACAAAGAAACGCCGATGCGATTAGATCTTGTTCGAGTAATTTTAACGAAATGGAAATTAATTGTTATTCCTCCACTGCGGCTGTGGTTGAACGGAGGTTAAGTGAGGGCGGTGCAGTGCCTCTGGTTTCGTAATTCGCAAAGAAGCGGCCGTGGGGCTCGTTCCGCCCGCATGTCAGTGCTTGCATGCAGAAGAAGGTATATGACATGTCTGTGAACAGTTAGGTTCGCTAAGTTCCACGCGAGGGGGACTTTGAACTTTGAGTGTGTGCCGAGCTGGCTTGCGTGACAGGCATGAGATGTCGGGAGACAATGGCGCGCTCTGTTGCAAAAGAGGGTTTCTTGGGATAAGACGTGGGCTTCAAAGAACAGAGTTACTCTGTTGTTGTTGAGATGTTGAAAGAGTTTAGTCTGCGATTTGAAGTTATCGCCACTTATAGGTTTCGTCATCCGCGCAATGAGGGGACTGCTCAGTGGAGGCTTTATAGACTTGAGTGGCTCGTGTGTCTTTTTTTCGGTCTGATTTCGGTTTGACCGCATAGGTCAGGTGAGTTTAGAGTGGCTGACTGCTGATTGGCAGCCCGTTGGATTACAACGCTACCCTGACTGATCTCATTCCGCAAGTTAGTGCTCCTGATAAAGCAATGGAGACGACTGATACTAATGTTACATAGTTCAGTCAGGTTGTTGGAATAGTACGCGTCTAAATGACTGCTTCTAGGGGAGGAGGGAACACTGCCGTTGCACCGAAAATGAGAGCAATAACTTCTTCATTTTCTTCATCTCTGCAGCTTCCGCGGAAGTCCATATAAGCTAGGCGTAATCTAGAGGCGTGGGTTTAACAGCGTAGTGGCCGGTGATGTTGCCGATAATAGTTATAAGATTCTGTCTACTCATTCTGATTACATCTGGCGTATCTGTTTTGTAATGAGGCACCCATTGCCGGTAGACCATCGGTTTGTGTGAGTGAGTGCTTCAACCATGGATGGTAGGTCTCCATCAAAGAGTGCAGAACGAGTACCCTTTCTAGCGAGCTCGTCCGCTTCACAATTCTCAGGGATGTCACAGTGTCTTGGGCCCTCGAACCTCATAAGTTGGCAATCTTGTTGAGAGGGAAGTTATTGAGTTTGAAAGTGGCTGGGCTCAGGGATTTGATCGCTGCCTGGCTGTCAGAACAGATGACGATATCTTTGCTTGATATTACATAGTTTTTTTTAGCCTTTTAGCCAGGACAGAGCTTTCTTAATCGCTGTAGTTTCTGCCTGAAAATACTACAGTGATTCGGTAAAAATAATGAAAAAGGGATATTTAGGTCCTTAGGGTAGACACTCGCGCCAACGCCTTCACACATCTTCGATACATCTGTGAAGAATCGCAGAGGACCATCCAGCGCCTGGTGTTTAGACTCCCAGTATGATCTGGGATGATGTTGGTTAGAAATTCTTCTCGAAGAAGAGCTTGGGTATCATTGGTCGGTGTTTTCAGGTGTGGATATACAGGGCCATCTAGTGTTTTTTTTTTAAATCATATGTTATTTCGACACTGACAGCTGTTTCCCACAAGAAATCTGAACAGAAAGTCAGTATCGTACCTCCGCGGAACGAAATGAGTCGCTTTACGCTCGAACAACGTTGGGAAATATTGGAAACTTATTTCTAAATTGAGCGTTGTGAAGCCCAATCAGTGCGTTTTTTGAAAAGAACAATTCAATCGGCGACAGATTCATGGCCTCGAAAGGGGACCGTTCCCTATGCTTTTTCAGAGATGGCCACATGTCAGTCGAGAGCTCGACAATCTCGCGGTTGAGGATGCGATCCGTACCGGATCTTTTGATTGGGCACTCCACGAGCGGGATCATCTTCATGTCTTCTCACCGGGAATGTATTCCCAAGAGTCATTGACCTTTACTACGCTTTCGCACCACGAAAATGTGTAGAGCTCCGCGACGGCCGACAACTTACAACTACGTTAATACTACCCTAAATTACGTAAGTCGGCCATAAGCTGCAGCTGATGGATTAACATCTACTCTGCTGCAAAAGGATGACCTACTACTCTCCATGCGGGGATCCCTTGCTATCCCGGTTCTAAAGGGTTCGACGATGGAGTTTCCTCGTTACCCAGCCACCGGAGATACATTGCAACATCCCGCCTTGATACCGCTGCACTGAAACGGGGAGAAAACCTTCCTCACCTCGGTCGTGATTGAGTCGCCTATCCACAGTTGAACGGTTGGTGTGGAACAGGAGCGGCACCGTATTTACGTCTTGTGCTTACAGACTGTGCTTACAGACCGTGCTTATCGAAATGGAGGCAAACCCTTTCATGGTATTGCGGATTGGGGTAGTAGGCCCCACAAATCAAGTTATTGACAGAATTTATCGCTCTGGCAGTATGACCTCGAATCCTCAGAAAATTGTCGACTTGTAACAGGTTCGTCCCGTTTATAAGACCTCATTGGAGTTTTCTGTACTGGAAAGGCGAAGACCTAAGACAAGCCCTCTCAAACACTCACGTTGAACCACATGGGACAGCCATAAGTGAGCATTGGCTGGTTGAGGCGCATGTAGCAGATTACCTTCACCCTCTCATCGAGTTGGCTCTTGTAAATCAGTCTCTTTTTAAGAGCGAAAGCGCCTCGGGCTCGGCCAGAGCAGCATCTACATGTTTTCACAAACATATAGATATTGATCTAGCCAGATCCCCAGGTATATGACGGAGGTCAAGTGAAAGTCTATATTCAACTTCCAGTCATCGCAACTTTTCATGAATGACTCGAAGTCACCCTGCGCGAGAGTTGTGATGTCCTCGATCTTTTTTACGTGATCTGTACACGGTCAAGTCATCGGCGTACGCAATTACGTGAGGAAGAGGACTTATCAGATTGCTCAAGAAAATGTTGAACAGGATCGGCGAATTAGCGGCACCCGGTTGCAGACCATTTTTTACTTCAAGGATACCTGCAGAGGTCAAATGGCCATTCTTGGAAATGAACCTTTTACCGGTAAGCATGTTAAACAGTAGAAACAGCAGTGGTTTACTAATGCCTAGCCCATTGAGCTTGTAGAAAAGTCCTTCTAACCATACGGCGTTAAATGCTTTCTCCAGGTCAATCAGGCAAGCAACCGTGCATTGTTTCTGACGAACTGCACTTTGTCCACTTTGTCAGCCACTAAGTCTTACTTCGACATCTCCGTCGTTAGAATTTACGTGCTTTGTTGCCTGGAATGTTGCAAAATGCAAAAAAGACCGACCGACAATTTGGCAGCCACATGAAGTTCGGAAAGCATTTGATTTGCTTTTGCCAAGACAACGCTGATTTGCTCCCATCTGGAAACCCTTCAGTTTTCCTTCCAGCCAATCAACTAGAAAACGACCAGATAGAGGTCCAAAAATCACTGAGGCTCGAAAAACTCGTCGTGACTCTGATGACGAGTTACAACACAATGTGCGCCCTACTATTGACACAAGACCAGACCAAGAAAACTGTTACAAATTATATGACCCGTGATCGCTTACTTGGTCAGAAACCATGTCGAGTTGCGCAACAACTGTCGTAAGAGGTCGCCTGATCGCCATTTTTATACATATTTCCGGTCACTTTTCAGAGCGGAGTTTGGTTTTTTTTTGTTGAAGACTTCTGTAAAACATATGCGCTCAAGAATTCAGCCAATAATCATACACCTCCTAAGCCCAGCGCCTCATCCACACAAGTCGCGTGATCGCCAATCTGAAAAATAAACACATCAATGCCCTTCCAAAACGACAACAAAAATCAATGAGAGCAATCAATTTAACCGGACAGCAGTAATTTGGCCCGTCTCACGGAGTGATGCACGTCAGAAGAGCTTCCCCTGCTCAAGGCTGAGCCATCAATTCTGCTGTCTGCCCACAGCTGAGCCAAAAATGTGCCTCTTTCCGACCCGTTTGCACATCCCAACCGTCAATCGCTAAGTGGGCACGTATCGCTCGGAACAATTGAAATTAATTGCCTCGTCCATTTCATCATCATCACACGCACAATTTATTTCGGCCAGAGTCGGACGGCGAGAAGTGCTAACCGCAATAAAACGTAAATTTCCTCAGCCGTGGCGGCCCCGCTACCAGTCCGCTCACTGCCAAGTTGGGTAATGCACAAGTCAGTTCACTGCTCGGACAACGACGACGACAACGACAACAACGCCGACGACGATGATGATGATGATGATGAGAACGGTGTGATGCAAAACCCCATTAACTCCGGTCAGACCGCATGAAACCTTCGAGGTCAACAGCACCTTTGGGCACTGAATAATCGCCAATATTCCCATCATTGAACGGCGGGATTATGCAATTGCTGTGCCCCCCCCCCCCCTCCCCATGCGATTTGTATCTCTCTGCGTGTGTGCCGCTGCGACGGACGTTCCCAGAGTACCTTCGAAGCGAAGACCTTCCATGTGGGAAACCAGTTTCTCGCGTCTCCCATCTCCTGAGGCTCCCGGTGACCGCTGGCACACATGTCTGCACAGACACGCACACACGGCTGCTGCCATCCACCGTGACGGCCGCGGCACCACTCGACGGGCCCGCAGTACCAATGCGGTGTACGGCGAACAATTGCTGAAAGTGAAAGTCCTTATGCGCCATCCTGGCTACCATTGACCAACTTCAACGTCCAATTACCCAGCTGCGCGCGGTAGCGGCTGCAGTCAAGCGGCAACGGCAACCATTGCTCATGCAGCAAGAACCCCCTCCCCACCACCCCCGCGCCATTTGGTTTATTTATTACGGTAATCTGGGTGTTTTTTTGCGCGCCAAAGTATCTTTTTTATCTTGCAGCAAGTGGGTAACTGGTTCAATGTACTCGCCGGCGCGGCACACAGGGAGCAGAGTGCAGCCTGGCCGCGCTCCAAATGCGAGCGAGATTCCGATGCCGTCTGTCTGGCCGGAGCCGAAACAAATCTATTTCACCGCAAGTCACCTCTAGGGCGTTATCACTCGCGCTATATAGCGGAACAATATTTCACTCTCTCATTTCTCGCCGCCGTGCCATTTGGCCACACAGCCGAGTCGGGCCGAGCAATCAAAGATCCCGGTTCGGCAATAAATTCAATTAATTCGAGTTCGACTGTGCCGATGCGGTTTTCGAAAGGTCCACACCGCGCACCGCACCGCACTAAATCAAGAAAACATGAATCTCTTTGCTCTGCAGCCGTGCACTAAGACTAAGTGCCTGGCCGCGAGCCCGGCCTGCCCGGGAGCCAGCCAATGCAGCCAGCCGACTGACTGAGTATGTTTACATTTTTGATTTAAAAGCTTATTGGGCTCTGCACGGGGGCAGACTGCAGAGCAGTGTGTCTCTATGGGCAACAGCGTTCGCAACCGTAACGTACACGGACGCCGACAGCTGGGGGCACTTCGGGTGTCCCTATTCTGGTAGCGCTGGCAAAATACCAAGCCAATGGCATTTGCGTCGAGATACCTGAAATGGGCCTCAAATGAAAATGTTAATTAATGTAATGAGTCGTTGATTGGTTAAGTGCTGGTTTGACTTTCAAAATAAGGAACGGTTGAGTGGCATGACATTTCGACTGACAACCGCGAGGAGGGAGGACGGTGAACTGCACTGCACACTTATCTCGGACGCATGCGAGGCGACAAATGTTCGCATTTGACAGGTGGTCGCCGATTTCTGAAGGCCTTCTGGTGGTGACACAATGTTGAACAAGAGAGAGACTGGAGATGTTGAAAGACATGCCAACTGTGGGAATTGAATGATTGTCACATCGGCCGGATTGACGCAACTCTGCGTGTGCTCCTGTCGAGGTAGGATCGATTTGACGTGATGTGCTCAGTTCAGCATTCTTAGGCGGGCGATGTCTCGAATGAATCGCATGTCAGGTTAGAGTTAGCAGGGAGATGATAATTAAGCACGTCTCATGGACGATAACCGTGGGTGATATATAAGCTAACCCAGGCTGTAACCTAAGTCTCGTTCTTGGCTCCAAATGCAACGCAGAGCAGTGAGTGACGGAACAACATATGTGCGCCTTAGTAGCATGCAGCAAGGCCTTCTGCACATGGTTTTTAGTTAGAGATGGTCGTAGGAGGTCCCCAATGTGCTCGAACTAGCTCAGCATTCTCAGCTTTTTGTGACAAGATCTCACACAATAATGGCATGAGTTAGATCTTGTTGTCGGGTGATCAAAGTGAAACATCGTTTATCCCCAGGAGGTCATCATGGCCCTCAGCTGTGATCACCTCAAGCACAGTCCACACCGAGTGGTCTCTAATCTTTTAATGGATCCATCAAACCATTTAAATGTTGATCTTGAATCACACGAGCAGCCTCTGCTGCACCCATCCACTTCAAGTATCGCGAGGCGCGTCTGCCTGTTGAAACTCCACGCAACACTTGAAGGGCATCAAAGTTCCAAGTGAACTTCAACTGAAAAAGCTTCCTCTTCAAATGTCTCTCATTTGCATTTAATTCCATCATCTTCAGCAATTTCCATATCGCCAGCCAACGCGAACGCTGCATCATCTGCTGCTGCGGATGACACTTGGAGTGTTCATTGAGAGAATAAACTAACTTGTTCGACATGACGGAAGAATGTGCTGCTGCGAGGCGGACAAACACACAGAGACTCATCCCGGATTTGCATTTCAAAGTGTTCGAGTCGAGTCCAAAACAGAGTTGACATTGAAATCGTTGAAAAAAAACAAAACAAAACACCGCAGATAGTCTCAAGGTTAATAATGCAAACAAATATTAGTTCAAGTTCTCGGCAGACGTCGTGTTGAATTAAGGCGGTCTCTGATGAAATCATTACAGCGAGTGGAATGATGGGGGAGAGGGAGGGAGACTTGAAGGGAGGAGGTTGTAGTTGTAGTACTTGACATTTCGAGGCGACACTGGGTGATGGAGGAATTACTGCTGACAGCCTTGTGGGCGATGCTTACTGGCCAACTTAGCACTGAAGTGGTTGCAACTCACTGCCACAACAGTGTATGCTCATTCCAAGGGTGAACTTCTTTCTCATGAGTCACAACAGTATTGGCCTGAGCGGCTTCCATGTTCTCTCTAGCAGTTGCTCCAAACGGCTGAGTGTACAGTGAACACCTACGCCTTAAGAGTGGGCAGGAGAATCTTCTTATTTGCTTGGCGGTGCAATTTGCAACAAGCTCTCTTAGGTAGTGCGATCACTGTGTAGCTGACTCCAGTTGAGCACCTCACAATGGTTGAGGTTCTTCTTCACCTGGGTGCACCACATTAGACTTGTCCGAAGACTCTTCGGATCCGAGCTGAGTTGTCCATGCGCTCTGCATGGCCTAGCCACCTTAGGCGCTGGATTCGTAGACGCCTGGCTAGGCTCATGCCGTTGTATAGACCGTACAGTTGGTGGTTGAATCTCTTCCAAATGCCGTCACCGCAAACAGTACCAAAGGCCGCACGCAGAACTTTTCTCTCGAAGATACCAATGGCCTCTTCATCAGCTTGTGGATTGCCCATGCCTCTGCACAGTACAGCAGAACTGGAATGATCAATGTCTTATATAAAGACAGCTTGGTTCTTCAAAAAACGGATCTATCATTCAGTTGTCTCTTGAGCCCGGAGAGACAGCGGTTGGCAACAGTTATTCTACGTTTGTTGCTTGTACTGTTTCCTGTGGAGCCGAAGTAGGCGACGTCTTTAACCACCTCGAAGCTATAGCTGTCCATTGTGACGCTCTGTTCAAGACTTCGACGACAACTCACGTCAATGTCATCCGCGTATGCTAACAGTTGTACGCTCTTCTGGAAGATTGTGCCTCTGGTGTTAGTGAGTGCACGATCTTCTCCAGAACGATGTTCAAGAATGCCCATAACAGCGCGTCGCCTTGTCGTAATCATTTTTTGACATTGAAAGTTCGAATTCTCCGTCACCATCCTGCACAACGCAAAGAGTTTGAAAGGGATGTCAAAACTAGACATGGCGTGGTATAGCTCGTCTCTATGCACGCTGTCATATGCTGCCGGGGAAACGACTAACAGGTGTTGGGTGTCGATTTGTACTTGTTAGGTCTTTTCCACGATCTGTGCTAGTTTCCTGGTCTGAAGCCACACTTTTAAACGGCTTCAAGCGAGCACACAAAACGGCAGAGAAGTTCTTGGGTGCGATGTTAAGGTGACTTATCCTTCTGTAGTGACGCAATCAAAAGGCTGTCATTTCTTGTGGATCGGACAAACATACTGAAGTTTTACTCGTCTGGGAGAGCACATCAGGCAGATCCTGCTGACTGGAGTAATGCATGCCGCCATTGCCCAGTTCTCCAGCTCTACCTCCGCCATCCAGAAAGAGGTATGAGCACAGATTCACTCTCTCAAGGAATAGACACGGAAAATATCAGCTGATCAGCAGCAGCAGGGTTAACTGAGCGGTTGGAGTTTTCTCCCCATGCAAGCCACTCGACAACATTCCCCCAATTATGTATGATAAATGATTGTATGTACATTTAGAGCCATCTAGCCGTTTTTCTTCAAACAATAGGTTATTTTGACAGTGGCAGCGTTTCCCACTCTAACGAAATTGAAGACATGGGCTTGGACGACTTCTGGTTCATGAAGGATGGCGCGCCAGCCGTGCTGGCGATGTCAATTGGCGGCCTCGGAGCTGTGATTTGACCCCTTTATAAGCAACCGTGAAGGACCGATGTTATGCCAACAATATGGAAGTGATTCAAGCACTTAAGGCCAATATCATGCAAGCAATTCGCAAGCTACAGCCCGAAACCATCAACAAGGTTTTGGAAAATTGGGGTGACAGAATGCGCTCCTGCCAGCCGAGCCAGCCAAAGAGGAAAAAATGGAAACAATTAAATTTTGTTAATTTTATTGCATTTAAAAAAAAAAAAACTTATCTGTGGCCCACCCTGTATACCTATATGAGTATGGATGCTCACGGCCAATGTACATTGACAGGCTCGTTAGGCAGGCTCAATCTTGAGTGAGGCGTGAGTTAGAAAGGTGCAGTGCCTATTTATGAAGTCGGTAATAGTACCGAGATTCGGCTTTGCTAAGTCTGGATTATTGTAAGGTTTGTGAGAATCCCAGCCTCTGACGATATTCTTTCAAGATATCTGAATGCCAGTGATAATTGGACTCTGATCTACTGATGGGACACATGCTAGTCCGTTAGACTTGCGTGTTTCTCCAGCTCCTTTAAAGAATAATGGGATACTGAATCCGGCGCCGCGGCGACCCTTTCTGAACTCTACGTGGGTATAATGGGCTTTGGTGTATCAAATGAAGAGGATCAGTTCACCGATATGGGCTATTGTGCTTGTTAACAAAGCCAACTAAGTAAGAATGTGTTTCGGGGCTCGTAAAGATTTCTGATCGAAATTGTAATCGTCTTTCTGAGCTGTGTTTGACTGAATGTGACTACAGCCAGGCACTATAACCTAACCTAACCTACACGGGACTGACAACCGTGAAGCGGCGAAGTATCGCTGAAAGCATGTGGTTCGATTCCGCACAAACCAATATTGATTTTCATGACATGTGTGTGTTTTAAGGTCTCCTGTCGATGTAGATTCGCTTCATTGACTTCTGCAGCATAAGTGGACGAATGTTTGTGATGTAAATGAGTTGTAAATCAATGCTCCGAAATAAGTTTTGTTATCGACCATCCTCCACGAATGTCAAGTGTCAGTGCCTCAAATATAATCCAAGCCAAAATGGCGACCAAAACCAATGGACGTGGAACATAAAAATCAGCAAGCAAGGAAGGACGAAGAATCAGCGATCAAATCCCTGACATCGCTCTCTATAAATTCTAAAGTAGACATTGACTGTAGTGAATCTCTTGGCGAGAGACCCGAACAGTTTCACATTCGCCTGTGCTGGATGCAAGGCCATACAGCTATTAGGGGAAACTGCGAAGCTGACAAACTCGCAAAAATCGCCACAAAACTGCCGGTTGACGGAACATCTCGTTTTTTTTGTTAACCCAAGTGGCAGTAAAACCTGTCGGACTAAGAATTTAAGAGTCTTCTCTGGTCGCCTCTGACGTTCAATGTTCCAGTTTTGTTTAACGTCATGGTCGGTATAAGAATCTCTGCAGAAGTTGCACATTTTTAAGAGATGTGTTTATTTTATTTTTCAAAACTGCCACAGAACCATTAAGAGACTCCTGCAAATTCGTCTGCCCATGATACACTTCACTCGTTCACATATTTCACTGATTTGTCAGCGTCACCATTCGACAGTAACGCCGAGGCCAATTCGTTCACATCTGGGGTCGTACGGGCAAAATTCAAATTGTAACCTCTTACTGAATCACCCCCTATAACACTCAGGATCCCATTAAAACTAGCCTTCCACCTCATCGCAAGTATTTACCATCTCTTCTTTTGTCTTTTCAGGTAAGTGTGATGGTTCAGCACTCGCGAGACACAACGGTATGTCAAAATTAAATCAAGTATGGTCCACGTTAACGATGCAATTCTGCTTGCGTAAGGCCGGCATCGTTACAAAACCCGTACGGGGACAGCGAGAGCAAATTGAGACTGCAAACCGAAATAAGGTTAACACATGCTCCTCGGCAGAGGCTGCGACTATGTGACCTAAACCTCAAGTCGTACTCCCTCTCCGAGGCGACATTAAAGTGTCGTTAACCCGTTTCTTTTTGTTTCGTGTGTGATAGCCGGACTGTTTGCAAATTTTCGCTAATTTTGTTGTTTCATGTTGTTTATGGTAATTAAGCGAACGAAAAATGAAGATAAGCCATGTGAGCGGCACAAAAGACTGGAGACTGGATCCGCAGGAGGAGCGACGGCGGGCGCGCTAGCGAAATTAACACACTCTAGAGCAAACTGGTTTATTTTTTTTTTTTGGTTTTTGGGGAGACTTGAAAATAAGGTTGTAGCCGGGCGATTAGTCAGCGCTGCTCAGCCTTGGACTTGGGGTCTCAGTCGCTTGAAATGGATACGAATTAGTAGAACATGTACGGGAAGATGTTAATCGTGTGTTGCTTCTTCTCATTGTGTTGACGTATGTTAATTGCGTGGAAACAGATTGTGGTGCGGTGTCATGGCTGTTGTTTGAAGGGGACCTTGTTCGGACTTCTGATGACGGGTTTGCTTTTGTTAGTCGATAAACAAGTCCGGGCAGAGGAAGTTTGATTCTAAGATTAGAAGAATATTGACTAAGTATTGTTTTTTGAAAATAACTGATTTTTGCGACTTTGATTCTTGTTGCTTAGTTGCTCCCTACTCCTGAGACCAGGGATCCATGGACGGATTGCACTCGAGCTAAGGCCGACTTCTACTCTAGTTCTTGGTCATGGACACGCTGCTTGCAACCATCATGACCAAGCTGATCAAGCGAGGGTCGCATTGTGATGATGTGACCAAACCAATGCAGTCGACGGAGTTTTATCTTTCCGGCTGCATCCACATCTTGGTACAGCTCGCGTCTTCTCCATCAATCATTGCCTCATCCAAATATCGGACCCGAAAATGTCTCTTGCCAAGCACTCCGTCATTGGGCTTAATGTCCGACTACCAGCTCCCCCATTAATAGGATGGCAGAATAAATGCTTTGTGGAGCATGACTTCAAGCCTTCGCCAGTGGAACTACGTAATAGAGGACACCCACGGAACGCACACAAGTGGAGACGGCTGGCTAGAGATCATGGCAGCTGGAAAAGCTTGTTCGTTGAAGGCCATACTTATCATCAACATCAGAAGAAAAATCATGATTTTGATCCTTCGATCCGCATTTTTAATCCAAGTTCTATAGACAAATCGATGTGAAAACCTTTGTCGTGGGCGAGTGTGAATCGAGTCTCCTCTAGAATGTCATTTGTAGAATCCACGTACTCCTTTATAGTACCACAATTGCAACTGTTTATAGCGACGTCTCTGTCTGAGATGATGGGCGCTGCATCGATTACACTGATCACTGATCAATCGCGGAGACGGCGAATGGTGAATGGACTACTATGTCATTGTCATCAGCGAAACCAAACAGTTGGACTGATTCTCCCGTGTATACAACTGCCCACTGAAATCAATCTGGAGTCTAACAAGCACCACGAACAAGTGCACAACTAGATCGAGAATAACATTCGACTAGCTTGTCCCTGGTTCAGATTAGGTTTGAAGCCTTCGACTAAAGAACCCATTGACTCTTCATAAAGCAATAGCACTCACAATACACTTGGTTCCTTTAGACGCTAGGACCTGATCCATCTCCGACTTAAGACTAGATTTCAAGTGCTCAGCAGTAGTGCCATATGCCAAAGAGATAAAGGAGCCTAGTCTTTGTGTAAGACGTCGTAAGTCAATCTGCGCTTCCTTCCCTCATTAGTACCTTCGTGACAGAACCGAGGTAATCCCAAATAGGCCTCTGATGCCTGCAGTCATTTGCCGTGAACTTTCTTGTCATCAGTTTTCACTTTTCGAAAATAGTTGGAATTCAACAAAATCAAAATCAAAATCAAATCAAATCGAATGACTTCGTGTTGATATGTGGCTTGACAGACTCACGCCTTGACCAACGCCCAGAACACGCCCAATCTGTGTATGCGTCGAAGTCATACTACCGCGTTCGACTGTAGTTTAGTTTTGTAATGCTTCTCCAACCTAACCTATCCTGCCAACTTTGGCAATTGGACAGAGCCATAGATTGGTGCAATCTCTTTTCGGTGGCGACACTTTGGTGAGCCTGAAAACAGAGAATATCCTTCGCCCATGGCCAACAGACTGCGTGGGCTCACGTCCCTGAGTCTTCCTCATCTTTTTCCAAGGGCTTTCCACCATACCCCGACCTCGGATAGTATGATTCATCTTCTTCTTATGGAGGTGTGGCTCCAGTGAGTCACATTCTGTTGTAGACCCTTCGATCCGAACATTTGTTTGCATCCTGTTCATTTTTGAGCTCGTTCTTCGACGTTGGATTTCCAAATAAATGTTGCTGTTGCAGATTATACCAAGAAACTTAGTCTGAACTAACTCATGATGTTCCAGTAGATGCCCGATACAAGTAGTACAATCTCATCAGCAAAGGCTACTACATTTGCTACAGTGTGCAGTGGTTGATCTATTGTTTAGACCCGTAAAAAGTATTGAGCGAATACCTCCTTGAGGTGGTCCCTTCGTACGATTACTCAGTGGGTTCACAATTCAAAAGAGTGACAAAACAACTCCACGTTCCAACGTAATCGACGTAGTCCCTTCGACTGACCGCAGCTGTGGTGTGGGCACAATCGTAAAACTAGTGTGCTACAATGTTGCTTCTGCCTTTGCTTCCGATATTCAATTACCAGCGTTACGTCCAAGTAATTGAATAACTTACTGGAACGACATGTCGGATGTACTGATGACTTCGATTATTGGTCGCCTGTATAGAAAAACGGGAAGTGCCACTTCGTCGACTGCGTTTCAGCAATTTACCGGGATATAGAATAGGGTTCAAGTCAAAGGCTTGTGTCCATGTAAAGCACATCATTTATGTACATCTAGTGGTGATGTTAGATACTTGTGTATACGGTCATCCCAGAATAGGTGTCATTTAAAATTCAACTCCAATGCTTAACGATCGACATTCACACTTCAATGTGATGACTTTTGATAAGCAACACCTAGTAGGTTATCAAATCGTGATAAACATACATTCCCACAATGTGGCAAAGTGGAGAAATATTCGTAATAAAAATTGGTAAAGATTTCGCGGATAAGTTTCATAATGTCCCTACTACTTGTTGTCCCAACTGTATTCTCTTCCACATTAAGGGAATTCAAAACACAGATGGGAACCTAGCAGGCAAGTTGGTCATGTAAAGAGTCCAACTCGTGGGTCTTCGGCTAGACCGGTTGAAGATTTCGACGCCCAAAGCGGGAGAGTGTGACTGAAGACCCAACTCAGTCCATTTCAAGGCGATCAAGCACTCAGCACAGAGATCTTGAACTAATTGCTTGTAGGGTTCAATTAAACGAAGGACAACCAGTGGCAAAAGCTGTGCACACTCAATAGATTGACGGTGTCACTGGGCCACATTTAATTGACAACGTTGCTGGTGCGACCATTTCAGTGAACGAACTGCATTAACGAACCATGGTGGCTGACACCTTTCTGCCTACAGACGTAGGTGACGATTATCAGCTGCAGACGCGAGTCGCACTCTGCATAGAAACTGATAAAAACGCAACAAATTCCACCACAAAATGTGCCTCAGTCCAAGACCCTGAAACGATAATCGCAGACGACTTTTCAAAGCTGTCCACACGTTTCGGGCGGAGTGCATGAAACTTCTCTCTGACATGACACACATATTCTGTTTTTTCGTACTCCGTCACTTCGTGCACGCCCACAGCTCCTACAGTAGCCGAACGATATTTCAACGACCTCCCAGCAGCGGTAAGTTAATGACATTTAAGCTCCGTTCACCTGCGGCGCCTTCAATCAATCAACTTGTCTTGCCAACGGTCACCCACACAAGCTGCCCGCAAGCGGAGCAGCGGCAGCAGGTTGTGGTATTTTTAGCAAGAAACTCGTAACGAACGGCTGCTTCGGTTCAGTTCTCGACTGAACTGAGGCTTACGCAGCGAATTCAGATTTTTACGACACGGCATACGTGACGACTCTTCCTCAATAAAATCGAGGATCAGTCGCAAAGACTGCACTCAGAAGCGGATAATGTTCATAAGTGCGCAGCCAGCCAGAGGCGGTCTTAGACAGGACAGATGTCATGGTTCCCGCTCGCGAAGTCTAGCCTATGTCGGGGGCACTGTGCACATACGCACTCATTGCTATGCACCGAAGTAGATTTCTGAGAAATTGTCGCACCATTCAGAGGGCTTTCATGTTAATGGAACTGTTTACGCAGCGAGTTCAACGGGCTCGGCGGCAACACTTGGGGAATTTAAATGAACAAACATCAGAGCGACGACGACGCTGAGGAGCGAAACCAAATGCTTATCTATTCCAGCAGCACTCCAGATATGCGTCTAGCTTTGGGCACTACTCTGTTCTTGGAGACAGAGAGAGAGTGCAATGGCTGTGAGACGCAGCGGATTGGTTTATGCGCTGCCCCGAGCATGGCACTTTACGCAAAAGAATGCCACTCGAAGCGCAGTGTGCACGTGAGGGGATTGCTTATGAATTTTTGACTTGACTGAAGTGGACTTTGATGGATCTACAGATTGAAGGTGATACAGAATTTGGATGAACTGGCTTATCTGATGACGAAGATTGAAAGACTGCACATTTGGCAGTTGGGTGCGTGTCCATGTGCCGACATAACGTCCGTCTTTCCACTGCGTTGTAATACACCACAGGCGTCACGGGTCGTAGTTCGCCTCCAACCGCCGTGCGTTGCGAAAATATTGGTTCCTTGCAAAGCTTAGAGATACAAGGGAAGCGATAGTCTAGTGACGACAAAAAAAAATCGGCTGACATGACCCTCAGTTGAATGCGGCGATTCCTTACGCGGAAATGTGCGTCTAGTCGTATTTTAACGGAGTCTGTCATCATTTCACACGAGTGGTCATCGCATTGGGCTTATGCTTGAGAGGAAATGCGACGAGACCGTTCCTTCTTACCGTGGCTATATCGCTATCACTGGTGACTTGCGGTCTTTAGATTGCACACTTATCAGGCCTGCGGCCTAGAGCCTGAGCCAGGGGAATGTCTAAAACCCGGTATAGAAGAGATGGTGCATCTCGACAAGTTAGCGTGGATAAAAAATGGTGCGCTAGTCTCCTCCAGAATGTTCTTTAGTGTGAACGTTTCGATTTAAGGCCCGGAAGCCACTCTGGAACGGTGCAACACGGATTGGGGTGTCACACTGAATGCAGGTCATGGTTTTAAGGCGACGTTGATCAGGAATATACGAGTGCCTATGGTGGTCGCTGTGGCGTAGTGGCTAGCTGCGTCGGCCCCTACGCTGAGATTCACGGCCTTGAAGAGCTCTGATGACAAACCAGCTGAGCCTTCGGCTTTCTTTTTGTTGACTGTGGCGACTCCTTCAAGGCTAGATGATATTGGTTCCCTATCACTCGCCCCTTGGTCTTGCCCGTCAAACAGTACCAGGTGAACGGTGTCGAAAGGAAGCGGAACGCGGTTACAGTGCGAACACATTCATGTACCTTCCAAAGATCAAACGAGATATGGGAACTGTCTTAAACAAATATGAAACCACTCGAGAGACCAAATGGAGCTTCATCCATGTATTTCTTCAAAGGAACCGTAAAAGTGACCAAGAGGATTGTAAAATGAGTAGTTTGCTAGAAGATGTGACTAAGAACGACATGAGAACTTGCCCAATTGCTGTCATGGAGGTCCTATTGGAGCTGACAGGGGTATGCGGACCCAAGAAAAAATACGTCGAACCCATGGGCAAACGCACCAGCAGCTGAAATCTATGCCATACACTGATGCGTTCAAATCAATCTTGACAGAAACTTTACCATAGCAACAAAGCCGTGAGGGAATGCAGGAAACAGAGCAAGTCTCTGCTGGATACCTAGCCATACGGGTATAGATGAACATGAAATGGCCGACTCCCTACCTAAAGGTGCATCGGAACTCTTTACAGGCCCAGAACCGTCCTGCGTTGTAGGAGACCATGTCCATAGAGCAGAATTCATGGAACTAGAAAGAAGGAAGCCGACAGACTCCTGGAACAATGTTCATGACATGAATCAGGCCAAGCAGCTCTTGGGCCAGTATAGCCGAAAGAGGTTTGTGGCCTGTGAAGTCAAAGTGAGCAAGAACAACCTCCGTGTCCTAACAGGGCACTGCAGACTCAGGGAGCACTTAATGAAACTATGGTTACCAGAAGTAGGTCTCTGCAGATTCTGTGGCGAATCTAATGAAATTTCAGAACAGGTTCTCCGCTTGAAAGGCCATGAGCGATGGAGATCGAAGTGTAGAACTGTCACATGAGGCACATTTTTGAAGCTAGCTCTAGTACGACGCCGATGTCCCTGAAACAAAAACTTGTAGTCAACTACGACTGGTGCATGCTGCATGGATTCCTGATAGAATTTGAGGTCAATGGAGAATTTCATCAACACAAATTTACGTCGGTCGAAACACGGCGATTGGATAGCGAAGTTCTCGTAACAAGTTGCGTCTCCCAAGACCCCAGCATTCTCTAGTCCATGTCTCCAGATAACCATCAAAACAACGTCCAGCCATCGATAGACGTCCATCAAACGACAGGCAACATGCAAACTCACTAAGCTGCCTGCCACCACTGCGTCACACGACACAACAGCCACCAAACCCAAACGAATGTTGAAAATGTTCAAGCCATCAAAACATCATTCCTCGCGGTTGTGGCAGCCATCACACATGCGCAAGTCACACTCCATCCACCGAATGGGTGGCTCTCAAGGAGACAAACGAAACAAAATCGCTCAAGGGGCACTCCGCGCGACCTGTTCCCAGCCGTTCCACTCCCAAATTCACCGCGAATCTCCAGCATCGCCGCAAGAGGATCTTATCATCGGCAACCGTCAACTGGCAACCCTAATCCAAGAAAATTAACGACCACTCATAAATCTGCCTTTGCGTGCGAAGTTTTGTCGTGCGATTTGTCATCCGCGCTGCTGCTGAGCTAGCGAACTGCCTCCCCAGCCGTTGCACGCGTTGCGAGGGCAAACATTTCGCCAAACTAATGAGGTCTCCGTTTCGAAGACAATGGTGTCATAATTCCCCGGTTGGAGCTAGACGGAGTTTAGAGGCTCCAGCTAATGAATTCCCGCAATTAGCCCCACTCTCTGTGACTGGATCGGCTAAATCGAATAAATTGCCTTGGGACTGGCAATTAAATCGTCACCTGTGCCGCGGCTTATGCGAGGCCTGAACTTTGACTCATTCAGATGCTGAAGGTGTGAAGCGGAGAAAAACAGAAATAGACTGACACTCGCCCGAAGACAATGGGTATCGCTCCGCTAGATCCAGCGCACGTCGCGAGACCGAGACCGAGACAGAGACGTGTATCCGTTTCCATCATCGGTCCCATACTTGAGATATCTTCAACAACGCAAGTGCTGTGCGAGTGACAGCAGCGGCGGTGGCGGGCGCCTCTACACATCGTCAGTCCGAGACGGACAAGCACGTCATAAGTGATTTGCTCCATTTATATGAAATTAATCAGCTTAATTGAGGGGAAATTGCATTTTGATTGAGTGATGACTTTAATTGGCTCTCGGGAATGACAAAGACTCTGTCACACAGTCGCCCAGTGCAGCATTCCCATTTGATGAACTGGAGCGCAGCCGAGCCCACAGACACCGGCTGTGTGCTGCAATTATGGATGAAAATGGCCAGCGTATCCGTTTTGGCCGTGTCCCGAACATACGCACCTGCCAATTTGAATTTAACGTGTTTCCTCCTCAACCATCGAACCGGGCAGACACTGCACCACAGCTCCGGCATCCCAGAGGTGCGTTCGTTCTGTTGACTGTCTGCTGGCTTGTCAAAGCCGTAACGACTATGGCAATTAGCTTCATTGCACCCAACTGGTCGCGCCGCAGCAGAAATTTACTATAATGGGAGCGAACGCCACAAATGCACGCTCGTATCTATGAATGAATATGAATCGCAATCTACACACGATGGTAATCAAATTAAATCTTCTCGCTGATTATTTATTTGCTCAATGGGGCGAGTGGTCAGCCGGGCCGGATTGGCTGTAATTGCGAATTGTGGATGGGCCACCGGGGAGGGAGACGTGCACTCACTAAATCGCGACTCGATGCAGGTGCATGCAGGACGACTCGAAATGCAAATAAGTGTGCGGTGTGTGCTTCGTGCGATAGATGGCATGTTGGGTGATGAGCTTGAATTGGGTGTGTACTGTGTGTGGTGACAGGGTGACAGGAGAGCAGATGTTGCCGAGGCTTAATGGCTCACATCCAGGAAGTGGTCTTGAAGGCAATTTGCTGAAGATGACTATTGTGCGCCGGCATTGTCCAGATGGTGGTGAGTGTGAAGAGGAGTTATGAGGTGACTGGGGGGGAAGAAAAAACCGCGAAGCGTGTTTCGGAGGGCTGGCATTTGGTGGAACTGTGCGAGAGCATCCTCGCATTTGAGTATCCCAACCAACTGGAGAAGAAGACGAGGTGCAGTCCCCTAGTTCAGAGGCCAGTTCAATGAACTATGATACCCCGTTGAATAATGGGCTAGTCAGTCGTGTTCTTTTTTTTACATCGTGGCTTCCTCGTCTATTCACTTACCTAATCTAGAGGTCTCTTGAAAGGGCACTAAGATCGGATTCGAATGGTTTGCCCATGAGACAGCGTTTCCTACTTGCGGTTAAGTGCACAGTGCCAGATTGATTTCCTGTATATTTCTAATAACGAGTGGCCGTCCTAGTGCTGGGGATGAGAACGTCGACTCCTAAGCTAGGAGTCTTCCTGCCACGAACATCTTGCATAATTCACTCGAGTTACTGCACTCAGAGAGCTTTTCAAACTTCTCCTCGGCCCATGAGAGAAGAGCGCACGAACGGCTGGTGCAGAACCTGGGCACAAGTCCAGCTCGGAATGTAGCACCATTCAAATATGTATGATGTATGTTCTGTCTTGGAAATAAGCTGATTCATATTACACGCCCCGAGGTTGTTATGCTTCATCGCTCGTGGTAACAGAAGAGGCTATCATGGCGTCCAAGTCCAGGTACCGATTTCACTACCAATTTGGCACTGGCCTATATCTGGCCTTAGACCCTAGTCTCATGGACATGCCGTCTGACGCTCGGACCCCAGTAACCCACGACGTATATACAAAGACGACTTTCCCCGCACCCAGGACTGGCTCTGGCCGAAAGCTGAGCCAGGAAAGGACCGTAGTCGAATCCTCACGGATGGCTCCAAGACCAATGAAAGGTCGCGCTGTCGCCTTTATGGAGGGTGACAAAACTTTAGACTGTACACCTCGTTAGGTAAATTTGCGTTCCGAGCGGAAACCTATGCGATACTAATGGCCACGAACTATATTGTGAAGAACAGGTGGAAGGGGCGAAGTATTTGGGTCTGTAGCGACAGCCAAACTTTGCTCAACCCTTAAGTAAGTCTTCTCTGAATTCGATCGGCAGTCATTGTCTGGGTCCAAGCGATCACGGGAAATGAGATCGCCGATGAACTTGCTAGACAAGGATCAGTGGAGGCACTGTTAGAACCCGAACCTGCATTGGGACTACCTGCGTCCGTGGTAAGGGCTTTGATCGGTGGTTCGACCTCTCGAGAGCAACCGGAGGTGGAATAACTCCCCAAGAAGTAGATAGACCATGCTCCCAAGCGTCTGTAAAAAGTCCGGAGCTTCATTGTTGGCAGAAAAGACTGCAGACGACTTACCGCCGTACTAACGGGCCATTACACCTTCGCCCATCTTCTAAATGTGCTTGGCCTAAGCGATGAAACCCTCTGCGACGCCCGTGCAGAAGACGACGTTCTGCAAAGCACTTCCTCTGACACTGTCCCGCCTTTGCTCGGATCAGGTGGCAGTTATTCGGTACGGATGAGGTGAGAGCTGATGATGTAGGCTCCTCATCACAGAAGAGCCTTCGGAAGACCAATAAATTTCAGCCCTGTAGTGCAGTGGACCAGTTTTTTATAAAAAAATATTCTATCTTCAAAAAGGGGCACACAATATAGACGTTTTAAACAAAGCGTCACAATGGCTGAACCAAAAGTTTTGCGTGCGATCCTTGGCTGATGATGAGAAAGCTTTGGATGAGCGGACTTAACCAGCAAATAGGGACTGTGAGTCTAACTACGCATCTATGGACTTGACGCCAGCAGCGGCTTGAACCACATATCGTTCCCAACCATATCACCCAACTCGGGCCAAAAGAAATTGATCCCCATTGATCGTTTTCGGTCCAACTGCTCTGATTCCCATCCAAAAATATCCGCCACCAAGCCGCGCCATGCAATCAAAGCATGTTGTTAATACTTTCACCCTCCTTCCACTGCGTTTCCGCTTGCCTCGGCAACAACTTGTGCCTCTTGTTCTCACGTCTAAGTGAGTACCTTACCGGCGAGATGTACGTACATGCACGGTCTCCATCATCAGATGCCAATGATGATGATAATGCCCATAAAACCGTCTTAATGTCGACACTCAAGTACCACCCATCCATCGTGCACTCGGCCCGCTCCTCATCGCCGCGCCGCTTCATCATTTCGAAGCAGAAAGGATTTAATCAAAGCAGAGTGTAATTGATACACCTTTCTGCCGACCATAAAGACGATCATCACTGCGATGAGAGTGTTATGACCACCGCCACCATCGACGTTAGATGCATTTCAGATTGTTTGGCGCAGCACTCTCGTTCGCGGAACGAAAGTCGGTCAGACACATTAAATGCTAACGACAAACAAATAAACACTCCACGACATCGCATCGCATCGCATCGGCTGGCAAACGCAAAACTTTCCAGAGCCTCTGCACCCCACCAAGTGAAATGATGATCTGCGCACAGCTGCTGACGCCGCAGAAGACCAACCAGAAGATGCTGTGGATGCACAGGAGATCATGACGGGAGACGAACGACATTCATGCCACTCTGGGGCCGGGGCGGATCGATTTTAATGCTCGCTAATGGCGGAGCCCAAATGGGAATCGAATGCATCGCAACTCACGGCAACTGACTGAAACCGACTGACTGACTGACAAGTGAGTGTGTCAAATTACCATACGTACGCGACGGGAAAGTCTTTTGCCGGCGCAGCGGGGTGCCGGGTGCAGTTGAGTTGCGCCAATCCATCGCTCGCACAAACGCAGAAGAACTAATACGAACTCACTTCGTAGAAAGTTATACGTGCGCCCGTGATGGTCAGCGGAATAATGCGATGCCCCCTCCTCGGGGCGCACTCACACTTGACAGTGGCCGAGATGGCAAATCTTTCAATTGTCCGCGCCGCAGAAGAGTCGCAAAGTAAAAGTCCGAGTTGCCTCTAATTATGGTCACATATGTGAAATCAATTCGTCATAAGTCCAACAATGGACGGCAGGCTGATGACTTGCCTCCCCCAGGGGAAGGGACGCGTTGCGGTCATTGTTTCGCCATTGAATCCACGCTTCTATTGTTCGATTGCTGCTATATATTCCGATCGTGAGTGTGTGCTCCAATTGAAGCAGAAGTCTGGCTGTTTGGACTTGGTTGAGTCAGATCGGAGACGGACGTAATTATGAGATACGTTGCGCAGTAGAAAGGCTGTTGCTGATTTATGGGAGCGCTGTAGCACATATTTGCATGCAGTTTCATAACTGGGCTATAATTAAGTATTTATCGTGTTGTTTCTTTGAATATGCTTCTCTGTCTGTTGTCTTGTCGGCGAGGTGGTCAATCGCTTTCAGTGCTTAAGCGCAGCGAGGCTTTTAATCTGCGTCGATCGGTCGATCGGTGTGTCGCCGATGATTGATACTGCGTTACATGAACCTGCTCTTTTTTTTACTACTTAAGCGAACGTGTTAACTACTCTGATCTGTTTGATCCTTTCGGAGATTTGGAAATGAAATGAAAAGTTTTAACGAGGAGCAAACTATCTTATCGGCGTCATTCGTGTTCCACGTCGTTTCGGTAATAATCATTAACGGTGATGTGGAATTTGTTGAGAGTGGAAGACTGGAAAACTCAATGCCCATCATCAAGTTTCTGTTCAAAGCTCAATAAAGGTGATCTGATCTGATCGTGACTTGAACAAAGCTGCAGTCTAGCGGGTGATTTTTCAAGCTTTTGGGTTTTAGCTGTCAAAAAAAGTACATTCAAATTGCACTGGCCCATACGATTTTTATTTGAGTTAATAAATCAATACTTGCCATTTACCTTTTAAATATTATTTCATGTAAATATTTACCGCGACCACATTATCCATGCGGAAAGTCCAACTCTTATTCACTTTTTTCAGCATCTCTCTGATAAACCGCGAAACGTTGTATTTCAAGGCCGCTTATGGCGAAAAATGGTTATGTCCATAGAATATAGTCAATTGCAACTGCCTGTTGTCAACCTTTGACGGGGCAGAAGTCAAATGGATTCCCACTTGACTGGTCATCAAGCAACCAAATATGAAGTGAAGGTGATAATGAACTCCTGTGGTCTCTATTCTGAATTCCCCCCAGCAATGCCGTAGACTCGATCGAATCTATGTATTTCGGCCTTCAGAAGGTTGTGGAAGTTTCATTAGACGCAGTCCGCTTTCAGTTAAAGCATGACAAAGACCTTCACAATTATCACCAAACGACCAGAGACTTCCCGATAATTAACCCACAGCCGAGTTCAAAATGCAACCCATTCTTAATTGCGACACATATTTCTAACATCCGCCCAAAGACTGCAGCTGACACAGTTTACGATCCCGCCCGATGTGCTAATTGAGTTCATCAAGATGTCGTGGCTAAATTCGTCACTCGTGCCTATTTAACGGCCTAAGCCGAACTCGTCCGCATTGTGCACTGACCCAATTGGAGAAGGTCATCGAATCCCACACGTTTCTGTTAATTTCGAAAAATGCCTCAATGCACCCGCTTTCGAAAGATCGTTAAACTTGTGATCCGGTTGACGATTAAAAGCGTTTAGCTGATTGTCAAGCGCGCTTTAAAATGAAAATGTGTGCTTATTGCCTAAGCTGACTGACTGCAGAGAGTGCATTGGCCATGATTCTCCAAGAGAAGTGTAGTCTGTGTCAACTTTGGCTTCTGTACACCTTTCGTGATGATTTTAAGAGTCCTGAGCGAAGCGTGGACACTCGACTTAATTTCTCGACATCGAAACCCTGACCACAAAATCCTTCCTACGACCGGCCCGGGCCGCTATATCTTTATCTATCAACTGTCACAGACATACTTACGACTTCTGTATGCATTTCGTGATGTTATCCTAAAAGTACTGAGCGAAACGGGGATACTCGACATAATTTTCCGACATCGAGTCTGGCCAACAAATCCTTCTTAGGGTGGAGGCCATTATATCTTTATCTTTCACCTGCCACAGATATATCTACGACTTCTGTACACATTTCGTAATGTTTTCTTACTCGTATTGAGTCGAACTCCATTTAATTTCCCGAGATCGCTGCCAAATCCTTCTTAGGACCTGCGGCGCGGGCCCTTTCATATTTATTACAGCACTAGTAGGCTAAAAGTGAAGTGCGGATGAATCCTTAGAGTGAGGCAATGACTTCGCGTCCAAGCAGTGTCTCTGAGGTTTTATGTCTCATTGACTTTATTCAAGTGAAATATGATTTCGACAAATTATGCAATTCGGGATCTGGATGACAAGAACTTATTGAATCAAAAATCTGATCGAAATCTGTGCCATTCCAAGTTCCTTTTGGAACCAAAAAGTGGCAGACCATGCACCAACTCTACACCATTCTCTCCACTTTAAAGCTTCGCTCTAATCACAAATGTTCTCCTTTTTTTCTTTGCAGACTCCCCCAACAGACTGAAGCGTCCGTCAGCAACGACGGAGAAATCTCAAATCACAAAAGCACAAGGACCCCCGGCCAAGGTAAGTGCGGCCCGCACTCTATTCGAACTCACCTACAGTTGAGCTCATAAAATCCACCTCATCCTCTACTCTTCACATCCACACTAACATCATCATCATATCGGTGTATGGGTCATTAATTAGCCATATATAGCCAGATACATCACACGGGCACCATCGGTTGAGTGTAGCACATTTAATGTATGTACACACCGAGCACTTTCTACGGAGGCACGCACCTCCATCCAAACACTCACCACACACATACACACACACACACATGCATCCATTCAGAGAGTTGTGTTGTTAATCCTTATTGTTTATTTATAATTAAATTTAATTACTTATCGGTTCGCGGTGTGGTGTGGCTCGGCCGGAATCTCTCGGCTGATCGTATCGGACGACCTGTACGTCGGCCACGATCACGGGGCTGTAAATTGTAATTTGCTTGTCGATTAATAGCTCATGATGCTGTGGTCGCCGGAGCTTGATCCGAGCTGCAGTTTGCACCTCATTTCATAGCGACGGCGGCTGCGGCTGCTCTGGGTGCGGCCAACGCGGACGAGATAGAAATCTAAACTTGTTAACAAAAGAAGAACTTTTTTACGACCAGCCAGCCGAGAGGTTGTAAACTAAACGCTGTTAGAAGAGAAAACTATTTAGCCGCTCGTCATTCTGATCGCGGAGGGGTATATTTTTTTTCCGATTTAATTGAGTGGTTATTGGTGGGGAAATGATCGAGATAGGTGCTTGCTGCGTGCCCGACCTATACAATCCGCACTGACGGCTTTTGTCGAGACCCTGCGATGAACCCAGCCTGGCCTGTGGCCAGTGAAAGTCAGTCAATTAAATGGTTCTACCTACACGGGTTTATTGGCTTACATGGCAGATGAGCCGGGAGATGAATTCCAGGAGGAGAACTTTTATGGTTTCCCAGAGATTTGGTGGTTTTTATAACCCTAGGCAAACGTCGATGTCGACGGAGCGATTTCCGGTGACACTGCGATTCGATTGAATCGGGTTTTGAAACCTCTGTGAGAGAGAGTTGTTATTATTTCCTGCGTCTTGAGAAGGCTTCAGGATCTGCAGTTAATGTCATGATGCTTTGGAGAAGAAGTGAAGTTGAATGAGACTTCTCAAAGCTGAATGAACCATTGGCAACCGCGGCGCAGTGAGAAAGTGCACCTCGTACAAATTAACAGCAATTTGTAGTCAAGCTAGTGTTCAGTTAGACCTATGGCAGTCCTGGTTCGATCCCCGGCACACCAAATGTCATTCCGGCGACATCACATCTCAAGTTAAGTTGAAACTGTACGGTACCGTACGAAACCAGCATGAAACTGCATCTTCTAACTAGTCATCAGAACTAAAGGCTCAAACTCGTATTACTCATTCATATCCGCCGTAGGTAACAGTCTTGTCTCCACATCCCGTCCGTGCACATTTCGAAATAATCACAAGAAATTGGTCCATCCGCGACAACTTTGGACCGCATTTTTCGTAATGATCTTGGCCTGTGTAGAGGAAAGGACCAATTGACACAGGAACTGAGGCGAACAGACCACACGGAAGCTAGTACTCTCGGCCTTTGCGCGGTCGATCAGTCATCAGAGGAGGCACTTTTAGTACCCGAAGCTGCGCTTGGACTAGTAAGAAGTGACTAGTGAGAAGATGACGACACTGCAGAGCATTTCCTCTGCCACTGTCTCGCCTTTGCTCGGATCAACTGGCAGTTATTCGGTGCTGATGAGGTGAGAGCTGATGATGTAGGCTCTTCACCACAGAAGCGCCTTCGGAAGACCAAACAATTTCAACAAATGTAGGTTGCTCCTGGTAGTACAATGGACCACGTTCTTGCGTATTAGTGCTCCAGTGTAGTGACATCCGAACATCCGACAAAAAAAAAAACACCGAACCAATCTGCAGCTGTTTTGTAGATTTGGAAAAGGCATACGACAGAGATCCTCGAGGTGAGCTCTCGATTGTTCTGCAGGTGGATGGGATTTAGTATTGCAACGAATGCCAGTGGAGCAGACCAAGACGTCATGGCCCGTACTTCTAAGGCCGAGCAATTCGTATTTAGTCAACGGAAGAATATATGGAAGTCCTTCCATATTTCTGTAAATGCTAATCTACGTATTTTCAACTCCAATGTAAAGTCGGTGCTGTATTATGGGTGTGAACACAGTGAAAATCGAATCCCGATACTTAAAATCTGAGCCAGACAGGGTATCTAGTCTGGAACTTTGGAGCCGTACATCCTTCTTAATTACTTATCAGGCCGGCGACCCATGGAGGGTACGAGCGTGAGCAATTTCTGCCTTCCCTCGTTGACGATCCTAGGCACGCTGTTTCCAGTCATCAAGACCAAGCTGTCTTGCATCCGCGATTACTTGGTTTTTAAACCGGAGATTCGGTCTTCCTCTCCTTCTCGAACCAGTAGGCTCGGATTCAAAGACCCTCTTTGTTGGAGCATTGTTGTCCATGCGCTCGATGTGGCCGAGCCACTGAAGTCGACGGATTTTTGCCTTCCGGACTACATCCACATCCTGGTACAGTTTGTAGAGTTCGCTGTTATGTCTTCTCCCCCATTCGCCTTCCTCGCAGACGGAAGTAGCACCGGTTGCCAAGGGCGATTCTACGACGGATCTCCACTGTGATGTCGAAGTTTTCTCCAAGGTGGTTCCTTTTTTGGGTCGACAGCATACATTTTGTTTTGTCCTCATTTACCTTGAGACCAGCTCCACTACGTCACGTTGGTAAAGCGCGACGATGTCATCTGCGTACCCCAACAGTTGGACCGACCTGTAAAAGATAATGCCTTCCGTGTTTACAGCTGCCCTCCGCACTATCTTCACCAGTTCCAGATTGAAGGAATCACACGACAGCGCATCTCCTTGCCGAAATCCAGTGCAAGTTTCAAACGGCTCAGAAATCCTTGAGCCGAACTGCACGGTGCATCGCGTATGTGTTAGCGTGGTGCGACAGAACCGGATCAGTTTTCCCGGGATCCCGAATTCGGCCATCACATCGAATAGCTCCTTACGATGAATGCTGTCGTATGCGGTTTTGAAATCGATGAAAATGTGGTGCGTATCGATTTGAAACTCACTGGTCTTCTCCAGGATTTGTCAGCTGTTTACCGCTCGAAATCTTGACAGAAAGTCAGTATCATATCCGCGCAACGAAATGAGTCGCTTTACGCTTGAACAACGATGGGAAGTATTGAAAACTTATTTCCAAAGCGAGTGTTGTGTAGCTACTACAGTTTGTTTTTTGAAATGAAGACATTTTGGCCGAAATGAAGCACCCATTGCGACTGCTGTAGGCAAGTCTGTGAAACTGGTGTGCTAGTGGACAATACTCAATCCTACGGTACGCACAGATGAGAACGTGGCTGTTGCGGCCTTCTTCGAAAATGAGACTGGGAACAACTTTTCGGTCAACGGTGGGCGTTACAGAGCCACGTTAAACGACTTCTTTTTTACTGAAATTGAAGACATTGATTGGGACTAGCTCTAGTTCATGCAGGATGGCACGCCATGGCACACAGCCCTTGCCACAATGGATATTTTGCGAATCAAATTCCTAAATAGTGTTATCAGCTATCTTGGCGATGTCAAATCGCCTCGGAGCTGCGATTTGACCCCTGTGGACGTGAACCGATGTTATGTCAACAATCCGAAAACGATTCGAATACTTAAAGCCAATATCGTCGAAGCAATTCGTGAGCTACAGCTCGAAACCATCAACAAGGTTTTGGAAAATTGGGGTGACAGTGAGCGACAGTGAACGATGTTGTATTTCATAATTAATGGGAATGTTCGTTCTTACTAATTAAGCCATAATATATGGAACAAATTTAATTTTGTTGCTATTTTAAAAAGAAAGTTGTATTTGGCTCACCCTGTATGATCCACATAAGGGGGGAAAGACAAGAATGAAATTGAATTGAGGGTCATTCAGTCTCTATACAAGAATGGTAGCAGCTGTGTGCTAAATCAACACCTTTCACCGTGGTCGAGGCGAGGAATGTTTCACGTCGGATGTGTTGAGTATGTCAGCTTCTTTTTGCAGATGACTTAGTTATCCTCACATCATGCCAGACGGAAATCCAGGACGCGTGAGAAAGTTTTGTAGCGTGGACGTGGACAAATCAGAGGTTAAGGTCATTACCAGAACGCCTGCTTAATACACTCTACATTTTAATGGAGTCCCATTGAGACGTGGAGACGTTTAAGCATCTCGGCGTCTTCTTCACGAGTGATAGGAGGAGTGCTTTTCTGTAGGATTGCCCAAAGGCTTGGGTCAATTTTGAACCAGTTTGGAAGATCTGTTATCAAGACTGTCCAGCTTGATATCATTGCCAAGTAAGCTGTTTTTTACAAACACGGCAGTGCGCTATGAACTGACTGTTGAGCAGCTGCTTTTTCGACCGGAAAGGGCTATGCTTAGCTGGAAAAATAAGAAACACACCCTTTTTGGCATTTTTTTTGTCATCGAGGGTGCCATTAATAACATTGAACTCAAGGCAGTCTGGTTTGCGCTTAACAATCTCGGGATCGAAAATTCCCTGGTGGATTTTATTCATCAGCTACTCACCAGCACTCTAAGCGTGATGATGCCAAGATCTGCAGAGGAGTTACCAGAGGAAATCCACAAGATGGTGTACTCTCACGATTTCCATGAAATCTAGAAGTAAATCAGTATTTTCTAGGAGAGGCTATCTGCAAAGCTATTGCCTATGCTGCCGTAAATTTTGTCTCCACTCTTAACGATATAATGGAGAATGGTCCTTCTTCGGACGAAAACACGCGGACTTACCACTAAAACGGAGCTTGTGCTCCGTGCCCCCTTTCGGTAAGGATAAGCTGGAAACTCAACAAGGCATCCTCTGCTCTATACTGTTGTAAAAAATAAGCCATCCAGCCAGCTGACTGGATATTCACCTCGATAGTCAGAACGATACTAATGTGCGAAGTCCAACCTGTGGCGGCCAGCCCTAAATAAATCTGTCAACTGTAACAAACTCAACCGTGTGCAACGATTGGCCTGTATGCGTATCAGCGGCCCGTTTAGAAGCACTTCATCTGCTGCAGTTCGTCTTCTTCGCCATCAGTCCAGTTGAAATACTCATGCAACTTCTAACGTGGAACGAACGCAGCATCGGTCGACGAACTCAATTTTCTTCCCAACGACACCGATCGCCTGCAACCTCAATCCATCTTCGAGAACTCGAAGCAGTTCTTGCAGATTCGAATGAAAGTCTGACAATCAGACGCTGGATCATCCTCTGCTGATTCACACAGACGAATGAGGATGTGGGCTGCTATATCCTTGCAACTTCCCAACTTCCCTGTAGCGTATTTAAAGCAGAAACAAAGCCATTGTCCCGGGCCTATATTTACCTAAGTTTAACTGCTGCAACCGTAGCTATCTCTGAACAATGTTAACTCAAAGTCAATGAAATGTTAAAGTTCGTGATGATCGCAGGTTTCACATGCTTGGTACCCTCAGAGACTATAGAATTCAATCAACACCAATTTTTAAGAAAGGCACCATGGACGACCTTCTCTTATTTTCAAACATCCATTCATCATCAGTCCTTCTCCCCTGTTCATGACGCGTAAACAACGTCAATTAAATGATTCTCAAAATCGCGTCATGCAGCTCACTAAACCACTCCACAATTCCACTCCATCCTCACAACAACTCAACCACCACCACCACCACGTTCCAGCCAGACAACGTCCATCGTGTACGTCCTGACACACTTTCCGCAGTTCTCCTGAGAATCTCGCGTCCGAAAATGTCACAACCAACCGTAAATGGCAGACACTCGTTTGCCATTACGACATCCTTTGTTTTTCCCGGCAAAGACAGCGCCTCCAGCACCAGCGACACACACACACACAGAGAGACGGTCCTCCTCCACCAGTTTCTGGTCCGCCTCCTACTCCCCATCGCTGCATAGCTCTGTGCGGGTTTATCTCGATTGGGCACTCCGCGCACGCGAAATATCTCAATCCTTGCGCACATTCTGCAGGTTCTGGCTCCGTCGCTATACAGTTAAACGACCTTGCATTGCAGCGATGCCAGATAGATGGTTTGATGATGCTGCCTTTCCTCCTCCTCCTTCTCCTCCACTCTAGTCCATTCGCATTTGGCTAGTTCCGCACACAGCCAGGGCACGAGAGAGTGTCTGCTTCTCTTCTCTGGAGGAGCTGTTGCGTTCCTGCACACTAATCCGATAGATCTCCACACTGAAGCATTTTATGGAGCACATGCTTCACGCTTCGACTCCATTCACGCAATCAGTGATTAAAATCGCGCGCGTGAAAAAGAATCGAAACGGCGGAGTGCTTCCCTGATGTGATCAAGTGGGCTGAGTTGTCGGTGCAATGGGTTTCACTAGATCACGCCGAGCAGAGCCAGAGCGGCCGCCAAGCTTAGGATGGTCATTAACAGGATGATGGAGTTTTGTTTCTCATCTTGTCGTTATCGTGGCCGCATTGTGGCACGATAAATTCCAACCAACACCTGTGTGAGTGGCGATCGTGATCGTGACGGTGACGGCGACGCGGCGAAGCAGTGAACATCATTGATCACCGTTCGGCCCAGCCGGCATGTGTGCTTGTGTGTGCCATCAAAAGTGGATCACAACGGATGTGCTGCCGTGTTTGGACGATGATAGTGATTGGCGCATGCGACTTGAAGTGAGAGGGGAGACGACACTGGTCGTGGCGCACTGCGCGCAGGGGAACAAAGCTGACGCTGACACTGACACTGACAGTGATGGGAATTTGCAACAAAGTTGTTGCCATTGCCGGCCACTGCTGGACGGCCGGAGTGTGGTGCCTTCATTGATATTCGCTGCCGATAATCAAATGATGGATGTGGGTAGAAAGTGGACACAAAGAAATTATGGTTACCTCTGATTGTAATTGGTGGTGTTTTTGAGATTTGTAAATGATATCGCACTTCCTTATCGACGATGTTGTGTGCAAAGTGGGCAGGTAAAGCCTTTTTTGCGTCTCCACGAACTGACTGGGCACTTGCTGCCCCTGTGCCAAGAAAGTGCAGGATAATCCCTACATCTTCATCGCCTGGCTTATTTGTATGGACAACAGTTTACAGTCATATTTGCGTTTAGTTGACATAACCGAACCTCTCTTCATTCGAAGGTTGCGGCATTAATAGCTTCTATGATCAGTTCAGTATTTGGCTTGCAATTTCCATTTCAAACTTAGCCAATTTATGAGCTTATCCATAACCTGCAGAGACCCCCTATGTGTCCTAGTAGAGATTTTTTTAAGATCGCACCTACTCAGTAGATTCACAATCTATTACGCTAATGGGTCTGTGCCTGTACAACTAACCTGTCCCGATAGCTCTCCCGGTAGCCTTAATCAGCTGACAGACAGCAGCCATCACGGCGATTAGACTGAAAACGTTTCATATGTGAAAGTACCTTCGTGCTGGACACTCGATCGTCCTTGCCTGACTTAGATCCACACCTGGAGACACCGAATGCGACTACGTCAGCTTCGCAATTTTCTGCAACACACAGTATCCCAATACCCAAATAATTGGATGCTAAAATGCTCGGCTATGTCGCTAAGAAATCGACGGTAGTTCGGTGTAGTCATTGAGTGGAATGTCTGGCCGAACAGATCCCTCTAGCATATCCCACTGTTCTTGAGCCGGCACAGGGCATCTTTGACCAGCAGTACATGAATGCCAGCATTTCTCTTCCGCCAATCATCAACTATCATGTAGCCTATGTTCGCATGGCAAGTGCAGATTCATTTTGTGACGTCTTTCAAATATTTCAGTTGTTATTTCATAAAGTTCGCTATGCTTCAATGGCAGCGTGTTTTAGTTGTCTGAGGTGGTTGGACACAGTGCTGGTAGTCCTTGAACGGGTTATCTGTTCAGTAGTCCAGTACTGTGTCCAACCACCTCAGACAACGCCTGCTCGAGCTCTCTCCATGCTTCTTACGTTCGAAAGATTCTTGAAGTCAGCCCAAGTCACTTTCTGAGGCGCTTACGTTAGTCCAACCACAGAGCAATTCTCCAGTCTCACTTGAAGTCAAACATTGAATTCCCTCAAACTGAGTTGTGTTCTCAAACTTTGTTTATTTTGTTTTTCTGCCACGTACTCAGGCGCTTTCCGAATTCCCACAATTTTCACCAATCGCCTCTTTCACATTGCCCACACGGTTGTTGTATATGCTATGCGCATAGGAAAACTTCCCTTTCGGTTGCGATCTCAACTCAAAACCGTTTCAATTCCCAACTCGCTCATCACATCACCGACAACAACCACCGGCCATCAAAAGTTCAACTACAAAATTGAACGAAAAGCTTCAGTCAACCATTTTCTTTTGCTCACTTTTGACAGTTGCACAACTAGTCTCGAATCGAATTCAACGAATCCACCACAACAAAACAAAAACCACAACTTCATCGTCATCCTCTCTCTAGTGGTGTTTTCTCATTTACTCCCAGTAGACATTACAGATTCCAGCGAAAATCGTGTCTCTGCTGCAGCTTTCGTGTTTTCTTGCTTTTTGTTGTTAGTTTTTTAGTTTTTGTGTCGTCCGATCAGAAAGAATCTCCACAGTCCCGCACACAAAAGTAACAAAAAATAAAAAACCTCGAAGGAAAATCTATTTGCAAATTTAATTTATTTTCCATTTCGCCCAATTCGCGTTCGTTTAATTAGCACTCGGCTCGTAATTTGGAAATTCTATACCGTGGTGCTTTGTGTGACATTTGATTTGACAATTAAATCGATTCTCGGGGTCGGCACTCGGCGCATCATTCTGTCGGCAGTTCGGTGCGGCGGCGGTAGTGCTATGGAATTTGCCTTCTCTCCGTGATTTTGTGGTTTATTTTCTTGTGTTCAGTTTATTGTTTTTTTTTTCTTTTCGCATTCCACGTTTGGTGTCGTGTGTGAGCAAAAATTGTAGAACTTCAGAACTCCACTTGGATACAGTGGAGTTTCGCAGAGGAGAGAGAACAAAAATGCAGCTAATTTGGTGATCGCTAAACGAGTGGATACAAGGATTTCTATCTGCCCCCCGAGGCCCCACCTCATCGCCCATAAGCCCAGAAGGTGAGTGTTGTGTTAGTGAACGGTCGCCCGCTGATGACGGGTGGGGGGTTTAACACATTTCAAGTCTGACTCATACCGCTCGAAGCAGTTACTACAGCAGAGGAAACACGTCATCCTTTGCCGCAAGATAACTCGCGCAAGTTGCAATGGAAAACAAAAAAAATCGATGGAACACAACGAGATTTCACTTTCAACGATGACAAAACCGAGAAAAAACTGCATCCGAGGACAGCTTCTTTGTCTCAAAAGGAAATGCTATTTGGTTTTTGTGTGCGTTTTTTTTCCTTTCCAGTTTGAACATTTTATAATTAGACGTTCGGGAACACACAGTCAGTTCATTTATTCTTCTTCAAACTCAAGTGCTGTGAGTTGTGACTGCTGCTGGGCCGATTGTTTGTGTAGCATGTTTTCCTGTTTATCGTCGGCATTTTATTTTTTTTTTTGTTTTTTTGTTTGTCTGGTCAATTATGCTCACGGTTTCCTCGGGTTTCGTTGGATTCCGTTTCTTTATCCATGGCATTGGGGTCAATGTTTGCGTTAATCACATGGAAATGTCAGAGACTCTCCGAACTGAAGTGAAGCTGGCGCGAGTGAGGTTCAGGCTGCAGACGCATGAATGGTATTTCTTCTCGTGCTTGGGAATCAATGGCAGCGAATAGAGAAAGCCATTTGAACCTACTTTTCAGTTGTGAATATAATGGAAGTAATTTGAAACCTTTTTTTTTTTTTGCTTTCGACAAAACCTGTTTGAGGAGTTCTAGCACAGAGGTTTGTGCACAAGAAGAATTTTTGCGAACAAGTGGAAAGTGAATTCCGCTGTCAAATTGTAACTTTTCTTCTTGTGATTGTTGCACGATGTGCGGCAAGCTTGATTGTATGTCTTGCGCCACTTGATTGACGTGAAGATACTCCATCGGTGGTGGCGATTATGGTGATGCAACTCGTGACCATCTTTGGAGCATCAACCGCCTAACCTCAAATCACAAGCAAGCAGGTTTATTGCATGCGATCCTCTCATCGCAAGGTTGATTTTTACGCTTTCAACCCACGGTTTCTTGCCGAGTATGTCATCAATAAACCTGAATCATCTTTCCCTCTCGTCAATTGTATTCAATTGAATTGCTCATAACAAATAAATTACAAAAACAAAAACCAGCTCTGCTGCATAATTGAATCGAATGCAAATAATCGTGTTCCAGTCGTAAGACAGTGTTGTTCATTCTCCAGCTACCTACATATGTTGCACCTCATACCGTCCGGACTTGACTTGGCTTGTTGTCAGTGATAGAAGGCAACGCAAACCATAATAATTCACAAATGTTGTGTCAATTGAATGGACATTTCAGAAGGAGTGGTTGTCGAGCTTCTGGGAATGGTCTCTTACAGTTCGGTTGGTGTAATTAAATTGAGAAAATCGCCAAAGGGCCATCGCCGTTTTATGTATTCCACCTTCAACTGCAGACAAATACCTGCCAAATTCAGCTCGCGTGACAGGACACCGTTAATACACACGCAATTTGTTAAAGAAGAACTGTTTTCGCTTGTGGGCCATGATGGTGAAGTGAAACTCGCCCGGATTTATGAAACTGGGTCAGGCGCCGATACCCAACCCCGAAATAAAAAAAAAACAGAGACAAATTCTCTTCATTCAATTTTCAACAACAAATTAGAACGGAAAGGAGGAGAATACAAAAAAAAACAGAAATACATAAACACACATGAAGTGATCAACGAAGTTCATTGGAGCTCATAAAACGCATGAGCACACACACGCTACTGCATCAGGAATTGGCGCATAAAACTGAATCGAAAAAATTAAAGCGTCCACTAGACCAACCCAACCATCATCCACTAATCACCAGAGCGGCATTAATCAGCAAAGTGTAACGATATGAGTTTGCGAGTTACACACTCGCGTGTGCTCCTACGGATACTTCTAGATTAAATGAAAATTGAAACTTCATTTCTGTGCCCCTATGGAGCGAGCTCTTTGCCAGCAAAGAGCCGTCAATTGTGGTTAGATACCTACGTTGCTTTTTCAACAAATCCACAAACAATAGATCAAGGTGAGGCTGGTCGGGAAACCAACTGACAGTGATTTGAATTAGAGGGAGTGTCTGAGTAGGTTTCCTTCGTTTGTTATGGTAATGATTTGGATGGAGTCATGAAGTAACCGCATGGTCGGCGGAATTGCGGCGCCTCAATTCTTTTACCCGGGCAATAAAGTGAATTTTCTGAAAGGGATAAGTATCCCGGCCATTTGGTTTTTGGTCATGCACGCAGCCTAAAAATACTCTTCTTTTGGATATCGTCCAAGGGACAAGAATATTTAATTAAAATTCCCCACAAAGACTCCCGTCTCTGTGCCTGTGCTCTGCCGCGAATGACTGTTTTACGCTTTGTTGAATCACTTTGCGCAAAACAGATTCTAGATTGCGATGTGAAATTCTCCGATTAGTTATGAAGTGGTGTACCCCGTTATCGGTTTAAACGATCAACTGAGTCATTGAATACCGACAAGCATTGTCATTGACCACATCATCGACATCGCGTTATCAAACGCTTGTGCTTTGGATTTGTAAACAATTGGTAATGGGGACCGATTGATAGTGAGTTTGTGCTCTGCGGAAGTCGTTTGTGATTAGGTTAATATTTCAGGAACTCTTATCAGTGAAATAAAGGTCGAACGAATGAATTTTCGACTGCATGCAGTATTTTGGGGGTTGTAGACGATGTTTTTTTTTGTTGGGTCTGATAAGAATTTCTCACAGAAACTGGATGAATACAGAGTTATGATTTTGCGGAGAAGAATTTAATGCCGGAGGAACTTATCAGGAGGAACTTTTCTCTCAAAAATTTTGTGAATGACCTTCATTGTTGTTAGATAAAGCTTGGCTGTTGACTTTGGCTACACAAATTTGTTTCGTTTTCGCAATGAGTTTGATGTATTGATGAGAAGTCCATAGGTCGAGGGATGTCGAAGTCGAAGATGAAGCTGAATATGATTTGAGTTGACCGAGATTTGAGCTGTGATTAGCATAACCTCTTTGTGAAGCCCTACATTCTGAACATGTGTCTCAATCAACATGGCTCACTAGGTAGGAAGACGTCTGTCTAGCTGACTACATACACGCAGATAATTTTGGCTGAGGTTATCCTCAACTTAAACGCGGACATTCTCTGTTGTGTTGGCACGTGACGTTGTGGGTATGTGCGTCGACTCCTACGCTCTGGGACCAATCTGTCTAGGTTCGATTCCTGGTACGACCAGAAAATACTTTTCACGACCCCACCTCTTTTGGGTCACTGACCACCCACATTCTCTGTTGTGTTGCCCGCAGACTTGGAGTTGTCGTTCCTTTGAGCTGATGCATAGTTGTCCATGCGCTGTAGGCGTAGGATACATAGACGCCGGCGATGTCACAGCACATACGAGGGGCGTTCAATATATTCTCGGTACCATATCCTACGCTTCCACTTAAAAAGCGGGTGTGTTGCTTCTTCATGACAACGCTCCTGTTCACACGGCGCGAGTTTCCAAGGCTGCTGCGCGAGATTGTGGATTTCGAAGAAATCCAACACCCACCCTGTAGTCCAGACCTTGCCCCTAGTGATTATTTCCTGTTTCCAGATTTGAAAAAATGTCTTCGTGGAAAAAGATTTTCGGATGATGAAGAACTCAAATTGGCAATAAAAGGGTATTCTGTTTAACTAGAGATAAAACCCGAATTAATAATCACATTTATATGAAATTTTACATGAATGCACTAAAATAATAGTATTACTTGATAAATAAGTCAATTTATATATACAACCACAGTTTCACCCCGATACCGAGAATATATTGAACGCCCCTGGTACTTCTCTTCCTTCATGATCATTCTTATAGTCTACTGTGACACTGTACATCAACCAGAAAATTGTCCCGTTTAATTCTTCCAATTGCAACGGAAAATTCGGAACTAAGTGGGAGATCATGGACGCCTCTCTGGTCTGGTGGTTTACGAAAAAACATATTTTCTATAGAACTCTCATGTGTCACACTGTTGCATAGTCCAAATCCGACTCCGCTCTGAAGAAAATTCGGAACTAAGTGGGAGATCATGGACGCTTCTCTGGTCTGGTGGTTTACGAAAAAACATATTTTCTATAGAACTCTCATGTGTCACACTGTTGCATAGTCCAAATCCGACTCCGCTCTGAAGACAGCAATGTTGATCAAGCTGAGGTTCTGGAAACGACCACAAAAATATGAATGGATTTTGGTCTTTGAAATCCAAGTTTGTCGCTTTTTGTTGCCAAGCATTCAAGGCTCTTGAGTATCCCATTACATGAGTATTATGTCCTAAACAAAGAGATACTCACACCAGCGCCAATAAGTTAATGAGTCAATAACCTAAAGATAGCGACAGACGATCTAGATAAGAGGCTCATTCAGTGCTGAAGTCAACAAACTCCTCCAGTGTGATACAGTGTGTTGGAAACAGTTGTAGTTGCAACACTCATCATCATCATCATCATCATCTTCTGACCCGCACGATCCACTAAAGGGGTCGCGGGGGTAAACCACGCACGAGAGATCTCCAGGCAGCTCGATCCTCCGCCATCGACCCTAACTCATCAGGAGCAATGCCCAAGCGTAACCCGGGGACTTGGTCCAACCACCTCGTCCTGGGTCTGCCAAGCGGTCGCCTACCTGATGGAATCGCATTCAACGCTCGCCTCGGAAGTCGTGATGATGGGGACATTCGTGCCACGTGACCAAACCACCGAAGCATAGACCTTTCCGTTCGAAGAAGCAGCTGCTCAATGTTGAGTTCCTCGCGCACTGCCATGTTTCTTACCCTATCCCGGCGAGTAATACACAAAACAGAACGAAGAAATCTCATCTCAGCAGCTTGCACTCGCGATCTTATTCTTTCGGTCATTACCCAAATTTCATGACAATAGGTGAGAGTTGGAACAAATACTGAGTTGAAAACCGATAACTTGGCTTTGACACCAAGCTCGGCCTTTCTGATTACAGAACTACCAAGCTGTGTCAAAACTGCAACACTTACTGGTAATAATCGTCAGAGAACATCACAATGAACACACCACAGGCAGCGTGGCGTGCGATAAAGAGGCACAAAGGAAACCCCGTCAATATCTTGCCACTGTCCTGATTTGTGTCATTTGGCAAATATTTCACTGATTCCAACATTTTGATTATTGCAATTAGATCATTCGTATGGCGAATCGGTTCGGATAGCATTTAGCGCAGCAATCTGGGAGGCAATACGCCTTTTCCTTTCAAGTTTTTGGTTTAGACCCTTCTAATCCATTTCCAGACAAAAGAATTCACCGCAGTTGTGATCTGATGGATTTATCTCTCATGCCCATTTTCACAGTGGACGTTTAAACTCCACTTTCGGTTTTAACTTCAGTTCAATGATTTGTCCGATTTCACAGTTTCGATTAAACCTTGAACTGAATTAAACGAGAGTACAATGCCGTCTAAACCCCAGTTCTACGCCATTTTGCTTCTCTTGCTCTTTTTTCAAGCTTTCGTAATTTATTCTCTCAGAGATCTGTCGATCGGTAATGCGATCGATGCCTTGTTTTGAAATCATTTGGAATGCACACCCATACCGCAGCTCTTTCCTTGAAATGCTCCAAATATTCAAAAGGGGTACACAGAAGTGTTTTAAAAGCAAAAAGCACAAGAAAAACATCGAAAGTCCTTCCAAATTGTAGCCAGTGCACGCAACAAGCGCTAAGTGTTGCCATCCTTTTATCGATCGCATTACACAGTTCAAATTTTACTGTGAAACTGGACGAGTTAAACCAACAATTTTAGCTCGGTTCATGGTTCAGCTGAACATTAGTCGTTTAATTTGCTACCAGTGCTCCTATATATCACATTTCTCTGACCAGAAAGTCTAAAGTCTCTACCGTCATCACGTGTGACATTGCGTAACTCCCAATTCGATCTGGTTGTTAAACATCGATTATATTTCCCCTTTCCTAGGCGCAGTGTAATTTTCCAACTCATTTCAACTCCATACAAAAAGCAAACAGAAAAGTGATCAATTTATGTTAACTCTTGACTGAGTTAGACCTTGTGAGATAATAATTGAAGGTCTGTCCACATTATTGGTTGTAAAAAAAATTGTGACATCACGTGTACATTTATGTCAAAGACTACAGCTTTTGATTTATTAAACAACGTCAATTGCTAATTTTAATAACTTGACTGCAAGCCTGTGGAACAACTCTAAAAAAAGATCACCCACTTCCAAAGGGCCAGTGTGACCGAAAGATTGATCCACAACTCCTTCGCTTGAGGATGAATCACTGTCATTTTTATGATTAAATTTAGAAGTCAGTGTCCGAGGGAAAGTTTTCCCGGGCTAATCGATATTGGAACATTCGGTTAAGCTCTAAAAGAGTTCAATCAACTTATGCCAAGAAAAACCCCGCGTTGTTGACATGATTAGTCTTCATCAAGCTCAGATCAAGATCTGTCAAGAACTCTTCAGGATGGCTTGCAATAAATCCGTTGAGATACCTTTAATCCAGATACCATTCTTTAGAATTTCTTTGCAATGGTTGCAAGACTAGAATGTACATTTCCGACATTTCCGATGCGAATCTCTGCCACGACATCTAATACAGGCACTTACAAGACGGTTACTTGGGTTGATTCAAGCGGTTGACTGAAAAAGAGCAGTCACATTTAGGCGAAAGTAGGCCCGCGGCATATGTAACTTCAACTCTGAACATCAGTTTCCGCTTTTGATAAAGCGGCTAAGGTGCCTGATTGCTTTGCTCGCCCAAGTTGTTGAAGATGTTGACTGCCTGCAGGATGTGTAATGGTTTTCTCCTTTTCGTCGTTTTTGTATGCCACACCCATTCGAGCCAGACGATGAGATGCAATGAGAGTGTCAAGTTCTGGGCTCGTTAGCCCTTTGGTACCATTATGGGACTCCCGGGTCTGTCATAAAGTAGTAAAGTACTTACCCGTCTCAGTAATCGACTGCCGCGCACCTCTTAACGGGATATTCGAACAGTTCAACATTCGCATGCGCTGGGTACCAGACCATAGAGACACCCTGGGAAACTGCAAAGCTGATGAACTCGCTAAACGCGCCACTTGACTGATAGTTTGTCTTGCAACATAAGTAGTCATATTACTACCTTCAAGTTGCAGCTCAATAATCTCTATGCACAGAAAATCAATGCCAGGTGGTACACAGCCATCACTTGTAGAGTCTTAAAACCGGTCTGGCCCAATCTTGATTCTAAAAGATCAAGCTGTCTTATCTCCCTGAAGAGATCCTGATCTGCCTACTAGGCCTTCACGCAAAAAGACTAAGTCTATCTTCCAACGACTTCTGCAGAAGCTGCTTAAGCGAAGAAGAGGAGGAAAACACCCAACGCCTCCTTTGCAATTGTCCTGCTCTTGCCTCAATCAGGAAAGTCACCATAGGCTCCTACTTCTATGACAGTCTAAACGACCTCAGCAAAATAACAGTCAAAGCTCTAGTCAAATTTGCTGAGAAAACCGACTGGCTGTCATAAACCACCGAAACTCTCTTTATTTATATGTACCCCACGTGGCAGTACAAGGGGGAAGCGTGCATTAAAGCCATTATCTGCCTATCTACCTACCTACCCGTCTCAACAAGAGATATGCAACAGTTCAGGAAAGCCATTGCGTCAAGATCCTAGGGTTGTTCGCCACAAGAGGCTAGCTTTGACTCTCAATGAGAAAAGTCAAAGAATTGATATTAGGTGTTGATTCCGAGCTATTGGGACAACACAACAGATGACGTCCTCGAAGGAGATGGCGCACGCAACTGGAGGCAGCTGGCGAAAAATCGTGGTGACTGGAGAGGCTTGTTGGTTGAAGCCCAGATTGCTAACAGTTGGCTAACAGTAGTCTATATTCCGCGTCGATCATGGAAATCGTGAAGTCATGTCAGCACTGTTTCGATTGGTCTGGAGCTTGACATTGCACAAAAATCATTTGGAACCATTTGAACAAGACTGGATGCAAAAAGAAGCTCGATGTATGGGTACCACACGAGTTAACGTCAAAATGCGAATCACTGCTGAATCTCAACAACATCGACCCATTTTTGAAGCGGATGGTGACTGGTGACGAAAAGTGGATAACGATAACGACAACGTCAAGCCAAAAACACGGTCTTGGTCGATTCGCGGTGATTCAGCGCAAACGGTGACCAACTCATGTGTCACGGCCAAGAAGGTCTTGCTGTGTGATTGGTGGGATCGGCCGGAAATCATCTACTATGTCCTGATATACGGCAACGCTCCTAATTCGACCGTGTGAAGGAATCAATCGCTCAGAAATGGCAACCATGATAACACCAGGGCATACACATCGATAGCGACTCTCTAGAAGCTACGGGAGCCTTATATAGTTCGCATCTAGCACCAAGTGATTAATTACCACCTGTTCCAGTTCATGGCGAACGATTTTGCTGGTGAAAAGTTCGCCTCGACTTGACAGGACTCAGTTTTTCTGCAGTAGGGACGAGCGCCTTTACAAGAGAGGAATGACGGCATTATCATCAAAAAGGCATCAAAACAGTGCATATTTGACCTAGACCCTGCAGCTTCTGCAGCTTCTGCAGAAGTCTTTGCGTCGACTCCTACGGTAGGTCCCTTCCACAAGTGAGAGCACAATAGCACGCACAACACGAGTGGTGGTTGTAGAAAGCTCGGCCCTGGCCCTCTAAAGGCTGTAGAGCCTTAAACAGATCGCTGTCTTAAGTTTCGTGCAAAAATAATGGATTTCTTTTTACTACACCAAATATGTTTTGCATTTGGCACTTCCAGGACCACAACTTCGGCGCATGGTTGTAAACTGTTGGGTTCCGTGATGAGATCTCTTGTTCCCCCCCAACTCCGAATGGAAAGCAGTAATTTAAGGCACTTTTTGAGTCTACCACGAGCTGTGTGTTGTCGCTCTCCTCTAATCAAGAATCAACCTCTAATCTAGAAACTACACCACAGATCACTGTGCTTGCTGCTGTTTTCTTGCATGAATGTGCAGACATCAGGAGAAGCAGTATGCTGATCACACTTGCGACTGTTAGACAATACAAATCATTGTCTGTCTGAACAGATTACGATATCACGCAGAGAAAATTTGTCGTAGGAACACAAATCTATTGATAACCAAGCATTTGATAACCAAATCCTTGGAAACAAGGTGTGTGCTCGACAGCGTCGGCTTTTCTCAAGTGGTTTCATCATAACCTCTTCCCATTTGATTCTCTCGAGAAAATGCCATCAGCATTTAAATGTTTGTCACTTGCGTTTACTCAAATATTGTACGTCCTTTGAATCAGTCATCAGACATCTGATGAAGCCGCAATTCCCCTTTGAGTGGTTGTCTGTCAATTGTGATTTGTGACATTTGTCATTTGTTTCTTCTGTCACTCAGACTTTCCACAATTTCTATTATTCAGACGGCGAAAAACCCCACAAGGTCATAACTAGGGCAATTTTGCCCACGTCCTCACAGACCCACTTTCCGCAGTTAATCGCTGTTGCTGATGATATACTCTGATGAGTTTAATTTGTTTACGGTTAATTTGATTGAGTTAAGTACAATTGGCTCTTCCTCATCTCTTCTGTTGTTTTGTTTGTCTCCAACCTCCCTCCCCCCCCCATTGCAAGCAGCTTATGACGAACTCTTTGTCGCTGTATGCATGGTAAACGAAAACTTCGTGCTCGCCAGAGAGGCGGCGGCGACATGACTTCATGGCTGGAAGAGTGTCACGTATGAACATATCGACATATTTGAAAGTTACCTTTCTTTTGGAATTTATAAGCTAACGGAAATGTGTCTCGTTTGTCGGCGGGGAGGTAGACGGAGTCTGCAAAATGTGCGCGTGTGTGTCTTTTGTCCGGTTTTCATTCTTTTGATCGAACCCAATTCATACTGAAACTACCTACTCTCACTTTCCATTGAAGAAAAACCGTGTCCAAAAATAGAAAATCGCCTGATCGCTTGCTGTGGGCACACGATGTGTATTGCATAAGGGGTTCCAAAAAATCGATTACAACTTTGAAGACATGCATCAAATCTCGCGGGTGTTCGATATCGGTTTCGGCAATTCGTAGTTCAGTCATGCACCGGGCATTAGACTGCGAAATAATTTAAGCTTTGACTTTGAATTTGGTATGCAGCTGATGGCCGAGTTGATACTGATATATACCAGCCAGGGAAATGCAATCTTGTGCAAGCAGATTTGTGAGTGATATAACATCTGTTTAGTGACTGAACATGAAACGTGTTTGCAGGCTGCTGGCGATGCACTAATTGGTTTTAGTCAAGTGTTTATATTAGCCAGTGGCGCAGGGGTTCGTGTGAAGGTGCTAGATTCGCTGGCATATGATTTGTGTTAATTGAAAGTGCGGTGACTACTAGTACGTATGGTGATAACGATACACAGTGCATTGCGATGGTTAGTCATTTTTTTGTGGTTCTTTGAGTCATGGTTTGGCTATTATTCATTTCCTGAAGGAGTTGCTGGGAATTTCGGTTGTCGTGTATTAGTGATTGGGGAAGTCTAGTTAAAAATAGAATTTGTTATAACGCTGCAACAAATGATGTGTCCATAATATGTAATCAAATAACAAGTAAAACTGAGAAATGTGTCACTCGTAGACTATAAACTAAAGACCTGAGATTCAAAGCGTGTGATTGCATAGGAATTTAACGAAACTTAACGAATTCAGTCACCGTTAACGTTCGAAGAAAGGTTAAATGCGATTGAGGCTGTGCTCGCAATAGAAGAGGAGGCTGCACTAGAAGGCTCAGATGAAAAACATCAAGTAATGCTCCACGCCAACAGAAATAGATCACGATGTGCGAAACGAAAAAATAAACGCGGGAAGTATGTACACAAAGGGTGACTAAAGTTTAACTTGTTGTTTCACCATTTATTCTGAACTGTCAATGTTTGGATAGTCGACGAATTCAACTCTGGACAGAACTGTGCGAACCACTTTCATCTTGGTACGACTTCGCGTGGCACTGTCTTGAACACTATGTTAACTTCTGGTGACTTCGACTGTGGTGTTTTCTTGTCCACTATCCATATCTCTGTGTCAACTCCTTTATCAAGAGTACTGTCAAAAGTGATACTCAAAACTATTGTGTTATCTACACCAATTCTTGAGGCGAGGCACTCAAGTAAGCTGTAATCAACTCATCAAAGCTAACACAATCAGGCTAACGAATCTTGATTGGAGAGAACTCAGAAGGTTCCATGTGCTGCATTACAACACACATTAGGCTGAAACTTGACCTAAAATGGACAGTACGCGCTGTAGTACGCACATAGACTGCTATGTCACAAGATTAGACAAGTTTATGATCCATCGGTATCATTAATCAATTGCTTTGATTTTTGGAAATGGAAATTCATAGGGACGGTGTGGGGAGTTCGATTTTGAAAACACTGACAGAATAAACGGGTGAAATTAGATAAAACACTATCACCGAAACTTGAAATCAGTGAATTCCGAATGCTCCGCGGTGAAATTAGTATCACAAAAAATAGTGCACGCTTCTTGTCTTTGCGCTACAGTTCTAGGTGGACCTGGGCCTCAACCAACAAGTCTCTCCAACTGGCACTATCCTTGGCCAAGATGGCTGTAGTCCGCCTCCACTTCTGTGCGCAATCGGTTCCGTGAACGGGCAACCGCTTCAGAAAGTACAAATATCCAGCAAATACGCCGAGTCTCCCAACACAGAGTTTGATGATTGAGTCCCTTTTGCTGTCAATTGGACGAACGCAGATCAAACACTGCGAATTTGTAACGCACATGGCAGATAACAATGACGAATCAGGTTAATCGCGTTCCCGCAAAGAAGGTGATTTGTACGTTCTACCAATTCTTCATCTAAGCAGCTTCTGCAGAAATCCTTGTTCCCAACCTGTGTGCACGTGCGGCAATTCCAATTCCATCAACTGTTGTTGTTCCTGTTGAGAGCTGGTTCTGGTGACTTCAATTCTTCCTCTGATTTTAGGTGTTTGCCCAGATATCATTGTCTTTTGTGGGCTAGCGCCGCACAAAATCCCAATATATGTTCTGAAATTTCATTAGATTCTCCGCAGAATCTGCACAGACCTTCTTTTGATACTCCTAGGTTCCTTAGGTGCTCCCTGAGTTTACAGTGCCCTGTTAGGATACGGAGGTTGTTTTTGCTCATTCTGATACATACTTCAAACCTCTTGCGGTCATGTTCAGCTAAGAGTTTCTTGGCCTGCTTCATAACATGAGCGTTGTTCCATGCATCTGCCCGGTTCCTTCTTTCTAGTTCCCTGGACTCTTTCCTGAGGACGTGGTCTCCTACAGCGCAGAATGTTTCGGAGTCCATAAAATGTTCCGATACTCCTTTCCTAGCCAGGGAGTAGGACATTTCATTGCCTTCTATCCCCGTATGGCCAGGTATCCAACAGAGTTTTACGCTGTTACTCCTACTCAGCTTCTTAAGCTTCTATAGACATTCCCTCACGAGCCTGGAATTGATGATATAACGAGTGTAGGATGGCAACAATTTCATACCGACTCCGAAAGGTGGAGAGTCAGAAGCCCTTTCTGGACTGTTCTGTTCCCTGAGCATTTTCAGTGACTCGAGAGAGATGAATCCTTGAATTATGAAAATGGTTCTTCGTGTCGGTAATTGATAGATGGAGCAATCGATGCACATACTCACTATCCCTCGGCGGCCAAACGAAAACTAGTGACAACATAATCGGTTGAGATAAGACTTTTTGGTGTATCAAAAGACTGCTTCCTGAAGACGAAGGTGTTTCAATTAAAGAGTGATTTTTTCAGAAGCCGATCACTTTAAATTGAAGCAAAACACAGAAGCATCATTTCCATGAAAGTCAGTCTGTTGGTACAAGCTTTTATTCGTCGTTTTTTGTACATAACTCGCCGAATGTTCGATTCCAAGACCAAGTGTTGCGTTTGACCATCATCATTTTTTGACGATGTATAGACCAAATATCCCACCTGGCCATAAAGCGCACCAAACAGTGACATTTCTGTATGTAATGTTGTTTCGACAATGGCTTTAGTTTGAGTTTTTCGAATTCAACCATGATTTTCAAAATAAATTGGAACAGTTTGGAAATGTTGCTCATGATGAATTGCCAAACCAAACTAACCGCAAAACAACCGAGAACTGTCAAATCAGCTGTCACAAAATTAATGGTTGACAATTTAAAGTTCTCCACTTCTTTGAAAATAAACTCTCTATATCTGAAGACTTTTGCGGAAGTATTTGGGACCTTGCCTAACGAAGTGTTTCGTGTTTCAATCACTTAATGAGTTCTGTTTCCTCTGAAACATATCTCACGATCTGCTTGACACATTCATCTATTGTGAAGGCGTCGTTTTCTTATAAGGGGATGTTTTCTAGTTCGGTCAGAACTAAAATACAGGAATACGAACTAGATATCATCCCCGTAGAAGGGAACTATGCTGCGATGGTGTCTCTCTTCTGTTTCACGGATATAACAGCGACTTGAATAATAAGAAAAATGCGTTTTCTATTCTGTTGTGGTGTTTGGTAACTGATAAACTGGACTTTGATTTCGATGGTTCACCTATTTACAATGATTTGTGTACATATACGTTCATCCTTGAAGCACACATAATAGGCGCACCTTTCTACACAAAAAATGTAAACTTATGCATAAATTAAATAAACATTCGTGGGTTTCGGTGCATATATGTAAAAATGAGGTCGCGTGCACCATTCCCTTGCAACAACATACTCGAAAATTGTAATGTTCAAGAATTAAATGTGCACACAATCACGGGTTTAAATCAATTTTAAGCAACTAACCACCATTTCCTTCCACCATCTCACCATTCCTTTGTAACTAACAACAATGCCTCCACTCAGCTCTATAAGTATACGCTCTGACGCACTAACTTTCCACTAACCAATTAATTTGCAATCTTTTTTTATAACAAAACCAACCAAACCTTTTGTTAGTTCATTGCAGACTACAACAACATATTTTTTATTATATTTTCTTCTTCTCTTTTTATGCAGGATGAGAAAAGCTTGGACATAATGGGTCAATATAAGCCTGAAATTTTCTGCTAGAATCAAGCTTAAGAAAATTTACAAATCAATTAAACCTAAAGCCTACATCTAATCTCATTTGAACAAAAGAAAAAACAAAAGAAAGAAAAAAAACAAGAACAAATCAAAGAACAAAGTATCATTACATTACGAAATCTCGATTAACAAATAATTCACTCACTCGAAAGTATAATCACAAGAGAAACAAAGAGATAACCGAACAAAATCAAATAACACATCACCATTTTATTTTCATTACATTTTTTTTTTTTAAATTTTATTTGTTTTAATTTGCATCTTTTTTTTTGTTGCAACCATATACGCATTCATCACTTACTTTAAACAAAAAAGAACGTAAAAAAATCCAAAAAAAAAACAAAAAGAAACAAACGTCTGCTTACATCATACGATCATCCTCATGTGTACTCCGCAGTATTTGTTGTGTTCATATAAATGCAAAATTTATAACATTTTTAATTAAATTAATATTACGGAGTGAACGCGCGATAGGAGCTTTCTTATTGTACCTTGTCAGGTAAGCAAGAATATCAAAAAAAAAAAAAACAAAGTCTTTGGCTTATACTACACCCCTCTGTCATTCTATTCCTTTCTTTGATTTTATAGTTTTTCTTTTGTGTTTTTTTCCTATTTTTTATTGCTTTATGCTTAAGTACATCAATTGCTTTTCGTTGTGTGATTCATACTCATTATTATATTTTTAATGTTTTCGTTGTTTTCTTTTTGCTGTTTCGACGTGACCATCGTTTCTAGGTTTTGTTTACACTGTTCAGACGACTCGAGGCTGATCTCCAAGTTTGAACTTTGCTGTATGATATAATCTCAGGCAATTGTTTAGCTGGGCAATTAGCAATGAAATGTACACTTTGAACTGACTGTGATGTTTGCTGTTGACGTCGCATCAATCAATGCGATTCAGTTCATGAAGTTGTTTTTGCTTGGCAATGGCAAGCGATTAATGTTTTTTGCTAGAAACTCGGTCAATTTAGCTTCTCTGCAACTGGGTGACTTTGCAGCTTCTATGAACTGGTCTGCGTCTGAATAATTGAACAGTAATTACTTCCCAGGTCTGCGACTCATAGAGGGTCTAAGCCTACCTTCAATCGACGACGGTCCTTGGGCAGGCTGCTTCCAGTCATCAGGACCAGGCTGTTTGGTGTCTATACCGGAGATTCGTACTTGCTCTCCCTCTCGAACCGACCATTCGAATAATTGAACAGTTGGCTGAGCTAAACGTAGTGAAAGCGGGACCGTGTTAGTCATACAGTCAAGAGACGTTTCGCTTTCAACACAAGATATACAATGGCATAGCCCCAAATACTGGATTGTGCTGCCGTTCTTGCGCTTGACCAAATGAAAACATTTTTAATTGACTTCTGCTCCTGACACTTCCCTACGGAATTGAGAGTTTTTTGTCCGTCCACTTGAAATTCGTAAAATTATGGAAGGAGCTCCAGTGCTCAAGGTACACCGAACAATGAAGTTTCTAGCAAGCACTCCCGTTCGAACACTCCGCACTTGCGTCTAGGATTTGATGAAGTATGCGGTGATTGTTAGTTTAGACCTTAAAGTGTGACTAAAGTGGCGACTGAGGCTCTATGACTGAGACTGACTCAAAGAATGGTCCCGATTTCAATGTATCTAGATCGAGTCTAGTCTGGAGACTGATGCTAGAATCTGAATTTGTAATATAGGACCGATCTGTTTTCCGATTATGCGAAACAATTAGCATTGCAGTTCTGAACAGCTTGGCAGACCTAAGAGCAGGTGGTTGAACCAAGTCCCGAAACTCGCCTGGTTCTGTTTGAGCGGAGGATCGCGCGGCCTGGAGATCTCTCGTGCGTGCATTGCCGCCGCGATCCTTTTTAGTGGATCATGCGGGTCAGAAGATGACTCTTAACAGTAAAATTCAAATCTAGCCACTTTTGCTGACACTCGCTGCCGGAGAATTGTGAGAAGCTCGTAGTATAGTCAGTAAGAGAGATGTATTCAGAATTGATCATAGAAACCCAGCGGTGGAGACGACGAACTTTCTGTGTCGAGTGAAGATCAAACCACCAGATTGAGTGACTTTTCGTCTCTCATTCTTTTAATTCAGAGTTAGTGAACGTCTGATATTCTCGATCGTCTTTTAAGGGCCGCCATTTCTTTAATGGAGATTCAGCAACTTCTCATAATTCGCAACCAAGCATTGGCATAACATGTCCGCCACAATCTTTATTCCTTCAGGAATCGCCAACCTGTATCATCTTCAAGGGCGACGATGATCTTAGGATTTCACAGAATGTATGGTCTAAGCAACGCCTGAGACATTTTTATTGCCTTGTATGGTTTCAAAGTCATGCTTCTTTTGATATTTGCTGATCATGTAATTAATCATTCATCTGCCTGGTGTCTGCTTTGTTAGGTAGACTCCTACAATACACACATGCCGACCACATAACGCATTGATCCGCTAGAGCCGACGATTTCACGAAAAATCAATTGGGAACGAGAATACACTGGTACACGATGTTGTCAAAACAGCTATGGGTTTGTACTCGTCTCTGACTAATTGCAAATGTATTCAGGGTGACAAAGTATAGCATTACATGTACATGACGGCATGTGACACAAGTTTACGTTCGTGCTAAACATCCATAGCTCTTATTGGTGTCTGCTTGCGTGTGTCGTCTAGTGCATCTTTCAGCGATTCTTCTCTGTTTAACTCCACATTACAAAGGTGGCATGTTTGTCACTAAAGCTCTAGGCCCAAAAGCACAATTCGTTTCAAATTAAAAAAATTCAAACTTACTTAATCGGTTATCGGAAGGTACACAAACTTCGAGCAACAGGAGTGGAAGGAAGGAGGTGAAGTCAAATTTTGAAATTAGTCACATCCCCTCACAGGGGACACTTAAGTCTAGGGTAATGACGAGACCATAAAACGCAAGGACGCGAGGAAACTTAAGTCGAGTGAATATACAGAAATCCAGCGCTGAGCCCACAGCATCCACTTGCTTACTTTCGTTCAGTTTCGTTCAATCTTGGTTACTTAAGCCTAACAAATCGAAACAATTGTGGTCACATTCGGTTTTGACACAAGACCTAGCCACAAGTCAAATCTATACTGGTCTTAAGTAATTTTTCATTCCTTAAATTTTTATTATTACCCATACAATAATGACAACTAGTCAAAATTAGACTTGTGCATTTTGGTTTAGTCCAGAGAGGGCTCAGTTAAGTTTATATCGGTTTATTGAACTAGTTCGTTCTTCTAGTTCATTTAGTTCAATGCAGTTCACTGTTCAGGAAATTTGGTCTTGTGCGATTTTCGCTCTAAAACGAACGAAATTCGTTTTTGAAAAATTCCCTTCACACCACCAGCAACGCAAAGATGCTCGATATGCTTGTGCTGCGGTAGTTAAACAAAACCACCCTAATGTGCACATTGCCCATACACATGCAAATCACTCAATTTAGTCCACTTTAGTTCGATTTTAAGGCTACCTGAGTTTATTGAACTACTGAACTAAATGAACTAAACGAAAATGACATTGTGAACTAGTTCACTTGTTAGAGCTCTTTTTTGAACTAGTTCGTTCGTAAACTACACAAGCTTGGTCAAAATGCATAATTTTTTTTATTTTAAATTCGGCTTGAAGTAATAGTTGGTCAGTGCAGATGCTGCGGCGATGAAGTGAAAGAAGAGGTTTAGGTTAGGTTAGGTAGTTGGGCTGCCAGCAAAATCGCCAGCACACTTAGACCATGTTGGTCCATTGGGATAACCATAGTGAGACTACTACCACTGATCGACAACTCCAGTGATAGTACCGTTAATTTGATCCCAACGGCAAATGGTGACTGTACCAGATTTGAAAACCGAATAAAGCATATAAACTTTGCGTTCACTGGGATGAAGAGAATTACTTTTCAGATTTATAACAACTTCAGGATGTCTGAAAAAATTGGTAAAATAGGGTTGTCACTGAGGACTCTTTCTCCTCAAAATAATCCAAATAGACGAGACACTCCAAAGCCGACTGATCGCTCAAAATCAGACTCACGATGATTCTCCTCACATAGCAAAGCGTTATCATTTCTTTATCATTATCTTGTTTTTGCGACAATCACGATTTGTGTGACGCTTTTGTTTAGCAAAACAACACGTCTGTGCTATGCAGTCGATGTTGACTAGATAAGCACGGAGTTCACGAGGGAAACGACTTTAACGTTCCTCAGAGCGGACATTTCTTGGGGTGTACACTGTTCAGCTTCCTGAGATGCTCAATAGAGCACAATTGAAAAGGAAGTATACAGTTTTAGGTTGTCGTTGTTGTGTAATTGTCCTTGAACATGAAGGGTTATTGGAAAACTGGTTACAAAGCTGAAGAAAGCGTTTACAGAGACAAATCAAAGGCGGTCTCGTCTTCTTTTCTTCAAATTCTCACAGAAAACGAAGTGTTTAGCTTTTGCTTGATAAACAATTAAGCTTCGTTACGTTTACTGAGCACTAAAAGGAACCGAAATCAGTAATCACACAAGAAAAGGCGACTGGCTAGACAATCGTGACTAGAGATGATGAAGACGTCTTTGTGTAGCATTTCGGGTTAGATCTGAACCTCGACATACAAATCTCTCCAGCTAACGCAATTTCTGGTTAACTGCTTGCAAAGGGGAGGATCCTATTAGTTGAAGTTCTTCTCCACACGTGTGTGCCATATTGGACGCGTCCATTCTCTGCTGCGTTGTCCCACACGCCCGGAGTTGAAGACTTCGGGCCGAAGCCAACTTGTCCATGCGCTCTACATGGCCCATTCGCTTAAGACGTTAAATCCGTAGCCGCATCCCTAGCCATGCCGCCTTACTGTCCGCAGAGAGAGTGAATGAATCTTCTCCTCCAGATGCCATCACTAAACAAACGGAGTCTCTGCACTTCCTCTCTTTTCTTGAAACTTGGCATCACCATGCAGTGCAGTGGGCTACATCGATTTCCAATCTCTTCCCCGACAAATTCCTAACGAAATCTTCCAAAGTCAGGCCACACAACTAGGTCCAGTTAATCTTTAAAAAAAAGTCCCTCTAATACTAATCTTCCCTAGAAGCTAGCGGGTAGATCAGCACTTGAACTAGTTACCCCAGCGAGTTAGTTCGCCGACTGTTAAACCCAAAATCCCCGATTTCAATTCACACAAATATGATGTCAACTAACACGTAATCTTTTCTTTTTACTCCTTTCTTTCAGATGGCTCATGTGGTCGGTGTGCCTAAACGTGATCCATGTCAAAAGTGCAATCTTCCAGTGTTTTTAGCCGAGCGTCTGACAGTCGGCAAACGTGTGTATCATCGCACATGTTTGAAATGCGCTCGCTGCAGTTCCCAACTGACACCGGGAAGTTTCTACGAGACTGAAGTTGATGGCGAATACTGCTGTGAGACATGTCCAGATGAAGAGCAGAGCTTGGATAGCGAAAGTGATGTGGTTCTAAGAAATCCGCCTGCAGAATCATATGAATCTGAAATCACTATCCGGCCAAAGACAACTGTTCGCAGCTCGATCGCCGAACGTCTAGCATTCTTTGAGCATAGCAAAGACTCACCGTCAAGCAGCAGCAGTAAGTTGCTGCAGAAGAGTCTGAGCGATGAAGAGAAAACGAAGAGCTTAAAGAAGATGAGCGGCGAATCAACGTCGCCGTATAAAATGAATGCGGCGCTCAGTAGTTTCATGAATTCTACTCTGAACGACGAAGTAGACGAAGGTAGCGATGGCAAAGATCAGCCCAGCTCGAATCCCACTAAAATGGATACATCTGAGAGTCTCGGAACAAGCAGTGAATCCGACGGCGAGGCAGAAGATGACGACGAAGAGGATGGAGACGGAGATAAACCTCCTGAACTTCCAACCACACTTCCACCTCAGTCGGTGCCGAGCAAATCATCAACTTTAGAAAAGGAAGAAAGAATCGTAGAACCCAGCGACGACGAACACACAGAAGATTTGTTGTCAGACGAGAAAACGGAAGATCAACGTGTGACAACAAGAGCCGAGATCACTTTAAGACCCACTATAGAAGTGAAAGCAACCGACAGCACCATCAACAAGAACGCGTCTGATAGCAATAATGAAATCATTACCGCTGATGATGCACAAGAAGTATCCCTATCTCAAACATCAATTATCATTACTCCAGCAGATGATCTTAATCTAAGTAATTCTAAATCTAATTTTGTTACCAAAGATAATACCGAACATGATGAGCAGATGAGAACAACAAACGCGACAATGGCTGTTGATTCAGATTCATCGCCGTCAAGCGAAGGCAAAGAAACTGCTGCTGGTCCAGCAGAGAGTGTGCAACAAACTCCAGTCGAACAAAGTGAAGTGCCACAAAAGCAAACCGATGGAGAAAAACAAGAGGTCGAGGAAGAAAAGCCAACACTTCGTCAAAGACCAATCACACTGGACATAAAGAATAATTGCAACAGTGACATGACGGCGGCAGCACGTGAAGATGCTGAAACAGCAAATCGCTTAAGTGTGGTGCGTGCTCGTCTACATCAATTCGAAGTTATTGCAAATAATAAGAATATTAATGATAATCTAATGAATAAAACCCCAGAGAACTCCTCTAGCGTTAGCAGTAGTATTAAGTCAGATAGCAATAGTGTTAAGCAAACCACCACCACACCACCACCACTGCACGAGGATGAGGAGAAGAAAACAGAAGACGCAGTGTGTGATGAAACCTCCTCTTCCCCTGTGCCTGAAGTAGTAGAACTGAATATGAAATCTGATGAAGTGCCTAAAAATGATGGAAAAGAAGAAGAAGAAGAAAAAGAAGCCGAAGCCGAAGCAGAAGCAGTAGCAAAGGCAGAAACTGTGTCAATTGAAGAAACTAAACTTAAGCAAGACGATGCAATGACACCAGCATCGATTCCATTTGTGATTTCAAGTGAGGAAACCCCCGAACAAAAAGTGGCACAGAAACCACTGAAAGTCATTGAAGTTGACTTGCAAATGGATGCAGAAGAAGCAATTAAACAAAACCTTGTACAAGAAGGAGGAGCAAAAGAAGAAGAATCAAAACAAACCGCAATGGAAGTTGAGAAACCGCAATCACAAGTACAGCCCCAACCAGAAACAGAAATAGCAGGCACGAAACCAGCACCAGAACCAGAATCAAAAATCGAAGTGAAAGAGGAATTGAAACCATTTACATCGCCTGCAAAAGTCAATCTTGAATTGTATCCCGAGGAACTTAATCCATTTAAGAGTGATGACGAGGACGACGATATCGCTCCGTTACCAGCGGTGACGCCAATAAAACCAGTTACACCAGCCCCAAGAAGATCGCTGAACTCATCAACACCAACGTCCGCAATCGGATCAAGTCAAAAGGACAGAAGTCTAAATCCGTTTGATAGCTCCGATGATGAGGTTGAGATTGAAAAGAAGGTAAAGCCACCACGTCCACCGCCGCCAAAGATCTCCAAGAATCCCTTTGGCAGCGAGTCCGAAGAAGGTGGTGATGAGAATAATGAAAGCATGGCTAATATGGTTAAGAAGCCACCGGTTCCAGCACCAAGGACAAATGTGTAAGTACATAAATGCTTGTGTTTTGTGTGCTCTGTATTTCAGGTGGATGATGATCAGCGAGGTAGAAATTGTTTACTTCTTTCTGCTTAGTTGTTCTCGGACAGCGACCGATTCAATGTGTGTTGTACCCCGCCGAGAAATGTGTCTATCTCGTTTTTATGTGTGCTCATAAAACGAATGGATTGAATGGGTTTGCCTAGGCTTATGTAAGTTGTGGGAGAGGAGGACGTAAACATGTAGTTAACTTCGCCTCCGCGTTGAGCACCATCTGTGGGGATTAGCATAAGCACTGATTTCGCGTGGACCCATAGAATATGCATGAATCACTCGTTAATCTAGTCAATAAAACAACTTGCCACCTTTTTGATCAGCAGTGGCCGCGTGTTGCAGCCCACACATCTTCCGTATGCCGCGTTTAATTGATTTCAACTCTTGTCCGTCCATCAACCCATAGGCACATCGCATTCAACTGCAATTTATCGCAACAGAATCATTGTGAAATGAATCATTTGCCGTGAATTGTGGTTCTCTCCGCTGCATTGTATAGCTTGTGGGTGCCGAGGATGATCGCCTTTTATGCCTATTGTCTGCGTGAACTGTTGCGTCCGCAGTGCCGATTTAGAAGAAGGCACTTCACATGAGAACTTAAGTTAGTGCCTAACACTTTACACCTTCCCCGGCTGCCTTTCTTGATGGTTGTGACATGAGGGAACACAATTTATAGCCGACAAGTCATTGACCAACGCATGAACTTTTGAGCAATTTTGTTTTAACTCATGCTTCTGGGTCATTTTTAAAGATCAAGATCATGCAATTACCACTCGCCCGTGTGATTTCCCTCGATGACCCTTTTCTGTCGGTGGGCTCACTGAAACCTCGGGCATTTTGTTAGACCTACTTGCACCCAAGGTCTTGCCGTTAGATAATGAGAAAATCCACCTTATGTTCGTTCAGTTCAGTGCTAGTAGTTTTCCAGATAGTCATCTGCTCTGTTTGAGAGCGAATAAGTTAAAGGGAGTCATTTTTGGAATTTCAAACAAGAATGCTTTTATATTTCGTGGAAATTTTTGAAATTTTTGAAATTACTTCGAATGTTCTCCTCTGTTTGCTGTACTTACAAATCCTGAGGTAATTGAAAAGCATCAAATTATTGTCATATCCAGTTCAATCTTACGTCATCGTTATTTATGCCAGTTCCCACTTCCCGGTGTCACGCCTCATTGATCAACAAACTGCTCTTGCATAAAGATCAACAAGATATCGACTCCGTTCCAGTTCAATACACATCAATTGCACTTATTTGCAGCAGTTTGAATTGTTGCCGTTTTTAGAGTTTCTTGATTCCCCAACTGCATCAGTACCGCGTCTCGTATTTCAGCGTCGTATTGGCATCTGCCCGAGCTAATTATCACTCATTTATGCAGATCTTGTCCAAACAAGCATCTCACTTGTGACATAACAATGTGTCAACGGTACGAACTGCGTCACTAGCTTATGCAATTAATAAGAGAGAAAAAAAACAATACATCTCTTTTGGATGGCATTTGTAAAACTCACCCGACGTTTCCACTAATAACTTAACGCTTAATTTTCTAATTCATCTGCTCACATAAGTGGCACGCGTGCGGTGTGGTGTGTGCACTCTTTCTCGGACAACCGCTTGACAAATTCAAGTTGCTGCCGCCGATGTGTGTTGTAAAACCAGATCTTTTCAACCTCTCTATCATCGTACATGTAATTCGTTGTCCTCCAGTCAAGATGCATGAGTGCATAATGTCAGTGCGGAATCAAGCAGTGTAGTCCCCCCCCCCCTCCCTACCCAGCTACCATTTTGCAGCAAGTAACAAACACAACCAGACGATGACACTGACAACAGCATTTACCACTTTTTCTCTTTAACACATACCAAAAGTCTCGTCCACACACTATGGGAAGTGGTTCAGAGTGGCCATTAAAAATGCAAAACAGTTAGGCAATCCCCATTCATCTAGCCAGACCACATCTAATAAGTAACTACTGGAGCTGGCTGGTGGTAGTAGCTGCTGCTGCTGCAGCAACCTTATCGTGGAAGAAGCCCTCTCGATTATTATTATTGTTGTTGTTTGTTGTTATTGTTGCCTCCCGGTAGTTGTCTGCCGTCTGGTGAGTTGTGTCCGACGTTTTGTGTGTTCGTTCATTGTTGTCGAGACCTAGTGGTGGCTTTTGTTAGTGTCACTTGGGTGGATCGGTTGGCACTGTCATTATTCTCTATGCTATCGTCGCATTATTGAAACGGCTACCAAACCGCGTTGAAGTCTTTTGTGTGTTCCTGGATAATTCTCTTCCGCCTATCATCGTCATAATCGCTTCACTGTAGCGGCGTTGTCGTCGTCGTCGTCGTCGTCGTCGTCGTCGTCGTCGTCGGTTGTCTCTCCTACCAGAAGAATCAATTTGGAAACGGATTATAATTGTTGCGGTGTGTTCTTATTCGGATTTCTTCTTAATGTCAGCGTTTAGATACGTAGTAGTTTGTTTGGTCACGACGAAGTAACTTTGGCTCATTCGTTTGGTGTTAGTGAGTCAGTGCAGTTGGTAGAGTGATCGTCTTACGGTGCGCTACGCACGGTAAGAGACAAAAAAGGAAAGCAAAACGTGATTTGAATTTTAAAATTTCTTGGAACAATTCAGTGCGGCTTCCGTTCGGCGACGAAATTCGCAGTCACTTCCCCATTCGGTCGCTGGTCAGACAGAAGAAGAAGTAAACAGTTGCCCGTCTTGTTGCTGGCCATTAGTTCTGCTGTGTGTGTGTGTGTGTGTGTGCCCGTTTGCTTTGTGAAAATGAATAGAATTTCTTTGTGTCGAAAATGTTAAAATACAAATACATTCCACCCCACAAACTTAGATCGCTCTCACAGAATCCGACGCCAGAGCCGACGCCACGTCTCAGCAGCAAACAGCCGAATCATCATATATCGCCTCTCAACAATTCTAGTGACTTCTATGGAAGCAATTCATCCCTTGGCAGTACTCCGTACAGTTTGCAACGGAACACAGATGTCCGGGGATCGAACAATTCGCTGACATCGTCGACAGGAACAATTCGTTCGAGGAAATCGCGCAAAGCGCCGGCTCCTCCGCCACCAGTCAAGGAACTGTTTCCGTCCAACGAAACTTTGGATAGCAAAAAGTCATCGCCGAGTTCCAGTAATTCCGCGACTCCACACCAGGGACGCAAGAAACGTCCGGCGCCGGCTCCGCCTAAGCCGGCGAGACTCCTCGATTCCGCAGCAGTATTGACAGTAAAAACCGACACCAACGATACCGGTCCAAAAAACTCGCTTAGTTACCCTCTGCAGAGTGATCTCGACAAGTTATCTGACGAAGAGAAAGCTTTGTTGGAGGGTAATCGCTTGGAAAGCACAAGCGAGCAATATCAAAAACATCAGGAGCCTGAGGAGAGCAACATCACCGGGCGCAAGCTGATTCCACTGGACATCAGTTTGGTCTCAGACTCGGAGGATCTGGTTAAACAGAAGGAAGAGGACAATGTTATCTACCGTCGAACAATTATTCCCACCCACATTGTGACGCCGACACACGACGAGCCGGTCTTCCACGACCGCCAATTGGAGAAAATGAAGGACAACAAGGAAGCCCAGAATCGTAATCGCCAGAGCCAAGTGTCATCGGGAGCCGAGGACTCGGATCCGCTGTACAATAAGTCATCGCATGGCAAGTGGAAACGTCGCAAGGGCCCTGCACCGGCGTTGCCAATACCGCCGCGTAAGGTTCTGCAGATGTTACCGCTTCAGGAGATTCGCCATGAGCTGGACATCATCGAAGTCCAGCAGCAGGGATTGGAGAAACAGGGTGTCATTTTGGAGAAAATGATTCGTGACCGATGTGAGGGCAAGAACGGCGAACTGGATTCGGTGGACAATCCGAATGCTGGCACGGCTGGACAACCGCAAAATTCGAAGGAAGTTGAAGATTTGATTCTGCAGCTGTTCGAGTTGGTGAATGAGAAGAACGAATTGTTCCGGCGACAAGCGGAGCTTATGTATTTGTAAGTAAAACCAAATTGTACACCTCTCATATGTCAGTTCTGATGTTTATTTGTTTTTTTTTTTTTTTAAATCTCTCCTTTTAGACGTCGTCAACATCGATTGGAGCAGGAGCAGGCCGACTTAGAGTACGAGATTCGTGTTCTGATGGCGCAACCGGAGAGAAACAAGACGGATTCGGATAAAGCCCGTGAGGAGGCACTTATCGCTCGAATGGTGGAGGTCGTTCAGTTGCGCAACGAAGTGGTCGAATGTCTAGAGATGGACAGACTGAGAGAAGCCGAAGAAGACTTGGTTAGTATTCAGTACATTTTTCATTTATAGGTTAAATGAAGCTTGGCAGGTTGATCCTATTTCAATATTGGCAGCCAGCTTGTGCCAACGTGTTGTAAAACATGCTTTAAAACGTGAGCACTGTTCAAACCACGTTTACGTTGGGTGCCAAGATGTTCAATTTGTGATGAATTTTGTTACAAACAGCTATAAATATCGACTAACACATGGTTATCCGTATCCATTGTGGTTACTAATCATCACGAAACCGAGTTAGAGGGAGCCTCGTTATAGCTGACTGTTTTGACGCTTTATCCTAGACGTTGATGTACTCCCTCGTTCATAGGCAGCCGACGAGCAATGTCTTCAAGATGTCGCCTTCTTCTGACGCTATCTGAGACTGATGACCTGTGAATAGCGCCGTTTTTCACCAACGTTTTTATTGTCATAGGGCACAATGGATCCAACAAGTGGTTTTAAGTGGGCCACGGTCTAAGACCGACATATCTACCAGTCTACATGCTTCCCTGGTTAATCACATTAAGTGGTGTCGAATCCATTGGTTGTGCTCTGCTGAAGGCAGCAAATGGAACCGAGAATTACCACAGCTATGCTATGGAGTCGACCTTATTGTTGCCTTCGATACCTTTTATGGCATATTACCTACAGAAGTTTGTCATTATAATGAGTTGTCCACAAAACATTTCAAAGCCAGTTCTGTACAGAACTCTTTTTGGGAAAATGCATTTCATCAGCACCGTACAATGACAGCATTAGTTGATGACGGAATGTTCGACTCCAAACCGTCGTAATTGTAAGAGTGTAGGTCCATTTAGTGAACGATTGATTTTGCAGCAAGTCCCAAGAAGAGTCCTGTCACGTATAGGATGATGACAGCAAGCTCGTGTTGCCTTACCATGTTGCCACATGACAGGAACACTACGCATCTAAGAAATGAGGGTGCTTGCCACCCTAGTAGCCTTAAGTTTGATGAAACATTACTACGCTCCAGAGTCAGCATTTGTAATCAGCCGTTCAGCTCATCTCTTCCTTAGAACCTCATTTTCGACAACCAAGGCGAGCAAAGCAATATTACCGTCAGACCTATTAAACACATAGCACAAACGAGAGTTGAAGTCCGCTTGACTTATGCTGGTCTACAGTGTCTCTGCTCATTGCAGTCAGCCACTTGTACCTAACCTAAGCTACGGCCGCTCAGACTTCAGTGGAAGGAGACTTCAATGAACTTAGCGTGTATCATTGGATTTAGACGCTTGATAGGACATAGTCTGTACCGCCCAGAGTTTGGAGAACCTATGACGCTAGGACATGAGCTCAACTCATTCACAAATCCTACTTCCAAGCCTTAACTCTTGTCATTTTTCTCTTTCCATTCAGAGCATCAAACAAAGACTCGAGCTGCATTCTGCTAAACGCGAACAAGAATCCAATCGACACACTCTAAGTAAACTCTCAAAGAAGGAAAAGAAGAAACAAAAGGAAACCAAGAAACTCGGAAAAAGCAAAAAACTAGACGCAGACAAAGTAAGTACACTTCACTGACAAACGTCCAACCTCAACTAATCACTATCCGTTTGTTTTTGTCTTAAAGGATGCTGATGAATCAGAAATAAGTGTGGAGAAGCTTAAAACGAAGAAGAAGAAGAAGAAATTCCTCTTCTAAAAGCCTTATCAAATGGAATTTGATCGGAACATTTTGGACTGAAATTGACTGGTTTTTTTTCCCCCTTTCTTTCTTTCTGCCTTCAAAAACGAATGGCGAATGGTTGTTAAGTGATGATTTTAAGAGAAAAATGGAACAAACACACAAATACACATCCTCCCCCAGCATTTAGAGATGGTAGCCAATTAGATATTTCCCTAGGCTACTACGTACACCCTACTTGTGATAGCTTGCATTGCAGTATACATAAAACTGATTACAAAAAAGAAACGAAAAAAGTAATGTCAAATGCACTAAAATATAAATTATATTGATAATTGATTTATTTTCAAATTTCGGTTATAACAGTATTTAAAGAAGACGGTTTTGGTTTTGAATTTGATTTTGATTTTGATCCTCTTCTCATTTTGCCATCTTTTTAGTTGCACTCTTTCTTTTGATTGTTCTTAAATTATATTCACGTGTACAAGAAAACAAAATCTCGTCGTCCCATATTGTAGTCGTTTAGCGTTGATATGTATATGTATATTTAGTGTTTAATTATATTAAAAAAAAAAAGAGAGAAGAGAAGATCAGCAAGAAACAAAACGGAAACTCATTTATTTTGAGAAAGCAGAGTGTGCTCTTGAATCCCCCTGCTTGTTATCATGAAAGACGAATCTGATTCTAAAGAAACAAATTCAATTATGGCCTAACATTTATTACAAAACAAAAACATACAACATATATCATAAATTTACTTGTTTATATTAAAAGGTAAAATTAACGTTTAGTTTTATTTTATTTTTCTTTTCTCTCCTCTTTTGTGAATTTTATTATTATTATTTTGTCTATTTTTTTTTTCTTTTTTGTATAAAATGAACAATAAAACAAAAAATATATATTTTTATGTTGATTACAAGTTACGAAATGTCTTTTCATTCTATTAAGGTTGAGAGTTGCCATTGCATCGTGTCATGAAACGGTTCTTGTCTGCAGGATGTTAGATCAGATTGTCGGACACAATCCCCCCGATCTGTGTCGGTAACGCCGTAAAACGACTTCTGGCGATAAGCTTGTCGTGTATCGTAATCCGAAAGTCGATTTACTACACCAAAACGACAAGTAACCCGACACAAGAAGGCGGTTTGAATTTTGTGAACGACTCCAATATAAAAACAGTGAAAACGTGAGTTTTCTTTGTGTTTTAACTGGAATGGTGTAAAATGTATTTAGTGTTAATTATTTATACATTAAGGATGCAAATTTCCAGACCAAAATAAAGCGAATAAAGCGGCGTCAACCGGACAGAAATGTAGCAACAAATTTCAAAAGAGGCTTTTCTCAAACGGATGCAAACAAAACTGGATGGAAACTTGTTATTTATTCACAATTGTGCAATGCATATCTCTTACTTACTTACTTACTTAAGGTGGCGCTACAGTCCGGGGTGGACCTGGGCCTCAACCAACAAGCGTCTCCAGCCAGCTCGATCTTTAGCTAGCTGTCTCCAGTTTCGCACGCATAGTTGGTTGAGGTCCCTTTCCACGTGCGTGCGCCACCTGAGTCGCGGTCTTCCTCTACTGCGCCGTCCCTCGGGGGTGGATTCGAAGACTTTTCGGGCCGGAGTATTGGTTTCCATCCGCTCTACGTCTATGCAGACGGGACCGAAAATCACACGAAGAATTTTCCTCTCGAAGCAACCAAGGGCAGCTTCATCCGCTTTTGACAAAGTCCATGCCTCCGCGCCATATAGCAGGACTGGGACGATTAAGGTCTTGTAGAGCGTTATCTTGGTTGCTCGAGAGAGGGCTTTGTTTACCAGTTGCTTTCTTAGCCCAAAGAAGCAGCGATTGGCAAGGGTTATTCTTCGTTTGATTTCAGCGCTGGTGTCATTGTCTGAGTTTATAGCGGTGCCTAGGTAGACAAAGTTTTTGACTACCTCAAAGTTATATCTGTCTGCTGTGACGTTCTGACCGAGACGTCGGTGTTGGGTGTCCTTTCTCGTTGACAGCATATACTTGGTCTTACCCTCGTTTACCGCTAAACCCATCTTCGCGGCCTCCGTTGCAATACCCACAAAAGCGCCATTGACATCACGCTGCGTTCTTCCAATAATGTCAATATCGTCGGCATATGCGAGTAGTTGGACGGACTTCTGAAAGATTGTTCCTCTGGTGTTGGCGTTCGAGTTTTGAACAATTCTTTCAAGAACGATGTTGAAAAAGTCGCATGATAGCGCGTCGCCTTGTCTGAATCCTTTTTTGACATCAAAGGTCTCGGTTAGGTCTTTACCGACCTTGATGGAGCAGCGTGCATTCTCCATCGTCATCCTACACAAACGGACGAGTTTGGTAGGGATGCCAAAACTAGACATTGCTCTGTATAGCTCGTCTCTATAGATGCTATCATACGCGGCCTTAAAATCGATGAAAAGGTGGTGGGTATCGATTTGTTGCTCCTGGGTTTTCTCCAAAATCTGCCGTAGTGTGAATATTTGGTCGATGGTGGATTTTCCTGTCCTAAAGCCACACTGGTATGGACCGACCAGGTTGTTGACGAATGGCTTTAGGCGTTCACACAGTATGGCAGATAAGATTTTATATGCGATACTTAGGAGACTGATGCCTCTGTAGTTGGCGCAGTTCAAAGGGTCTCCTTTTTTATGGATCGGACAAACAATGCTTAGGTTCCATTCATCGGGCATGTTTTCCTCCGACCATATTTTACAGATGAGTTGGTGCATGCTCCTTACCAAATCATCGCCTGCGGCTTTAAAAAGCTCGGCGGGTAGGCCGTCAGCTCCCGCAGCCTTGTTGGATTTCAGTTTAGATATGGCAATCCTCACTTCATCCGGGTCGGGTGGACGGAATTGTTGATCTTCGTCGTCCCTTTCATTGGGGTTGAATGGTTCGTTCTGCCTGACAGCGGGATTTGGTTCTTCGTCGCCGTTATACAGTCTGCAGAAATGGTTTTTCCATATCCTCAGCATCGACTGTGACTCTACTACGATGTTCCCTTGATCATCCTTACAGGCTTCGGTTCGGACTTTATAACCTTGACTGGTTAACTTTACCCTTTGGTAAAACTTCCTCACCTCATTCCTGCAGTAATATCCCTCTATTCTGCCGATCGTGCGCTTCTCATGCTCCTTCTTTTTTCTCCTGAGAAGCCGGTCTTCGTCTCTCCTCTTCTGCATATCTAATGCATATCTCTTACTTAGCATTATCAGGATTGCATTTTAATCGAATACTTCTTCCGATGTTAATTAATTCCCTTTTCTGCAATTCTTGATCTTCGTTCTCTTCACCAATCCAATAAATAACCATAGCAATGCTGTCTATATTTACTTCAAATTGCACGAATAATTTAATTAAGCAAGCACCTCAAAACAACAATTTAAAAATGTGTATTCCGGTAGAATTTGTGAAAACTACCCCATTTAACGAATTGATCTGTCAAATTGACAGTAAGCTTTTGAGTGGCAGTTTTGGAATGTGTGTGGAACAAAAGCTCGAGTCGATTGAGATTCGTAATACCGATGCTTAAACGCCTGTAAAGTGACTCGACTCTCAAAACGCATTGTGTCGTTCAAGTGACACGACTTTCGTAATCCGGATGAATGTAGCTGGTACCCTGAAGGACTTACAGCCGCCGATCGGTGAGAATGACGATGTGCCGGGTCCGAGAAATGTGTCTGCCGTTAGGTTGGAGTGGCTGACTGCAGAAGGCAGAGTAGGCCCATTGTGATACAACTCCTTAACTTGGAACCAGATGGTGTTTATAAAACGACTTAACTGGCTAATGCTTACGCTATTGAGTTCGCTGAGTTTGTTGAAATAGAAGGCCCCTAAATGTGAGTACCTGAGCCCTGCATGAACAGAGGAGGTGATTTCTGGTCTCTACCTCCTCTTCATCCATGCAGCTTCTGCAGAAATCATTGCATGGGACACTCATCCTGCGGGCGTGTCCGGTTGCGATGCCGATGAGTATCCTAAGTGAAGGTCTGCTTAGTCTGAGCAGACAGAGTGATCGCTTAAGATCTAGTGCTGGCCATATATCATCTGTTTTAAGGCACGTGGGGCCTTCTAGCTTTCTGCCGTGATACCTTTCTTATTTCTAAAGCTAACCAGATCTCTACTTGCATGAATCTCAGGAGGCTTTTCTAGTTTTCATTCAATCAGAGTTGATATCGGACATGCTATATATTTCTTCCTCGTGTCTGCAGAAGTTACCATGAGATATCAGCAAGACATGTGAAGCAAGGGCACAGTAGCCCAAATTGCGACTGAAACCGAGCAATTGCATTCAACGACGGTGAACACGATTGGCTTCATTTTAAAATGTCTCAAAAGTATTTTTCAAGCATAAGGTCAAACATTACACAAAAAAGCCCCTCAACTTCAAGGTGCCGACATTTAGGTCAAGATTTCGTCGAGTTACGACTGCGTCTTGATCAGTTGTGTCAGACTGATTACATCAGAAGGCTGCCAGTGTTGGCGTTGAACTTCTCTATGAACTGTGCGTGCGAGATTCATGTTTGGGATGGCATTAACTAAAGGCGAGCGTGTGCGGTTAACATCTGTTTGCGTACAATCACATCTTGAATGTACATATTACATACATATTTGAAGATCGAGCCCAGTAGATTTATGTCTGTTTGTGCTTTGGGTGCATCGGAGGTCTGGGGATGTTGAACAGTTTGTAGAATTTGGGTTTTAGATTGAAGAATAGGAAACTTGAACACGCACATGATGGATGTGTTACCATTAGGGACTAGGTGAACATACAATTTGCCGGATTTGGGGGAGGGCTTCAGCCCCAGGCCTCCACAAAACAGGCGCCTCGCAATAGACTTCGAAAAAGGACGCTGGCCGCTGTCCACAAATTGCTTCGCCCGCAATAGTTTCTGGACACTGGCCGCTGTCCACAAAGTGCTTTGCCCGCGATAGTTTGTGGACACTGGCCGCTGGCTGCAAATTGCTTCGCCCACAGTGTATAGTAAGGATTTTGGTGCCTTTCCATGGCTCATCTTCCAACTGCCACAGCGGCCCAACTAGGCGTACCTACGACCCGTGTACACCTGTGGTTATGTGTATTAACGAAATCCAAAGACTGGAGTGGATCCGACGACATCGAATTTTTCACCTAAAAAAATGTACAGTGTATAGTAAGGATTTTGGAGCCTTTCCATGGCTCATCTTCCAACTGCCACAGCGGCCCAACTAGGCGTACCGACGACCTGTGTACACCTGTGGTTATGTGTTGAGATGTGTATTAACGAAATCCAAAGACTGAAGTCGGGGGGGTTGGGTCTGTGCACACAGGGTAAAGTTTCTGATCGCTCCCAACTTGGCGGGACGCCAGCAACGATCCTCGATGCATAGATCAAGTTGACATACAGCCTCCTAGCGGCGCCCCCTGGATAGCCTCCACAACACCCGTTGTGAGGTGAACTAATGTATGCAACGAATCCCTTGTGGTTGTGCGGAGGGCTAACAACCCGCCTACACAAAAAAAACCAACGTTACGAGAGAGCAAACTGCCTCGGATCAACGGACGGAATCACAACAACGACGACACGGCGCGAAAAAGGACAACGATTTGCGAGTGTGCTCCTGGAACATAAGAACACTCTACACTCCAGGGGCCGCTCATAAACTAGAAAAGATCCTCACGCAGTACAAGGCGGATATTACTGCGATCCAGGAAATACGCTGGATAGGACAAGGTATAATGAAGAAGAAAGAGTACGACATATATTACAGCTGTCACAAAAGGTTGCACATATTTGGATGCGGATTCGTTGTGGGAAAACGGTTAAAGTCGAAGGTCATCGACTTTAAACCGATAAGCGATCGCCTGCCTGTGATCCGTATCCAAGGCAGATTCTACAACATCAGCCTTATATGTGCCACGCCACGTCAGAGCACTATTACGACCTCTTGGACTGTGCCTACGGAGCCTGTCCGGAGTACGATGTCAAAATCGTGCTCGGAGACTTCAATGCCAAAATCGGTAAGGAAAGCATCTTTGGTGGAGTGATCGGAAAGCACATCCTCCGCGACACGACAACAGATAACGCCTTCCCATTCCCTGACTTTGCAAACTGGACGTAATATGGTCATAAGTAGCACACGGTTCCCTCGCAAAACAATCCACACAGCAAACTGGCGATCTCCGGACGGTCGAACCGCCAACCAAATTGACCATGTGCTCATTGACGCAAGACATGCGTCAAATATCCTGGATGTGCGAACATTCAGAGGGGCAAACGTCGACTCTGATCATTTCCTCGTAGCAGTACGATTCAGAGCCCGACTGTCCAGACTGTCAGAAAGCTGCACCAGCCAACAAAGAGGAGTTTTGACATTGGACGCCTGAGCACAACGCAGATTGCCAGAGCCTACGAAGAGCAATTAAGCGAGAGACTCTCCGGTATGCCTACGTCAAACACCAACGCCAACGAGATGTGGTTGCATTGCCCGCGAAACCCGTGGTACGACGGCGAGTGTGAGCAGAAGAAACGTGCAACCGACGAGGCATACCAAAAAGCGCTGCAACGGAAAACTAGAGCAGCGCTAGAGGAGTACCGGGCTAGAAGACGGGAGGAAAAGAAGCTTTTACGCCTGAAGAAAAGGTCTCTCGCAACCTCCCAGCTCAAGGACATCGAAGAGTCTCGGGATAGACAAAAAATACGAGCCTTTTATAAAAAAGCCGAAAGCCTGGCTTCAGGCTTTAGGAAAGGCACCCAGGCTCTTCGAAATCGTGTGGGTAGCCTTGTTACTGACCCTGACTGTTGGGGTATGCAGACGACATCGACATCGTCGCGCGTTCCCAACGTGCCGTAGTGGAGGCTTTTACGGCGATTGAGGACCAGGCGAAACGAACTGGTCTCAAGGTCAATGAGGACAAAACAAAATATATGCTGTCGACCAAAAAACGTTCCGTCACACACCACCTTGGACAAAATCTCACGATCGACATCTACTTTCGAGGTAGTGAAGGAGTTTGTCTACCTCGGGGCAAACGTGAACTCCACAAACGACATCACAGTGGAGATCCGTCGTAGAATAGCCCTTGGCAACCGGTGTTACTTCGGTTTGTCAAAACAACTGGGCTCAAAACTCCTGACTCGAAGGACCAAAATCATGCTCTACAAGACTCTTATTTTGCCAGTCCTGCTCTATGGAGCCGAAAGCTGGACACTAAGCAAAACTGCAGAGTTGATTCTTGGTACCTGCGAAAGAAAAGTTCTACGACGGATATATGGTCCCGTCTGCGAGGAAGGCGAATGAAGGAGAAGAGATAACAGCGAACTCTACGAGCTGTACCAGGATGTGGATGTAGTCCGGAAGGCAAAAATCCGTCGACTGCACTGGCTCGGCCACATCGAGCACATGGAAAACAATGCTCCAGCAAAGAGGGTCTTTGAATCCGAGCCGACTGGTTCGAGAAGGAGAGGAAGACCGAACCTCCGGTATAAAGACCAAGTAATCGCGGATGCAAGACAGCTTGGTCTTGATGACTGGAAGCAGCGTGCCCAGGACCGTCAACGATGGAAGGCAGCAATTGCTCAGGCTCGGACCCTTCATGGGTCGCCGGCCTGATAAGTAAGTAAGTAGACTCGCCGGTGTCCAGAAACTAAATGCGGTTTCCCATACCCGAACCGCATTTAGTTTCTGGACACTAGGTAGTGTCGCATTTAGTTTCTGGACACCGGCTAGTGATCCATTGGTGAAATAAATAAATAAAAATCCTTACTAGACACTGTACATTTTTTTAGGTGGGAAATTCGATGTCGTCGGATCCACTCCAGCCTTTGGATTTCGTTAATACGCATCTCAACACATAACCACAGGTGTACACGGGTCATAGGTACGCCTAGTTGGGCCGCTGTGGCAGTTGGAAGTTGAGCCATGAAAGGCTCCAAAACACTGTACATTTTTTTAGGTGAAAAATTCGATGTCGTCGGATCCACTCCAGTCTTTGGATTTCGTTAATACACATCTCAACACATAACCACAGGTCGTAGGTACGCCTAGTTGGGCCGCTGTGGCAGTTGGAAGATGAGCCATGAAAGACTCCAAAATCCGTACTATACACTGTACATTTTTTTAGGTGAAAAATTCGATGTCGTCGGACCCACTCCAGTCTTTGGATTTCGTTAATACACATGTCAACACATAACCACAGGTGTACACAGGTCGTAGGTAGGGCCGCTGTGGCAGTTGGAAGATGAGCCATGAAAGACTCCAAAATCCTTACTATACACTGTACATTTTTTTAGGTGAAAAATTCGATGTCGTCGGATCCACTCCAGTCTTTGGATTTCGTTAATACATATCTCAACACATAACCACAGGTGTACACAGGGCGTAGGTACGCCTAGTTGGGCCGCTGTGGCAGTTGGAAGATGAGCCATGAAAGGCTCCAAAATCCTTACTATACACTGTACATTTTTTTAGGTGAAAAATTCGATGTCGTCGGATCCACTCCAGTCTTTGGATTTCGTTAATACGCATCTCAACACATAACCACAGGTGTACACAGGTCGTAGGTAGGGCCGCTGTGGCAGTTGGAAGATGAGCCATGGAAAGGCTCCAAAATCCTTACTATACACTGTACATTTTTTTAGGTGAAAAATTCGATGTCGTCGGATCCACTCCAGTCTTTGGATTTCGTTAATACACATCTCAAAACATAACCACAGGTGTACACGGGTCGTAGGTACGCCTAGTTGGGCCGCTGTGGCAGTTGGAAGATGAGCCATGAAAGACTCCAAAATCCGTACTATACACTGTACATTTTTTTAGGTGAAAAATTCGATGTTGTCGGATCCACTTCAGTCCTTGGATTTCGTTAATACACATCTCAACACATAACCACAGGTGTACACAGGTCGTAGGTACGCCTAGTTGGGCCGCTGTGGCAGTTGGAAGATGAGCCATGAGAGGCTCCAAAATCCTTACTATACACTGTACATTTTTTTAGGTGAAAAATTCGATGTCGTCGGATCCACTCCAGTCTTTGAATTTCGTTAATACACATCTCAACACATAACCACAGGTGTACACAGATCGTAGGTACGCCTAGTTGGGCCGCTGTGGCAGTTGGAAGATGAGCCATGAAAGGCTCTAAAATCCTTACTATACACTGTACATTTTTTTAGGTGAAAAATTCGATGTCGTCGGATCCACTCCAGTCTTTGGATTTCGTTAATACACATCTCAACACATAACCACAGGTGTACACAGGTCGTAGGTAGTGCCGCTGTGGCAGTTGGAAGATGAGCCATGGAAAGGCTCCAAAATCCTTACATTTTTTTAGGTGAAAAATTCGATGTCGTCGGATCCACTCCAGTCTTTGGATTTCGTTAATACGCATCTCAACACATAACCACAGGTGCGCACAGGTCGTAGGTACGCCTAGTTGGGCCGCTGTGGCAGTTGGAAGATGAGCCATGAAAGGCTCCAAAATCCTTACATTTTTTTAGGTGAAAAATTCGATGTCGTCGGATCCACTCCAGTTTTTGGATTTCGTTAATACGCATCTCAACACATAACCACAGGTGTACACAGGTCGTAGGTACGCCTAGTTGGGCCGCTGTGGCAGTTGGAAGATGAGCCATGAAAGGCTCCAAAATCCTTACTATACACTGTACATTTTTTTAGATGAAAAATTCGATGTCGTCGGATCCACTCCAGTCTTTGAATTTCGTTAATACACATCTCAACACATAACCACAGGTGTACACAGGTCGTAGGTACGCCTAGTTGGGCCGCTGTGGCAGTTGGAAGATGAGCCATGAAAGGCTCTAAAATCCTTACTATACACTGTACATTTTTTTAGGTGAAAAATTCGATGTCGTCGGATACACTCCAGTCTTTGGATTTCGTTAATACGCATCTCAACACATAACCACAGGTGTACACGGGTAGTAGGTACGCCTAGTTGGGCCGCTGTGGCAGTTGAAAGATGAGCCATGAAAGGCTCCAAAATCCTTACTATACACTGTACATTTTTTTAGGTGAAAAATTCGATGTTGTCGGATCCACTACAGTCATTAGATTTCGTTAATACACATCCCAACACATAACCACAGGTGTACGCAGGTCGTAGGTACGCCTAGTTGGGCCGCTGTGGCAGTTGGAAGATGAGCCATGAAAGGCTCCAAAATCCTTACTATACACTGTACATTTTTTTAGGTGAAAAATTCGATGTCGTCGGATCCACTCCAGTCTTTGGATTTCGTTAATACGCATCTCAACACATAACCACAGGTGTACACAGGTCGTAGGTACGCCTAGTTGGGTCGCTGTGGCAGTTGGAAGATGAGCCATGAAAGGCTTCAAAATCCTAACTATACACTGTACATTTTTTTAGGTGAAAAATTCGATGTTGTCGGATCCACTTCAGTCCTTGGATTTCGTTAATACACATCTCAACACATAACCACAGGTGTACACAGGTCGTAGGTACGCCTAGTTGGGCCGCTGTGGCAGTTGGAAGATGAGCCATGAGAGGCTCCAAAATCCTTACTATACACTGTACATTTTTTTAGGTGAAAAATTCGATGTCGTCGGATCCACTCCAGTCTTTGGATTTCGTTAATACGCATCTCAACACATAACCACAGGTGCGCACAGGTCGTAGGTACGCCTAGTTGGGCCGCTGTGGCAGTTGGAAGATGAGCCATGAAAGGCTCCAAAATCCTTACATTTTTTTAGGTGAAAAATTCGATGTCGTCGGATCCACTCCAGTCTTTGGATTTCGTTAATACGCATCTCAACACATAACCACAGGTGTACACAGGTCGTAGGTACGCCTAGTTGGGCCGCTGTGGCAGTTGGAAGATGAGCCATGAAAGGCTCCAAAATCCTTACTATACACTGTACATTTTTTTAGATGAAAAATTCGATGTTGTCGGATCCACTCCAGTCTTTGAATTTCGTTAATACACATCTCAACACATAACCACAGGTGTACACAGGTCGTAGGTACGCCTAGTTGGGCCGCTGTGGCAGTTGGAAGATGAGCCATGAAAGGCTCCAAAATCCTTACATTTTTTTAGGTGAAAAATTCGATGTCGTCGGATCCACTCCAGTCTTTGGATTTCGTTAATACGCATCTCAACACATAACCACAGGTGTACACAGGTCGTAGGTACGCCTAGTTGGGCCGCTGTGGCAGTTGGAAGATGAGCCATGAGAGGCTCCAAAATCCTTACATTTTTTTAGGTGAAAAATTCGATGTCGTCGGATCCACTCCAGTCTTTGAATTTCGTTAATACACATCTCAACACATAACCACAGGTGTACACAGGTCGTAGGTACGCCTAGTTGGGCCGCTGTGGCAGTTGGAAGATGAGCCATGAAAGGCTCTAAAATCCTTACTATACACTGTACATTTTTTTAGGTGAAAAATTCGATGTCGTCGGATACACTCCAGTCTTTGGATTTCGTTAATACGCATCTCAACACATAACCACAGGTGTACACGGGTAGTAGGTACGCCTAGTTGGGCCGCTGTGGCAGTTGGAAGATGAGCCATGAAAGGCTCCAAAATCCTTACTATACACTGTACATTTTTTTAGGTGAAAAATTCGATGTTGTCGGATCCACTCCAGTCTTTGGATTTCGTTAATACGCATCTCAACACATAACCACAGGTGTACACGGGTCGTAGGTACGCCTAGTTGGGCCGCTGTGGCAGTTGGAAGATGAGCCATGAAAGGTTCCAAAATCCTTACAATACAATGTACATTTTTTTAGGTGAAAAATTCGATGTCGTCGGATCCACTCCAGTCTTTGGATTTCGTTAATACGCATCTCAACACATAACCACAGGTGCGCATATGTCGTTGGTACGCCTAATTGGGCCGCTGTGGCAGTTGGAAGATGAGCCATGAAAGGCTCCAAAATCCTTACTGAACATTTTTTTAGATGAAAAATTCGATGTCGTCGGATCCACTCCAGTCTTTGGATTTCGTTAATACGCATCTCAACACATAACCACAGGTGTACACAGGTCGTAGGTACGCCTAGTTGGGCCGCTGTGGCAGTTGGAAGATGAGCCATGAGAGGCTCCAAAATCCTTACATTTTTTTAGGTGAAAAATTCGATGTCGTCGGATCCACTCCAGTCTTTGAATTTCGTTAATACACATCTCAACACATAACCACAGGTGTACACAGGTCGTAGGTACGCCTAGTTGGGCCGCTGTGGCAGTTGGAAGATGAGCCATGAGAGGCTCCAAAATCCTTACTATACACTGTACATTTTTTTAGGTGAAAAATTCGATGTTGTCGGATCCACTCCAGTCTTTGGATTTCGTTAATACGCATCTCAACACATAACCACAGGTGTACACGGGTCGTAGGTACGCCTAGTTGGGCCGCTGTGGCAGTTGGAAGATGAGCCATGAAAGGCTCCAAAATCCTTACTATACACTGTACATTTTTTTAGGTGAAAAATTCGATGTCGTCGGATCAACTCCAGTCTTTGGATTTCGTTAATACGCATCTCAACACATAACCACAGGTGTACACAGGTCGTAGGTAAGCCTAGTTGGGCCTCTGTGGCAGTTGGAAGATGAGCCATGAAAGGCTCCAAAATCCTTACTATACACTGTACATTTTTTTAGGTGAAAAATTCGATGTTGTCGGATCCACTCCAGTCTTTGGATTTCGTTAATACGCATCTCAACACATAACCACAGGTGTACACAGGTCGTAGGTACGCCTAGTTGGGTCGCTGTGGCAGTTGGAAGATGAGCCATGAAAGGCTCCAAAATCCTTACATTTTTTTAGGTGAAAAATTCGATGTTGTCGGATCCACTTCAGTCCTTGGATTTCGTTAATACACATCTCAACACATAACCACAGGTGTACACAGGTCGTAGGTACGCCTAGTTGGGCCGCTGTGGCAGTTGGAAGATGAGCCATGAGAGGCTCCAAAATCCTTGCTATACACTGTACATTTTTTTAGGTGAAAAATTCGATGTCGTCGGATCCACTCCAGTCTTTGGATTTCGTTAATACACATCTCAACACATAACCACAGGTGCGCACAGATCGTAGGTACGCCTAGTTGGGCCGCTGTGGCAGTTGGAAGATGAGCCATGGAAAGGCTCCAAAATCCTTACTATACACTGTACATTTTTTTAGGTGAAAAATTCGATGTCGTCGGATCCACTCCAGTCTTTGGATTTCGTTAATACACATCTCAACACATAACCACAGGTGCGCACAGGTCGTAGGTGCGTCTAGTTGGGCCGCTGTGGCAGTTGGAAGATGAGCCATGGAAAGGCTCCAAAATTCTTACTATACACTGTACATTTTTTTAAGTGAACAAATCCATGTCATCGGATCCACTCCAGTCTTTGGATTTCGTTAATACACATCTCAACACATAACCACAGGTACGCATATGTCGTTGGTACGCCTAGTTGGGCCGCTGTGGCAGTTGGAAGATGAGCCATGGAAAGGCTCCAAAATCCTTACTATACACTGTACATTTTTTTAGGTGAAAAATTCGATGTCGTCGGATCCACTCCAGTCTTCGGATTTCTTTAATACACATCTCAACACATAACCACAGGTGCGCACAGGTCGTAGGTACGCCTAGTTGGGCCGCTGTGGCAGTTGGAAGATGAGCCATGGAAAGGCTCCAAAATCCTTACTATACACTGTACATTTTTTTAAGTGAACAAATGCATGTCGTCGGATCCACTCCAGTCTTTGGATTTCGTTAATACACATCTCAACACATAACCACAGGTGCGCATATGTCGTTGGTACGCCTAGTTGGGCCGCTGTGGCAGTTGGAAGATGAGCCATGGAAAGGCTCCAAAATCCTTACTATACACCGTACATTTTTTTAGGTGAAAAATTCGATGTCGTCGGATCCACTCCAGTCTTTGGATTTCGTTAATACACATCTCAACACATAACCACAGGTGCGCACAGGTCGTAGGTACGCCTAGTTGGGCCGCTGTGGCAGTTGGAAGATGAGCCATGGAAAGGCTCCAAAATCCTTACTATACACTGTACATTTTTTTAGGTGAAAAATTCGATGTCGTCGGATCCACTCCAGTCTTTGGATTTCGTTAATATACATCTCAACACATAACCACAGTCTTTGGATTTCGTTAATACACATCTCAACACATAACCACAGGTGCGCACAGGTCGTAGGTACGCCTAGTTGGGCCGCTGTGGCAGTTGGAAGATGAGCCATGGAAAGGCTCCAAAATCCTTACTATACACTGTACATTTTTTTAGGTGAAAAATTCGATGTCGTCGGATCCACTCCAGTCTTTGGATTTCGTTAATACACATCTCAACACATAACCACAGGTGCGCACAGGTCGTAGGTACGCCTAGTTGGGCCGCTGTGGCAGTTGGAAGATGAGCCATGGAAAGGCTCCAAAATCCTTACTATACACTGTACATTTTTTTAGGTGAAAAATTCGATGTCGTCGGATCCACTCCAGTCTTTGGATTTCGTTAATACACATCTCAACACATAACCACAGGTGCGCACAGGTCGTAGGTACGCCTAGTTGGGCCGCTGTGGCAGTTGGAAGATGAGCCATGGAAAGGCTCCAAAATCCTTACTATACACTGTACATTTTTTTAGGTGAAAAATTCGATGTCGTCGGATCCACTCCAGTCTTTGGATTTCTTTAATACACATCTCAACACATAACCACAGGTGCGCATATGTCGTTGGTACGCCTAGTTGGGCCGCTGTGGCAGTTGGAAGATGAGCCATGGAAAGGCTCCAAAATCCTTACTGTACATTTTTTTAGGTGAAAAATTCGATGTCGTCGGATCCACTCCAGTCTTTGGATTTCGTTAATACACATCTCAACACATAACCACAGGTGCGCACAGGTCGTAGGTACGCCTAGTTGGGCCGCTGTGGCAGTTGGAAGATGAGCCATGAAAAGGCTCCAAAATCCTTACTATACACTGTACATTTTTTTAGGTGAAAAATTCGATGTCGTCGGATCCACTCCAGTCTTTGGATTTCGTTAATACACATCTCAACACATAACCACAGGTCGTAGGTACCCCTAGTTGGGCCGCTGTGGCAGTTGGAAGATGAGCCATGGAAAGGCTCCAAAATCCTTACTATACACTGTACATTTTTTTAGGTGAAAAATTCGATGTCGTCGGATCCACTCCAGTCTTTGGATTTCGTTAATACACATCTCCACAGGTGCGCACAGGTCGTAGGTACGCCTAGTTGGGCCGCTGTGGCAGTTGGAAGATGAGCCATGGAAAGGCTCCAAAATCCTTACTATACACTGTACATTTTTTTAGGTGAAAAATTCGATGTCGTCGGATCCACTAAAGTTTTTGGATTTCGTTAATACACATCTCAACACATAACCACAGGTGCGCACAGGTCGTAGGTACGCCTAGTTGGGCCGCTGTGGCAGTTGGAAGATGAGCCATGAAAAGGCTCCAAAATCCTTACTATACACTGTACATTTTTTTAGGTGAAAAATTCGATGTCGTCGGATCCACTCCAGTCTTTGGATTTCGTTAATACACATCTCAACACATAACCACAGGTGCGCACAGGTCGTAGGTACCCCTAGTTGGGCCGCTGTGGCAGTTGGAAGATGAGCCATGGAAAGGCTCCAAAATCCTTACTATACACTGTACATTTTGTTAGGTGAAAAATTCGATGTCGTCGGATCCACTCCAGTCTTTGGATTTCGTCAATACACATCTCCACAGGTGCGCACAGGTCGTAGGTACGCCTAGTTGGGCCGCTGTGGCAGTTGGAAGATGAGCCATGGAAAGGCTCCAAAATCCTTACTATACACTGTACATTTTTTTAGGTGAAAAATTCGATGTCGTCGGATCCACTCCAGTCTTTGGATTTCGTTAATACACATCTCAACACATAACCACAGGTGCGCACAGGTCGTAGGTACGCCTAGTTGGGCCGCTGTGGCAGTTGGAAGATGAGCCATGGAAAGGCTCCAAAATCCTTACTATACACTGTACATTTTTTTAGGTGAAAAATTCGATGTCGTCGGATCCACTAAAGTTTTTGGATTTCGTTAATACACATCTCAACACATAACCACAGGTGCGCACAGGTCGTAGGTACGCCTAGTTGGGCCGCTGTGGCAGTTGGAAGATGAGCCATGAAAAGGCTCCAAAATCCTTACTATACACTGTACATTTTTTTAGGTGAAAAATTCGATGTCGTCGGATCCACTCCAGTCTTTGGATTTTGTTAATACACATCTCAACACATAACCACAGGTGCGCACAGGTCGTAGGTACGAATAGTTGGGCCGCTGTGGCAGTTGGAAGATGAGCCATGGAAAGGCTCCAAAATCCTTACTATACACTGTACATTTTTTTAGGTGAAAAATTCGATGTCGTCGGATCCACTCCAGTCTTTGGATTTCGTTAATACACATCTCAACACATAACCACAGGTGCGCACAGGTCGTAGGTACGCCTAGTTGGGCCGCTGTGGCAGTTGGAAGATGAGCCATGAAAAGGCTCCAAAATCCTTACTATACACTGTACATTTTTTTAGGTGAAAAATTCGATGTCGTCGGATCCACTCCAGTCTTTGGATTTCGTTAATACACATCTCAACACATAACCACAGGTGCGCACAGGTCGTAGGTACGCCTAGTTGGGCCGCTGTGGCAGTTGAAAGATGAGCCATGGGTTGCTCCAAAATCCTTGCTATACACTGTACATTTTTTTAGGTGAAAAATTCGATTTCGTCGGATCCACTCCAGTCTTTGGATTTCGTTAATACACATCTCAACACATAACCACAGGTGCGCACAGGTCGTAGGTACCCCTAGTTGGGCCGCTGTGGCAGTTGGAAGATGAGCCATGGAAAGGCTCCAAAATCCTTACTATACACTGTACATTTTTTTAGGTGAAAAATTCGATGTCGTCGGATCCACTCCAGTCTTTGGATTTCGTCAATACACATCTCCACAGGTGCGCACAGGTCGTAGGTACGCCTAGTTGGGCCGCTGTGGCAGTTGGAAGATGAGCCATGGAAAGGCTCCAAAATCCTTACTATACACTGTACATTTTTTTAGGTGAAAAATTCGATGTCGTCGGATCCACTCCAGTCTTTGGATTTCGTTAATACACATCTCAACACATAACCACAGGTGCGCACAGGTCGTAGGTACGCCTAGTTGGGCCGCTGTGGCAGTTGGAAGATGAGAAATGAAAAGGCTCCAAAATCCTTACTATACACTGTACATTTTTTTAGGTGAAAAATTCGATGTCGTCGGATCCACTCCAGTCTTTGGATTTCGTTAATACAGATCTCAACACATAACCACAGGTGCGCACAGGTCGTAGGTGCGCCTAGTTGGGCCGCTGTGGCAGTTGGAAGATGAGCCATGGAAAGGCTCCAAAATCCTTACTATACACTGTACATTTTTTTAGGTGAAAAATTCGATGTCGTCGGATCCACTCCAGTCTTTGGATTTCGTCAATACACATCTCAACACATAACCACAGGTGCGCACAGGTCGTAGGTACGCCTAGTTGGGCCGCTGTGGCAGTTGGAAGATGAGCCATGGAAAGGCTCCAAAATCCTTACTATACACTGTACATTTTTTTAGGTGAAAAATTCGATGTCGTCGGATCCACTAAAGTTTTTGGATTTCGTTAATACACATCTCAACACATAACCACAGGTGCGCACAGGTCGTAGGTACGCCTAGTTGGGCCGCTGTGGCAGTTGGAAGATGAGCCATGGAAAGGCTCCAAAATCCTTACTATACACTGTACATTTTTTTAGATGAAAAATTCGATGTCGTCGGATCCACTCCAGTCTTTGGATTTCGTTAATACACATCTCAACACATAACCACAGGTGCGCACAGGTCGTAGGTACGCCTAGTTGGGCCGCTGTGGCAGTTGGAAGATGAGAAATGAAAAGGCTCCAAAATCCTTACTATACACTGTACATTTTTTTAGGTGAAAAATTCGATGTCGTCGGATCCACTCCAGTCTTTGGATTTTGTTAATACACATCTCAACACATAACCACAGGTGCGCACAGGTCGTAGGTACGCCTAGTTGGGCCGCTGGGGCAGTTCGAAGATGAGCCATGGAAAGGCTCCAAAATCCTTACTATACACTGTACATTTTTTTAGGTGAAAAATTCGATGTCGTCGGATCCACTCCAGTCTTTGGATTTCGTTAATACACATCTCAACACATAACCACAGGTGCGCACAGGTCGTAGGTACGCCTAGTTGGGCCGCTGTGGCAGTTGGAAGATGAGCCATGGAAAGGCTCCAAAATCCTTACTATACACTGTACATGTTTTTAGGTGAAAAATTCGATGTCGTCGGATCCACTCCAGTATTTGGATTTCGTTAATACACATCTCAACACATAACCACAGGTGCGCACAGGTCGTAGGTACGCCTAGTTGGGCCGCTGTGGCAGTTGGAAGATGAGCCATGAAAAGGCTCCAAAATCCTTACTATACACTGTACATTTTTTTAGGTGAAAAATTCGATGTCGTCGGATCCACTCCAGTCTTTGGATTTTGTTAATACACATCTCAACACATAACCACAGGTGCGCACAGGTCGTAGGTACGCCTAGTTGGGCCGCTGTGGCAGTTGGAAGATGAGCCATGAAAAGGCTCCAAAATCCTTACTATACACTGTACATTTTTTTAGGTGAAAAATTCGATGTCGTCGGATCCACTCCAGTCTTTGGATTTCGTTAATACACATCTCAACACATAACCACAGGGGCGCACAGGTCGTAGGTACGTCTAGTTGGGCCGCTGTGGCAGTTGGAAGATGAGCCATGGAAAGGCTCCAAAATCCTTACTATACACTGTACATTTTTTTAGGTGAAAAATTCGATGTCGTCGGATCCACTCCAGTCTTTGGATTTCGTTAATACACATCTCAACACATAACCACAGGTGCGCACAGGTCGTAGGTACGAATAGTTGGGCCGCTGTGGCAGTTGGAAGATGAGCCATGGAAAGGCTCCAAAATCCTTACTATACACTGTACATTTTTTTAGATGAAAAATACGATGTCGTCGGATCCACTCCAGTCTTTGGATTTCGTTAATACACATCTCAACACATAACCACAGGTGCGCACAGGTCGTAGGTACGCCTAGTTGGGCCGCTGTGGCAGTTGGAAGATGAGCCATGGAAAGGCTCCAAAATCCTTACTATACACTGTACATGTTTTTAGGTGAAAAATTCGATGTCGTCGGATCCACTCCAGTATTTGGATTTCGTTAATACACATCTCAACACATAACCACAGGTGCGCACAGGTCGTAGGTACGCCTAGTTGGGCCGCTGTGGCAGTTGGAAGATGAGCCATGAAAAGGCTCCAAAATCCTTACTATACACTGTACATTTTTTTAGGTGAAAAATTCGATGTCGTCGGATCCACTCCAGTCTTTGGATTTTGTTAATACACATCTCAACACATAACCACAGGTGCGCACAGGTCGTAGAAGATGAGCCATGGAAAGGCTCCAAAATCCTTACTATACACTGTACATTTTTTTAGGTGAAAAATTCGATGTCGTCGGATCCACTCCAGTCTTTGGATTTCGTTAATACACATCTCAACACATAACCACAGGTGCGCACAGGTCGTAGGTACGCCTAGTTGGGCCGCTGTGGCAGTTGGAAAATGAGCCATGGAAAGGCTCCAAAATCCTTACTATACACTGTACATTTTTTTAGGTGAAAAATTCGATGTCGTCGGATCCACTCCAGTCTTTGGATTTTGTTAATACACATCTCAACACATAACCACAGGTGCGCACAGGTAGTAGGTACGAATAGTTGGGCCGCTGTGGCAGTTGGAAGATGAGCCATGGAAAGGCTCCAAAATCCTTACTATACACTGTACATTTTTTTAGATGAAAAATTCGATGTCGTCGGATCCACTCCAGTCTTTGGATTTCGTTAATACACATCTCAACACATAACCACAGGTGCGCACAGGTCGTAGGTACGCCTAGTTGGGCCGCTGTGGCAGTTGGAAGATGAGCCATGGAAAGGCTCCAAAATCCTTACTATACACTGTACATTTTTTTAGGTGAAAAATTCGATGTCGTCGGATCCACTCCAGTATTTGGATTTCGTTAATACACATCTCAACACATAACCACAGGTGCGCACAGGTCGTAGGTACGCCTAGTTGGGCCGCTGTGGCAGCTGGAAGATGAGCCATGAAAAGGCTCCAAAATCCTTACTATACACTGTACATTTTTTTAGGTGAAAAATTCGATGTCGTCGGATCCACTCCAGTCTTTGGATTTTGTTAATACACATCTCAACACATAACCACAGGTGCGCACAGGTCGTAGAAAATCCTTACTATACACTGTACATTTTTTTAGATGAAAAATACGATGTCGTCGGATCCACTCCAGTCTTTGGATTTCGTTAATACACATCTCAACACATAACCACAGGTGCGCACAGGTCGTAGGTACGCCTAGTTGGGCCGCTGTGGCAGTTGGAAGATGAGCCATGGAAAGGCTCCAAAATCCTTACTATACACTGTACATGTTTTTAGGTGAAAAATTCGATGTCGTCGGATCCACTCCAGTATTTGGATTTCGTTAATACACATCTCAACACATAACCACAGGTGCGCACAGGTCGTAGGTACGCCTAGTTGGGCCGCTGTGGCAGTTGGAAGATGAGCCATGGAAAGGCTCCAAAATCCTTACTATACACTGTACATGTTTTGAGGTGAAAAATACGATGTCGTCGGATCCACTCCAGTCTTTGGATTTCGTTAATACACATCTCAACACATAACCACAGGTGCGCACAGGTCGTAGGTAGGCCTAGTTGGGCCGCTGTGGCAGTTGGAAGATGAGCCATGGAAAGGCTCCAAAATCCTTACTATACACTGTACATGTTTTTAGGTGAAAAATTCGATGTCGTCGGATCCACTCCAGTCTTTGGATTTTGTTAATACACATCTCAACACATAACCACAGGTGCGCACAGGTCGTAGGTACGCCTAGTTGGGCCGCTGTGGCAGTTCGAAGATGAGCCATGGAAAGGCTCCAAGATCCTTGCTATACACTGTACATTTTTTTAGGTGAAAAATTCGATATCGTCGGATCCACTCCAGTCTTTGGATTTCGTTAATACACATCTCAACACATAACCACAGGTGCGCACAGGTCGTATGTACGCCTAGTTGGGCCGCTGTGGCAGTTGGAAGATGAGCCATGGAAAGACTCCAAAATCCTTACTATACACTGTACATTTTTTTAGGTGAAAAATTCGATGTTGTCGGATCCACTCCAGTCTTTGGATTTCGTTAATACACATCTCAACACATAACCACAGGTGCGCACAGGTCGTAGGTACGCCTAGTTGGGCCGCTGTGGCAGTTGGAAGATGAGCCATGGAAAGGCTCCAAAATCCTTACTATACACTGTACATTTTTTTAGGTGAAAAATTCGATGTCGTCGGATCCACTCCAGTCTTTGGATTTCGTTAATACACATCTCAACACATAACCACAGGTGCGCACAGGTCGTAGGTACGCCTAGTTGGGCCGCTGTGGCAGTTGGAATATGAGCCATGGAAAGGCTCCAAAATCCTTACTATACACTGTACATTTTTTTAGGTGAAAAATTCGATGTCGTCGGATCCACTCCAGTCTTTGGATTTCGTTAATACACATCTCAACACATAACCACAGGTGCGCACAGGTCGTAGGTACGCCTAGTTGGGCCGCTGTGGCAGTTGGAAGATGAGCCATGGAAAGGCTCCAAAATCCTTACTATACACTGTACATTTTTTTAGGTGAAAAATTCGATGTCGTCGGATCCACTACAGTCTTTGGATTTCGTTAATACACATCTCAACACATAACCACAGGTGCGCACAGGTCGTAGGTACGCCTACTTGGGCTGCTGTGGAAGTTGGAAGATGAGCCATGGAAAGGCTCCAAAATCCTTACATGTACATTTTTTTAGGTGAAAAATTCGATGTTGTCGGATCCACTCCAGTCTTTGGATTTCGTTAATACACATCTCAACACATAACCACAGGTGCGCACAGGTCGTAGGTACGCCTAGTTGGGCCGCTGTGGCAGTTGGAAGATGAGCCATGAAAAGGCTCCAAAATCCTTACTATACACTGTACATTTTTTTAGGTGAAAAATTCGATGTCGTCGGATCCACTCCAGTCTTTGGATTTCGTTAATACACATCTCAACACATAACCACAGGTGCGCACAGGTCGTAGGTACGCCTAGTTGGGCCGCTGTGGCAGTTGGAAGATGAGCCATGGAAAGGCTCCAAAATCCTTACTATACACTGTACATTTTTTTAGGTGAAAAATTCGATGTCGTCGGATCCACTACAGTCTTTGGATTTCGTTAATACACATCTCAACACATAACCACAGGTGCGCACAGGTCGTAGGTACGCCTAGTTGGGCCGCTGTGGCAGTTGGAAGATGAGCCATGGAAAGGCTCCAAAATCCTTACTATACACTGTACATTTTTTTAGGTGAAAAATTCGATGTCGTCGGATCCACTCCAGTCTTTGGATTTCGTTAATACACATCTCAACACATAACCACAGGTACGCACAGGTCGTAGGTACGCCTAGTTGGGCCGCTGTGGCAGTTGGAAGATGAGCCATGGAAAGGCTCCAAAATCCTTACTATACACTGTACATTTTTTTAGGTGAAAAATTCGATGTCGTCGGATCTACTCCAGTCTTTGGATTTCGTTAATACACATCTCAACACATAACCACAGGTGCGCACAGGTCGTAGGTACGCCTAGTTGGGCCGCTGTGGCAGTTGGAAGATGAGCCATGGAAAGGCTCCAAAATCCTTACTATACACTGTACATTTTTTTAGGTGAAAAATTCGATATCGTCGGATCCACTCCAGTCTTTGGATTTCGTTAATACACATCTCAACACATAACCACAGGAGCGCACAGGTCGTAGGTACGCCTAGTTGGGCCGCTGTGGCAGTTGGAAGATGAGCCATGGAAAGGCTCCAAAATCCTTACTATACACTGTACATTTTTTTAGGTGAAAAATTCGATGTCGTCGGATCTACTCCAGTCTTTGGATTTCGTTAATACACATCGCAACACATAACCACAGGTGCGCACAGGTCGTAGGTACGCCTAGTTGGGCCGCTGTGGCAGTTGGAAGATGAGCCATGGAAAGGCTCCAAAATCCTTACTATTTTTACTGTACATTTTTTTAGGTGAAAAATTCGATGTCGTCGGATCCACTCCAGTCTTTGGATTTCGTTAATACACATCTCAACACATAACCACAGGTGCGCACAGGTCGTAGGTACGTCTAGTTGGGCCGCTGTGGCAGTTGGAAGATGAGCCATGGAAAGGCTCCAAAATCCTTACTATACACTGTACATTTTTTTAGGTGAAAAATTCGATGTCGTCGGATCCACTCCAGTCTTTGGATTTCGTTAATACACATCTCAACACATAACCACTGTGGCACTGTGGCCGCTGTGGCAGTTGGAAGATGAGCCATGGAAAGGCTCCAAAATCCTTACTATACACTGTACATTTTTTTAGGTGAAAAATTCGATGTCGTCGGATCCACTCCAGTCTTTGGATTTCGTTAATACACATCTCAACACATAACCACAGGTGCGCACAGGTCGTAGGTACGCCTAGTTTGGCCGCTGTGGCAGTTGGAAGATGAGCCATGGAAAGGCTCCAAAATCCTTACTATACACTGTACATTTTTTTAGGTGAAAAATTCGATGTCGTCGGATCCACTCCAGTCGTGGGATTTTGTTAATACACATCTCAACACATAACCACAGGTGCGCACAGGTCGTAGGTACGCCTAGTTGGGCCGCTGTGGCAGTTGGAAGATGAGCCATGGAAAGGCTCCAAAATCCTCTATACACTGTACATTTTTTTAGGTGAAAAATTCGATGTCGTCCGATCCACTCCAGTCGTTGGATTTTGTTAATACACATCTCAACACATAACCACAGGTGCGCACAGGTCGTAGGTACGCCTAGTTGGGCCGCTGTGGCAGTTGGAAGATGAGCCATGGAAGGGCTCCAAAATCCTTACTATACACTGTACATTTTTTTAGGTGAAAAATTCGATGTCGTCGGATCCACTCCAGTCTTTGGATTTCGTTAATACACATCTCAACACATAACCACAGCTGCGCACAGGTCGTAGGTACGCCTAGTTGGGCCGCTGCGGTAGTTGGAAGATGAGCCATGGAAAGGCTCCAAAATCCTTACTATACACTGTACATTTTTTTAGGTGAAAAATTCGATGTCGTCGGATCCACTCCAGTCTTTGGATTTCGTTAATACACATCTCACCACATAACCACAGGTGCGCATATGTAGTAGGTACGCCTAGTTGGGCCGCTGTGGCAGTTGGAAGATGAGCCATGGAAAGGCTCCAAAATCCTTACTATACACTGTACATTTTTTTAGGTGAAAAATTCGATGTCGTCGGATCCACTCCAGTCTTTGGATTTCGTTAATATACATCTCACCACATAACCACAGGTGCGCATATGTCGTAGGTACGCCTAGTTGGGCCGCTGTGTCAGTTGGAAGATGAGCCATGGAAAGGCTCCAAAATCCTTACTATACACTGTACATTTAGTCGTAGGTACGCCTAGTTGGGCCGCTGCGGTAGTTGGAAGATGAGCCATGGAAAGGCTCCAAAATCCTTACTATACACTGTACATTTTTTTAGGTGAAAAATTCGATGTCGTCGGATCCACTCCAGTCTTTGGATTTCGTTAATACACATCTCACCACATAACCACAGGTGCGCATATGTCGTAGGTACGCCTAGTTGGGCCGCTGTGGCAGTTGGAAGATGAGCCATGGAAAGGCTCCAAAATCCTTACTATACACTGTACATTTTTTTAGGTGAAAAATTCGATGTCGTCGGATCCACTCCAGTCTTTGGATTTCGTTAATACACATCTCACCACATAACCACAGGTGCGCATATGTAGTAGGTACGCCTAGTTGGGCCGCTGTGGCAGTTGGAAGATGAGCCATGGAAAGGCTCCAAAATCCTTACTATACACTGTACATTTTTTTAGGTGAAAAATTCGATGTCGTCGGATCCACTCCAGTCTTTGGATTTCGTTAATACATGTTTTTTGTTTATTTGTTTATTTGTTTATTTGTTTATTTGTTTATTTGTTTATTTGTTTATTTGTTTATTTGTTTATTTGTTTATTTGTTTATTTGTTTATTTGTTTATTTGTTGATTTGTTTATTTGTTTAATTGTTTATTTGTTGATTTGTTTATTTGTTTAATTGTTTATTTGTTTATTTGTTTATTTGTTTATTTGTTTATTTGTTTATTTGTTTATTTGTTTATTTGTTTATTTGTTTATTTGTTTATTTGTTTATTTGTTTATTTGTTTATTTGTTTATTTGTTTATTTGTTTATTTGTTTATTTGTTTATTTGTTTATTTGTTTATTTGTTTATTTGTTTATTTGTTTATTTGTTTATTTGTTTATTTGTTTATTTGTTTATTTGTTTATTTGTTTATTTGTTTATTTGTTTATTTGTTTATTTGTTTATTTGTTTATTTGTTTATTTGTTTATTTGTTTATTTGTTTATTTGTTTATTTGTTTATTTGTTTATTTGTTTATTTGTTTATTTGTTTATTTGTTTATTTGTTTATTTGTTTATTTGTTTATTTGATTATTTGTTTATTTGTTTATTTGTTTATTTGTTTATTTGTTTATTTGTTTATTTGTTTATTTGTTTATTTGTTTATTTATTTATTTGTTTATTTGTTTATTTGTTTATTTGTTTATTTGTTTATTTGTTTATTTGTTTATTTGTTTATTTGTTTATTTGTTTATTTGTTTATTTGTTTATTTGTTTATTTGTTTATTTGTTTATTTGTTTATTTGTTTATTTGTTTATTTGTTTATTTGTTTATTTGTTTATTTGTTTATTTGTTTATTTGTTTATTTGTTTATTTGTTTATTTGTTTATTTGTTTATTTGTTTATTTGTTTATTTGTTTATTTGTTTATTTGTTTATTTGTTTATTTGTTTATTTGTTTATTTGTTTATTTGTTTATTTGTTTATTTGTTTATTTGTTTATTTGTTTATTTGTTTATTTGTTTATTTGTTTATTTGTTTATTTGTTTATTTGTTTATTTGTTTATTTGTTTATTTGTTTATTTGTTTATTTGTTTATTTGTTTATTTGTTTATTTGTTTATTTGTTTATTTGTTTATTTGCTTATTTGTTTATTTGTTTATTTGTTTATTTGTTTATTTGTTTATTTGTTTATTTGTTTATTTGTTTATTTGTTTATTTGTTTATTTGTTTATTTGTTTATTTGTTTATTTGTTTATTTGTTTATTTGTTTATTTGTTTATTTGTTTATTTGTTTATTTGTTTATTTGTTTATTTGTTTATTTGTTTATTTGTTTATTTGTTTATTTGTTTATTTGTTTATTTGTTTATTTGTTTATTTGTTTATTTGTTTATTTGTTTATTTGTTTATTTGTTTATTTGTTTATTTGTTTATTTGTTTATTTGTTTATTTGTTTATTTGTTTATTTGTTTACTTGTTTATTTGATTATTTGTTTATTTGTTTATTTGTTTATTTGTTTATTTGTTTATTTGTTTATTTGTTTATTTGTTTATTTGTTTATTTGTTTATTATGTATACATATAATATATGTCGTAGGTACGCCTAGTTGGGCCGCTGTGTCAGTTGGAAGATGAGCCATGGAAAGGCTCCAAAATCCTTACTATACACTGTACATTTTTTAGGTGAAAAATTCGATGTCGTCGGATCCACTCCAGTCTTTGGATTTCGTTAATACACATCTCAACACATAACCACAGGTGCGCACAGGTCGTAGGTACGCCTACTTGGGCCGCTGTGGCAGTTGGAAGACGAGCCATGGAAAGGCTCCAAAATCCTTACTATACACTGTACATTTTTTTAGGTGAAAAATTCGATGTCTTCGGATCCACTCCAGTCTTTGGATTTCGTTAATACACATCTCAACACATAACCACAGGTGCGCACAGGTCGTAGGTACGCCTACTTGGGCCGCTGTGGCAGTTGGAAGATGAGCCATGGAAAGGCTCCAAAATCCTTACTATGCACTGTACATTTTTTTAGGTGAAAAAGTCGATGTCGTCGGATCCACTACAGTCTTTGGATTTCGTTAATACACATCTCAACACATAACCACAGGTGCGCACAGGTCGTAGGTACGCCTACTTGGGCTGCTGTGGAAGTTGGAAGATGAGCCATGGAAAGGCTCCAAAATCCTTACATGTACATTTTTTTAGGTGAAAAATTCGATGTTGTCGGATCCACTCCAGTCTTTGGATTTCGTTAATACACATCTCAACACATAACCACAGGTGCGCACAGGTCGTAGGTCACTAGCCGGTGTCCAGAAACTAAATGCGGTTTCCCAGACCCAAACCGCATTTAATTTCTGGACACTAGCCGGTGTCCAGAAACTAAATGCGGTTTCCCAGACCCAAGCCGCATTTAATTTCTGGACACTAGCCGGTGTCCAGAAACTAAATGCGGTTTCCCAGACCCAAGCCGCATTTAATTTCTGGACACTAGCCGGTGTCCAGAAACTAAATGCGGTTTCCCAGACCCAAGCCGCATTTAATTTCTGGACACTAGCCGGTGTCCAGAAACTAAATGCGGTTTCCCAGACCCAAGCCGCATTTAATTTCTGGACACTAGCCGGTGTCCAGAAACTAAATGCGGTTTCCCAGACCCAAGCCGCATTTAATTTCTGGACACTAGCCGGTGTCCAGAAACTAAATGCGGTTTCCCAGACCCAAACCGCATTTAATTTCTTGACACTAGCCGGTGTCCAGAAACTAAATGCGGTTTTTCAGACCCAAACCGCATTTAGTTTCTGGACACTAGCCGGTGTCCAGCAACTAAATGCGGTTTCCCAGACCCAGCCCGCATTTAGTTTCTGGACACTAGCCGGTATCCAGAAACTAAATGCGGTTTCCCAGACCCAGCCCGCATTTAGTTTCTGGACACTAGCCACTGTCCAGAAACTAAATTTTTAATTTCTGGACACTAGCCGGTGTCCAGAAACTGAGTGCGGTTTCCCAGCCTAATCCGCATTTTGTTTCTGGACACTAGCCGGTGTCCAGAAACAAAATGCGGTTTCCCAGACCTAATCCGCATTTAGTTTCTGAACACTAGCTGGTGTCCAGAAACTAAATACGGTTTCCCAGACCCAGACACTAGCCGGTGTCCAGAAACTAAATGCGGTTTCCCAGACCTAATCCGCATTTAGTTTCTGGACACTAGCCGGGGTCCAGAAACTAAATGCGGTTTCCCAGACCCAATCCGCATTCAGTTTCTGGACACTAGCCGGTGTCCAGAAACAATTCAATTTTCAATTTCAATTTCATTTTTATTTATAATTCATTTTGGAGTGTTCACACTTGTTTATCTGCAAAGCCTGAGTGGCTTGTCTGCAGATGACTAATCACAAAAAATTACAATTATAAATGTTGAAATTCATTAAATTCAATTATGTGTAGTTAAAAAAGCAAAAACGTGGGCAATACAAGTAACGAATAGTAATAATAATACAATAGTTTACGATTTTCGTATTTAAATTAAATTTGAATATTTTAGTTTGAAGAGTTTAAGTAGATTTCTTTAACTTTTTTTATAATTTCTCTTTTGGGTAGGTTGCGAACTTCCCTTGGGAGTTCGTTAAGGATTGTCGGAATTGCCACTTTAATTGTCCTTCGACCATATTCATTCCAGTACCTCGCAACTTCACATAGCTGCTGCTGTCGTCTTCTAGTGTTCACCGTCTGCTGTGTCTGGATCCTGTATGTGTTGTCCTCATCGAAATTGGCCAAATTTTCCAAATTATGTATTTGGCAGATGTTAAGCATGCGTGTTGGTTGGCTTCTTTGTTGCTGAACTTCTCTGCTACTTCCTGTTTCCACCACAAGCTTTTGAAGTCTTCTGTGCACTTTTTGTAGCGATTGCAATTGAGATGCTCTTCCCCACGCTGTTATTCCATACCGTAGATGTGATTCCACCAGGCCCATGTAGCACTGTTTGAGTACTCTTGGCGTACACAGTTTACGAAGATGGAAAAGGGCGTATGCAGAGTGACACAATTTCTTCCTCAATATCTCTATATGGTGGTTCCATTTAAAGTTGTAGTCCATTGTCAGTCCTAGGTACTTATACGTTGACACATAATCAATGTTTACGGTGCAGTCATCATCGTCTTCTGTTATTCCATCACAGCCATGTCTGTGCAAACAATCTACGCTGTGCATTTTTATCTTAAGTTTCGTTCTGGGAATATGCGGCGGGCGAATGTGCATTAACTTTGTCTTAAGTGCGTTGATAATTAATCCATGGTCGTGACACCAAGCAGCGATTCTATTAAAATCTAATTGCATAAGTTTCACCGCTTCGTCAACGCTCCTATGGCTAACTACGATCGCTGTGTCGTCCGCATACGCATAACCCGTACTATACTTCAGCACTGACAGTAGATCATTGACGTATATAATAAACAGAAGCGGACCTAGCTTCGATCCTTGTGGAACACCATAATCGATATTTTCTTCATTGCTAACGTAATCACCAATTTTGACCTGGAATGATCTGTTACTTAGGTAGCTTGCAAACCATGTTAAGATGTGACCCCGTACACCAATCTTCTCCAGCTGCCTTAAGATTTGTCTGTGGCTCAAAGAGTCGAAGGCTTTCTTAAAGTCAATAAACAGAACTACTGAGCTATGGTTTTTGTCCAAACTTAGGTACATTTTGTTCGCGAAATCTCCAAGTAGTCTGTTTATATTTTTTCCTTTGCGGAATCCAAATTGATTCTTGTTGAGGCTGTTGTATTTTTCTATAAAGTTGTATAGTCTTCTGGCCAACACCTCTTCTAGAACTTTATCGACTACTGATAGGATTGAGATTGGTCTGTAGTTAAGGATTTCACTTTTCTTTCCACTTTTGTGAATCGGTCTAACTATGGATTTTTTAAGCATGTTTGGTACAGATGCTTGATCTAAGCTCATGTTGATCAATTTTGTAAGTACTGGAGATAGGGTTTGAGCGCTGCTTTTCAGATCTTTTGGTCTTATTCCATCTACTCCCGCCGATTTGTCGCTTTTCAACGAACTCAGTATGTTGCATACCTCCTCAACTGATACATCTTCAACGTAGATTGAATGTTGTACACTGCTTGTGTTGTACTGGAGTGTTTGGTGGCTACATTCATGAACAATTGTTCGTACTTCTGAAGTTAAAGCTTTCGCGAATTTGTTGGTCAGGTCTTTAATGTTGCTTTCATTCGAGAAATTCTTGATTAAAACCTCATCCAGATTACATTTCTTCTTACCAAGTATCGAATTTACAAGCTTCCAGGTCTCCCTGGGGTTATTCTTACAAGTCTCAAATTGCTGTTTGTAAAAGTTCGATTTTGTTCTGGCTATCTTCTTGTTCAGCTCGTTTCGATATCTTCTGTATTCTCTGTGATAATCTTCATTGTGTCTGTTGTTTATGTGTCTCCTGTATAGTCTATCGCGTTCTTTGCAATCGTTTTTCAACTCAGCGGTAATCCAACTATGCTCCGTAGTTCTTTTCTTCCTTTTCACTGTTGATGTTGTGGTCAGAAAATTCATTGCCTCTTTGAACTTCTCATATAGATCATTTACATTTGTATATATATTCAGCTCATTCCACTTGAATTCATGTACCTTTTGTGCTACAAGGTGACTTAGGATTTGGCTTTCATTTTTGGAATCTATTTGAAGTTTGTTGTCTCTTTTAACTCCACAGTATAGCGCATAGTGATCTGAGATGCATAGTTCAATCACCGCTGAGTTAATTTCGGCATTGCTCACTCTTACGAGATTGTGGTCTATTAATGTTTTTGTATCTCTGATTGGGTCAACACGAGTGTGCGAATATATACAATTATGCAGACCTTTTGACGCTATCATCGACAAATAATCACAGACATCTGAATTAGTTTTATCTTTTAAATTTATGTTGACGTCCCCCATTATAAAAAGGTTACATTTAGTTCCGACTTCATCAACATGCTTACTTAATTCACGAACAAAACATTTAACATTCTTCTTTGGTGGTCTGTACACAGAGATGATTGACGCTTCAAAATTTCCACGTTTAACATTGATAGAGACATTTTCATACATATATGTCACTCTTTCTACTTTGTCATATACAATATTATTTTTCACGTATATACATATTCCACCTCCTCCTCCGGGGTTGCTTCGATTAAAGAACTCACTGCTGTATCCTTCAATCTGATATTGGTTATTTTCTTCTTTTCTAATATTTATTTCGCACACCATAATGACATCTATATACGACAAAAACTCATTAATATATAACATCAACGCATTCCAGTTTTTCCTCAAGGACCTTACATTTAGTGACATAGATGAGAATTCACTTATATTATTTTTTACATATACACAGGCCTCTTCTTGAGATTTAATATTTTTAAAATCGGTACTTATTATATTATCGAGTTCATTCTCCATAGTGACGATTTTTTTTTGCGCAACAGTGTTATTACGATTTTGACGTTTGTCGTGATCGTTTATGTCATTTTGTCAATATCGTTGATTGATCGTATTTCGATAATGGGATCTCCTTCTGTCTTTCTAGCAAGAACCTTGTTGTTCCGAAACCAAACAAACTTCCAGTTGGCAGTTCTTGCTTTATTTTTTGCTAACCATAAAATTGTTCGGAAGTGTGATGTGAGGTGTTCGTTTATATAAATGTTTTGATTTGCGTACACCGGGTTTATTTGTTTTTGTAGTTTGGTGCACACCTGACCATACTTCAGGTTTCGTTTTTGTTTTGCTCGATCCATGAACGTAGCTTTTGTTGTTTTTCTCGTGAAGCTTACAACAATATTTTTCATTTGTTGGTTCTTTCTGTCATTATACGTGTATATTTCCTCAATATCGGATTCTCCAATTTGTGTATCAAGTGCATCACCTATTGCCTTGACCAAATCAAAAGCGTTTTCGTTGTTAGACATCGGAACGTTTTTAATTTCTACATTCCTGTCAATTTGCTTTTGTTCCAGTGTGTTTACCTGTGTCTGGAGATATGTGATTTGTTCGTCTTTATATTCGATTTGTTTTTTGTAATCTGCCAGTTCTTTTCTCAGTGCTTGTATTAAGGAGTTATTTTGTGCAAGTAAAATATCAATTTCGTCGTATTTACTTGTTGTGAACTCTACTGCTTTTGAATATTCCTTTAACATTTCCTTTATTACTTTCAGTTCTTTGTTTATAGAACTGTTATCGGACAGTACAACGGCTGCTGCAGCTGTCTTCGGGGACTCCGCTGTTCTGGTTCTCTTTGCAGTTTGGACATTATCTTCATGTGGTGTTTTATCTTTTACTCTGCATGAAGGGCATGTCCAATTTTTCTTTGTCTGCTGGGACATCTTTCGGTAAGAATTTTGTGAAATTGAGCAGCATTCAAAATGTAAATCTCCCTTGCAGGCCGAGCAGTTGATATATTCGCCGTCAAGTGGTAACGGATCATCACATCTACAACACGATTTCATCTTACCAGAATGTTTTTTTTTTTTTTTCGCTTTTCCTCAGTAATATCAATAGTAATTTCTAATATAAATGGTTGACTAAATAAATAATATCTAACTGCCTTTTTTGGCTTTGTGTTCGCTTCTTATTTAATTTGTTTAGGTAAATTCTATTGAAATATAGCACTGCTGAAAAAAAACACAATCGCACTGTTCTGAACTTCAACACTAAATGCGGTTTCCCAGACCCAACCCGCATTTAATTTCTGGACACTAGCCGGTGTCCAGAAACTAAATGCGGCTTCCCAGACCCAAACCGCATTTAGTTTCTGGACACTAGCCACTGTCCAGAAACTAAATTTTTAATTTCTGGACACTAGCCGGTGTCCAGAAACTAAATGCGGTTTCCCAGACCCAGCCTGCATTTAGTTTCTGGACACTAGCCGGTGTCCAGAAACTAAATGCGGTTTCCCGGACCTAATCCGCATTTAGTTTCTGGACACTAGCCGGTGTCCAGAAACTAAATGCGGTTTCCCAGACCCAGCCCGCATTTAGTTTCTGGACACTAGCCGGTGTCCAGAAACTAAATGCGGTTTCCCAGACCCAGTCCGCATTTAGTTTCTGGACACTAGCCGGTGTCCAGAAACTAAATGCGGTTTCCCGGACCTAATCCGCATTTAGTTTCTGGACACTAGCCGGTGTCCAGAAACTAAATGCGGTTTCCCAGACCCAGCCCGCATTTAGTTTCTGGATACTAGCCACTGTCCAGAAACTAAATGCGGTTTCCCAGACCCAAGCCGCATTTAATTTCTGGACACTAGCCGGTGTCCAGAAACTAAATGCGGTTTCCCAGACCCAGCCCGCATTTAGTTTCTGGACACTAGCCACTGTCCAGAAACTAAATTTTTAATTTCTGGACACTAGCCGGTGTCCAGAAACTAAATGCGGTTTCCCAGACCCAAACCGCATTTAGTTTCTGGACACTAGCCACTGTCCAGAAACTAAATTTTTAATTTCTGGACACTAGCCGGTGTCCAGAAACTAAATGCGGTTTCCCAGACCCAGCCTGCATTTAGTTTCTGGACACTAGCCGGTGTCCAGAAACTAAATGCGGTTTCCCAGACCCAAGCCGCATTTAATTTCTGGACACTAGCCGGTGTCCAGAAACTAAATGCGGTTTCCCAGACCCAGCCCGCATTTAGTTTCTGGATACTAGCCACTGTCCAGAAACTAAATGCGGTTTCCCAGACCCAAGCCGCATTTAATTTCTGGACACTAGCCGGTGTCCAGAAACTAAATGCGGTTTCCCAGACCCAGCCCGCATTTAGTTTCTGGACACTAGCCACTGTCCAGAAACTAAATTTTTAATTTCTGGACACTAGCCGGTGTCCAGAAACTAAATGCGGTTTCCCAGACCCAAACCGCATTTAGTTTCTGGACACTAGCCACTGTCCAGAAACTAAATTTTTAATTTCTGGACACTAGCCGGTGTCCAGAAACTAAATGCGGTTTCCCAGACCCAGCCTGCATTTAGTTTCTGGACACTAGCCGGTGTCCAGAAACTAAATGCGGTTTCCCAGACCCAAGAAGCATTTAATTTCTGGACACTAGCCGGTGTCCAGAAACTAAATGCGGTTTCCCAGACCTAATCCGCATTTAGTTTCTGGACACTAGCCGGGGTCCAGAAACTAAATGCGGTTTCCCAGACCCAATCCGCATTCAGTTTCTGGACACTAGCCGGTGTCCAGAAACTAAATGCGGTTTCCCAGACCCAGTCCGCATTTAGTTTCTGGACACTAACCGGTGTCCAGAAACTAAATGCGGTTTCCCGGACCTAATCCGCATTTAGTTTCTGGACACTAGCCGGTGTCCAGAAACTAAATGCGGTTTCCCAGACCTAATCCGCATTTAGTTTCTGGACACTAGCCGGGGTCCAGAAACTAAATGCGGTTTCCCAGACCCAAGCCGCATTCAGTTTCTGGACACTAGCCGGTGTCCAGAAACTAAATGCGGTTTCCCAGATCCAAGCCGCATTTAATTTCTGGACACTAGCCGGTGTCCAGAAACTAAATGCGGTTTCCCAGACCCAGCCCGCATTTAGTTTCTGGACACTAGCCACTGTCCAGAAACTAAATTTTTAATTTCTGGACACTAGCCGGTGTCCAGAAACTAAATGCGGTTTCCCAGACCCAATCCGCATTCAGTTTCTGGACACTAGCCGGTGTCCAGAAACTAAATGCGGTTTCCCAGACCCAGTCCGCATTTAGTTTCTGGACACTAGCCGGTGTCCAGAAACTAAATGCGGTTTCCCAGACCCAAACCGCATTTAGTTTCTGGACACTAGCCGGTGTCCAGAAACTAAATGCGGTTTCCCAGACCCAAACCGCATTTAATTTCTGGACACTAGCCGGTGTCCAGAAACTAAATGCGGTTTCCCAGACCTAATCCGCATTTAGTTTCTGGACACTAGCCGGGGTCCAGAAACTAAATGCGGTTTCCCAGACCCAATCTGCATTCAGTTTCTGGACACTAGCCGGTGTCCAGAAACTAAATGCGGTTTCCCAGACCCAACCCGCATTTAATTTCTGGACACTAGCCGGTGTCCAGAAACTAAACGCGGTTTCCCAGACCTAATCCGCATTTAGTTTCTGGACACTAGCCGGGGTCCAGAAACTAAATGCGGTTTCCCAGACCCAATCCGCATTCAGTTTCTGGACACTAGCCGGTGTCCAGAAACTAAATGCGGTTTCCCAGACCCAGCCCGCATTTAGTTTCTGGACACTAGCCGGTGTCCAGAAACTAAATGCGGTTTCCCAGACCCAAGCCGCATTTAATTTCTGGACACTAGCCACTGTCCAGAAACTAAATGCGGTTTCCCAGACCCAAACCGCATTTAATTTCTGGACACTAGCCGGTGTCCAGAAACTAAATGCGGTTTCCCGGACCTAATCCGCATTTAGTTTCTGGACACTAGCCGGTGTCCAGAAACTAAATGCGGTTTCACAGACCTAATCCGCATTTAGTTTCTGGACACTAGCCGGTGTCCAGAAACTAAATGCGGTTTCCCGGACCTAATCCGCATTTAGTTTCTGGACACTAGCCGGTGTCCAGAAGCTAAATGCGGTTTCCCAGACCTAATCCGCATTTAGTTTCTGGACACTAGCTGGTATCCAGAAACTAAATGCGGTTTCCCAGACCTAAACCGCATTTAGTTTCTGGATACCAGCTAGTGTCCAGAAACTAAATGCGGATTAGGTCTGGGAAACCGCATTTAGCTTCTGGACACCGGCTAGTGTCCAGAAACTAAATGCGGATTAGGTCCGGGAAGTCGCATTTAGTTTCTGGACACCGGCTAGTGTCCAGAAACTAAATGCGGATTAGGTCTGTGAAACCGCATTTAGTTTCTGGACACCGGCTAGTGTCCAGAAACTAAATGCGGATTAGGTCCGGGAAACCGCATTTAGTTTCTGGACACCGGCTAGTGTCCAGAAATTAAATGCGGTTTGGGTCTGGGAAACCGCATTTAGTTTCTGGACAGTGGCTAGCGTCCAGAAACTAAATGCGGGCTGGGTCTGGGAAACCGCATTTAGTTTCTGGACACCGGCTAGTGTCCAGAAACTGAATGCGGATTGGGTCTGGGAAACCGCATTTAGTTTCTGGACCCCGGCTAGTGTCCAGACCCAAGCCGCATTTAGTTTCTGGACACTAGCCACTGTCCAGAAACTAAATGCGGTTTTCCAGACCTAATCCGCATTTAGTTTCTGGACACTAGCCGGTGTCCAGAAACTAAATGCGGTTTCCCAGACCCAAACCGCATTTAGTTTCTGGACACTAGCCACTGTCCAGAAACTAAATGCGGTTTTCCAGACCTAATCCGCATTTAGTTTCTGGACACTAGCCACTGTCCAGAAACTAAATGCGGTTTCCCAGACCCAGTCCGCATTTAGTTTCTGGACACTAGCCGGTGTCCAGAAAGTAAATGCGGTTTCCCAGACCTAATCCGCATTTAGTTTCTGGACACTAGCCGGTGTCCAGAAACTAAATGCGGTTTCCCAGACCCAGTCCGCATTTAGTTTCTGGACACTAGCTGGTGTCCAGAAACTAAATGCGGCTTCCCAGACCCAAACCGCATTTAGTTTCTGGACACTAGCCACTGTCCAGAAACTAAATTTTTAATTTCTGGACACTAGCCGGTGTCCAGAAACTAAATGCGGTTTCCCAGACCTAATCCGCATTTAGTTTCTGGACACTAGCCGGTGTCCAGAAACTAAATGCGGTTTCCCAGACCTAATCCGCATTTAGTTACTGGACACTAGCCGGTGTCCAGAAACTAAATGCGGTTTCCCAGACCCAAACCGCATTTAGTTTCTGGACCCTAGCCACTGTCCAGAAACTAAATGCGATTTCCCAGACCTAATCCGCATTTAGTTTCTGGACACTAGCTGGTGTCCAGAAACTAAATGCTGTTTCCCAGACCCAAACCGCATTTAATTTCTGGACACTAGCCGGTGTCCAGAAACTAAATGCGGTTTCCCAGACCCAAACCGCATTTAGTTTCTGGACACTAGCCACTGTCCAGAAACTAAATGCGGTTTCCCAGACCCAAACCGCATTTAATTTCTGGACACTAGCCGGTGTCCAGAAACTAAATGCTGTTTCCCAGACCCAAACCGCATTTAATTTCTGGATACTAGCCGGTGTCCAGAAACTAAATGCGGTTTCCCAGACCCAGTCCGCATTTAGTTTCTGGACACTAGCCGGTGTCCAGAAACTAAATGCGGTTTCCCAGACCCAGCCCGCATTTAGTTTCTGGACACTAGCCGGTGTCCAGAAACTAAATGCGGTTTCCCAGACCCAAGCCGCATTTAATTTCTGGACACTAGCCACTGTCCAGAAACTAAATGCGGTTTCCCAGACCCAAACCGCATTTAATTTCTGGACACTAGCCGGTGTCCAGAAACTAAATGCGGTTTCCCAGACCCAAACCGCATTTAGTTTCTGGACACTAGCCGGTGTCCAGAAACTAAATGCGGTTTCCCAGACCTAATCCATATTTAGTTTCTGGACACTAGCTGGTGTCCAGAAATTAAATGCGGCTTCCCAGACCCAAACCGCATTTAGTTTCTGGACACTAGCCACTGTCCAGAAACTAAATTTTTAATTTCTGGACACTAGCCGGTGTCCAGAAACTAAATGCGGTTTCCCAGACCCAGTCCGCATTTAGTTTCTGGACACTAGCCGGTGTCCAGAAACTAAATGCGGTTTCCCAGACCTAATCCGCATTTAGTTTCTGGACACTAGCCGGTGTCCAGAAAGTAAATGCGGTTTCCCAGACCTAATCCGCATTTAGTTTCTGGACACTAGCCGGTGTCCAGAAAGTAAATGCGGTTTCCCAGACCTAATCCGCATTTAGTTTCTGGACACTAGCCGGTGTCCAGAAACTAAATGCGGTTTCCCAGACCCAGTCCGCATTTAGTTTCTGGACTTTAGCTGGTGTCACTGTCCAGAAACTAAATTTTTAATTTCTGGACACTAGCCGGTGTCCAGAAACTAAATGCGGTTTCCCAGACCTAATCCGCATTTAGTTTCTGGACACTAGCCGGGGTCCAGAAACTAAATGCGGTTTCCCAGACCCAGTCCGCATTTAGTTTCTGGATAGTAGCCGGTGTCCAGAAACTAAATGCGGTTTCCCAGACCCAGCCTGCATTGAGTTACTGGACACTAGCCGGTGTCCAGAAACTAAATGCGGTTCCCCAGACCCAAACCGCATTTAGTTTCTGGACCCTAGCCACTGTCCAGAAACTAAATGCGATTTCCCAGACCTAATCCGCATTTAGTTTCTGGACACTAGCTGGTGTCCAGAAACTAAATGCTGTGTCCCAGACCCAAACCGCATTTAATTTCTGGACACTAGCCGGTGTCCAGAAACTAAATGCGGTTTCCCAGACCCAAACCGCATTTAGTTTCTGGACACTAGCCACTGTCCAGAAACTAAATGCGGTTTCCCAGACCCAAACCGCATTTAATTTCTGGACACTAGCCGGTGTCCAGAAACTAAATGCTGTTTCCCAGACCCAAACCGCATTTAATTTCTGGACACTAGCCGGTGTCCAGAAACTAAATGCGGTTTCCCAGACCCAAACCGCATTTAGTTTCTGGACACTAGCCACTGTCCAGAAACTAAATGCGGTTTCCCAGACCTAATCCGCATTTAGTTTCTGGACACTAGCCGGGGTCCAGAAACTAAATGCGGTTTCCCAGACCCAATCCGCATTCAGTTTCTGGACACTAGCCGGTGTCCAGAAACTAAATGCGGTTTCCCAGACCCAAACCGCATTTAATTTCTGGACACTAGCCGGTGTCCAGAAACTAAATGCGGTTTCCCGGACCTAATCCGCATTTAGTTTCTGGACACTAGCCGGTGTCCAGAAACTAAATGCGGTTTCACAGACCTAATCCGCATTTAGTTTCTGGACACTAGCCGGTGTCCAGAAGCTAAATGCGGTTTCCCAGACCTAATCCGCATTTAGTTTCTGGACACTAGCTGGTATCCAGAAACTAAATGCGGTTTCCCAGACCTAATCCGCATTTAGTTTCTGGACACTAGCTGGTGTCCAGAAACTAAATGCGGTTTCCCAGCCCCAAACCGCATTTAATTTCTGGACACTAGCCGGTGTCCAGAAACTAAATGCGGTTTCCCAGACCCAAACCGCATTTAGTTTCTGGACACTAGCCGGTGTCCAGAAACTAAATGCGGTTTCCCAGACCCAGGCCGCATTTAGTTTCTGGACACTAGCCGGTGTCCAGAAACTAAATGCGGTTTCCCAGACCTAATCCATATTTAGTTTCTGGACACTAGCTGGTGTCCAGAAATTAAATGCGGTTTCCCAGACCCAAACCGCATTTAGTTTCTGGACACTAGCCGGTGTCCAGAAACTAAATGCGGTTTCCCAGACCTAATCCGCATTTAGTTTCTGGACACTAGCTGGTGTCCAGAAACTAAATGCTGTTTCCCAGACCCAAACCGCATTTAATTTCTGGACACTAGCCGGTGTCCAGTAACTAAATGCGGTTTCCCAGACCCAAACCGCATTTAGTTTCTGGACACTAGCCACTGTCCAGAAACTAAATGCGGTTTCCCAGACCAAAACCGCATTTAATTTCTGGACACTAGCCGGTGTCCTGAAACTAAATGCGGTTTCCCAGACCTAATCCGCATTTAGTTTCTGGACACTAGCCGGTGTCGAGAAACTAAATGCGGTTTCCCAGACCCAGTCCGCATTTAGTTTCTGGACACTAGCCGGTGTCCAGAAACTAAATGCGGTTTCCCAGACCCAGTCCGCATTTAGTTTCTGGACACTAGCCGGTGTCCAGAAACTAAATGCGGTTTCCCAGACCTAATCCGCATTTAGTTTCTGGACACTAGCCGGTGTCCAGAAAGTAAATGCGGTTTCCCAGACCCAAACCGCATTTAATTTCTGGACACTAGCCGGTGTCCAGAAACTAAATGCTGTTTCCCAGACCCAAACCGCATTTAATTTCTGGATACTAGCCGGTGTCCAGAAACTAAATGCGGTTTCCCAGACCCAAACCGCATTTAGTTTCTGGACACTAGCCACTGTGCAGAAACGAAATGCGGTTTCCCAGACCCAAACCGCATTTAATTTCTGGACACTAGCCGGTGTCCAGAAACTAAATGCGGTTTCCCAGACCTAATCCGCATTTAGTTTCTGGACACTAGCCGGGGTCCAGAAACTAAATGCGGTTTCCCAGACATAATCCGCATTCAGTTTCTGGACACTAGCCGGTGTCCAGAAACTAAATGCGGTTTCCCAGACCCAGTCCGCATTTAGTTTCTGGACACTAGCCGGTGTCCAGAAACTAAATGCGGGCTGGGTCTGGGAAACCGCATTTAGTTTCTGGACACCGGCTAGTGTCCATAAACTAAATGCGGTTTGGGTCTGGGAAACCGCATTTAGTTTCTGGACAGTGGCTAGTGTCCAGAAATTAAATGCGGTTTGGGTCTGGGAAACCGCATTTAGTTTCTGGACACCAGCTAGTGTCCAGAAACTAAATGCGGATTAGGTCTGTGAAACCGCATTTAGTTTCTGGACACCGGCTAGTGTCCAGAAACTAAATGCGGATTAGGTCCGGGAAACCGTTTCTGGACACCGGCTAGTGTCCAGAAATTAAATGCAGGCTGGGTCTGGGAAACCGCATTTAGTTTCTGGACAGTGGCTAGTGTCCAGAAACTAAATGCGGTTTGGGTCTGGGAAACCGCATTTAGTTTCTGGACACCGGCTAGTGTCCAGAAATTAAATGCGGTTTGGGTCTGGGAAACCGCATTTAGTTTCTGGACACCGGCTAGTGTCCAGTAACTAAATGCAGGCTGGGTCTGGGAAACCGCATTTAGTTTCTGGACCCCGGCTAGTGTCCAGAAACTAAATGCGGATTAGGTCTGGGAAACCGCATTTAGTTTCTGGACACCGGCTAGTGTCCAGAAATTAAATGCGGTTTGGGTCTGGGAAACCGCATTTAGTTTCTGGACACCAGCTAGTGTCCAGAAACTAAATGCGGATTAGGTCTGTGAAACCGCATTTAGTTTCTGGACACCGGCTAGTGTCCAGAAACTAAATGCGGATTAGGTCCGGGAAACCGTTTCTGGACACCGGCTAGTGTCCAGAAATTAAATGCAGGCTGGGTCTGGGAAACCGCATTTAGTTTCTGGACAGTGGCTAGTGTCCAGAAACTAAATGCGGTTTGGGTCTGGGAAACCGCATTTAGTTTCTGGACACCGGCTAGTGTCCAGAAATTAAATGCGGTTTGGGTCTGGGAAACCGCATTTAGTTTCTGGACACCGGCTAGTGTCCAGTAACTAAATGCAGGCTGGGTCTGGGAAACCGCATTTAGTTTCTGGACAGTGGCTAGTGTCCAGAAACTAAATGCGGTTTGGGTCTGGGAAACCGCATTTAGTTTCTGGACACCGGCTAGTGTCCAGAAATTAAATGCGGTTTGGGTCTGGGAAACCGCATTTAGTTTCTGGACACCGGCTAGTGTCCAGTAACTAAATGCAGGCTGGGTCTGGGAAACCGCATTTAGTTTCTGGACCCCGGCTAGTGTCCAGAAACTAAATGCGGATTAGGTCTGGGAAACCGCATTTAGTTTCTGGACACCGGCTAGTGTCCAGAAATTAAAAATTTAGTTTCTGGACAGTGGCTAGTGTCCAGAAACTAAATGCGGTTTGGGTCTGGGAAGCCGCATTTAGTTTCTGGACACCAGCTAGTGTCCAGAAACTAAATGCGGACTGGGTCTGGGAAACCGCATTTAGTTTCTGGACACCGGCTAGTGTCCAGAAACTAAATGCGGGCTGGGTCTGGGAAACCGCATTTAGTTTCTGGACACCGGCTAGTGTCCAGAAACTAAATGCGGACTGGGTCTGGGAAACCGCATTTAGTTTCTGGACACCGGCTAGTGTCCAGAAACTGAATGCGGATTGGGTCTGGGAAACCGCATTTAGTTTCTGGACCCCGGCTAGTGTCCAGAAACTAAATGCGGATTAGGTCTGGGAAACCGCATTTAGTTTCTGGACACCGGCTAGTGTCCAGAAATTAAATGCGGTTTGGGTCTGGGAAACCGCATTTAGTTTCTGGACAGTGGCTAGTGTCCAGAAACTAAATGCGGTTTGGGTCTGGGAAACCGCATTTAGTTTCTGGACACCGGCTAGTGTCCAGAAATTAAATGCGGTTTGGGTCTGGGAAACAGCATTTAGTTTCTGGACAGTGGCTAGTGTTTCTGGACAGTGGCTAGTGTCCAGAAACTAAATGCGGTTTGGGTCTGGGAAATCGCATTTAGTTCTTTAGTCTGGGAAACCGCATTTAGTTTCTGGACACCGGCTAGTGTCCAGAAATTAAATGCGGTTTGGGTCTGGGAAACCGCATTTAGTTTCTGGACAGTGGCTAGTGTCCAGAAACTAAATGCGGTTTGGGTCTGGGAAACCGCATTTAGTTTCTGGACACCGGCTAGTGTCCAGAAATTAAATGCGGTTTGGGTCTGGGAAACAGCATTTAGTTTCTGGACAGTGGCTAGTGTCCAGAAACTAAATGCGGTTTGGGTCTGGGAAATCGCATTTAGTTCTTTAGTCTGGGAAACCGCATTTAGTTTCTGGACACCGGCTAGTGTCCAGAAATTAAATGCGGTTTGGGTCTGGGAAACCGCATTTAGTTTCTGGACAGTGGCTAGTGTCCAGAAACTAAATGCGGTTTGGGTCTGGGAAACCGCATTTAGTTTCTGGACACCGGCTAGTGTCCAGAAATTAAATGCGGTTTGGGTCTGGGAAACAGTATTTAGTTTCTGGACAGTGGCTAGGGTCCAGAAACTAAATGCGGTTTGGGTCTGGGAAACCGCATTTAGTTTCTGGACACCGGCTAGTGTCCAGTAACTAAATGCAGGCTGGGTCTGGGAAACCGCATTTAGTTTCTGGACAGCGGCTACTATCCAGAAACTAAATGCGGACTGGGTCTGGGAAACCGCATTTAGTTTCTGGACCCCGGCTAGTGTCCAGAAACTAAATGCGGATTAGGTCTGGGAAACCGCATTTAGTTTCTGGACACCGGCTACTATCCAGAAACTAAATGCGGACTGGGTCTGGGAAACCGCATTTAGTTTCTGGACCCCGGCTAGTGTCCAGAAACTAAATGCGGATTAGGTCTGGGAAACCGCATTTAGTTTCTGGACAGTGGCTAGTGTCCAGAAACTAAATGCGGTTTGGGTCTGGGAAATCGCATTTAGTTTCTGGACAGTGGCTAGGGTCCAGAAACTAAATGCGGTTTGGGTCTGGGAAACCGCATTTAGTTTCTGGACACCGGCTAGTGTCCAGTAACTAAATGCAGGCTGGGTCTGGGAAACCGCATTTAGTTTCTGGACAGCGGCTACTATCCAGAAACTAAATGCGGACTGGGTCTGGGAAACCGCATTTAGTTTCTGGACCCCGGCTAGTGTCCAGAAACTAAATGCGGATTAGGTCTGGGAAACCGCATTTAGTTTCTGGACACCGGCTAGTGTCCAGAAATTAAAAATTTAGTTTCTGGACAGTGGCTAGTGTCCAGAAACTAAATGCGGTTTGGGTCTGGGAAGCCGCATTTAGTTTCTGGACACCAGCTAGTGTCCAGAAACTAAATGCGGACTGGGTCTGGGAAACCGCATTTAGTTTCTGGACAGTGGCTAGTGTCCAGAAACTAAATGCGGTTTGGGTCTGGGAAACCGCATTTAGTTTCTGGACACCGGCTAGTGTCCAGAAATTAAATGCGGTTTGGGTCTGGGAAACAGCATTTAGTTTCTGGACACCAGCTAGTGTCCAGAAACTAAATGCGGATTAGGTCTGGGAAATCGCATTTAGTTTCTGGACAGTGGCTAGGGTCCAGAAACTAAATGCGGTTTGGGTCTGGGAAACCGCATTTAGTTTCTGGACACCGGCTAGTGTCCAGTAACTAAATGCAGGCTGGGTCTGGGAAACCGCATTTAGTTTCTGGACACCGGCTACTATCCAGAAACTAAATGCGGACTGGGTCTGGGAAACCGCATTTAGTTTCTGGACACCGGCTAGTGTCCAGAAATTAAAAATTTAGTTTCTGGACAGTGGCTAGTGTCCAGAAACTAAATGCGGTTTGGGTCTGGACACTAGCCGGTGTCCAGAAACTAAATGCGGTTTCCCAGACCCAGCCCGCGTTTAGTTTCTGGACACTAGCCGGTGTCCAGAAACTAAATGCGGTTTCCCAGACCCAAACCGCATTTAGTTTCTGGACACTAGCCGGTGTCCAGAAACTAAAAGCGGTTTCCCAGACCTAATCCATATTTAGTTTCTGGACACTAGCTGGTGTCCAGAAATTAAATGCGGTTTCCACGACCCAAACCGCATTTAGTTTCTGGACACTAGCCGGTGTCCAGAAACTAAATGCGGTTTCACAGACCTAATCCGCATTTAGGACACTAGCCGGTGTCCAGAAACTAAATGCGGTTTCACAGACCTAATCCGCATTTAGTTTCTGGACACTAGCTGGTGTCCAGAAACTAAATGCGGTTCTTCAGACCCAAACCGCATTTAATTTCTGGACACTAGCCACTGTCCAGAAACTAAATGCGGTTTCCCAGACCCAAACCGCATTTAATTTCTGGACACTAGCCGGTGTCCAGAAACTAAATGCGGTTTCCCAGACCCAAACCGCATTTAGTTTCTGGACACTAGCCACTGTCCAGAAACTAAATGCGGTTTCCCAGACCTAATCCGCATTTAGTTTCTGGACACTAGCTGGTTTCCAGAAACTTAATGCGGTTTCCCAGACCCAAACCGCATTTAGCTTCTGGACACCGGCTAGTGTCCAGAAATTAAATGCGGTTTGGGTCTGGGAAACCGCATTTAGTTTCTGGACACCAGCTAGTGTCCAGAAACTAAATGCGGATTAGGTCTGGGAAACCGCATTTAGTTTCTGGACACCGGCTAGTGTCCAGAAACTAAATGCGGACTGGGTCTGGGAAACCGCATTTAGTTTCTGGACACCGGCTAGTGTCCAGAAACTAAATGCGGATTAGGTCTGGGAAACCGCATTTAGTTTCTGGACAGTGGCTAGTGTCCAGAAACTAAATGCGGTTTGGGTCTGGGAAACCGCATTTAGTTTCTGGACACCGGCTAGTGTCCAGAAATTAAATGCGGTTTGGGTCTGGGAAACCGCATTTAGTTTCTGGACAGTGGCTAGTGTCCAGAAACTAAATGCGGTTGGGGTCTGGGAAACCGCATTTAGTTTCTGGACAGTGGCTAGTGTCCAGAAATTAAATGCGGTTTGGGTCTGGGAAACCGCATTTAGTTTCTGGACACCGGCTAGTGTCCAGAAATTAAATGCGGTTTGGGTCTGGGAAACCGCATTTAGTTTCTGGACACCGGCTAGTGTCCAGAAATTAAATGCGGTTTGGGTCTGGGAAACCGCATTTAGTTTCTGGATAGTGGCTAGTGTCCAGAAACTAAATGCGGTTTGGGTCTGAAAAACCGCATTTAGTTTCTGGACACCGGCTAGTGTCCAGAAATTAAATGCGGTTTGGGTCTGGGAAACCGCATTTAGTTTCTGGACAGTGGCTAGTGTCCAGAAACTAAATGCGGTTGGGGTCTGGGAAACCGCATTACGTTTCTGGAAACCGGCTAGTTTCCAGAAATTAAATGCGGTTTGGGTCTGGGAAACCGCATTTAGTTTCTGGACAGTGGCTAGTGTCCAGAAACTAAATGCGGTTTGGGTCTGGGAAACCGCATTTAGTTTCTGGACACCGGCTAGTGTCCAGAAATTAAATGCGGTTTGGGTCTGGGGAACCGCATTTAGTTTCTGGATAGTGGCTAGTGTCCAGAAATTAAATGCGGTTTGGGTCTGGGAAACCGCATTTAGTTTCTGGACACCAGCTAGTGTCCAGAAACTAAATGCGGATTAGGTCTGGGAAACCGCATTTAGTTTCTGGACACCGGCTAGTGTCCAGAAATTAAATGCGGTTTGGGTCTGGGAAACCGCATTTAGTTTCTGGACACCAGCTAGTGTCCAGAAATTAAATGCGGTTTGGTCCTGGGAAACCGCATTTAGTTTCTGGACACCGGCTAGTGTCCAGAAACTAAATGCGGATTAGGTCTGGGAAACCGCATTTAGTTTCTGGACACCGGCTAGTGTCCAGAAATTAAATGCGGTTTGGGTCTGGGAAACCGCATTTAGTTTCTGGACACCGGCTAGTGTCCAGAAATTAAATGCGGTTTGGGTCTGGGAAACCGCATTTAGTTTCTGGACACCAGCTAGTGTCCAGAAATTAAATGCGGTTTGGGTCTGGGAAACCGCATTTAGTTTCTGGACACTAGCCGGTGTCCAGAAACTAAATGCGGTTTCCCAGACCTAATCCGCATTTAGTTTCTGGACACTAGCCGGTGTCCAGAAACTAAATGCGGTTTCCCAGACCTAAACCGCATTTAGTTTCTGGACACTAGCTGGTGTCCAGAAACTAAATGCGGTTTCCCAGACCCAAACCGCATTTAATTTCTGGACACTAGCCGGTGTCCAGAAACTAAATGCGGTTTCCCAGACCCAAACCGCATTTAGTTTCTGGACACTAGCCACTGTCCAGAAACTAAATGCGGTTTCCCAGACCCAAACCGCATTTAATTTCTGGAAACTAGCCGGTTTCCAGAAACTTAATGCGGTTTCCCAGACCCCAACCGCATTTAGTTTCTGGACACTAGCCACTGTCCAGAAACTAAATGCGGTTTCCCAGACCCAGTCCGCATTTAGTTTCTGGACACTAGCCGGTGTCCAGAAACTAAATGCGTTTTCCCAGACCTAATCCGCATTTAGTTTCTGGACACTAGCTGGTGTCCAGAAACTAAATGCGGATTAGGTCTGGGAAAACGCATTTAGTTTCTGGACACTAGCCGGTGTCCAGAAACTAAATGCGGTTTCCCAGACCTAATACGCATTTAGTTTCTGGACACTAGCTGGTGTCCAGAAACTAAATGCGGTTTCCCAGACCCAAACCGCATTTAATTTCTGGACACTAGCCGGTGTCCAGACCTTATCCGCTTTTAGTTTCTGGACACTAGCTGGTGTCCAGAAACTAAATGCGGTTTCCCAGACCCAAACCGCATTTAATTTCTGGACACTAGCCGGTGTCCAGAAACTAAATGCGGTTTTTCAGACCCAAACCGCATTTAGTTTCTGGACACTAGCCACTATCCAGAAACTAAATGCGGTTTCCCAGACCCAGTGCGCATTTAGTTTCTGGACACTAGCCGGTGTCCAGAAACTAAATGCGTTTTCCCAGACCTAATCCGCATTTAGTTTCTGGACACTAGCTGGTGTCCAGAAACTAAATGCGGATTCCCAGACCCAAACCGCATTTAATTTCTGGACACTAGCCGGTGTCCAGAAACTAAATGCGGTTTCCCAGACCTAATACGCATTTAGTTTCTGGACACTAGCCGGTGTCCAGAAACTAAATGCGGTTTCCCATTTAGTTTCTGGACACCGGCTAGTGTCCAGAAATTAAATGCGGTTTGGGTCTGGGAAACCGCATTTAGTTTCTGGATAGTGGCTAGTGTCCAGAAACTAATTGCGGTTTGGGTCTGAAAAACCGCATTTAGTTTCTGGACACCGGCTAGTGTCCAGAAATTAAATGCGGTTTGGGTCTGGGAAACCGCATTTAGTTTCTGGACACCAGCTAGTGTCCAGAAACTAAAAGCGGATAAGGTCTGGACACCGGCTAGTGTCCAGAAATTAAATGCGGTTTGGGTCTGGGAAACCGCATTTAGTTTCTGGACACCGGCTAGTGTCCAGAAATTAAATGCGGTTTGGGTCTGGGAAACCGCATTTAGTTTCTGGACACCAGCTAGTGTCCAGAAATTAAATGCGGTTTGGGTCTGGGAAACCGCATTTAGTTTCTGGACACCAGCTAGTGTCCAGAAACTAAATGCGTATTAGGTCTGGGAAACCGCATTTAGTTTCTGGACACCGGCTAGTGTCCAGAAACTAAATGCGTATTAGGTCTTTGAAACCGCATTTAGTTTCTGGACACCGGCTAGTGTCCAGAAATTAAATGCGGTTTGGGTCTGGGAATCCGCATTTAGTTTCTGGACACCAGCTAGTGTCCAGAAACTAAATGCGGATTAGGTCTGGGAAAACGCATTTAGTTTCTGGACACCGGCTAGTGTCCAGAAACTAAATGCGCACTGGGTCTGGGAAACCGCATTTAGTTTCTGGATAGTGGCTAGTGTCCAGAAACTAAATGCGGTTTGGGTCTGAAAAACCGCATTTAGTTTCTGGACACCGGCTAGTGTCCAGAAATTAAATGCGGTTTGGGTCTGGGAAACCGCATTTAGTTTCTGGACACCAGCTAGTGTCCAGAAACTAAAAGCGGATAAGGTCTGGACACCGGCTAGTGTCCAGAAATTAAATGCGGTTTGGGTCTGGGAAACCGCATTTAGTTTCTGGACACCAGCTAGTGTCCAGAAACTAAATGCGTATTAGGTCTGGGAAACCGCATTTAGTTTCTGGACACCGGCTAGTGTCCAGAAATTAAATGCGTTTTCCCAGACCTAATCCGCATTTAGTTTCTGGACACCAGCTAGTGTCCAGAAACTAAATGCGGACTGGGTCTGGGAAAACGCATTTAGTTTCTGGACACCGGCTAGTGTCCAGAAACTAAATGCGGACTGGGTCTGGGAAGCCGCATTTAGTTTCTGGACAGTGGCTAGTGTCCAGAAACTAAATGCGGTTGGGGTCTGGGAAACCGCATTAAGTTTCTGGAAACCGGCTAGTTTCCAGAAATTAAATGCGGTTTGGGTCTGGGAAACCGCATTTAGTTTCTGGACAGTGGCTAGTGTCCAGAAACTAAATGCGGTTTGGGTCTGGGAAACCGCATTTAGTTTCTGGACACCGGCTAGTGTCCAGAAATTAAATGCGGTTTGGGTCTGGGAAACCGCATTTAGTTTCTGGACACCAGCTAGTGTCCAGAAACTAAATGCGGATTAGGTCTGGGAAACCGCATTTAGTTTCTGGACACCGGCTAGTGTCCAGAAACTAAATGCGGATTAGGTCTGGGAAACCGCATTTAGTTTCTGGACACCGGCTAGTGTCCAGAAACTAAATGCGGATTAGGTCTGGGAAACCGCATTTAGTTTCTGGACACCGGCTAGTGTCCAGAAATTAAATGCGGTTTGGGTCTGGGAAACCGCATTTAGTTTCTGGACACCGGCTAGTGTCCAGAAATTACACTAGCCGGTGTCCAGAAACTAAATGCGGTTTCCCAGACCTAATCCGCATTTAGTTTCTGGACACTAGCCGGTGTCCAGAAACTAAATGCGGTTTCCCAGACCTAATCCGCATTTAGTTTCTGGACACTAGCTGGTGTCCAGAAACTAAATGCGGTTTCCCAGACCCAAACCGCATTTAATTTCTGGACACTAGCCGGTGTCCAGAAACTAAATGCGGTTTCCCAGACCCAAACCGCATTTAGTTTCTGGACACTAGCCGGTGTCCAGAAACTAAATGCGGTTTCCCAGACCCAAACCGCATTTAATTTCTGGAAACTAGCCGGTTTCCAGAAACTTAATGCGGTTTCCCAGACCCCAACCGCATTTAGTTTCTGGACACTAGCCACTGTCCAGAAACTAAATGCGGTTTCCCAGACCCAGTCCGCATTTAGTTTCTGGACACTAGCCGGTGTCCAGAAACTAAATGCGTTTTCCCAGACCTAATCCGCATTTAGTTTCTGGACACTAGCTGGTGTCCAGAAACTAAATGCGGATTAGGTCTGGGAAAACGCATTTAATTTCTGGACACTAGCCGGTGTCCAGAAACTAAATGCGGTTTCCCAGACCTAATACGCATTTAGTTTCTGGACACTAGCTGGTGTCCAGAAACTAAATGCGGTTTCCCAGACCCAAACCGCATTTAATTTCTGGACACTAGCCGGTGTCCAGACCTTATCCGCTTTTAGTTTCTGGACACTAGCTGGTGTCCAGAAACTAAATGCGGTTTCCCAGACCCAAACCGCATTTAATTTCTGGACACTAGCCGGTGTCCAGAAACTAAATGCGGTTTTTCAGACCCAAACCGCATTTAGTTTCTGGACACTAGCCACTATCCAGAAACTAAATGCGGTTTCCCAGACCCAGTGCGCATTTAGTTTCTGGACACTAGCCGGTGTCCAGAAACTAAATGCGTTTTCCCAGACCTAATCCGCATTTAATTTCTGGACACTAGCCGGTGTCCAGAAACTAAATGCGGTTTCCCAGACCTAATACGCATTTAGTTTCTGGACACTAGCCGGTGTCCAGAAACTAAATGCGGTTTCCCATTTAGTTTCTGGACACCGGCTAGTGTCCAGAAATTAAATGCGGTTTGGGTCTGGGAAACCGCATTTAGTTTCTGGACACCAGCTAGTGTCCAGAAACTAAATGCGTATTAGGTCTGGGAAACCGCATTTAGTTTCTGGACACCGGCTAGTGTCCAGAAATTAAATGCGTTTTCCCAGACCTAATCCGCATTTAGTTTCTGGACACCAGCTAGTGTCCAGAAACTAAATGCGGACTGGGTCTGGGAAAACGCATTTAGTTTCTGGACACCGGCTAGTGTCCAGAAACTAAATGCGGACTGGGTCTGGGAAGCCGCATTTAGTTTCTGGACAGTGGCTAGTGTCCAGAAACTAAATGCGGTTGGGGTCTGGGAAACCGCATTAAGTTTCTGGAAACCGGCTAGTTTCCAGAAATTAAATGCGGTTTGGGTCTGGGAAACCGCATTTAGTTTCTGGACAGTGGCTAGTGTCCAGAAACTAAATGCGGTTTGGGTCTGGGAAACCGCATTTAGTTTCTGGACACCGGCTAGTGTCCAGAAATTAAATGCGGTTTGGGTCTGGGAAACCGCATTTAGTTTCTGGACACCAGCTAGTGTCCAGAAACTAAATGCGGATTAGGTCTGGGAAACCGCATTTAGTTTCTGGACACCGGCTAGTGTCCAGAAACTAAATGCGGATTAGGTCTGGGAAACCGCATTTAGTTTCTGGACACCGGCTAGTGTCCAGAAACTAAATGCGGATTAGGTCTGGGAAACCGCATTTAGTTTCTGGACACCGGCTAGTGTCCAGAAATTAAATGCGGATTAGGTCTGGGAAACCGCATTTAGTTTCTGGACACCGGCTAGTGTCCAGAAATTAAATGCGGTTTGGGTCTGAGAAACCGCATTTAGTTTCTGGACACCAGCTAGTGTCCAGAAACTAAATGCGGTTTCCCAGACCCAAACCGCATTTAGACACCGGCTAGTGTCCAGAAATTAAATGCGGTTTGGGTCTGGGAAACCGCATTTAGTTTCTGGACACCGGCTAGTGTCCAGAAATTAAATGCGGTTTGGGTCTGGGAAACCGCATTTAGTTTCTGGACACCAGCTAGTTTCTGGACACCAGCTAGTGTCCAGAAACTAAATGCGGTTTCCCAGACCCAAACCGCATTTAATTTCTGGACACTAGCTGGTGTCCAGAAACTAAATGCGGTTTCCCAGACCCAAACCGCATTTAATTTCTGGACACTAGCCGGTGTCCAGAAACTAAATGCGGTTTCCCAGACCCAAACCGCATTTAATTTCTGGACACTAGCCGGTGTCCAGAAACTAAATGCGGTTTCCCAGACCTAATCCGCATTTAGTTTCTGGACACTAGCCGGTGTCCAGAAACTAAATGCGGTTTCCCAGGACCAAACCGCATTTAATTTCTGGACACTAGCTGGTGTCCAGAAACTAAATGCGGTTTCCCAGACCCAAACCGCATTTAATTTCTGGACACTAGCCGGTGTCCAGAAACTAAATGCGGTTTCCCAGACCTAATCCGCATTTAGTTTCTGGACACTAGCCGGTGTCCAGAAACTAAATGCGGTTTCCCAGACCTAATCCGCATTTAGTTTCTGGACACTAGCTGGTGTCCAGAAACTAAATGCGGTTTCCCAGACCCAAACCGCATTTAATTTCTGGACACTAGCCACTATCCAGAAACTAAATGCGGTTCCCCAGACCCAAACCGCATTTAATTTCTGGACACTAGCCGGTGTCCAGAAACTAAATGCGGTTTCCCAGACCCAAACCGCATTTAGTTTCTGGACACTAGCCACTGTCCAGAAACTAAATGCGGTTTCCCAGACCCAAACCGCATTTAATTTCTGGAAACTAGCCGGTTTCCAGAAACTTAATGCGGTTTCCCAGACCCCAACCACATTTAGTTTCTGGACACTAGCCACTGTCCAGAAACTAAATGCGGTTTCCCAGACCCAAACCGCATTTAATTTCTGGACACTAGCCGGTGTCCAGAAACTAAATGCGGTTTTTCAGACCCAAACCGCATTTAGTTTCTGGACACTAGCCACTATCCAGAAACTAAATGCGGTTTCCCAGACCCAAACCGCATTTAATTTCTGGACACTAGCCGGTGTCCAGAAACTAAATGCGGTTTCCCAGACCCAAACCGCATTTAATTTCTGGACACTAGCCGGTGTCCAGAAACTAAATGCGGTTTCCCAGACCCAAACCGCATTTAGTTTCTGGACACTAGCCACTGTCCAGAAACTAAATGAGGTTTCCCAGACCCAAACCGCATTTAATTTCTGGACACTAGCCGGTATCCAGAAACTAAATGCGGTTTCCCAGACCCAAACCGCATTTAGTTTCTGGACACTAGCCACTGTCCAGAAACTGAATGCGGTTTCCCAGACCCAGCCCGCATTTAGTTTCTGGACACTAGCCGGTGTCCAGAAACTAAATGCGGTTTCCCAGACCTAATCCGCATTTAGTTTCTGGACACTAGCCGGTGTCCAGAAACTAAATGCGGTTTCCCGGACCTAATCCGCATTTAGTTTCTGGACACTAGCCGGTGTCCAGAAACTAAATGCGGTTTCCCGGACCTAATCCGCATTTAGTTTCTGGACACTAGCCACTGTCCAGAAACTAAATGCGGTTTCCCAGACCCAAACCGCATTTAGTTTCTGGACACTAGCCACTGTCCAGAAACTAAATGCGGTTTCCCAGACCTAATCCGCATTTAGTTTCTGGACACTAGCTGGTGTCCAGAAACGGTTTCCCAGACCCAAACCGCATTTAATTTCTGGACACTAGCCGCTGTCCAGAAACTAAATGCGGTTTCCCAGACCCAAACCGCATTTAGTTTCTGGACACTAGCCACTGTCCAGAAACTAAATGCGGTTTCCCAGACCTAATCCGCATTTAGTTTCTGGACACTAGCTGGTGTCCAGAAACTAAATGCGGTTTCTCAGACCCAAACCGCATTTAATTTCTGGACACTAGCCGGTGTCCAGAAACTAAATGCGGTTTCCCAGACCCAAACCGCATTTAATTTCTGGACACTAGCCGGTGTCCAGAAACTAAATGCGGTTTCCCAGACCTAATCCGCATTTAGTTTCTGGACACTAGCCGGTGTCCAGAAACTAAATGCGGTTTCCCAGACCTAATCCGCATTTAGTTTCTGGACACTAGCCGGTGTCCAGAAACTAAATGCGGTTTCCCAGACCCAAACCGCATTTAGTTTCTGGACACCGGCTAGTGTCCAGAAATTAAATGCGGTTTGGGTCTGGGAAACCGCATTTAGTTTCTGGACACCGGCTAGTGTCCAGAAACTAAATGCGGGCTGGGTCTGGGAAACCGCATTCAGTTTCTGGACAGTGGCTAGTGTCCAGAAACTAAATGCGGTTTGGGACTGGGAAACCGCATTTAGTTTCTGGACACCGGCTAGTGTTCAGAAACTAAATGCGGACTGGGTCTGGGAAACCGCATTTAGTTTCTGGACACTAGCCGGTGTCCAGAAGCTAAATGCGGTTTCCCGGACCTAATCCGCATTTAGTTTCTGGACACTAGCTGGTGTCCAGAAACTAAATGCGGTTTCCCAGCCTAATCCGCATTTAGTTTCTGAACACTAGCTGGTGTCCAGAAACTAAATGCGGTTTCCCAGCCTAATCCGCATTTAGTTTCTGAACACTAGCTGGTGTCCAGAAACTAAATGCGGTTTCCCAGTCCCAAACCGCATTTAGTTTCTGGACACTAGCCACTGTCCAGAAACTGAATGCGGTTTCCCAGACCCAGCCCGCATTTAGTTTCTGGACACTAGCCGGTGTCCAGAAACTATATGCGGTTCCCAGAATCAGTCCGCATTTAGTTTCTGGACACTAGCCGGTGTCCAGAAACTAAATGCGGTTTCCCAGACCTAATCCGCATTGTGTCCAGAAATTAAATGCGGTTTGGGTCTGGGAAACCGCATTTAGTTTCTGGACAGTGGCTAGTGTCCAGAAACTAAATGCGGATTAGGTCTGAGAATGCGGTTTGGGTCTGGGAAACCGCATTTAGTTTCTGGACAGTGGCTAGTGTCCAGAAACTAAATGCGGATTAGGTCTGAGAAACTAAATGCGGACTGGGTCAGGGAAACCGCTTTTTGTGTCTGGGAAACCGCATTTCGTTTCTGGACAGTATCTAGTGTCCAGAAATTAAATGCGGTTTGGGTCTGGGAAACCGCATTTAGTTTCTGGACAGTGGCTAGTGTCCAGAAACTAAATGCGGATTAGGTCCGGGAAACCGCATTTAGTTTCTGGACACCGGATAGTGTCCAGAAACTAAATGCGGATTAGGTCTGGGGAACCGCATTTAGTTTCTGGACACCGGCTAGTGTCCAGAAACTAAATGCGGATTAGGCTGGGAAACCGCACTCAGTTTCTGGACAGTTGCTAGTGTCCAAAAATCTGCATTTAGTTTCTGGACACTAGCTGGTGTCCAGAAACTAAATGCGGTTTCCCAGACCCAAACCGCATTTAATTTCTGGACACAATGCGGATTAGGTCTGGGAAACCGCATTTAGTTTCTGGACACCGGCTAGTGTCCAGAAACTAAATGCAGATTAGGCTGGGAAACCGCATTTAGTTTCTGGACACCGGCTAGTGTCCAGAAATTAAATGCGGTTTGGGTCTGGGAAACCGCATTTAGTTTCTGGACACCGGCTAGTGTCCAGAAACTAAATGCGGATTAGGTCTGGGAAACCGCATTTAGTTTCTGGACACCGGCTAGTGTAAAGAAACTAAATGCAGATTAGGCTGGGAAACCGCATTTAGTTTCTGGACACCGGCTAGTGTCCAGAAACTAAATGCGGTTTGGGTCTGGGAAACCGCATTTAGTTTCTGGATAGTTACTAGTGTCCAGAAACTAAATGCGGTTTGGGTCTGGGAAACCGCATTTAGTTTCTGGACAGTGGCTAGTGTCCAGAAATTAAATGCGGTTTGGGTCTGGGAAACCGCATTTAGTTTCTGGACAGTGGCTAGTGTCCAGAAATTAAATGCGGTTTGGGTCTGGGAAACCGCATTTAGTTTCTGGACACCAGCTAGTGTCCAGAAACTAAATGCGGATTAGGTCTGGGAAACCGCATTTTGTTTCTGGACACCGGCTAGTGTCCAGAAACAAAATGCGGATTAGGCTGGGAAACCGCATTTAGTTTCTGTACACTAGCCGGTGTCCAGAAACAAAATGCGGTTTCCCAGACCTAATCCGCATTTAGTTTCTGAACACTAGCTGGTGTCCAGAAACTAAATGCGGTTTCCCAGACCCAAACCGCATTTAGTTTCTGAACACTAGCCGGTGTCCAGAAACTAAATGCGGTTTCCCAGACCTAATTCGCATTTAGTTTCTGGACAATAGCTGGTGTCCAGAAACTAAATGCTGTTTCCCAGTCCCAAACCGCATATAGTTTCTGGACACTAGCCACTGTCCAGAAACTGAATGCGGTTTCCCAGACTTAGCCCGCATTTAGTTTCTGGACACTAGCCGGTGTCCAGAAACTAAATGCGGTTTCCCAGACCTAATCCGCATTTAGTTTCTGGACACTAGCCGGTGTCCAGAAACTAAATGCGGTTTCCCAGACCTAATCCGCATTTAGTTTCTAAACACTAGCCGGTGTCCAGAAACTAAATGCGGTTTCCCAGACCTAATCCGCATAAATGCGGTTTGGGTCTGGGAAACTGCATTTAGTTTCTGGACACCATCTAGTGTCTGTGAAACCACTGTCCGACAGTGGCTAGTGTCCAGAAACTAAATGCGGATTAGGTCTGGGAAACCGCATTTAGTTTCTGGACACCGGCTAGTGTCCAGAAACTAAATGCGGTTTGGGTCTGGGCAACCGCATTTAGTTTCTGGATAGTTGCTAGTGTCCAGAAACTAAATGCGGTTTGGGTCTGGGAAACCGGATTTAGTTTCTGGACACCGGCTAGTGTCCAGAAACTAAATGCGGACTGGGTCTGGGAAACCGCATTTAGTTTCTGGACACCGGCTAGTGTCCAGAAACTAAATGCGGATTAGGTCTGGGAAACCGCATTTAGTTTCTGGACACCGGCTAGTGTCCAGAAACTTAATGCGGTTTTTGTCTGGGAAACCGCATTTAGTTTCTGGATAGTTGCTAGTGTCCAGAAACTAAATGCGGTTTGGGTCTGGGAAACCGCATTTAGTTTCTGGACAGTGGCTAGTGTCCAGAAATTAAATGCGGACTGGGTCACTGAAACCGCATTTAGTTTCTGGACACCGGTTAGTGTCCAGAAACTGAATGCGGATTGGGCCTGGGAAACCGCATTTAGTTTCTGGACCCCGGCTAGTTTCCAGAAACTAAATGCGGTTTTTGTCTGGGAAACCGCATTTAGTTTCTGGATAGTTGCTAGTGTCCAGAAACTAAATGCGGTTTGGGTCTGGGAAACCGCATTTAGTTTCTGGACAGTGGCTAGTGTCCAGAAATTAAATGCGGACTGGGTCACTGAAACCGCATTTAGTTTCTGGACACCGGCTAGTGTCCAGAAACTGAATGCGGATTGGGCCTGGGAAACCGCAGTGTCTAAACACTAGCCGGTGTCCAGAAACTAAATGCGGTTTCTCAGACCTAATCCGCATTTAGTTTCTGGACACTAGCTGGTGTCCAGAAACTAAATGCGGTTTTCCAGACCCAAACCGCATTTCTTTCTGGACACTAGCCGGTGTCCAGAAACTAAATGCGGTTTCCCAGGCCCAATCCGCATTCAGTTTCTGGACACTAGCCGGTGTCCAGAAACTAAATGCGGTTTCCCAGACCTAATCCGCATTTAGTTTCTGGACACTATCCGGCGTCCAGAAACTAAATGCGGTTTCCCAGACCCAAACCGCATTTCTTTCTGGACACTAGCCGGTGTCCAGAAACTAAATGCGGTTTCCCAGACCCAGTCCGCATTTAGTTTCTGGACACTAGCCGGTGTCCAGAAACTAAATGCGGTTCCCCAGACCTAATCCGCATTTAGTTTCTGGACACTATCCGGCGTCCAGAAACTAAATGCGGTTTCCCAGACCCAAACCGCATTTCTTTCTGGACACTAGCCGGTGTCCAGAAACTAAATGCGGTTTCCAAGACCTAATCCGCATTTAGTTTCTGGAAACTAGCCGGGGTCCAGAAACTAAATGCGGTTTCCCAGGCCCAAACCGCATTCAGTTTCTGGACACTAGCCGGTGTCCAGAAACTAAATGCGGTTCCCCAGACCTAATCCGCATTTAGTTTCTGGACACTATCCGGTGTCCAGAAACTAAAACTAAATGCGGTTTCCCAGACACAAACCGCATTTAGTTTCTGGACACTAGCCACTGTCCTGCGGACTGGGTCAGGGAAACCGCATTTAGTTTCTGGACACCGGCTAGTGTCCAGAAATTAAAAATTTAGTTTCTGGACAGTGGCTAGTGTCCAGAAACTAAATGCGGTTTGGGTCTGGGAAGCCGCATTTAGTTTCTGGACACCGGCTAGTGTCCAGAAATTAAATGCGGGTTGGGTCTGGGAAACCGCATTTAGTGTTGAAGTTCAGAACAGTGCGATTGTGTTTTTTTTCAGCAGTGCTATATTTCAATAGAATTTACCTAAACAAATTAAATAAGAAGCGAACACAAAGCCAAAAAAGGCAGTTAGATATTATTTATTTAGTCAACCATTTATATTAGAAATTACTATTGATATTACTGAGGAAAAGCGAAAAAAAAAAAAAACATTCTGGTAAGATGAAATCGTGTTGTAGATGTGATGATCCGTTACCACTTGACGGCGAATATATCAACTGCTCGGCCTGCAAGGGAGATTTACATTTTGAATGCTGCTCAATTTCACAAAATTCTTACCGAAAGATGTCCCAGCAGACAAAGAAAAATTGGACATGCCCTTCATGCAGAGTAAAAGATAAAACACCACATGAAGATAATGTCCAAACTGCAAAGAGAACCAGAACAGCGGAGTCCCCGAAGACAGCTGCAGCAGCCGTTGTACTGTCCGATAACAGTTCTATAAACAAAGAACTGAAAGTAATAAAGGAAATGTTAAAGGAATATTCAAAAGCAGTAGAGTTCACAACAAGTAAATACGACGAAATTGATATTTTACTTGCACAAAATAACTCCTTAATACAAGCACTGAGAAAAGAACTGGCAGATTACAAAAAACAAATCGAATATAAAGACGAACAAATCACATATCTCCAGACACAGGTAAACACACTGGAACAAAAGCAAATTGACAGGAATGTAGAAATTAAAAACGTTCCGATGTCTAACAACGAAAACGCTTTTGATTTGGTCAAGGCAATAGGTGATGCACTTGATACACAAATTGGAGAATCCGATATTGAGGAAATATACACGTATAATGACAGAAAGAACCAACAAATGAAAAATATTGTTGTAAGCTTCACGAGAAAAACAACAAAAGCTACGTTCATGGATCGAGCAAAACAAAAACGAAACCTGAAGTATGGTCAGGTGTGCACCAAACTACAAAAACAAATAAACCCGGTGTACGCAAATCAAAACATTTATATAAACGAACACCTCACATCACACTTCCGAACAATTTTATGGTTAGCAAAAAATAAAGCAAGAACTGCCAACTGGAAGTTTGTTTGGTTTCGGAACAACAAGGTTCTTGCTAGAAAGACAGAAGGAGATCCCATTATCGAAATACGATCAATCAACGATATTGACAAAATGACATAAACGATCACGACAAACGTCAAAATCGTAATAACACTGTTGCGCAAAAAAAAATCGTCACTATGGAGAATGAACTCGATAATATAATAAGTACCGATTTTAAAAATATTAAATCTCAAGAAGAGGCCTGTGTATATGTAAAAAATAATATAAGTGAATTCTCATCTATGTCACTAAATGTAAGGTCCTTGAGGAAAAACTGGAATGCGTTGATGTTATATATTAATGAGTTTTTGTCGTATATAGATGTCATTATGGTGTGCGAAATAAATATTAGAAAAGAAGAAAATAACCAATATCAGATTGAAGGATACAGCAGTGAGTTCTTTAATCGAAGCAACCCCGGAGGAGGAGGTGGAATATGTATATACGTGAAAAATAATATTGTATATGACAAAGTAGAAAGAGTGACATATATGTATGAAAATGTCTCTATCAATGTTAAACGTGGAAATTTTGAAGCGTCAATCATCTCTGTGTACAGACCACCAAAGAAGAATGTTAAATGTTTTGTTCGTGAATTAAGTAAGCATGTTGATGAAGTCGGAACTAAATGTAACCTTTTTATAATGGGGGACGTCAACATAAATTTAAAAGATAAAACTAATTCAGATGTCTGTGATTATTTGTCGATGATAGCGTCAAAAGGTCTGCATAATTGTATATATTCGCACACTCGTGTTGACCCAATCAGAGATACAAAAACATTAATAGACCACAATCTCGTAAGAGTGAGCAATGCCGAAATTAACTCAGCGGTGATTGAACTATGCATCTCAGATCACTATGCGCTATACTGTGGAGTTAAAAGAGACAACAAACTTCAAATAGATTCCAAAAATGAAAGCCAAATCCTAAGTCACCTTGTAGCACAAAAGGTACATGAATTCAAGTGGAATGAGCTGAATATATATACAAATGTAAATGATCTATATGAGAAGTTCAAAGAGGCAATGAATTTTCTGACCACAACATCAACAGTGAAAAGGAAGAAAAGAACTACGGAGCATAGTTGGATTACCGCTGAGTTGAAAAACGATTGCAAAGAACGCGATAGACTATACAGGAGACACATAAACAACAGACACAATGAAGATTATCACAGAGAATACAGAAGATATCGAAACGAGCTGAACAAGAAGATAGCCAGAACAAAATCGAACTTTTACAAACAGCAATTTGAGACTTGTAAGAATAACCCCAGGGAGACCTGGAAGCTTGTAAATTCGATACTTGGTAAGAAGAAATGTAATCTGGATGAGGTTTTAATCAAGAATTTCTCGAATGAAAGCAACATTAAAGACCTGACCAACAAATTCGCGAAAGCTTTAACTTCAGAAGTACGAACAATTGTTCATGAATGTAGCCACCAAACACTCCAGTACAACACAAGCAGTGTACAACATTCAATCTACGTTGAAGATGTATCAGTTGAGGAGGTATGCAACATACTGAGTTCGTTGAAAAGCGACAAATCGGCGGGAGTAGATGGAATAAGACCAAAAGATCTGAAAAGCAGCGCTCAAACCCTATCTCCAGTACTTACAAAATTGATCAACATGAGCTTAGATCAAGCATCTGTACCAAACATGCTTAAAAAATCCATAGTTAGACCGATTCACAAAAGTGGAAAGAAAAGTGAAATCCTTAACTACAGACCAATCTCAATCCTATCAGTAGTCGATAAAGTTCTAGAAGAGGTGTTGGCCAGAAGACTATACAACTTTATAGAAAAATACAACAGCCTCAACAAGAATCAATTTGGATTCCGCAAAGGAAAAAATATAAACAGACTACTTGGAGATTTCGCGAACAAAATGTACCTAAGTTTGGACAAAAACCATAGCTCAGTAGTTCTGTTTATTGACTTTAAGAAAGCCTTCGACTCTTTGAGCCACAGACAAATCTTAAGGCAGCTGGAGAAGATTGGTGTACGGGGTCACATCTTAACATGGTTTGCAAGCTACCTAAGTAACAGATCATTCCAGGTCAAAATTGGTGATTACGTTAGCAATGAAGAAAATATCGATTATGGTGTTCCACAAGGATCGAAGCTAGGTCCGCTTCTGTTTATTATATACGTCAATGATCTACTGTCAGTGCTGAAGTATAGTACGGGTTATGCGTATGCGGACGACACAGCGATCGTAGTTAGCCATAGGAGCGTTGACGAAGCGGTGAAACTTATGCAATTAGATTTTAATAGAATCGCTGCTTGGTGTCACGACCATGGATTAATTATCAACGCACTTAAGACAAAGTTAATGCACATTCGCCCGCCGCATATTCCCAGAACGAAACTTAAGATAAAAATGCACAGCGTAGATTGTTTGCACAGACATGGCTGTGATGGAATAACAGAAGACGATGATGACTGCACCGTAAACATTGATTATGTGTCAACGTATAAGTACCTAGGACTGACAATGGACTACAACTTTAAATGGAACCACCATATAGAGATATTGAGGAAGAAATTGTGTCACTCTGCATACGCCCTTTTCCATCTTCGTAAACTGTGTACGCCAAGAGTACTCAAACAGTGCTACATGGGCCTGGTGGAATCACATCTACGGTATGGAATAACAGCGTGGGGAAGAGCATCTCAATTGCAATCGCTACAAAAAGTGCACAGAAGACTTCAAAAGCTTGTGGTGGAAACAGGAAGTAGCAGAGAAGTTCAGCAACAAAGAAGCCAACCAACACGCATGCTTAACATCTGCCAAATACATAATTTGGAAAAATTTGGCCAATTTCGATGAGGACAACACATACAGGATCCAGACACAGCAGACGGTGAACACTAGAAGACGACAGCAGCAGCTATGTGAAGTTGCGAGGTACTGGAATGAATATGGTCGAAGGACAATTAAAGTGGCAATTCCGACAATCCTTAACGAACTCCCAAGGGAAGTTCGCAACCTACCCAAAAGAGAAATTATAAAAAAAGTTAAAGAAATCTATTTAAACTCTTCAAACTAAAATATTCAACTTTAAACTTAATTTCGAAAATCGTAAACTATTGTGTTATTATAACTATTTGTTACTTGTATTGCCCATGTTTTTGCTTTTTTAACTAACACATAATTGAATTTAATGAACTTCAACATTTATAATTGTAATTTTTTGTGATTAGTCATCTGCAGACAAGCCACTCAGGCTTTGCAGATAAACAAGTGTAAACACTACAAAATGAATTATAAATAAAAATGAAAATGAAAATGAAAATAAATGCGGTTTCCCAGACCCAGTCCGCATATAGTTTCTGGACACTAGCCGGTGTCCAGAAACTAAATGCGGTTTCCCAGACCCAATCCGCATTCAGTTTCTGGACACTAGCCGGTGTCCAGAAACTAAATGCGGTTTCCCAGACCCAGTCCGCATTTAGTTTCTGGACACTAGCCGGTGTCCAGAAACTAAATGCGGTTTCCCAGACCCAGCCCGCATTTAGTTTCTGGACACTAGCCGGTGTCCAGAAACTAAATGCGGTTTCCCGGACCTAATCCGCGTTTAGTTTCTGGACACTAGCCGGTGTCCAGAAGCTAAATGCGGTTTCCCAGACCTAATCCGCATTTAGTTTCTGGACACTAGCTGGTATCCAGAAACTAAATGCGGTTTCCCAGACCCAGCCCGCATTTAGTTTCTGGACACTAGCCGGTGTCCAGAAACTAAATGCGGTTTCCCGGACCTAATCCGCGTTTAGTTTCTGGACACTAGCCGGTGTCCAGAAGCTAAATGCGGTTTCCCAGACCCAAACCGCATTTAGTTTCTGGACACTAGCCGGTGTCCAGAAACTAAATGCGGTTTCCCAGACCCAAGCCGCATTTAGTTTCTGGACACTAGCCACTGTCCAGAAACTAAATTCGGTTTCCCAGACCTAAACCGCATTTAATTTCTGGACACTAGCCGGTGTCCAGAAGCTAAATGCGGTTTCCCAGACCCAAACCGCATTTAGTTTCTGGACACTAGCCGGTGTCCAGAAACTAAATGCGGTTTCCCAGACCCAAGCCGCATTTAGTTTCTGGACACTAGCCACTGTCCAGAAACTAAATTCGGTTTCCCAGACCTAAACCGCATTTAATTTCTGGACACTAGCCGGTGTCCAGAAACTAAATGCGGTTTCCCAGACCCAGTCCGCATATAGTTTCTGGACACTAGCCGGTGTCCAGAAACTAAATGCGGTTTCACAGACCTAATCCGCATTTAGTTTCTGGACACTAGCTGGTGTCCAGAAACTAATTTCTGGACACTAGCTGGTGTCCAGAAACTAAATGCGGTTTCCCAGACCCAAACCGCATTTAATTTCTGGACACTAGCCGGTGTCCAGAAACTAAATGCGGTTTCCCAGACCTAATCCGCATTTAGTTTCTGGACACTAGCCGGTGTCCAGAAACTAAATGCGGTTTCCCAGACCCAAACCGCATTTAATTTCTGGACACTAGCCGGTGTCCAGAAACTAAATGCGGTTTCCCAGACCCAAACCGCATTTAGTTTCTCTACACTAGCCTCTGTCCAGAAACTAAATGCGGTTTCCCAGACCCAAACCGCATTTAGTTTCTGGACACTAGCCGGTGTCCAGAAACTAAATGCGGTTTCCCAGACCCAGCCCGCATTTAGTTTCTGGACACTAGCCGGTGTCCAGAAACTAAATGCGGTTTCCCAGACCCAAACCGCATTTAGTTTCTGGACACTAGCCGGTGTCCAGAAACTAAAAGCGGTTTCCCAGACCTAATCCATATTTAGTTTCTGGACACTAGCCGGTGTCCAGAAATTAAATGCGGTTTCCAAGACCCAAACCGCATTTAATTTCTGGACACTAGCCGGTGTCCAGAAACTAAATGCGGTTTCCCAGACCTAATCCGCATTTAGTTTCTGGACACTAGCTGGTGTCCAGAAACTAAATGCGGTTTCCCAGACCCAAACCGCATTTAATTTCTGGACACTAGCCGGTGTCCAGAAACTAAATGCGGTTTCCCAGACCTAATCCGCATTTAGTTTCTGGACACTAGCTGGTGTCCAGAAACTAAATGCGGTTTCCCAGGACCAAACCGCATTTAATTTCTGGACACTAGCTGGTGTCCAGAAACTAAATGCGGTTTCCCAGACCCAAACCGCATTTAATTTCTGGACACTAGCCGGTGTCCAGAAACTAAATGCGGTTTCCCAGACCCAAACCGAATTTAATTTCTGGACACTAGCCGGTGTCCAGAAACTAAATGCGGTTTCCCAGACCTAATCCGCATTTAATTTCTGGACACTAGCCGGTGTCCAGAAACTAAATGCGGTTTCCCAGACCTAATCCGCATTTAGTTTCTGGACACTAGCTGGTGTCCAGAAACTAAATGCGGTTTCCCAGACCCAAACCGCATTTAATTTCTGGACACTAGCCGGTGTCCAGAAACTAAATGCGGTTTCCCAGACCCAAACCGCATTGAGTTTCTGGACACTAGCCACTGTCCAGAAACTAAAAGCGGTTTTCCAGACATAATCCGCTTTTAGTTTCTGGACACTAGCTGGTGTCCAGAAACTAAATGCGGTTTCCCAGAACCAGTCCGCATTTAGTTTCTGGACACTAGCCGGTGTCCAGAAACTAAATGCGGTTTCCCAGACCCAGCCCGCATTTAGTTTCTGGACACTAGCCGGTGTCCAGAAACTAAATGCGGTTTCCCAGGACCAAACCGCATTTAATTTCTGGACACTAGCTGGTGTCCAGAAACTAAATGCGGTTTCCCAGACCCAAACCGCATTTAATTTCTGGACACTAGCTGGTGTCCAGAAACTAAATGCGGTTTCCCAGACCCAAACCGCATTTAATTTCTGGACACTAGCCGGTGTCCAGAAACTAAATGCGGTTTCCCAGACCCAAACCGCATCTAGTTTCTGGACACTAGCCACTGTCCAGAAACTAAATGAGGTTTCCCAGACCCAAACCGCATTTAATTTCTGGACACTAGCCGGTGTCCAGAAACTAAATGCGGTTTCCCAGACCCAAACCGCATTTAGTTTCTGGACACTAGCCACTGTCCAGAAACTAAATGAGGTTTCCCAGACCCAAACCGCATTTAATTTCTGGAAACTAGCCGGTTTCCAGAAACTTAATGCGGTTTGCCAGACCCAAACCGCATTTAGTTTCTGAACACTAGCCACTGTCCAGAAACTAAATGCGGTTTTCCAGACCTTATCCGCTTTTAGTTTCTGGACACTAGCTGGTGTCCAGAAACTAAATGCGGTTTTTCAGACCCAAACCGCATTTAGTTTCTGGACACTAGCCACTGTCCAGAAACTAAAAGCGGTTTTCCAGACATAATCCGCTTTTAGTTTCTGGACACTAGCTGGTGTCCAGAAACTAAATGCGGTTTCCCAGAATCAGTCCGCATTTAGTTTCTGGACACTAGCCGGTATCCAGAAACTAAATGCGGTTTTCCAGACCCAGCCCGCATTTAGTTTCTGGACACTAGCCGGTGTCCAGAAACTAAATGCGGTTTCCCAGACCCAAACCGCATTTAATTTCTGGACACTAGCCGGTGTCCAGAAACTAAATGCGGTTTCCCAGATCCAGCCCGCATTTAGTTTCTGGACACTAGCTGGTGTCCAGAAACTAAATGCGGTTTCCCAGATCCAGCCCGCATTTAGTTTCTGGACACTAGCTGGTGTCCAGAAACTAAATGCGGTTTCCCAGACCCAAACCGCAATTAGTTTCTGAACACTAGCCGGTGTCCAGAAATTAAATGCGGTTTCCCAGACCTAATTCGCATTTAGTTTCTGGACACTAGCTGGTGTCCAGAAACTAAATGCGGTTTGGGTCTGGGAAACCGCATTTAGTTTCTGGATAGTGGCTAGTGTCCAGAAACTAAATGCCTAAATGCGGTTTCCCAGACACCGGCTAGTGTCCAGAAACTAAATGCGGATTAGGTCTGGGAAACCGCATTTAGTTTCTGGACACCGGCTAGTGTCCAGAAACTGAATGCGGATTGGGCCTGGGAAACCGCATTTAGTTTCTGGACCCCGGCTAGTTTCCAGAAACTAAATGCGGATTAGGTCTGGGAAACCGCATTTAGTTTCTGGACACCGGCTAGTGTCCAGAAAGAAATGCGGTTTGGGTCTGGGAAACCGCATTTAGTTTCTGGATACCGGATAGTGTCCAGAAACTGAATGCGGATTGGGCCTGGGAAACCGCATTTAGTTTCTGGACCCCGGCTAGTTTCCAGAAACTAAATGCGGATTAGGTCTGGGAAACCGCATTTAGTTTCTGGACACCGGCTAGTGTCCAGAAAGAAATGCGGTTTGGGTCTGGGAAACCGCATTTAATTTCTGGACACTAGATACTGTCCAGAAACTAAATGCGGTTTCCCAGGCACAAACCGCATTTAGTTTCTGGACACTAGCCGGTGTCCAGCATAATCCGCATTTAGTTTCTGGACACTAGCTGGTGTCCAGAAACTAAATGCGGTTTCCCAGACCCAAACCGCATTTAGTTTCTGGACACTAGCCGGTGTCCAGAAACTCAATGCGGTTTCCCAGACCGCATTTCTTTCTGGACACTAGCCGGTGTCAAGAAACTAAATGCGGTTTCCCAGACCTAATCCGCATTTAGTTTCTGGACACTAGCCGGTGTCCAGAAACTAAATGCGGTTTCCCAGACCCAGTCCGCATTTAGTTTCTGGACACTAGCCGGTGTCCAGAATATAAATGCGGTTCCCCAGACCTAATCCGCATTTAGTTTCTGGACACTATCCGGTGTCCAGAAACTAAATGCGGTTTCCCAGACCCAAACCGCATTTCTTTCTGGACACTAGCCGGTGTCCAGAAACTAAATGCGGTTTCCCAGACCTAATCCGCATTTAGTTTCTGGAAACTAGCCGGGGTCCAGAAACTAAATGCGGTTTCCCAGGCCCAATCCGCATTCAGTTTCTGGACACTAGCCGGTGTCCAGAAACTAAATGCGGTTTCCCAGGCCCAATCCGCATTCAGTTTCTGGACACTAGCCGGTGTCCAGAAACTAAATGCGGTTTCCCTGACCCAGTCTGCATTTAGTTTCTGGACACTAGCCGGTGTCCAGAAACTAAATGCGGTTTGTGTCTGGGAAACCGCATTTAGTTTCTGGACAGTATCTAGTGTCCAGAAATTAAATGCGGTTTGGGTCTGGGAAACCGCATTTAGTTTCTGGACACCGGCTAGTGTCCATAAACTAAATGCGGTTTGTGTCTGGGAAACCGCATTTAGTTTCTGGACACCGGCTAGTGTCCAGAAACTGAATGCGGATTGGGCCTGGGAAACCGCATTTAGTTTCTGGACACCGGCTAGTGTCCAGAAATTAAATGCGGTTTGGGTCTGGGAAACCGCATTTAGTTTCTGGACACCAGCTAGTGTCAGGTTTCCCAGACCTAATCCGCATTTAGTTTCTGGACACTAGCTGGTGTCCAGAAACTAAATGCGGTTTCCCAGACCCAAACCGCATTTAATTTCTGGACACTAGCCGGTGTCCAGAAACTAAATGCGGTTTCCCAGACCTAATCCGCATTTAGTTTCTGGACACTAGCTGGTGTCCAGAAACTAAATGCGGTTTCCCAGACCCAAACCGCATTTAATTTCTGGACACTAGCCGGTGTCCAGAAACTAAATGCGGTTTCCCAGACCTAATCCGCATTTAGTTTCTGCACACTAGCTGGTGTCCAGAAACTAAATGCGGTTTCCCAGACCCAAACCGCATTTAATTTCTGGACACTAGCCGGTGTCCAGAAACTAAATGCGGTTTCCCAGACCCAAACCGCATTTAATTTCTGGACACTAGCCGGTGTCCAGAAACTAAATGCGGTTTCCCAGACCTAATCCGCATTTAGTTTCTGCACACTAGCTGGTGTCCAGAAACTAAATGCGGTTTCCCAGACCTAATCCGCATTTAGTTTCTGGACACTAGCTGGTGTCCAGAAACTAAATGCGGTTTCCCAGACCCAAACCGCATTTAATTTCTGGACACTAGCCGGTGTCCAGAAACTAAATGCGGTTTCCCAGACCTAATCCGCATTTAGTTTCTGCACACTAGCTGGTGTCCAGAAACTAAATGCGGTTTCCCAGAACCAGTCCGCATTTAGTTTCTGGACACTAGCCGGTGTCCAGAAACTAAATGCGGTTTCCCAGACCCAGCCCGCATTTAGTTTCTGGACACTAGCCGGTGTCCAGAAACTAAATGCGGTTTCCCAGGACCAAACCGCATTTAATTTCTGGACACTAGCTGGTGTCCAGAAACTAAATGCGGTTTCCCAGACCCAAACCGCATTTAATTTCTGGACACTAGCTGGTGTCCAGAAACTAAATGCGGTTTCCCAGACCCAAACCGCATTTAGTTTCTGGACACTAGCCACTGTCCAGAAACTAAATGAGGTTTCCCAGACCCAAACCACATTTAATTTCTGGACACTAGCCGGTGTCCAGAAACTAAATGCGGTTTCCCAGACCCAAACCGCATTTAGTTTCTGGACACCAGCTAGTTGGGCCTAGTTGGGCCGCTGTGGCAGTTGGAAGATGAGCCATGGAAAGGCTCCAAAATCCTTACTATACACTGTACATTTTTTTAGGTGAAAAATTCGATGTCGTCGGATCCACTCCAGTCTTTGGATTTCGTTAATAAACATCTCAACACATAACCACAGGTGCGCACAGGTCGTAGGTACGCCTAGTTGGGCCGCTGTGGCAGTTGGAAGATGAGCCATGGTCGGATCTATACTATACTATACACTCCAGTCTTTGGATTTCGTTAATACACATCTCAACACATAACCACAGGTGCGCACAGGTCGTAGGTACGCCTAGTTGGGCCGCTGCGGCAGTTGGAAGATGAGCCATGGAAAGGCTCCAAAATCCTTACTATACACTGTACATTTTTTTAGGTGAAAAAATTCGATGTCGTCGGATCCACTCCAGTCTTTGGATTTCGTTAATACACATCTCAACACATAACCACAGGTGCGCACAGGTCGTAGGTACGCCTACTTGGGCCGCTGTGGCAGTTGGAAGATGAGCCATGGAAAGGCTCCAAAATCCTTACTATACACTGTACATTTTTTTAGGTGAAAAATTCGATGTCGTCGGATCCACTCCAGTCTTTGGATTTCGTTAATACACATCTCAACACATAACCACAGGTGCGCACAGGTCGTAGGTACGCCTAGTTGGGCCGCTGCGGCAGTTGGAAGATGAGCCATGGAAAGGCTCCAAAATCCTTACTATACACTGTACATTTTTTTAGGTGAAAAATTCGATGTCGTCGGATCCACTCCAGTCTTTGGATTTCGTTAGTACACATCTCAACACATAACCACAGGTGCGCACAGGTCGTAGGTACGCCTAGTTGGGCCGCTGTGGCAGTTGGAAGATGAGCCATGGAAAGGCTCCAAAATCCTTACTGTACATTTTTTTAGATGAAAAATACGATGTCGTCGGATCCACTCCAGTCTTTGGATTTCGTTAATACACATCTCAACACATAACCACAGGTGCGCACAGGTCGTAGGTACGCCTAGTTGGGCCGCTGTGGCAGTTGGAAGATGAGCCATGGAAAGGCTCCAAAATCCTTACTATACACTGTACATGTTTTTAGGTGAAAAATTCGATGTCGTCGGATCCACTCCAGTATTTGGATTTCGTTAATACACATCTCAACACATAACCACAGGTGCGCACAGGTCGTAGGTACGCCTAGTTGGGCCGCTGTGGCAGTTGGAAGATGAGCCATGGAAGGGCTCCAAAATCCTTACTATACACTGTACATTTTTTTAGGTGAAAAATTCGATGTCGTCGGATCCACTCCAGTCTTTGGATTTCGTTAATACACATCTCAACACATAACCACAGGTGCGCACAGGTCGTAGGTACGCCTAGTTGGGCCGCTGTGGCAGTTGGAAGATGAGCCATGGAAAGGCTCCAAAATCCTTACTGTACATTTTTTTAGGTGAAAAATTCGATGTCGTCGGATCCACTCCAGTCTTTGGATTTCTTTAATACACATCTCAACACATAACCACAGGTGCGCATATGTCGTTGGTACGCCTAGTTGGGCCGCTGTGGCAGTTGGAAGATGAGCCATGGAAAGGCTCCAAAATCCTTACTATACACTGTACATTTTTTTAGGTGAAAAATTCGATGTCGTCGGATCCACTCCAGTCTTTGGATTTCTTTAATACACATCTCAACACATAACCACAGGTGCGCATATGTCGTTGGTACGCCTAGTTGGGCCGCTGTGGCAGTTGGAAGATGAGCCATGGAAAGGCTCCAAAATCCTTACTATACACTGTACATTTTTTTAGGTGAAAAATTCGATGTCGTCGGATCCACTCCAGTCTTTGGATTTCTTTAATACACATCTCAACACATAACCACAGGTGCGCATATGTCGTTGGTACGCCTAGTTGGGCCGCTGTGGCAGTTGGAAGATGAGCCATGGAAAGGCTCCAAAATCCTTACTATACACTGTACATTTTTTTAGGTGAAAAATTCGATGTCGTCGGATCCACTCCAGTCTTTGGATTTCGTTAATACACATCTCAACACATAACCACAGGTGCGCACAGGTCGTAGGTACGCCTAGTTGGGCCGCTGTGGCAGTTGGAAGATGAGCCATGGAAAGGCTCCACAATCCTTACTATACACTGTACATTTTTTTAGGTGAAAAATTCGATGTCGTCGGATCCACTCCAGTCTTTGGATTTCTTTAATACACATCTCAACACATAACCACAGGTGCGCATATGTCGTTGGTACGCCTAGTTGGGCCGCTGTGGCAGTTGGAAGATGAGCCATGGAAAGGCTCCAAAATCCTTACTACACACTGTACATTTTTTTAGGTGAAAAATTCGATGTCGTCGGATCCACTCCAGTCTTTGGATTTCTTTAATACACATCTCAACACATAACCACAGGTGCGCATATGTCGTTGGTACGCCTAGTTGGGCCGCTGTGGCAGTTGGAAGATGAGCCATGGAAAGGCTCCAAAATCCTTACTACACACTGTACATTTTTTTAGGTGAAAAATTCGATGTCGACGGATCCACTCCAGTCTTTGGATTTCGTTAATACACATCTCAACACATAACCACAGGTGCGCACAGGTCGTAGGTACGCCTACTTGGGCCGCTGTGGCAGTTGGAAGATGAGCCATGGAAAGGCTCCAAAATCCTTACTATACACTGTACATTTTTTTAGGTGAAAAATTCGATGTCGTCGGATCCACTCCAGTCTTTGGATTTCTTTAATACACATCTCAACACATAACCACAGGTGCGCATATGTCGTTGGTACGCCTAGTTGGGCCGCTGTGGCAGTTGGAAGATGAGCCATGGAAAGGCTCCAAAATCCTTACTACACACTGTACATTTTTTTAGGTGAAAAATTCGATGTCGTCGGATCCACTCCAGTCTTTGGATTTCGTTAATACACATCTCAACACATAACCACAGGTGCGCACAGGTCGTAGGTACGCCTAGTTGGGCCGCTGTGGCAGTTGGAAGATGAGCCATGGAAAGGCTCCAAAATCGTTACTATACACTGTACATTTTTTTAGGTGAAAAATTCGATGTCGTCGGTTCCACTCCAGTCTTTGGATTTCGTTAATACACATCTTAACACGTAACCACAAGTGGGCATATGTCGTTGGTACGCCTAGTTGGGCCGCTGTGGCAGTTGGAAGATGAGCCATGGAATGGCTCCAAAATCCTTACTATACACTGTACATTTTTTTAGGTGAAAAATTCGATGTCGTCGGATCCACTCCAGTCTTTGGATTTCGTTAATACACATCTCAACACATAACCACAGGTGCGCATATGTCGTTGGTAAGCCTAGTTGGGCCGCTGTGGCAGTTGGAAGATGAGCCATGGAAAGGCTCCAAAATCCTTACTATACACTGTACATTTTTTTAGGTGAAAAATTCGATGTCGTCGGATCCACTCCAGTCTTTGGATTTCGTTAATACACATCTCAACACATAACCACAGGTGCGCACAGGTCGTAGGTACGTCTAGTTGGGCCGCTGCGGCAATTGGAAGATGAGCCATGGAAGGGCTCCAAAATCCTTACTATACACTGTACATTTTTTTAGGTGAAAAATTCGATGTCGTCGGATCCACTCCAGTCTTTGGATTTCGTTAATACACATCTCAACACATAACCACAGGTGCGCACAGGTCGTAGGTAAGCCTAGTTGGGCCGCTGTGGCAGTTGGAAGATGAGCCATGGAAAGGCTCCAAAATCCTTACTATACACTGTACATTTTTTTAGGTGAAAAATTCGATGTCGTCGGATCCACTCCAGTCTTTGGATTTCGTTAATACACATCTCAACACATAACCACAGGTGAGCACAGGTCGTAGGTACGCCTAGTTGGGCCGCTGTGGCAGTTGGAAGATGAGCCATGGAAAGGCTCCAAAATCCTTACTATACACTGTACATTTTTTTAGGTGAAAAATTCGATGTCGTCGGATCCACTCCAGTCTTTGGATTTCGTTAATACACATCTCAACACATAACCACAGGTGCGCACAGGTCGTAGGTACGCCTAGTTGGGCCGCTGCGGCAGTTGGAAGATGAGCCATGGAAAGGCTCCAAAATCCTGTACATTTTTTTAGGTGAAAAATTCGATGTCGTCGGATCCACTCCAGTCTTTGGATTTCGTTAATACACATCTCAACACATAACCACAGGTGCGCACAGGTCGTAGGTACGCCTAGTTGGGCCGCTGTATCAGTTGGAAGATGAGCCATGGAAAGGCTCCAAAATCCTTACTATACACTGTACATTTTTTTAGGTGAAAAATTCGATGTCGTCGGATCCACTCCAGTCTTTGGATTTCGTTAATACACATCTCAACACATAACCACAGGTGCGCACAGGTCGTAGGTACGCCTAGTTGGGCCGCTGTGGCAGTGGGAAGATGAGCCATGGAAAGGCTCCAAAATCCTTACTATACACTGTACATTTTTTTAGGTGAAAAATTCGATGTCGTCGGATCCACTCCAGTCTTTGGATTTCGTTAATACACATCTCAACACATAACCACAGGTGCGCACAGGTCGTAGGTACGCCTAGTTGGGCCGCTGTATCAGTTGGAAGATGAGCCATGGAAAGGCTCCAAAATCCTTACTATACACTGTACATTTTTTTAGGTGAAAAATTCGATGTCGTCGGATCCACTCCAGTCTTTGGATTTCGTTAATACAGATCTCAACACATAACCACAGGTGCGCACAGGTCGTAGGTACGTCTAGTTGGGCCGCTGCTGCAATTGGAAGATGAGCCATGGAAGGGCTCCAAAATCCTTACTATACACTGTACATTTTTTTAGGTGAAAAATTCGATGTCGTCGGATCCACTCCAGTCTTTGGATTTCGTTAATACACATCTCAACACATAACCACAGGTGCGCACAGGTCGTAGGTAAGCCTAGTTGGGCCGCTGTGGCAGTTGGAAGATGAGCCATGGAAAGGCTCCAAAATCCTTACTATACACTGTACATTTTTTTAGGTGAAAAATTCGATGTCGTCGGATCCACTCCAGTCTTTGGATTTCGTTAATACACATCTCAACACATAACCACAGGTGAGCACAGGTCGTAGGTACGCCTAGTTGGGCCGCTGTGGCAGTTGGAAGATGAGCCATGGAAAGGCTCCAAAATCCTTACTATACACTGTACATTTTTTTAGGTGAAAAATTCGATGTCGTCGGCTCCACTCCAGTCTTTGGATTTCGTTAATACACATCTCAACACATAACCACAGGTGCGCACAGGTCGTAGGTACGCCTAGTTGGGCCGCTGCGGCAGTTGGAAGATGAGCCATGGAAAGGCTCCAAAATCCTGTACATTTTTTTAGGTGAAAAATTCGATGTCGTCGGATCCACTCCAGTCTTTGGATTTCGTTAATACACATCTCAACACATAACCACAGGTGCGCACAGGTCGTAGGTACGCCTAGTTGGGCCGCTGTATCAGTTGGAAGATGAGCCATGGAAAGGCTCCAAAATCCTTACTATACACTGTACATTTTTTTAGGTGAAAAATTCGATGTCGTCGGATCCACTCCAGTCTTTGGATTTCGTTAATACACATCTCAACACATAACCACAGGTGCGCACAGGTCGTAGGTACGCCTAGTTGGGCCGCTGTGGCAGTGGGAAGATGAGCCATGGAAAGGCTCCAAAATCCTTACTATACACTGTACATTTTTTTAGGTGAAAAATTCGATGTCGTCGGATCCACTCCAGTCTTTGGATTTCGTTAATACACATCTCAACACATAACCACAGGTGCGCACAGGTCGTAGGTACGCCTAGTTGGGCCGCTGTATCAGTTGGAAGATGAGCCATGGAAAGGCTCCAAAATCCTTACTATACACTGTACATTTTTTTAGGTGAAAAATTCGATGTCGTCGGATCCACTCCAGTCTTTGGATTTCGTTAATACACATCTCAACACATAACCACAGGTGCGCACAGGTCGTAGGTACGCCTAGTTGGGCCGCTGTGGCAGTTGGAAGATGAGCCATGGAAAGGCTCCAAAATCCTTACTATACACTGTACATTTTTTTAGGTGAAAAATTCGATGTCGTCGGATCCACTAGAGTCTTTGGATTTCGTTAATACACATCTCAACACATAACCACAGGTACGCCTAGTTGGGCCGCTGTGGCAGTTGGAAGATGAGCCATGGAAAGGCTCCAAAATCCTTACTATAGACTGTACATTTTTTTAGGTGAAAAATTCGATGTCGTCGGATCCACTCCAGTCTTTGGATTTCGTTAATACACATCTCAACACATAACCACAGGTGCGCACAGGTCGTAGGTACGCCTAGTTGGGCCGCTGTGGCAGTTGGAAGATGAGCCATGGAAAGGCTCCAAAATCCTTACTATACACTGTACATTTTTTTAGGTGAAAAATTCGATGTCGTCGGATCCACTCCAGTCTTTGGATTTCGTTAATACACATCTCAACACATAACCACAGGTGCGCACAGGTCGTAGGTACGCCTAGTTGGGCCGCTGTGGCAGTTGGAAGATGAGCCATGGAAAGGCTCCAAAATCCTTACAATACACTGTACATTTTTTTAGGTGAAAAATTCGATGTCGTCGGTTCCACTCCAGTCTTTGGATTTCGTTAATACACATCTCAACACATAACCACAGGTGCGCACAGGTCATAGGTACGCCTAGTTGGGCCGCTGTGGCAGTTGGAAGATGAGCCATGGAAAGGCTCCAAAATCCTTACTATACACTGTACATTTTTTTAGGTGAAAAATTCGATGTCGTCGGATCCACTCCAGTCTTTGGATTTCGTTAATACACATCTCAACACATAACCACAGGTGCGCACAGGTCGTAGGTACGTCTAGTTGGGCCGCTGCGGCAATTGGAAGATGAGCCATGGAAGGGCTCCAAAATCCTTACTATACACTGTACATTTTTTTAGGTGAAAAATTCGATGTCGTCGGATCCACTCCAGTCTTTGGATTTCGTTAATACACATCTCAACACATAACCACAGGTGCGCACAGGTCGTAGGTACGCCTAGTTGGGCCGCTGCGGCAGTTGGAAGATGGGCCATGGAAAGGCTCCAAAATCCTGTACATTTTTTTAGGTGAAAAATTCGATGTCGTCGGATCCACTCCAGTCTTTGGATTTCGTTAATACACATCTCAACACATAACCACAGGTGCGCACAGGTCGTAGGTACGCCTAGTTGGGCCGCTGTATCAGTTGGAAGATGAGCCATGGAAAGGCTCCAAAATCCTTACTATACACTGTACATTTTTTTAGGTGAAAAATTCGATGTCGTCGGATCCACTCCAGTCTTTGGATTTCGTTAATACACATCTCAACACATAACCACAGGTGCGCACAGGTCGTAGGTACGCCTAGTTGGGCCGCTGTGGCAGTGGGAAGATGAGCCATGGAAAGGCTCCAAAATCCTTACTATACACTGTACATTTTTTTAGGTGAAAAATTCGATGTCGTCGGATCCACTCCAGTCTTTGGATTTCGTTAATACACATCTCAACACATAACCACAGGTGCGCACAGGTCGTAGGTACGCCTAGTTGGGCCGCTGTGGCAGTTGGAAGATGAGCCATGGAAAGGCTCCAAAATCCTTACTATACACTGTACATTTTTTTAGGTGAAAAATTCGATGTCGTCGGATCCACTAGAGTCTTTGGATTTCGTTAATACACATCTCAACACATAACCACAGGTACGCCTAGTTGGGCCGCTGTGGCAGTTGGAAGATGAGCCATGGAAAGGCTCCAAAATCCTTACTATACACTGTACATTTTTTTAGGTGAAAAATTCGATGTCGTCGGATCCACTCCAGTCTTTGGATTTCGTTAATACACATCTCAACACATAACCACAGGTGCGCACAGGTCGTAGGTACGCCTAGTTGGGCCGCTGTATCAGTTGGAAGATGAGCCATGGAAAGGCTCCAAAATCCTTACAATACACTGTACATTTTTTTAGGTGAAAAATTCGATGTCGTCGGTTCCACTCCAGTCTTTGGATTTCGTTAATACACATCTCAACACATAACCACAGGTGCGCACAGGTCATAGGTACGCCTAGTTGGGCCGCTGTGGCAGTTGGAAGATGAGCCATGGAAAGGCTCCAAAATCCTTACTATACACTGTACATTTTTTTAGGTGAAAAATTCGATGTCGTCGGATCCACTCCAGTCTTTGGATTTCGTTAATACACATCTCAACACATAACCACAGGTGCGCACAGGTCGTAGGTACGTCTAGTTGGGCCGCTGCGGCAATTGGAAGATGAGCCATGGAAGGGCTCCAAAATCCTTACTATACACTGTACATTTTTTTAGGTGAAAAATTCGATGTCGTCGGATCCACTCCAGTCTTTGGATTTCGTTAATACACATCTCAACACATAACCACAGGTGCGCACAGGTCGTAGGTACGCCTAGTTGGGCCGCTGTGGCAGTTGGAAGATGAGCCATGGAAAGGCTCCAAAATCCTTACTATACACTGTACATTTTTTTAGGTGAAAAATTCGATGTCGTCGGATCCACTCCAGTCTTTGGATTTCGTTAATACACATCTCAACACATAACCACAGGTGCGCACAGGTCGTAGGTACGCCTAGTTGGGCCGCTGCGGCAGTTGGAAGATGAGCCATGGAAAGGCTCCAAAATCCTTACTATACACTGTACATTTTTTTAGGTGAAAAATTCGATGTCTTCGGATCCACTCCAGTCTTTGGATTTCGTTAATACACATCTCAACACATAACCACAGGTGCGCACAGGTCGTAGGTACGCCTAGTTGGGCCGCTGCGGCAGTTGGAAGATGAGCCATGGAAAGGCTCCAAAATCCTTACTATACACTGTACATTTTTTTAGGTGAAAAATTCGATGTCGTCGGATCCACTCCAGTCTTTGGATTTCGTTAATACACATCTCAACACATAACCACAGGTGCGCACAGGTCGTAGGTACGCCTAGTTGGGCCGCTGTGGCAGTTGGAAGATGAGCCATGGAAAGGCTCCAAAATCCTTACTATACACTGTACATTTTTTTAGGTGAAAAATTCGATGTCGTCGGATCCACTCCAGTCTTTGGATTTCGTTAATACACATCTCAACACATAACCACAGGTGCGCACAGGTCGTAGGTACGCCTAGTTGGGCCGCTGTGGCAGTTGGAAGATGAGCCATGGTCGGATCTATACTATACTATACACTCCAGTCTTTGGATTTCGTTAATACACATCTCAACACATAACCACAGGTGCGCACAGGTCGTAGGTACGCCTAGTTGGGCCGCTGCGGCAGTTGGAAGATGAGCCATGGAAAGGCTCCAAAATCCTTACTATACACTGTACATTTTTTTAGGTGAAAAATTCGATGTCGTCGGATCCACTCCAGTCTTTGGATTTCGTTAATACACATCTCAACACATAACCACAGGTGCGCACAGGTCGTAGGTACGCCTAGTTGGGCCGCTGTATCAGTTGGAAGATGAGCCATGGAAAGGCTCCAAAATCCTTACTATACACTGTACATTTTTTTAGGTGAAAAATTCGATGTCGTCGGATCCACTCCAGTCTTTGGATTTCGTTAATACACATCTCAACACATAACCACAGGTGCGCACAGGTCGTAGGTACGCCTAGTTGGGCCGCTGTGGCAGTTGGAAGATGAGCCATGGAAAGGCTCCAAAATCCTTACTATACACTGTACATTTTTTTAGGTGAAAAATTCGATGTCGTCGGATCCACTCCAGTCTTTGGATTTCGTTAATACACATCTCAACACATAACACAGGTGCGCACAGGTCGTAGGTACGCCTAGTTGGGCCGCTGTATCAGTTGGAAGATGAGCCATGGAAAGGCTCCAAAATCCTTACTATACACTGTACATTTTTTTAGGTGAAAAATTCGATGTCGTCGGATCCACTCCAGTCTTTGGATTTCGTTAATACACATCTCAACACATAACCACAGGTGCGCACAGGTCGTAGGTACGCCTAGTTGGGCCGCTGTGGCAGTTGGAAGATGAGCCATGGTCGGATCTATACTATACTATACACTCCAGTCTTTGGATTTCGTTAATACACATCTCAACACATAACCACAGGTGCGCACAGGTCGTAGGTACGCCTAGTTGGGCCGCTGCGGCAGTTGGAAGATGAGCCATGGAAAGGCTCCAAAATCCTTACTATACACTGTACATTTTTTTAGGTGAAAAATTCGATGTCGTCGGATCCACTCCAGTCTTTGGATTTCGTTAATACACATCTCAACACATAACCACAGGTGCGCACAGGTCGTAGGTACGCCTACTTGGGCCGCTGTGGCAGTTGGAAGATGAGCCATGGAAAGGCTCCAAAATCCTTACTATACACTGTACATTTTTTTAGGTGAAAAATTCGATGTCGTCGGATCCACTCCAGTCTTTGGATTTCGTTAATACACATCTCAACACATAACCACAGGTGCGCACAGGTCGTAGGTACGCCTAGTTGGGCCGCTGTGGCAGTTGGAAGATGAGCCATGGTCGGATCTATACTATACTATACACTCCAGTCTTTGGATTTCGTTAATACACATCTCAACACATAACCACAGGTGCGCACAGGTCGTAGGTACGCCTAGTTGGGCCGCTGCGGCAGTTGGAAGATGAGCCATGGAAAGGCTCCAAAATCCTTACTATACACTGTACATTTTTTTAGGTGAAAAATTCGATGTCGTCGGATCCACTCCAGTCTTTGGATTTCGTTAATACACATCTCAACACATAACCACAGGTGCGCACAGGTCGTAGGTACGCCTAGTTGGGCCGCTGTGGCAGTTGGAAGATGAGACATGGTCGGATCTATACTATACTATACACTCCAGTCTTTGGATTTCGTTAATACACATCTCAACACATAACCACAGGTGCGCACAGGTCGTAGGTACTAGTTGGGCCGCTGCGGCAGTTGGAAGATGAGCCATGGAAAGGCTCCAAAATCCTTACTATACACTGTACATTTTTTTAGGTGAAAAATTCGATGTCGTCGGATCCACTCCAGTCTTTGGATTTCGTTAATACACATCTCAACACATAACCACAGGTGCGCACAGGTCGTAGGTACGCCTAGTTGGGCCGCTGTGGCAGTTGGAAGATGAGCCATGGAAAGGCTCCAAAATCCTTACAATACACTGTACATTTTTTTAGGTGAAAAATTCGATGTCGTCGGTTCCACTCCAGTCTTTGGATTTCGTTAATACACATCTCAACACATAACCACAGGTGCGCACAGGTCATAGGTACGCCTAGTTGGGCCGCTGTGGCAGTTGGAAGATGAGCCATGGAAAGGCTCCAAAATCCTTACTATACACTGTACATTTTTTTAGGTGAAAAATTCGATGTCGTCGGATCCACTCCAGTCTTTGGATTTCGTTAATACACATCTCAACACATAACCACAGGTGCGCACAGGTCGTAGGTACGTCTAGTTGGGCCGCTGCGGCAATTGGAAGATGAGCCATGGAAGGGCTCCAAAATCCTTACTATACACTGTACATTTTTTTAGGTGAAAAATTCGATGTCGTCGGATCCACTCCAGTCTTTGGATTTCGTTAATACACATCTCAACACATATCACAGGTGCGCACAGGTCGTAGGTACGCCTAGTTGGGCCGCTGTGGCAGTTGGAAGATGAGCCATGGAAAGGCTCCAAAATCCTTACTATACACTGTACATTTTTTTAGGTGAAAAATTCGATGTCGTCGGATCCACTCCAGTCTTTGGATTTCGTTAATACACATCTTAACACATAACCACAGGTGAGCACAGGTCGTAGGTACGCCTAGTTGGGATGCTGTGGCAGTTGGAAGATGAGCCATGGAAAGGCTCCAAAATCCTTACTATACACTGTACATTTTTTTAGGTGAAAAATTCGATGTCGTCGGATCCACTCCAGTCTTTGGATTTCGTTAATACACATCTCAACACATAACCACAGGTGCGCACAGGTCGTAGGTACGCCTAGTTGGGCCGCTGCGGCAGTTGGAAGATGAGCCATGGAAAGGCTCCAAAATCCTTACTATACACTGTACATTTTTTTAGGTGAAAAATTCGATGTCGTCGGATCCACTCCAGTCTTTGGATTTCGTTAATACACATCTCAACACATAACCACAGGTGCGCACAGGTCGTAGGTACGCCTAGTTGGGCCGCTGTATCAGTTGGAAGATGAGCCATGGAAAGGCTCCAAAATCCTTACTATACACTGTACATTTTTTTAGGTGAAAAATTCGATGTCGTCGGATCCACTCCAGTCTTTGGATTTCGTTAATACACATCTCAACACATAACCACAGGTGCGCACAGGTCGTAGGTACGCCTAGTTGGGCCGCTGTGGCAGTTGGAAGATGAGCCATGGTCGGATCTATACTATACTATACACTCCAGTCTTTGGATTTCGTTAATACACATCTCAACACATAACCACAGGTGCGCACAGGTCGTAGGTACGCCTAGTTGGGCCGCTGCGGCAGTTGGAAGATGAGCCATGGAAAGGCTCCAAAATCCTTACTATACACTGTACATTTTTTTAGGTGAAAAATTCGATGTCGTCGGATCCACTCCAGTCTTTGGATTTCGTTAATACACATCTCAACACATAACCACAGGTGCGCACAGGTCGTAGGTACGCCTAGTTGGGCCGCTGTGGCAGTTGGAAGATGAGCCATGGAAAGGCTCCAAAATCCTTACTATACACTGTACATTTTTTTAGGTGAAAAATTCGATGTCGTCGGATCCACTCCAGTCTTTGGATTTCGTTAATACACATCTCAACACATAACCACAGGTGCGCACAGGTCGTAGGTACGCCTAGTTGGGCCGCTGCGGCAGTTGGAAGATGAGCCATGGAAAGGCTCCAAAATCCTTACTATACACTGTACATTTTTTTAGGTGAAAAATTCGATGTCGTCGGATCCACTCCAGTCTTTGGATTTCGTTAATACACATCTCAACACATAACCACAGGTGCGCACAGGTCGTAGGTACGCCTACTTGGGCCGCTGTGGCAGTTGGAAGATGAGCCATGGAAAGGCTCCAAAATCCTTACTATACACTGTACATTTTTTTAGGTGAAAAATTCGATGTCGTCGGATCCACTCCAGTCTTTGGATTTCGTTAATACACATCTCAACACATAACCACAGGTGCGCACAGGTCGTAGGTACGCCTAGTTGGGCCGCTGTGGCAGTTGGAAGATGAGCCATGGAAAGGCTCCAAAATCCTTACTATACACTGTACATTTTTTTAGGTGAAAAATTCGATGTCGTCGGATCCACTCCAGTCTTTGGATTTCGTTAATACACATCTCAACACATAACCACAGGTGCGCACAGGTCGTAGGTACGCCTACTTGGGCCGCTGTGGCAGTTGGAAGATGAGCCATGGAAAGGCTCCAAAATCCTTACTATACACTGTACATTTTTTTAGGTGAAAAATTCGATGTCGTCGGATCCACTCCAGTCTTTGGATTTCGTTAATACACATCTCAACACATAACCACAGGTGCGCACAGGTCGTAGGTACGCCTAGTTGGGCCGCTGTGGCAGTTGGAAGATGAGCCATGGTCGGATCTATACTATACTATACACTCCAGTCTTTGGATTTCGTTAATACACATCTCAACACATAACCACAGGTGCGCACAGGTCGTAGGTACGCCTAGTTGGGCCGCTGCGGCAGTTGGAAGATGAGCCATGGAAAGGCTCCAAAATCCTTACTATACACTGTACATTTTTTTAGGTGAAAAATTCGATGTCGTCGGATCCACTCCAGTCTTTGGATTTCGTTAATACACATCTCAACACATAACCACAGGTGCGCACAGGTCGTAGGTACGCCTAGTTGGGCCGCTGTGGCAGTTGGAAGATGAGCCATGGAAAGGCTCCAAAATCCTTACTATACACTGTACATTTTTTTAGGTGAAAAATTCGATGTCGTCGGATCCACTCCAGTCTTTGGATTTCGTTAATACACATCTCAACACATAACCACAGGTGCGCACAGGTCGTAGGTACGCCTAGTTGGGCCGCTGTGGCAGTTGGAAGATGAGCCATGGAAAGGCTCCAAAATCCTTACAATACACTGTACATTTTTTTAGGTGAAAAATTCGATGTCGTCGGTTCCACTCCAGTCTTTGGATTTCGTTAATACACATCTCAACACATAACCACAGGTGCGCACAGGTCATAGGTACGCCTAGTTGGGCCGCTGTGGCAGTTGGAAGATGAGCCATGGAAAGGCTCCAAAATCCTTACTATACACTGTACATTTTTTTAGGTGAAAAATTCGATGTCGTCGGATCCACTCCAGTCTTTGGATTTCGTTAATACACATCTCAACACATAACCACAGGTGCGCACAGGTCGTAGGTACGTCTAGTTGGGCCGCTGCGGCAATTGGAAGATGAGCCATGGAAGGGCTCCAAAATCCTTACTATACACTGTACATTTTTTTAGGTGAAAAATTCGATGTCGTCGGATCCACTCCAGTCTTTGGATTTCGTTAATACACATCTCAACACATATCACAGGTGCGCACAGGTCGTAGGTACGCCTAGTTGGGCCGCTGTGGCAGTTGGAAGATGAGCCATGGAAAGGCTCCAAAATCCTTACTATACACTGTACATTTTTTTAGGTGAAAAATTCGATGTCGTCGGATCCACTCCAGTCTTTGGATTTCGTTAATACACATCTTAACACATAACCACAGGTGAGCACAGGTCGTAGGTACGCCTAGTTGGGCCGCTGTGGCAGTTGGAAGATGAGCCATGGAAAGGCTCCAAAATCCTTACTATACACTGTACATTTTTTTAGGTGAAAAATTCGATGTCGTCGGATCCACTCCAGTCTTTGGATTTCGTTAATACACATCTCAACACATAACCACAGGTGCGCACAGGTCGTAGGTACGCCTAGTTGGGCCGCTGCGGCAGTTGGAAGATGAGCCATGGAAAGGCTCCAAAATCCTTACTATACACTGTACATTTTTTTAGGTGAAAAATTCGATGTCGTCGGATCCACTCCAGTCTTTGGATTTCGTTAATACACATCTCAACACATAACCACAGGTGCGCACAGGTCGTAGGTACGCCTAGTTGGGCCGCTGTATCAGTTGGAAGATGAGCCATGGAAAGGCTCCAAAATCCTTACTATACACTGTACATTTTTTTAGGTGAAAAATTCGATGTCGTCGGATCCACTCCAGTCTTTGGATTTCGTTAATACACATCTCAACACATAACCACAGGTGCGCACAGGTCGTAGGTACGCCTAGTTGGGCCGCTGTGGCAGTTGGAAGATGAGCCATGGAAAGGCTCCAAAATCCTTACTATACACTGTACATTTTTTTAGGTGAAAAATTCGATGTCGTCGGATCCACTCCAGTCTTTGGATTTCGTTAATACACATCTCAACACATAACCACAAGTGCGCACAGGTCGTAGGTACGCCTAGTTGGGCCGCTGTATCAGTTGGAAGATGAGCCATGGAAAGGCTCCAAAATCCTTACTATACACTGTACATTTTTTTAGGTGAAAAATTCGATGTCGTCGGATCCACTCCAGTCTTTGGATTTCGTTAATACACATCTCAACACATAACCACAAGTGCGCACAGGTCGTAGGTACGCCTAGTTGGGCCGCTGTATCAGTTGGAAGATGAGCCATGGAAAGGCTCCAAAATCCTTACTATACACTGTACATTTTTTTAGGTGAAAAATTCGATGTCGTCGGATCCACTCCAGTCTTTGGATTTCGTTAGTACACATCTCAACACATAACCACAGGTGCGCACAGGTCGTAGGTACGCCTAGTTGGGCCGCTGTGGCAGTTGGAAGATGAGCCATGGAAAGGCTCCAAAATCCTTACTATACACTGTACATTTTTTTAGGTGAAAAATTCGATGTCGTCGGATCCACTCCAGTCTTTGGATTTCGTTAATACACATCTCAACACATAACCACAGGTGCGCACAGGTCGTAGGTACGCCTAGTTGGGCCGCTGTATCAGTTGGAAGATGAGCCATGGAAAGGCTCCAAAATCCTTACTATACACTGTACATTTTTTTAGGTGAAAAATTCGATGTCGTCGGATCCACTCCAGTCTTTGGATTTCGTTAATACACATCTCAACACGTAACCACAGGTGGGCATATGTCGTTGGTACGCCTAGTTGGGCCGCTGTATCGGTTGGAAGATGAGCCATGGAAAGGCTTCAAAATCCTTACTACACACTGTACATTTTTTTAGGTGAAAAATTCGATGTCGTCGGATCCACTCCAGTCTTTGGATTTCGTTAATACACATCTCAACACATAACCACAGGTGCGCACAGGTCGTAGGTACGCCTAGTTGGGCCGCTGTGGCAGTTGGCAGATGAGCCATGGAAAGGCTCCAAAATCCTTACTATACACTGTACATTTTTTTAGGTGAAAAATTCGATGTCGTCGGATCCACTCCAGTCTTTGGATTTCGTTAATACACATCTCAACACATAACCACAGGTGCGCACAGGTCGTAGGTACGCCTAGTTGGGCCGCTGTGGCAGTTGGAAGATGAGCCATGGAAAGGCTCCAAAATCCTTACTACACACTGTACATTTTTTTAGGTGAAAAATTCGATGTCGTCGGATCCACTCCAGCCTTTGGATTTCGTTAATACACATCTCAACACATAACCACAGGTGCGCACAGGTCGTAGGTACGCCTAGTTGGGCCGCTGTGGCAGTTGGCAGATGAGCCATGGAAAGGCTCCAAAATCCTTACTATACACTGTACATTTTTTTAGGTGAAAAATTCGATGTCGTCGGATCCACTCCAGTCTTTGGATTTCGTTAATACACATCTCAACACATAACCACAGGTGCGCACAGGTCGTAGGTACGCCTAGTTGGGCCGCTGTGGCAGTTGGAAGATGAGCCATGGAAAGGCTCCAAAATCCTTACTACACACTGTACATTTTTTTAGGTGAAAAATTCGATGTCGTCGGATCCACTCCAGTGTTTGGATTTCGTTAATACACATCTCAACACATAACCACAGGTGCGCACAGGTCGTAGGTACGCCTAGTTGGGCCGCTGTGGCAGTTGGAAGATGAGCCATGGAAAGGCTCCAAAATCCTTACTATACACTGTACATTTTTTTAGGTGAAAAATTCGATGTCGTCGGATCCACTCCAGTCTTTGGATTTCGTTAATACACATCTCAACACATAACCACAGGTGCGTATATGTCGTTGGTACGCCTAGTTGGGCCGCTGTGGCAGTTGGAAGATGAGCCATGGAAAGGCTCCAAAATCCTTACTATACACTGTACATTTTTTTAGGTGAAAAATTCGATGTCGTCGGATCCACTCCAGTCTTTGGATTTCGTTAATACACATCTCAACACATAACCACAGGTGCGTATATGTCGTTGGTACGCCTAGTTGGGCCGCTGTGGCAGTTGGAAGATGAGCCATGGAAAGGCTCCAAAATCCTTACTATACACTGTACATTTTTTTAGGTGAAAAATTCGATGTCGTCGGATCCACTCCAGTCTTTGGATTTCGTTAATACACATCTCAACACATAACCACAGGTGCGCACAGGTCGTAGGTACGCCTAGTTGGGCCGCTGTGGCAGTTGGAAGATGAGCCATGGAAAGGCTCCAAAATCCTTACTATACACTGTACATTTTTTTAGGTGAAAAATTCGATGTCGTCGGATCCACTCCAGTCTTTGGATTTCGTTAATACACATCTCAACACATAACCACAGGTACGCACAGGTCGCAGGTACGCCTAGTTGGGCCGCTGTGGCAGTTGGCAGATGAGCCATGGAAAGGCTCCAAAATCCTTACTATACACTGTACATTTTTTTAGGTGAAAAATTCGATGTCGTCGGATCCACTCCAGTCTTTGGATTTCGTTAATACACATCTCAACACATAACCACAGGTGCGCACAGGTCGTAGGTACGCCTAGTTGGGCCGCTGCGGCAGTTGGAAGATGAGCCATGGAAAGGCTCCAAAATCCTTACTATACACTGTACATTTTTTTAGGTGAAAAATTCGATGTCGTCGGATCCACTCCAGTCTTTGGATTTCGTTAATACACATCTCAACACATAACCACAGGTGCGCACAGGTCGTAGGTACGCCTAGTTGGGCCGCTGTGGCAGTTGGAAGATGAGCCATGGAAAGGCTCCAAAATCCTTAATATACACTGTACATTTTTTTAGGTGAAAAATTCGATGTCGTCGGATCCACACCAGTCTTTGGATTTCGTTAATACACATCTCAACACATAACCACAGGTGCGCACAGGTCGTAGGTACGCCTAGTTGGGCCGCTGTGGCAGTTGGAAGATGAGCCATGGAAAGGCTCCAAAATCCTTACTATACACTGTACATTTTTTTAGGTGAAAAATTCGATGTCGTCGGATCCACTCCAGTCTTTGGATTTCGTTAATACACATCTCAACACATAACCACAGGTGCGTATATGTCGTTGGTACGCCTAGTTGGGCCGCTGTGGCAGTTGGAAGATGAGCCATGGAAAGGCTCCAAAATCCTTACTATACACTGTACATTTTTTTAGGTGAAAAATTCGATGTCGTCGGATCCACTCCAGTCTTTGGATTTCGTTAATACACATCTCAACACATAACCACAGGTGCGCACAGGTCGTAGGTACGCCTAGTTGGGCCGCTGTGGCAGTTGGAAGATGAGCCATGGAAAGGCTCCAAAATCCTTACTGTACATTTTTTTAGGTGAAAAATTCGATGTCGTCGGATCCACTCCAGTCTTTGGATTTCGTTAATACACATCTCAACACGTAACCACAGGTGCGCATATGTCGTTGGTACGCCTAGTTGGGCCGCTGTGGCAGTTGGAAGATGAGCCATGGAAAGGCTCCAAAATCCTTACTATACACTGTACATTTTTTTAGGTGAAAAATTCGATGTCGTCGGATCCACTCCAGTCTTTGGATTTCGTTAATACACATCTCAACACATAACCACAGGTGCGCACAGGTCGTAGGTACGCCTAGTTGGGCCGCTGTGGCAGTTGGAAGATGAGCCATGGAAAGGCTCCAAAATCCTTACTGTACATTTTTTTAGGTGAAAAATTCGATGTCGTCGGATCCACTCCAGTCTTTGGATTTCGTTAATACACATCTCAACACGTAACCACAGGTGCGCACAGGTCGTAGGTACGCCTAGTTGGGCCGCTGTGGCAGTTGGCAGATGAGCCATGGAAAGGCTCCAAAATCCTTACTATACACTGTACATTTTTTTAGGTGAAAAATTCGATGTCGTCGGATCCACTCCAGTCTTTGGATTTCGTTAATACACATCGCAACACGTAACCACAGGTGCGCACAGGTCGTAGGTACGCCTAGTTGGGCCGCTGTGGCAGTTGGCAGATGAGCTATGGAAAGGCTCCAAAATCCTTACTATACACTGTACATTTTTTTAGGTGAAAAATTCGATGTCGTCGGATCCACTCCAGTCTTTGGATTTCGTTAATACACATCTCAACACATAACCACAGGTGCGCACAGGTCGTAGGCCTAGTTGGGCCGCTGTGGCAGTTGGCAGATGAGCCGTGGAAAGGCTCCAAAATCCTTACTATACACTGTACATTTTTTTAGGTGAACAATTCGATGTCGTCGGATCCACTCCAGTCTTTGGATTTCGTTAATACACATCTCAACACATAACCACAGGTACGCACAGGTCGTAGGTACGCCTAGTTGGGCCGCTGTGGCAGTTGGCAGATGAGCCATGGAAAGGCTCCAAGATCCTTACTATACACTGTACATTTTTTTAGGTGAAAAATTCGATGTCGTCGGATCCACTCCAGTCTTTGGATTTCGTTAATACACATCTCAACACATAACCACAGGTGCGCACAGGTCGTAGGTACGCCCAGTTGGGCCGCTGTGGCAGTTGGCAGATGAGCCATGGAAAGGCTCCAAAATCCTTACTATACACTGTACATTTTTTTAGGTGAAAAATTCGATGTCGTCGGATCCACTCCAGTCTTTGGATTTCGTTAATACACATCTCAACACGTAACCACAGGTGCGCACAGGTCGTAGGTACGCCTAGTTGGGCCGCTGTGGCAGTTGGCAGATGAGCCATGGAAAGGCTCCAAAATCCTTACTATACACTGTACATTTTTTTAGGTGAAAAATTCGATGTCGTCGGATCCACTCCAGTCTTTGGATTTCGTTAATACACATCTCAACACATAACCACAGGTGCGCACAGGTCGTAGGTACGCCTAGTTGGGCCGCTGTGGCAGTTGGCAGATGAGCCATGGAAAGGCTCCAAAATCCTTACTATACACTGTACATTTTTTTAGGTGAAAAATTCGATGTCGTCGGATCCACTCCAGTCTTTGGATTTCGTTAATACACATCTCAACACATAACCACAGGTGCGCACAGGTCGTAGGTACGCCTAGTTGGGCCGCTGTGGCAGTTGGCAGATGAGCCATGGAAAGGCTCCAAAATCCTTACTATACACTGTACATTTTTTTAGGTGAAAAATTCGATGTCGTCGGATCCACTCCAGTCTTTGGATTTCGTTAATACACATCTCAACACATAACCACAGGTGCGCACAGGTCGTAGGTACGCCTAGTTGGGCCGCTGTGGCAGTTGGAAGATGAGCCATGGAAAGGCTCCAAAATCCTTACTATACAATGTACATTTTTTTAGGTGAAAAATTCGATGTCGTCGGATCCACTCCAGTCTTTGGATTTCGTTAATACACATCTCAACACATAACCACAGGTACGCACAGGTCGTAGGTACGCCTAGTTGGGACGCTGTGGCAGTTGGCAGATGAGCCATGGAAAGGCTCCAAAATCCTTACTATACACTGTACATTTTTTTAGGTGAAAAATTCGATGTCGTCGGATCCACTCCAGTCTTTGGATTTCGTTAATACACATCTCAACACATAACCACAGGTGCGCACAGGTCGTAGGTACGCCTAGTTGGGCCGCTATGGCAATTGGCAGATGAGCCATGGAAAGGCTCCAAAATCCTTACTATACACTGTACATTTTTTTAGGTGAAAAATTCGATGTCGTCGGATCCACTCCAGTCTTTGGATTTCGTTAATACACATCTCAACACATAACCACAGGTGCGCACAGGTCGTAGGTACGCCTAGTTGGGCCGCTGTGGCAGTTGGCAGATGAGCCATGGAAAGGCTCCAAAATCCTTACTATACACTGTACATTTTTTTAGGCGAAAAATTCGATGTCGTCGGATCCACTCCAGTCTTTGGATTTCGTTAATACACATCTCAACACGTAACCACAGGTGCGCACAGGTCGTAGGTACGCCTAGTTGGGCCGCTGTGGCAGTTGGAAGATGAGCCATGGAAAGGCTCCAAAGTCCTTACTATACACTGTACATTTTTTTAGGTGAAAAATTCGATGTCGTCGGATCCACTCCAGTCTTTGGATTTCGTTAATACACATCTCAACACATAACCACAGGTGCGCACAGGTCGTAGGTACGCCTAGTTGGGCCGCTGTGGCAGTTGGAAGATGAGCCACGGAAAGGCTCCAAAATCCTTACTATACACTGTACATTTTTTTAGGTGAAAAATTCGATGTCGTCGGATCCACTCCAGTCTTTGGATTTCGTTAATACACATCTCAACACATAACCACAGGTGCGCACAGGTCGTAGGTACGTCTAGTTGGGCCGCTGTATCAGTTGGAAGATGAGCCATGGAAAGGCTCCAAAGTCCTTACTATACACTGTACATTTTTTTAGGTGAAAAATTCGATGTCGTCGGATCCACTCCAGTCTTTGGATTTCGTTAATACACATCTCAACACATAACCACAGGTGCGCACAGGTCGTAGGTACGTCTAGTTGGGCCGCTGTGGCAGTTGGAAGATGAGCCATGGAAAGGCTCCAAAATCCTTACTATACACTGTACATTTTTTTAGGTGAAAAATTCGATGTCGTCGGATCCACTCCAGTCTTTGGATTTCGTTAATACACATCTCAATACATAACCACAGGTGCGCACAGGTCGTAGGTACGCCTAGTTGGGCCGCTGTGGCAGTTGGAAGATGAGCCATGGAAAGGCTCCACAATCCTTACTATACACTGTACATTTCTTTAGGTGAAAAATTCGATGTCGTCGGATCCACTCCAGTCTTTGGATTTCGTTAATACACATCTCAATACATAACCACAGGTGCGCACAGGTCGTAGGTACGTCTAGTTGGGCCGCTGTATCAGTTGGAAGATGAGCCATGGAAAGGCTCCAAAGTCCTTACTATACACTGTACATTTTTTTAGGTGAAAAATTCGATGTCGTCGGATCCACTCCAGTCTTTGGATTTCGTTAATACACATCTCAACACATAACCACAGGTGCGCACAGGTCGTAGGTACGCCTAGTTGGGCCGCTGTGGCAGTTGGAAGATGAGCCACGGAAAGGCTCCAAAATCCTTACTATACACTGTACATTTTTTTAGGTGAAAAATTCGATGTCGTCGGATCCACTCCAGTCTTTGGATTTCGTTAATACACATCTCAACACATAACCACAGGTGCGCACAGGTCGTAGGTACGTCTAGTTGGGCCGCTGTATCAGTTGGAAGATGAGCCATGGAAAGGCTCCAAAGTCCTTACTATACACTGTACATTTTTTTAGGTGAAAAATTCGATGTCGTCGGATCCACTCCAGTCTTTGGATTTCGTTAATACACATCTCAACACATAACCACAGGTGCGCACAGGTCGTAGGTACGTCTAGTTGGGCCGCTGTGGCAGTTGGAAGATGAGCCATGGAAAGGCTCCAAAAATCCTTACTATACACTGTACATTTTTTTAGGTGAAAAATTCGATGTCGTCGGATCCACTCCAGTCTTTGGATTTCGTTAATACACATCTCAACACATAACCACAGGTGCGCACAGGTCGTAGGTACGCCTAGTTGGGCCGCTGTGGCAGTTGGAAGATGAGCCATGGAAAGGCTCCACAATCCTTACTATACACTGTACATTTTTTTAGGTGAAAAATTCGATGTCGTCGGATCCACTCCAGTCTTTGGATTTAGTTAATACACATCTCAACACATAACCACAGGTGCGCACAGGTCGTAGGTACGCCTAGTTGGGCCGCTGTGGCAGTTGGAAGATAAGCCATGGAAAGGCTCCAAAATCCTTACTATACACTGTACATTTTTTTAGGTGAAAAATTCGATGTCGTCGGATCCACTCCAGTCTTTGGATTTCGTTAATACACATCTCAACACATAACCACAGGTGCGCACAGGTCGTAGGTACGCCTAGTTGGGCCGCTGTGGCAGTTGGAAGATGAGCCATGGAAAGGCTCCAAAATCCTTACTATACACTGTACATTTTTATAGGTGAAAAATTCGATGTCGTCGGATCCACTCCAGCCTACTTGGCCCGCTGTGGCAGTTGGAAGATGAGCCATGGAAAGGCTCCAAAATCCTTACTATACACTGTACATTTTTTTAGGTGAAAAATTCGATGTCGTCGGATCCACTCCAGTCTTTGGATTTCGTTAATACACATCTCAACACATAACCACAGGTGCGCACAGGTCGTAGGTACGCCTACTTGGGCCGCTGTGGCAGTTGGAAGATGAGCCATGGAAAGGCTCCAAAATCCTTACTATACACTGTACATTTTTTTAGGTGAAAAATTCGATGTCGTCGGATCCACTCCAGTCTTTGGATTTCGTTAATACACATCTCAACACATAACCACAGGTGCGCACAGGTCGTAGGTACGCCTAGTTTGGCCGCTGTGGCAGTTGGAAGATGAGCCATGGAAAGGCTCCAAAATCCTTACTATACACTGTACATTTTTTTAGGGGAAAAATTCGATGTCGTCGGATCCACTCCAGCCTACTTGGCCCGCTGTGGCGGTTGGAAGATGAGCCATGGAAAGGCTCCAAAATCCTTACTATACACTGTACATTTTTTTAGGTGAAAAATTCGATGTCGTCGGATCCACTCCAGTCTTTGGATTTCGTTAATACACATCTCAACACATAACCACAGGTGCGCACAGGTCGTAGGTACGCCTAGTTGGGCCGCTGTGGCAGTTGGAAGATGAGCCATGGAAAGGCTCCAAAATCCTTACTATACACTGTACATTTTTTTAGGTGAAAAATTCGATGTCGTCGGATCCACTCCAGTCTTTGGATTTCGTTAATACACATCTCAACACATAACCACAGCTGCGCACAGGTCGTAGGTACGCCTAGTTTGGCCGCTGTGGCAGTTGGAAGATGAGCCATGGAAAGGCTCCAAAATCCTTACTATACACTGTACATTTTTTTAGGGGAAAAATTCGATGTCGTCGGATCCACTCCAGCCTACTTGGCCCGCTGTGGCGGTTGGAAGATGAGCCATGGAAAGGCTCCAAAATCCTTACTATACACTGTACATTTTTTTAGGTGAAAAATTCGATGTCGTCGGATCCACTCCAGTCTTTGGATTTCGTTAATACACATCTCAACACATAACCACAGGTGCGCACAGGTCGTAGGTACGCCTACTTGGGCCGCTGTGGCAGTTGGAAGATGAGCCATGGAAAGGCTCCAAAATCCTTACTATACACTGTACATTTTTTCAGGTGAAAAATTTGATGTCGTCGGATCCACTCCAGTCTTTGGATTTCGTTAATACACATCTCAACACATAACCACAGGTGCGCATATGTCGTTGGTACGCCTAGTTGGGCCGCTGTGGCAGTTGGAAGATGAGCCATGGAAAGGCTCCAAAATCCTTACTACACACTGTACATTTTTTTAGGTGAAAAATTCGATGTCGTCGGATCCACTCCAGCCTACTTGGGCCGCTGTGGCAGTTGGAAGATGAGCCATGGAAAGGCTCCAAAATCCTTACTATACACTGTACATTTTTTTAGGTGAAAAATTCGATGTCGTCGTAACCACAGGTGCGCACAGGTCGTAGGTATGCCTAGTTGGGCCGCTGTGGCAGTTGGAAGATGAGCCATGGAAAGGCTCCAAAATCCTTACTATACACTGTACATTTTTTTAGGTGAAAAATTCGATGTCGTCGTAACCACAGGTGCGCACAGGTCGTAGGTACGCCTAGTTGGGCCGCTGTGGCAGTTGGAAGATGAGCCATGGAAAGGCTCCAAAATCCTTACTATACACTGTACATTTTTTTAGGTGAAAAATTCGATGTCGTCGTAACCACAGGTGCGCACAGGTCGTAGGTACGCCTAGTTGGGCCGCTGTGGCAGTTGGAAGATGAGCCATGGAAAGGCTCCAAAATCCTTACTATACACTGTACATTTTTTTAGGTGAAAAATTCGATGTCGTCGGATCCACTCCAGTCTTTGGATTTCGTTAATACACATCTCAACACATAACCACAGGTGCGCACAGGTCGTAGGTACGCCTAGTTTGGCCGCTGTGGCAGTTGGAAGATGAGCCATGGAAAGGCTCCAAAATCCTTACTATACACTGTACATTTTTTTAGGGGAAAAATTCGATGTCGTCGGATCCACTCCAGCCTACTTGGCCCGCTGTGGCGGTTGGAAGATGAGCCATGGAAAGGCTCCAAAATCCTTACTATACACTGTACATTTTTTTAGGTGAAAAATTCGATGTCGTCGGATCCACTCCAGTCTTTGGATTTCGTTAATACACATCTCAACACATAACCACAGGTGCGCACAGGTCGTAGGTACGCCTACTTGGGCCGCTGTGGCAGTTGGAAGATGAGCCATGGAAAGGCTCCAAAATCCTTACTACACACTGTACATTTTTTTAGGTGAAAAATTCGATGTCGTCGGATCCACTCCAGCCTACTTGGGCCGCTGTGGCAGTTGGAAGATGAGCCATGGAAAGGCTCCAAAATCCTTACTATACACTGTACATTTTTTTAGGTGAAAAATTCGATGTCGTCGTAACCACAGGTGCGCACAGGTCGTAGGTATGCCTAGTTGGGCCGCTGTGGCAGTTGGAAGATGAGCCATGGAAAGGCTCCAAAATCCTTACTATACACTGTACATTTTTTTAGGTGAAAAATTCGATGTCGTCGTAACCACAGGTGCGCACAGGTCGTAGGTACGCCTAGTTGGGCCGCTGTGGCAGTTGGAAGATGAGCCATGGAAAGGCTCCAAAATCCTTACTATACACTGTACATTTTTTTAGGTGAAAAATTCGATGTCGTCGGATCCACTCCAGTCTTTGGATTTCGTTAATACACATCTCAACACATAACCACAGGTGCGCACAGGTCGTAGGTACGCCTAGTTTGGCCGCTGTGGCAGTTGGAAGATGAGCCATGGAAAGGCTCCAAAATCCTTACTATACACTGTACATTTTTTTAGGGGAAAAATTCGATGTCGTCGGATCCACTCCAGCCTACTTGGCCCGCTGTGGCGGTTGGAAGATGAGCCATGGAAAGGCTCCAAAATCCTTACTATACACTGTACATTTTTTTAGGTGAAAAATTCGATGTCGTCGGATCCACTCCAGTCTTTGGATTTCGTTAATACACATCTCAACACATAACCACAGGTGCGCACAGGTCGTAGGTACGCCTACTTGGGCCGCTGTGGCAGTTGGAAGATGAGCCATGGAAAGGCTCCAAAATCCTTACTATACACTGTACATTTTTTTAGGTGAAAAATTTGATGTCGTCGGATCCACTCCAGTCTTTGGATTTCGTTAATACACATCTCAACACATAACCACAGGTGCGCATATGTCGTTGGTACGCCTAGTTGGGCCGCTGTGGCAGTTGGAAGATGAGCCATGGAAAGGCTCCAAAATCCTTACTACACACTGTACATTTTTTTAGGTGAAAAATTCGATGTCGTCGGATCCACTCCAGCCTACTTGGGCCGCTGTGGCAGTTGGAAGATGAGCCATGGAAAGGCTCCAAAATCCTTACTATACACTGTACATTTTTTAGGTGAAAAATTCGATGTCGTCGTAACCACAGGTGCGCACAGGTCGTAGGTATGCCTAGTTGGGCCGCTGTGGCAGTTGGAAGATGAGCCATGGAAAGGCTCCAAAATCCTTACTATACACTGTACATTTTTTTAGGTGAAAAATTCGATGTCGTCGTAACCACAGGTGCGCACAGGTCGTAGGTACGCCTAGTTGGGCCGCTGTGGCAGTTGGAAGATGAGCCATGGAAAGGCTCCAAAATCCTTACTATACACTGTACATTTTTTTAGGTGAAAAATTCGATGTCGTCGGATCCACTCCAGTCTTTGGATTTCGTTAATACACATCTCAACACATAACCACAGGTGCGCACAGGTCGTAGGTACGCCTAGTTTGGCCGCTGTGGCAGTTGGAAGATGAGCCATGGAAAGGCTCCAAAATCCTTACTATACACTGTACATTTTTTTAGGGGAAAAATTCGATGTCGTCGGATCCACTCCAGCCTACTTGGCCCGCTGTGGCGGTTGGAAGATGAGCCATGGAAAGGCTCCAAAATCCTTACTATACACTGTACATTTTTTTAGGTGAAAAATTCGATGTCGTCGGATCCACTCCAGTCTTTGGATTTCGTTAATACACATCTCAACACATAACCACAGGTGCGCACAGGTCGTAGGTACGCCTACTTGGGCCGCTGTGGCAGTTGGAAGATGAGCCATGGAAAGGCTCCAAAATCCTTACTATACACTGTACATTTTTTTAGGTGAAAAATTCGATGTCGTCGGATCCACTCCAGTCTTTGGATTTCGTTAATACACATCTCAACACATAACCACAGGTGCGCATATGTCGTTGGTACGCCTAGTTGGGCCGCTGTGGCAGTTGGAAGATGAGCCATGGAAAGGCTCCAAAATCCTTACTACACACTGTACATTTTTTTAGGTGAAAAATTCGATGTCGTCGGATCCACTCCAGCCTACTTGGGCCGCTGTGGCAGTTGGAAGATGAGCCATGGAAAGGCTCCAAAATCCTTACTATACACTGTACATTTTTTTAGGTGAAAAATTCGATGTCGTCGTAACCACAGGTGCGCACAGGTCGTAGGTATGCCTAGTTGGGCCGCTGTGGCAGTTGGAAGATGAGCCATGGAAAGGCTCCAAAATCCTTACTATACACTGTACATTTTTTTAGGTGAAAAATTCGATGTCGTCGGATCCACTCCAGTCTTTGGATTTCGTTAATACACATCTCAACACATACCCACAGGTGCGCACAGGTCGTAGGTACGCCTAGTTGGGCCGCTGTGGCAGTTGAAAGATGAAACATGGAAAGGCTCCAAAATCCTTACTATACACTGTACATTTTTTTAGGTGAAAAATTCGATGTCGTCGGATCCACTCCAGTCTTTGGATTTCGTTAATACACATCTCAACACATAACCACAGGTGCGCACAGGTCGTAGGTACGCCTACTTGGGCCACTGTGGCAGTTGGAAGATGAGCCATGGAAAGGCTCCAAAATCCTTACTATACACTGTACATTTTTTTAGGTGAAAAATTCGATGTCGTCGTAACCACAGGTGCGCACAGGTCGTAGGTATGCCTAGTTGGGCCGCTGTGGCAGTTGGAAGATGAGCCATGGAAAGGCTCCAAAATCCTTACTATACACTGTACATTTTTTTAGGTGAAAAATTCGATGTCGTCGGATCCACTCCAGTCTTTGGATTTCGTTAATACACATCTCAACACATAACCACAGGTGCGCACAGGTCGTAGGTACGCCTACTTGGGCCGCTGTGGCAGTTGGAAGATGAGCCATGGAAAGGCTCCAAAATTCTTACTATACACTGTACATTTTTTTAGGTGAAAAATTCGATGTCGTCGGATCCACTCCAGTCTTTGGATTTCGTTAATACACATCTCAACACATAACCACAGGTGCGCACAGGTCGTAGGTACGCCTAGTTGGGCCGCTGTGGCAGTTGAAAGATGAAACATGGAAAGGCTCCGAAAGCCTTACTATACACTGTACATTTTTTTAGGTGAAAAATTCGATGTCGTCGGATCCACTCCAGTCTTTGGATTTCGTTAATACACATCTCAACACATAACCACAGGTGCGCACAGGTCGTAGGTACGCCTACTTGGGCCACTGTGGCAGTTGGAAGATGAGCCATGGAAAGGCTCCAAAATCCTTACTATACACTGTACATTTTTTTAGGTGAAAAATTCGATGTCGTCGTAACCACAGGTGCGCACAGGTCGTAGGTATGCCTAGTTGGGCCGCTGTGGCAGTTGGAAGATGAGCCATGGAAAGGCTCCAAAATCCTTACTATACACTGTACATTTTTTTAGGTGAAAAATTCGATGTCGTCGGATCCACTCCAGTCTTTGGATTTCGTTAATACACATCTCAACACATAACCACAGGTGCGCACAGGTCGTAGGTACGCCTACTTGGGCCGCTGTGGCAGTTGGAAGATGAGCCATGGAAAGGCTCCAAAATTCTTACTATACACTGTACATTTTTTTAGGTGAAAAATTCGATGTCGTCGGATCCACTCCAGTCTTTGGATTTCGTTAATACACATCTCAACACATAACCACAGGTGCGCACAGGTCGTAGGTACGCCTAGTTGGGCCGCTGTGGCAGTTGAAAGATGAAACATGGAAAGGCTCCGAAAGCCTTACTATACACTGTACATTTTTTTAGGTGAAAAATTCGATGTCGTCGGATCCACTCCAGTCTTTGGATTTCGTTAATACACATCTCAACACATAATCACAGGTGCGCACAGGTCGTAGGTACGCCTAGTTGGGCCGCTGTGGCAGTTGGAAGATGAGCCATGGAAAGGCTCCAAAATCCTTACTATACACTGTACATTTTTTTAGGTGAAAAATTCGATGTCGTCGGATCCACTCCAGTCTTTGGATTTCGTTAATACACATCTCAACACATAACTTGGGCCGCTGTGGCAGTTGGAAGATGAGCCATGGAAAAGCTCCAAAATCCTTACTATACACTGTACATTTTTTTAGGTGAAATATTCGATGTCGTCGGATCCACTCCAGTCTTTGGATTTCGTTAATACACATCTCAACACATAACCACAGGTGCGCACAGGTCGTAGGTACGCCTAGTTGGGCCGCTGTGGCAGTTGGAAGATGAGCCATGGAAAGGCTCCAAAATCCTTACTATACACTGTACATTTTTTTAGGTGAAAAATTCGATGTCGTCGGATCCACTCCAGTCTTTGGATTTCGTTAATACACATCTCAACACATAACCACAGGTGCGCACAGGTCGTAGGTACGCCTAGTTGGGCCGCTGTGGCAGTTGGAAGATGAGCCATGGAAAGGCTCCAAAATCCTTACTATACACTGTACATTTTTTTAGGTGAAAAATTCGATGTCGTCGGATCCACTCCAGTCTTTGGATTTCGTTAATACACATCTCAACACATAACCACAGGTGCGCACAGGTCGTAGGTACGCCTAGTTTGGCCGCTGTGGCAGTTGGAAGATGAGCCATAGAAAGGCTCCAAAATCCTTACTATACACTGTACATTTTTTTAGGTGAAACATTCGATGTCGTCGGATCCACTCCAGTCTTTGGATTTCGTTAATACACATCTCAACACATAACCACAGGTGCGCACAGGTCGTAGGTACGCCTAGTTGGGCCGCTGTGGCAGTTGGAAGATGAGCCATGGAAAGGCTCCAAAATCCTTACTATACACTGTACATTTTTTTAGGTGAAAAATTCGATGTCGTCGGATCCACTCCAGTCTTTGGATTTCGTTAACACACATCTCAACACATAACCACAGGTGCGCATATGTCGTTGGTACGCCTAGTTGGGCCGCTGTGGCAGTTGGAAGATGAGCCATGGAAAGGCTCCAAAATCCTTACTATACACTGTACATTTTTTTAGGTGAAAAATTCGATGTCGTCGGATCCACTTCAGTCTTTGGATTTCGTTAATACACATCTCAACACATAACCACAGGTGCGCACAGGTCGTAGGTACGCCTAGTTGGGCCGCTGTGGCAGTTGGAAGATGAGCCATAGAAAGGCTCCAAAATCCTTACTATACACTGTACATTTTTTTAGGTGAAAAATTCGATGTCGTCGGATCCACTCCAGTCTTTGGATTTCGTTAATACACATCTCAACACATAATCACAGGTGCGCACAGGTCGTAGGTACGCCTAGTTGGGCCGCTGTGGCAGTTGGAAGATGAGCCATGGAAAGGCTCCAAAATCCTTACTATACACTGTACATTTTTTTAGGTGAAAAATTCGATGTCGTCGGATCCACTCCAGTCTTTGGATTTCGTTAATACACATCTCAACACATAACTTGGGCCGCTGTGGCAGTTGGAAGATGAGCCATGGAAAAGCTCCAAAATCCTTACTATACACTGTACATTTTTTTAGGTGAAATATTCGATGTCGTCGGATCCACTCCAGTCTTTGGATTTCGTTAATACACATCTCAACACATAACCACAGGTGCGCACAGGTCGTAGGTACGCCTAGTTGGGCCGCTGTGGCAGTTGGAAGATGAGCCATGGAAAGGCTCCAAAATCCTTACTATACACTGTACATTTTTTTAGGTGAAAAATTCGATGTCGTCGGATCCACTCCAGTCTTTGGATTTCGTTAATACACATCTCAACACATAACCACAGGTGCGCACAGGTCGTAGGTACGCCTAGTTGGGCCGCTGTGGCAGTTGGAAGATGAGCCATGGAAAGGCTCCAAAATCCTTACTATACACTGTACATTTTTTTAGGTGAAAAATTCGATGTCGTCGGATCCACTCCAGTCTTTGGATTTCGTTAATACACATCTCAACACGTAACCACAGGTGCGCATATGTCGTTGGTACGCCTAGTTGGGCCGCTGTGGAAGTTGGAAGATGAGCCATGGAAAGGCTCCAAAACCTTACTATACACTGTACATTTTTTTAGGTGAAAAATTCGATGTCGTCGGATCCACTCCAGTCTTTGGATTTCGTTAATACACATCTCAACACATAACCACAGGTGCGCACAGGTCGTAGGTACGCCTAGTTGGGCCGCTGTGGCAGTTGGAAGATGAGCCATAGAAAGGCTCCAAAATCCTTACTATACACTGTACATTTTTTTAGGTGAAACATTCGATGTCGTCGGATCCACTCCAGTCTTTAGATTTCGTTAATACACATCTCAACACATAACCACAGGTGCGCACAGGTCGTAGGTACGCCTAGTTGGGCCGCTGTGGCAGTTGGAAGATGAGCCATGGAAAGGCTCCAAAATCCTTACTATACACTGTACATTTTTTTAGGTGAAAAATTCGATGTCGTCGGATCCACTCCAGTCTTTGGATTTCGTTAATACACATCTCAACACATAACCACAGGTGCGCACAGGTCGTAGGTACGCCTAGTTGGGCCGCTGTGGCAGTTGGAAGATGAGCCATGGAAAGGCTCCAAAATCCTTACTATACACTGTACATTTTTTTAGGTGAAAAATTCGATGTCGTCGGATCCACTCCAGTCTTTGGATTTCGTTAATACACATCTCAACACATAACCACAGGTGCGCACAGGTCGTAGGTACGCCTAGTTGGGCCGCTGTGGCAGTTGGAAGATGAGCCATGGAAAGGCTCCAAAATCCTAACTATACACTGTACATTTTTTTAGGTGAAAAATTCGATGTCGTCGGATCCACTCCAGTCTTTGGATTTCGTTAATACACATCTCAACACATAACCACAGGTGCGCACAGGTCGTAGGTACGCCTAGTTGGGCCGCTGTGGCAGTTGGCAGATGACCCATGGAAAGGCTCCAAAATCCTTACTATACACTGTACATTTTTTTAGGTGAAAAAATCGATGTCGTCTGATCCACTCCAGTCTTTGGATTTCGTTAATACACATCTCAACACATAACCACAGGTGCGCACAGGTCGTAGGTACGCCTAGTTGGGCCGCTGTGGCAGTTGGCAGATGAGCCATGGAAAGGCTCCAAAATCCTTACTATACACTGTACATTTTTTTAGGTGAAAAATTCGATGTCGTCGGATCCACTCCAGTCTTTGGATTTCGTTAATACACATCTCAACACGTAACCACAGGTGCGCATATGTCGTTGGTACGCCTAGTTGGGCCGCTGTGGAAGTTGGAAGATGAGCCATGGAAAGGCTCCAAAACCTTACTATAACACTGTACATTTTTTTAGGTGAAAAATTCGATGTCGTCGGATCCACTCCAGTCTTTGGATTTCGTTAATACACATCTCAACACATAACCACAGGTGCGCATATGTCGTTGGTACGCCTAGTTAGGCCGCTGTGGCAGTTGGAAGATGAGCCATGGAAAGGCTCCAAAATCCTTACTATACACTGTACATTTTTTTAGGTGAAAAATTCGATGTCGTCGGATCCACTCCAGTCTTTGGATTTCGTTAATACACATCTCAACACATAACCACAGGTGCGCACAGGTCGTAGGTACGCCTAGTTTGGCCGCTGTGGCAGTTGGAAGATGAGCCATAGAAAGGCTCCAAAATCCTTACTATACACTGTACATTTTTTTAGGTGAAACATTCGATGTCGTCGGATCCACTCCAGTCTTTGGATTTCGTTAATACACATCTCAACACATAACCACAGGTGCGCACAGGTCGTAGGTACGCCTAGTTGGGCCGCTGTGGCAGTTGGAAGATGAGCCATGGAAAGGCTCCAAAGTCCTTACTATACACTGTACATTTTTTTAGGTGAAAAATTCGATGTCGTCGGATCCACTCCAGTCTTTGGATTTCGTTAATACACATCTCAACACATAACCACAGGTGCGCATATGTCGTTGGTACGCCTAGTTAGGCCGCTGTGGCAGTTGGAAGATGAGCCATGGAAAGGCTCCAAAATCCTTACTATACACTGTACATTTTTTTAGGTGAAAAATTCGATGTCGTCGGATCCACTCCAGTCTTTGGATTTCGTTAATACACATCTCAACACATAACCACAGGTGCGCACAGGTCGTAGGTACGCCTAGTTGGGCCGCTGTGGCAGTTGGAAGATGAGCCATGGAAAGGCTCCAAAATCCTAACTATACACTGTACATTTTTTTAGGTGAAAAATTCGATGTCGTCGGATCCACTCCAGTCTTTGGATTTCGTTAATACACATCTCAACACATAACCACAGGTGCGCACAGGTCGTAGGTACGCCTAGTTGGGCCGCTGTGGCAGTTGGCAGATGACCCATGGAAAGGCTCCAAAATCCTTACTATACACTGTACATTTTTTTAGGTGAAAAATTCGATGTCGTCTGATCCACTCCAGTCTTTGGATTTCGTTAATACACATCTCACCACATAACCACAGGTGCGCACAGGTCGTAGGTACGCCTAGTTGGGCCGCTGTGGCAGTTGGCAGATGAGCCATGGAAAGGCTCCAAAATCCTTACTATACACTGTACATTTTTTTAGGTGAAAAATTCGATGTCGTCGGATCCACTCCAGTCTTTGGATTTCGTTAATACACATCTCAACACGTAACCACAGGTGCGCATATGTCGTTGGTACGCCTAGTTGGGCCGCTGTGGAAGTTGGAAGATGAGCCATGGAAAGGCTCCAAAACCTTACTATACACTGTACATTTTTTTAGGTGAAAAATTCGATGTCGTCGGATCCACTCCAGTCTTTGGATTTCGTTAATACACATCTCAACACATAACCACAGGTGCGCATATGTCGTTGGTACGCCTAGTTAGGCCGCTGTGGCAGTTGGAAGATGAGCCATGGAAAGGCTCCAAAATCCTTACTATACACTGTACATTTTTTTAGGTGAAAAATTCGATGTCGTCGGATCCACTCCAGTCTTTGGATTTCGTTAATACACATCTCAACACATAACCACAGGTGCGCATATGTCGTTGGTACGCCTAGTTGGGCCGCTGTGGCAGTTGGAAGATGAGCCATGGAAAGGCTCCAAAATCCTTACTATACACTGTACATTTTTTTAGGTGAAAAATTCGATGTCGTCGGATCCACTCCAGTCTTTGGATTTCGTTAATACACATCTCAACACATAACCACAGGTGCGCACAGGTCGTAGGTACGTCTAGTTGGGTCGCTGTGGCAGTTGGAAGATGAGCCATGGAAAGGCTCCAAAATCCTTACTATACACTGTACATTTTTTTAGGTGAAAAATTCGATGTCGTCGGATCCACTCCAGTCTTTGGATTTCGTTAATACACATCTCAACACATAACCACAGGTGCGCACAGGTCGTAGGTACGCCTAGTTGGGCCGCTGTGGAAGTTGGAAGATGAGCCATGGAAAGGCTTCAAAACCTTACTATACACTGTACATTTTTTTAGGTGAAAAATTCGATGTCGTCGGATCCACTCCAGTCTTTGGATTTCGTTAATACACATCTCAACACATAACCACAGGTGCGCACAGGTCGTAGGTACGCCTAGTTGGGCCGCTGTGGCAGGTGGAAGATGAGCCATGGAAAGGCTCCAAAATCCTTACTATACACTGTACATTTTTTTAGGTGAAAAATTCGATGTCGTCGGATCCACTCCAGTCTTTGGATTTCGTTAATACACATCTCAACACATAACCACAGGTGCGCACAGGTCGTAGGTACGCCTAGTTGGGCCGCTGTGGCAGTTGGAAGATGAGCCATGGAAAGGCTCCAAAATCGGATCCACTGTAAATTTTTTTAGGTGAAAAATTCGATGTCGTCGGATCCACTCCAGTCTTTGGATTTCGTTAATACACATCTCAACACATAACCACAGGTGCGCATATGTCGTTGGTACGCCTAGTTGGGCCGCTGTGGCAGTTGGAAGATGAGCCATGGAAAGGCTCCAAAATCCTTACTATACACTGTACATTTTTTTAGGTGAAAAATTCGATGTCGTCGGATCCACTCCAGTCTTTGGATTTCGTTAATACACATCTCAACACATAACCACAGGTGCGCACAGGTCGTAGGTACGCCTAGTTGGGCCGCTGTGGCAGTTGGAAGATGAGCCATGGCAAGGCTCCAAAATCCTTACTATACACTGTACATTTTTTTAGGTGAAAAATTCGATGTCGTCGGATCCACTCCAGTCTTTGGATTTCGTTAATACACATCTCAACACATAACCACAGGTGCGCACAGGTCGTAGGTACGCCTAGTTGGGCCGCTGTGGCAGGTGGAAGATGAGCCATGGAAAGGCTCCAAAATCCTTACTATACACTGTACATCTTTTTAGGTGAAAAATTCGATGTCGTCGGATCCACTCCAGTCTTTGGATTTCGTTAATACACATCTCAACACATAACCACAGGTGCGCACAGGTCGTAGGTACGCCTAGTTGGGCCGCTGTGGAAGTTGGAAGATGAGCCATGGAAAGGCTTCAAAACCTTACTATACACTGTACATTTTTTTAGGTGAAAAATTCGATGTCGTCGGATCCACTCCAGTCTTTGGATTTCGTTAATACACATCTCAACACATAACCACAGGTGCGCACAGGTCGTAGGTACGCCTAGTTGGGCCGCTGTGGCAGGTGGAAGATGAGCCATGGAAAGGCTCCAAAATCCTTACTATACACTGTACATTTTTTTGGGTGAAAAATTCGATGCCGTCGGAGCCACTCCAGTCTTTGGATTTCGTTAATACACATCTCAACACATAACCACAGGTGCGCACAGGTCGTAGGTATGCCTAGTTGGGCCGCTGTGGCAGTTGGAAGATGAGCCATGGAAAGGCTCCAAAATCCTTACTATACACTGTACATCTTTTTAGGTGAAAAATTCGATGTCGTCGGATCCACTCCAGTCTTTGGATTTCGTTAATACACATCTCAACACATAACCACAGGTGCGCACAGGTCGTAGGTACGCCTAGTTGGGCCGCTGTGGAAGTTGGAAGATGAGCCATGGAAAGGCTCCAAAATCCTTACTATACACTGTACATTTTTTTAGGTGAAAAATTCGATATCGTCGGATCCACTCCAGTCTTTGGATTTCGTTAATACACATCTCAACACATAACCACAGGCGCACACAGGTCGTATGTTCACCTAGTTGGGCCACTGTGGCAGGTGGAAGATGAGCCATGGAAAGGCTCCAAAATCCTTACTATACACTGTACATTTTTTTGGGTGAAAAATTCGATGTCGTCGGATCCACTCCAGTCTTTGGATTTCGTTAATACACATCTCAACACATAACCACAGGTGCGCACAGGTCGTAGGTACGCCTAGTTGGGCCGCTGTGGTAGTTGGAAGATGAGCCATGGTAAGGCTCCAAAATCCTTACTATACACTGTACATTTTTTTAGGTGAAAAATTCGATGTCGTCGGATCCACTCCAGTCTTTGGATTTCGTTAATACACATCTCAACACATAACCACAGGTGCGCACAGGTCGTAGGTACGCCTAGTTGGGCCGCTGTGGCAGTTGGAAGATGAGTCATGGAAAGGCTCCAAAATCCTTACTATACACTGTACATTTTTTTAGGTGAAAAATTCGATGTCGTCGGATCCACTCCAGTCTTTGGATTTCGTTAATACACATCTCAACACATAACCACAGGTGCACACGGGTCGTAGGTACGAATAGTTGGGCCGCTGTGGCAGTTGGAAGATGAGCCATGGAAAGGCTCCAAAATCCTTACTATACACTGTACATTTTTTTAGGTGAAAAATTCGATGTCGTCGGATCCACTCTAGTCTTTGGATTTCGCTAATACACATCTCAACACATAACCACAGGTGCGCACAGGTCGTAGGTATGCCTAGTTGGGCCGCTGTGGCAGTTGGAAGATGAGCCATGGAAAGGCTCCAAAATCCTTACTATACACTGTACATCTTTTTAGGTGAAAAATTCGATGTCGTCGGATCCACTCCAGTCTTTGGATTTCGTTAATACACATCTCAACACATAACCACAGGTGCGCACAGGTCGTAGGTACGCCTAGTTGGGCCGCTGTGGAAGTTGGAAGATGAGCCATGGAAAGGCTCCAAAATCCTTACTATACACTGTACATTTTTTTGGGTGAAAAATTCGATGTCGTCGGATCCACTCCAGTCTTTGCATTTCGTTAATACACATCTCAACACATAACCACAGGTGCGCACAGGTCGTAGGTACGCCTAGTTGGGCCGCTGTGGCAGTTGGAAGATGAGCCAGGGAAAGGCTCCAAAATCCTTACTATACACTGTACATTTTTTTAAGTGAAAAATTCGATGTCGTCGGATCCACTCCAGTCTTTGGATTTCGTTAATACACATCTCAACACATAACCACAGGTGCGCACAGGTCGTAGGTACGCCTAGTTGGGCCGCTGTGGCAGTTGGAAGATGAGCCATGGAAAGGCTCCAAAATCCTTACTATACACTGTACATCTTTTTAGGTGAAAAATTCGATGTCGTCGGATCCACTTCAGTCTTTGGATTTCGTTAATACACATCGCAACACATAACTACAGGTGCGCACAGGTCGTAGGTACGCCTAGTTGGGCCGCTGTGGCAGTTGGAAGATGAGCCATGGAAAGGCTCCAAAATCCTTACTATACACTGTACATTTTTTTTGGTGAAAAATTCGATGTCGTCGGATCCACTCCAGTCTTTGGATTTCGTTAATACACATCTCAACACATAACCACAGGTGCGCACAGGTCGTAGGTACGCCTAGTTGGGCCGCTGTGGTAGTTGGAAGATGAGCCATGGTAAGGCTCCAAAATCCTTACTATACACTGTACATTTTTTTAGGTGAAAAATTCGATGTCGTCGGATCCACTCCAGTCTTTGGATTTCGTTAATACACATCTCAACACATAACCACAGGTGCGCATATGTCGTTGGTACGCCTAGTTGGGCCGCTGTGGCAGTTGGAAGATGAGCCATGGAAAGGCTCCAAAATCCTTACTATACACTGTACATTTTTTTAGGTGAAAAATTCGATGTCGTCGGATCCACTCCAGTCTTTGGATTTCGTTAATACACATCTCAACACATAACCACAGGTGCGCACAGGTCGTAGGTTCGCCTAGTTGGGCCGCTGTGGCAGTTGGAAGATGAGCCATGGAAAGGCTTCAAAATCCTTACTATACACTGTACATTTTTTTAGGTGAAAAATTCGATGTCGTCGGATCCACTCCAGTCTTTGGATTTCGTTAATACACATCTCAACACATAACCACAGGTGCACACGGGTCGTAGGTACGAATAGTTGGGCCGCTGTGGCAGTTGGAAGATGAGCCATGGAAAGGCTCCAAAATCCTTACTATACACTGTACATTTTTTTAGGTGAAAAATTCGATGTCGTCGGATCCACTCCAGTCTTTGGATTTCGTTAATACACATCTCAACACATAACCACAGGTGCGCACAGGTCGTAGGTACGCCTAGTTGGGCCGCTGTGGCAGGTGGAAGATGAGCCATGGAAAGGCTCCAAAATCCTTACTATACACTGTACATCTTTTTAGGTGAAAAATTCGATGTCGTCGGATCCACTCCAGTCTTTGGATTTCGTTAATACACATCTCAACACATAACCACAGGTGCGCACAGGTCGTAGGTACGCCTAGTTGGGCCGCTGTGGAAGTTGGAAGATGAGCCATGGAAAGGCTTCAAAACCTTACTATACACTGTACATTTTTTTAGGTGAAAAATTCGATGTCGTCGGATCCACTCCAGTCTTTGGATTTCGTTAATACACATCTCAACACATAACCACAGGTGCGCACAGGTCGTAGGTACGCCTAGTTGGGCCGCTGTGGCAGGTGGAAGATGAGCCATGGAAAGGCTCCAAAATCCTTACTATACACTGTACATTTTTTTGGGTGAAAAATTCGATGCCGTCGGAGCCACTCCAGTCTTTGGATTTCGTTAATACACATCTCAACACATAACCACAGGTGCGCACAGGTCGTAGGTATGCCTAGTTGGGCCGCTGTGGCAGTTGGAAGATGAGCCATGGAAAGGCTCCAAAATCCTTACTATACACTGTACATCTTTTTAGGTGAAAAATTCGATGTCGTCGGATCCACTCCAGTCTTTGGATTTCGTTAATACACATCTCAACACATAACCACAGGTGCGCACAGGTCGTATGTTCACCTAGTTGGGCCACTGTGGCAGGTGGAAGATGAGCCATGGAAAGGCTCCAAAATCCTTACTATACACTGTACATTTTTTTGGGTGAAAAATTCGATGTCGTCGGATCCACTCCAGTCTTTGGATTTCGCTAATACACATCTCAACACATAACCACAGGTGCGCACAGGTCGTAGGTATGCCTAGTTGGGCCGCTGTGGCAGTTGGAAGATGAGCCATGGAAAGGCTCCAAAATCCTTACTATACACTGTACATTTTTTTAGGTGAAAAATTCGATATCGTCGGATCCACTCCAGTCTTTGGATTTCGTTAATACACATCTCAACACATAACCACAGGTGCGCACAGGTCGTATGTTCACCTAGTTGGGCCACTGTGGCAGGTGGAAGATGAGCCATGGAAAGGCTCCAAAATCCTTACTATACACTGTACATTTTTTTGGGTGAAAAATTCGATGTCGTCGGATCCACTCCAGTCTTTGCCTTTCGTTAATACACATCTCAACACATAACCACAGGTGCGCACAGGTCGTAGGTACGCCTAGTTGGGCCGCTGTGGCAGTTGGAAGATGAGCCAGGGAAAGGCTCCAAAATCCTTACTATACACTGTACATTTTTTTAAGTGAAAAATTCGATGTCGTCGGATCCACTCCAGTCTTTGGATTTCGTTAATACACATCTCAACACATAACCACAGGTGCGCACAGGTCGTAGGTACGCCTAGTTGGGCCGCTGTGGCAGTTGGAAGATGAGCCATGGAAAGGCTCCAAAATCCTTACTATACACTGTACATCTTTTTAGGTGAAAAATTCGATGTCGTCGGATCCACTTCAGTCTTTGGATTTCGTTAATACACATCGCAACACATAACTACAGGTGCGCACAGGTCGTAGGTACGCCTAGTTGGGCCGCTGTGGCAGTTGGAAGATGAGCCATGGAAAGGCTCCAAAATCCTTACTATACACTGTACATTTTTTTTGGTGAAAAATTCGATGTCGTCGGATCCACTCCAGTCTTTGGATTTCGTTAATACACATCTCAACACATAACCACAGGTGCGCACAGGTCGTAGGTACGCCTAGTTGGGCCGCTGTGGTAGTTGGAAGATGAGCCATGGTAAGGCTCCAAAATCCTTACTATACACTGTACATTTTTTTAGGTGAAAAATTCGATGTCGTCGGATCCACTCCAGTCTTTGGATTTCGTTAATACACATCTCAACACATAACCACAGGTGCGCACAGGTCGTAGGTACGCCTAGTTGGGCCGCTGTGGCAGTTGGAAGATGAGCCATGGAAAGGCTCCAAAATCCTTACTATACACTGTACATTTTTTTAGGTGAAAAATTCGATGTCGTCGGATCCACTCCAGTCTTTGGATTTCGTTAATACACATCTCAACACATAACCACAGGTGCGCACAGGTCGTAGGTTCGCCTAGTTGGGCCGCTGTGGCAGTTGGAAGATGAGCCATGGAAAGGCTCCAAAATCCTTACTATACACTGTACATTTTTTTAGGTGAAAAATACGAAGTCGTCGAATCCACTCCAGTCTTTGGATTTCGTTAATACACATAACCACAGGTGCGCACAGGTCGTAGGTACGCCTAGTTGGGCCGCTGTGGCAGTTGGAAGATGAGCCATGGAAAGGCTCCAAAATCCTTACTATACACTGTACATTTTTTTAGGTGAAAAATTCGATGTCGTCGGATCCACTCCAGTCTTTGGATTTCGTTAATACACATCTCAACACATAACCACAGGTGCACACGGGTCGTAGGTACGAATAGTTGGGCCGCTGTGGCAGTTGGAAGATGAGCCATGGAAAGGCTCCAAAATCCTTACTATACACTGTACATTTTTTTAGGTGAAAAATTCGATGTCGTCGGATCCACTCCAGTCTTTGGATTTCGCTAATACACATCTCAACACATAACCACAGGTGCGCACAGGTCGTAGGTACGCCTAGTGGGGCCGCTGTGGCAGTTGGAAGATGAGCCATGGAAAGGCTCCAAAATCCTTACTATACACTGTACATTTTTTTAGGTGAAAAATTCGATGTCGTCGGATCCACTCCAGTCTTTGGATTTCGTTAATACACATCTCAACACATAACCACAGGTGCGCACAGGTCGTAGGTACGCCTAGTTGGGCCGCTGTGGCAGTTGGAAGATGAGCCATGGAAAGGCTCCAAAATCCTTACTATACACTGTACATTTTTTTAGGTGAAAAATTCGATGTCGTCGGATCCACTCCAGTCTTTGGATTTCGTTCATACACATCTCAACACATAACCACAGGTGCGCACAGGTCGTAGGTACGCCTAGTTGGGCCGCTGTGGTAGTTGGAAGATGAGCCATGGTAAGGCTCCAAAATCCTTACTATACACTGTACATTTTTTTAGGTGAAAAATTCGATGTCGTCGGATCCACTCCAGTCTTTGGATTTCGTTAATACACATCTCAACACATAACCACAGGTGCGCATATGTCGTTGGTACGCCTAGTTGGGCCGCTGTGGCAGTTGGAAGATGAGCCATGGAAAGGCTCCAAAATCCTTACTATACACTGTACATTTTTTTAGGTGAAAAATTCGATGTCGTCGGATCCACTCCAGTCTTTGGATTTCGTTAATACACATCTCAACACATAACCACAGGTGCGCACAGGTCGTAGGTTCGCCTAGTTGGGCCGCTGTGGCAGTTGGAAGATGAGCCATGGAAAGGCTCCAAAATCCTTACTATACACTGTACATTTTTTTAGGTGAAAAATTCGATGTCGTCGGATCCACTCCAGTCTTTGGATTTCGTTAATACACATCTCAACACATAACCACAGGTGCACACGGGTCGTAGGTACGAATAGTTGGGCCGCTGTGGCAGTTGGAAGATGAGCCATGGAAAGGCTCCAAAATCCTTACTATACACTGTACATTTTTTTAGGTGAAAAATTCGATGTCGTCGGATCCACTCCAGTCTTTGGATTTCGCTAATACACATCTCAACACATAACCACAGGTGCGCACAGGTCGTAGGTACGCCTAGTGGGGCCGCTGTGGCAGTTGGAAGATGAGCCATGGAAAGGCTCCAAAATCCTTACTATACACTGTACATTTTTTTAGGTGAAAAATTCGATGTCGTCGGATCCACTCCAGTCTTTGGATTTCGTTAATACACATCTCAACACATAACCACAGGTGCGCACAGGTCGTAGGTACGCCTAGTTGGGCCGCTGTGGCAGTTGGAAGATGAGCCATGGAAAGGCTCCAAAATCCTTACTATACACTGTACATTTTTTTAGGTGAAAAATTCGATGTCGTCGGATCCACTCCAGTCTTTGGATTTCGTTAATACACATCTCAACACATAACCACAGGTGCGCACAGGTCGTAGGTTCGCCTAGTTGGGCCGCTGTGGCAGTTGGAAGATGAGCCATGGAAAGGCTCCAAAATCCTTACTATACACTGTACATTTTTTTAGGTGAAAAATTCGATGTCGTCGGATCCACTCCAGTCTTTGGATTTCGTTAATACACATCTCAACACATAACCACAGGTGCACACGGGTCGTAGGTACGAATAGTTGGGCCGCTGTGGCAGTTGGAAGATGAGCCATGGAAAGGCTCCAAAATCCTTACTATACACTGTACATTTTTTTAGGTGAAAAATTCGATGTCGTCGGATCCACTCCAGTCTTTGGATTTCGCTAATACACATCTCAACACATAACCACAGGTGCGCACAGGTCGTAGGTACGCCTAGTGGGGCCGCTGTGGCAGTTGGAAGATGAGCCATGGAAAGGCTCCAAAATCCTTACTATACACTGTACATTTTTTTAGGTGAAAAATTCGATGTCGTCGGATCCACTCCAGTCTTTGGATTTCGTTCATACACATCTCAACACATAACCAGGTGCGCACAGGTCGTAGGTACGCCTAGTTGGGCCGCTGTGGTAGTTGGAAGATGAGCCATGGTAAGGCTCCAAAATCCTTACTATACACTGTACATTTTTTTAGGTGAAAAATTCGATGTCGTCGGATCCACTCCAGTCTTTGGATTTCGTTAATACACATCTCAACACATAACCACAGGTGCGCATATGTCGTTGGTACGCCTAGTTGGGCCGCTGTGGCAGTTGGAAGATGAGCCATGGAAAGGCTCCAAAATCCTTACTATACACTGTACATTTTTTTAGGTGAAAAATTCGATGTCGTCGGATCCACTCCAGTCTTTGGATTTCGTTAATACACATCTCAACACATAACCACAGGTGCGCACAGGTCGTAGGTACGCCTAGTTGGGCCGCTGTGGCAGTTAGAAGATGAGCTATGGAAAGGCTCCAAAATCCTTACTATACACTGTACATTTTTTTAGGTGAAAAATTCGATGTCGTCGGATCCACTCCAGTCTTTGGATTTCGTTAATACACATCTCAACACATAACCACAGGTGCGCACAGGTCGTAGGTTCGCCTAGTTGGGCCGCTGTGGCAGTTGGAAGATGAGCCATGGAAAGGCTCCAAAATCCTTACTATACACTGTACATTTTTTTAGGCGAAAAATACGATGTCGTCGAATCCACTCCAGTCTTTGGATTTCGTTAATACACATAACCACAGGTGCGCACAGGTCGTAGGTACGCCTAGTTGGTCCGCTGTGGCAGTTGGAAGATGAGCCATGGAAAGGCTCCAAAATCCTTACTATACACTGTACATTTTTTTAGGTGAAAAATTCGATATCGTCGGATCCACTCCAGTCTTTGGATTTCGTTAATACACATCTCAACACATAACCGCACAGGTCGTAGGTACGCCTAGTTGGGCCGCTGTGGCAGTTGGAAGATGAGCCATGGAAAGGCTCCAAAATCCTTAGTATACACTGTACATCTTTTTAGGTGAAAATTCGATGTCGTCGGATCCACTCCAGTCTTTGGATTTCGTTAATACACATCTCAACACATAACCACAGGTGCGCACAGGTCGTAGGTACGCCCAGTTGGGCCGCTGTGGCAGTTGGAAGATGAGCCATGGAAAGGCTCCAAAATCCTTACTATACACTGTACATTTTTTTAGGTGAAAAATTCGATATCGTCGGATCCACTCCAGTCACACATAACCACAGGTGCGCACAGGTCGTAGGTTCGCCTAGTTGGGCCGCTGTGGCAGTTGGAAGATGAGCCATGGAAAGGCTCCAAAATCCTTACTATACACTGTACATTTTTTTAGGCGAAAAATACGATGTCGTCGAATCCACTCCAGTCTTTGGATTTCGTTAATACACATAACCACAGGTGCGCACAGGTCGTAGGTACGCCTAGTTGGTCCGCTGTGGCAGTTGGAAGATGAGCCATGGAAAGGCTCCAAAATCCTTACTATACACTGTACATTTTTTTAGGTGAAAAATTCGATATCGTCGGATCCACTCCAGTCTTTGGATTTCGTTAATACACATCTCAACACATAACCGCACAGGTCGTAGGTACGCCTAGTTGGGCCGCTGTGGCAGTTGGAAGATGAGCCATGGAAAGGCTCCAAAATCCTTAGTATACACTGTACATCTTTTTAGGTGAAAATTCGATGTCGTCGGATCCACTCCAGTCTTTGGATTTCGTTAATACACATCTCAACACATAACCACAGGTGCGCACAGGTCGTAGGTACGCCCAGTTGGGCCGCTGTGGCAGTTGGAAGATGAGCCATGGAAAGGCTCCAAAATCCTTACTATACACTGTACATTTTTTTAGGTGAAAAATTCGATGTCGTCGGATCCACTCCAGTCTTTGGATTTCGTTAATACACATCTCAACACATAACCACAGGTGCGCACAGGTCGTAGGTGCGCCTAGTTGGGCCGCTGTGGCAGTTGGAAGATGAGCCATGGAAAGGCTCCAAAATCCTTACTATACACTGTACATTTTTTTAGGTGAAAAATACGAAGTCGTCGAATCCACTCCAGTCTTTGGATTTCGTTAATACACATAACCACAGGTGCGCACAGGTCGTAGGTACGCCTAGTTGGGCCGCTGTGGCAGTTGGAAGATGAGCCATGGAAAGGCTCCAAAATCCTTACTATACACTGTACATTTTTTTAGGTGAAAAATTCGATGTCGTCGGATCCACTCCAGTCTTTGGATTTCGTTCATACACATCTCAACACATAACCACAGGTGCGCACAGGTCGTAGGTACGCCTAGTTGGGCCGCTGTGGTAGTTGGAAGATGAGCCATGGTAAGGCTCCAAAATCCTTACTATACACTGTACATTTTTTTAGGTGAAAAATTCGATGTCGTCGGATCCACTCCAGTCTTTGGATTTCGTTAATACACATCTCAACACATAACCACAGGTGCGCATATGTCGTTGGTACGCCTAGTTGGGCCGCTGTGGCAGTTGGAAGATGAGCCATGGAAAGGCTCCAAAATCCTTACTATACACTGTACATTTTTTTAGGTGAAAAATTCGATGTCGTCGGATCCACTCCAGTCTTTGGATTTCGTTAATACACATCTCAACACATAACCACAGGTGCGCACAGGTCGTAGGTACGCCTAGTTGGGCCGCTGTGGCAGTTAGAAGATGAGCTATGGAAAGGCTCCAAAATCCTTACTATACACTGTACATTTTTTAGGTGAAAAATTCGATGTCGTCGGATCCACTCCAGTCTTTGGATTTCGTTAATACACATCTCAACACATAACCACAGGTGCGCACAGGTCGTAGGTTCGCCTAGTTGGGCCGCTGTGGCAGTTGGAAGATGAGCCATGGAAAGGCTCCAAAATCCTTACTATACACTGTACATTTTTTTAGGCGAAAAATACGATGTCGTCGAATCCACTCCAGTCTTTGGATTTCGTTAATACACATAACCACAGGTGCGCACAGGTCGTAGGTACGCCTAGTTGGTCCGCTGTGGCAGTTGGAAGATGAGCCATGGAAAGGCTCCAAAATCCTTACTATACACTGTACATTTTTTTAGGTGAAAAATTCGATGTCGTCGGATCCACTCCAGTCTTTGGATTTCGTTAATACACATCTCAACACATAACCACAGGTGCGCACAGGTCGTAGGTACGCCTAGTTGGGCCGCTGTGGCAGTTGGAAGATGAGCCATGGAAAGGCTCCAAAATCCTTAGTATACACTGTACATCTTTTTAGGTGAAAATTCGATGTCGTCGGATCCACTCCAGTCTTTGGATTTCGTTAATACACATCTCAACACATAACCACAGGTGCGCACAGGTCGTAGGTACGCCTAGTTGGGCCGCTGTGGCAGTTGGAAGATGAGCCATGGAAAGGCTCCAAAATCCTTAGTATACACTGTACATTTTTTTAGGTGAAAAATTCGATATCGTCGGATCCACTCCAGTCTTTGGATTTCGTTAATACACATCTCAACACATAACCGCACAGGTCGTAGGTACGCCTAGTTGGGCCGCTGTGGCAGGTGGAAGATGAGCCATGGAAAGGCTCCAAAATCCTTACTATACACTGTACATTTTTATAGGTGAAAAATTCGATGTCGTCGGATCCACTCCAGTCTTTGGATTTCGTTAATACACATCTCAACACATAACCACAGGTGCGCACAGGTCGTAGGTGCGCCTAGTTGGGCCGCTGTGGCAGTTGGAAGATGAGCCATGGAAAGGCTCCAAAATCCTTACTATACACTGTAAATTTTTTTAGGTGAAAAATTCGATGTCGTCGGCTCCACTCCAGTCCTTGGATTTCGTTAATACACATCTCAACACATAACCACAGGTGCGCACAGGTCGTAGGTACGCCTAGTTGGGCCGCTGTGGCAGTTGGAAGATGAGCCATGGAAAGGCTCCAAAATCCTTAGTATACACTGTACATCTTTTTAGGTGAAAATTCGATGTCGTCGGATCCACTCCAGTCTTTGGATTTCGTTAATACACATCTCAACACATAACCACAGGTGCGCACAGGTCGTAGGTACGCCCAGTTGGGCCGCTGTGGCAGTTGGAAGATGAGCCATGGAAAGGCTCCAAAATCCTTACTATACACTGTACATTTTTTTAGGTGAAAAATTCGATATCGTCGGATCCACTCCAGTCTTTGGATTTCGTTAATACACATCTCAACACATAACCGCACAGGTCGTAGGTACGCCTAGTTGGGCCGCTGTGGCAGGTGGAAGATGAGCCATGGAAAGGCTCCAAAATCCTTACTATACACTGTACATTTTTTTAGGTGAAAAATTCGATGTCGTCGGATCCACTCCAGTCTTTGGATTTCGTTAATACACATCTCAACACATAACCACAGGTGCGCACAGGTCGTAGGTACGCCTAGTTGGGCCGCTGTGGCAGTTGGAAGATGAGCCATGGAAAGGCTCCAAAATCCTTACTATACACTGTACATTTTTTTAGGTGAAAAATTCTCATGTCGTCGGATCCAGTCCAGTCTTTGGATTTCGTTAATACACATCTCAACACATAACCACAGGTGCGCACAGGTCGTAGGTACGCCTAGTTGGGCCGCTGTGGCAGTTGGAAGATGAGCCATGGAAAGGCTCCAAAATCCTTACTATACACTGTAAATTTTTTTAGGTGAAAAATTCGATGTCGTCGGCTCCACTCCAGTCTTTGGATTTCGTTAATACACATCTCAACACATAACCACAGGTGCGCACAGGTCGTAGGTACGCCTAGTTGGGCCGCTGTGGCAGTTGGAAGATGAGCCATGGAAAGGCTCCAAAATCCTTACTATACACTGTACATTTTTTTAGGTGAAAAATTCGATGTCGTCGGATCCACTCCAGTCTTTGGATTTCGTTAATACACATCTCAACACATAACCACAGGTGCGCACAGGTCGTAGGTACGCCTAGTTGGGCCGCTGTGGCAGTTGGAAGATGAGCCATGGAAAGGCTCCAAAATCCTTAGTATACACTGTACATCTTTTTAGGTGAAAATTCGATGTCGTCGGATCCACTCCAGTCTTTGGATTTCGTTAATACACATCTCAACACATAACCACAGGTGCGCACAGGTCGTAGGTACGCCTAGTTGGGCCGCTGTGGCAGTTGGAAGATGAGCCATGGAAAGGCTCCAAAATCCTTAGTATACACTGTACATTTTTTTAGGTGAAAAATTCGATATCGTCGGATCCACTCCAGTCTTTGGATTTCGTTAATACACATCTCAACACATAACCGCACAGGTCGTAGGTACGCCTAGTTGGGCCGCTGTGGCAGGTGGAAGATGAGCCATGGAAAGGCTCCAAAATCCTTACTATACACTGTACATTTTTATAGGTGAAAAATTCGATGTCGTCGGATCCACTCCAGTCTTTGGATTTCGTTAATACACATCTCAACACATAACCACAGGTGCGCACAGGTCGTAGGTGCGCCTAGTTGGGCCGCTGTGGCAGTTGGAAGATGAGCCATGGAAAGGCTCCAAAATCCTTACTATACACTGTAAATTTTTTTAGGTGAAAAATTCGATGTCGTCGGCTCCACTCCAGTCCTTGGATTTCGTTAATACACATCTCAACACATAACCACAGGTGCGCACAGGTCGTAGGTACGCCTAGTTGGGCCGCTGTGGCAGTTGGAAGATGAGCCATGGAAAGGCTCCAAAATCCTTAGTATACACTGTACATCTTTTTAGGTGAAAATTCGATGTCGTCGGATCCACTCCAGTCTTTGGATTTCGTTAATACACATCTCAACACATAACCACAGGTGCGCACAGGTCGTAGGTACGCCCAGTTGGGCCGCTGTGGCAGTTGGAAGATGAGCCATGGAAAGGCTCCAAAATCCTTACTATACACTGTACATTTTTTTAGGTGAAAAATTCGATATCGTCGGATCCACTCCAGTCTTTGGATTTCGTTAATACACATCTCAACACATAACCGCACAGGTCGTAGGTACGCCTAGTTGGGCCGCTGTGGCAGGTGGAAGATGAGCCATGGAAAGGCTCCAAAATCCTTACTATACACTGTACATTTTTTTAGGTGAAAAATTCGATGTCGTCGGATCCACTCCAGTCTTTGGATTTCGTTAATACACATCTCAACACATAACCACAGGTGCGCACAGGTCGTAGGTACGCCTAGTTGGGCCGCTGTGGCAGTTGGAAGATGAGCCATGGAAAGGCTCCAAAATCCTTACTATACACTGTACATTTTTTTAGGTGAAAAATTCTCATGTCGTCGGATCCAGTCCAGTCTTTGGATTTCGTTAATACACATCTCAACACATAACCACAGGTGCGCACAGGTCGTAGGTACGCCTAGTTGGGCCGCTGTGGCAGGTGGAAGATGAGCCATGGAAAGGCTCCAAAATCCTTACTATACACTGTACATTTTTATAGGTGAAAAATTCGATGTCGTCGGATCCACTCCAGTCTTTGGATTTCGTTAATACACATCTCAACACATAACCACAGGTGCGCACAGGTCGTAGGTGCGCCTAGTTGGGCCGCTGTGGCAGTTGGAAGATGAGCCATGGAAAGGCTCCAAAATCCTTACTATACACTGTACATTTTTTTAGGTGAAAAATTCGATGTCGTCGGATCCACTCCAGTCTTTGGATTTCGTTAATACACATCTCAACACATAACCACAGGTGCGCATATGTCGTTGGTACGCCTAGTTGGGCCGCTGTGGCAGTTGGAAGATGAGCCATGGAAAGGCTCCAAAATCCTTACTATACACTGTAAATTTTTTTAGGTGAAAAATTCGATGTCGTCGGCTCCACTCCAGTCTTTGGATTTCGTTAATACACATCTCAACACATAACCACAGGTGCGCACAGGTCGTAGGTACGCCTAGTTGGGCCGCTGTGGCAGTTGGAAGATGAGCCATGGTAAGGCTCCAAAATCCTTACTATACACTGTACATTTTTTTAGGTGAAAAATTCGATGTCGTCGGATCCACTCCAGTCTTTGGATTTCGTTAATACACATCTCAACACATAACCACAGGTGCGCACAGGTCGTAGGTACGCCTAGTTGGGCCGCTGTGGCAGTTGGAAGATGAGCCATGGAAAGGCTCCAAAATCCTTACTATACACTGTACATTTTTTTAGGTGAAAAATTCGATGTCGTCGGATCCACTCCAGTCTTTGGATTTCGTTAATACACATCTCAACACATAACCACAGGTGCGCACAGGTCTTAGGTACGCCTAGTTAGGCCGCTGTGGCAGTTGGAAGATGAGCCATGGAAAGGCTCCAAAATCCTTACTATACACTGTACATTTTTTTAGGTGAAAAATTCGATGTCGTCGGATCCACTCCAGTCTTTGCATTTCGTTAATACACATCTCAACACATAACCACAGGTGCGCACAGGTCGTAGGTACGCCTAGTTGGGCCGCTGTGGCAGTTGGAAGATGAGCCATGGAAAGGCTCCAAAATCCTGTACATTTGTTTAGGTGAAAAATTCGATGTCGTCGGATCCACTCCAGTCTTTGGATTTCGTTAAAACACATCTCAACACATAACCACAGGTGCGCACAGGTCGTAGGTACGCCTAGTTGGGCCGCTGTGGCAGTTGGAAGATGAGCCATGGAAAGGCTCCAAAATCCTTACTATACACTGTACATTTTTTTAGGTGAAAAATTCGATATCCTCGGATCCACTCCAGTCTTTGGATTTCGTTAATACACATCTCAACACATAACCACAGGTGCGCACAGGTCGTTGGTACTCCTAGTTGGGCCGCTGCGGCAGTTGGAAGATGAGCCATGGAAAGGCTCCAAAATCCTTACTATACACTGTACATTTTTTTAGGTGAAAAATTCGATGTCGTCGGATCCACTCCAGTCTTTGGATTTCGTTAATACACATCTCAACACATAACCACAGGTGCGCACAGGTCGTAGGTACGCCTAGTTGGGCCGCTGTGGCAGTTGGAAGATGAGCCATGGAAAGGCTCCAAAATCCTGTACATTTGTTTAGGTGAAAAATTCGATGTCGTCGGATCCACTCCAGTCTTTGGATTTAGTTAATACACATCTCAACACATAACCACAGGTGCGCACAGGTCGTAGGTACGCCTAGTTATGCCGCTGTGGCAGTTGGAAGATGAGCCATGGAAAGGCTCCAAAATCCTTACTATACACTGTACATTTTTTTAGGTGAAAAATTCGATGTCGTCGGATCCACTCCAGTCTTTGGATTTCGTTAATACACATCTCAACACATAACCACAGGTGCGCACAGGTCGTAGGTACTCCTTGTTGGGCCGCTGCGGCAGTTGGAAGATGAGCCATGGAAAGGCTCCAAAATCCTTACTATACACTGTACATTTTTTTAGGTGAAAAATTCGATGTCGTCGGATCCACTCCAGTCTTTGCATTTCGTTAATACACATCTTAACACATAACCACAGGTGCGCACAGGTCGTAGGTACGCCTAGTTGGGCCGCTGTGGCAGTTGGAAGATGAGCCATGGAAAGGCTCCAAAATCCTGTACATTTGTTTAGGTGAAAAATTCGATGTCGTCGGATCCACTCCAGTCTTTGGATTTAGTTAATACACATCTCAACACATAACCACAGGTGCGCACAGGTCGTAGGTACGCCTAGTTGGGCCGCTGTGGCAGTTGGAAGATGAGCCATGGAAAGGCTCCAAAATCCTTACTATACACTGTACATTTTTTGAGGTGAAAAATTCGATGTCGTCGGATCCACTCCAGTCTTTGGATTTCGTTAATACACATCTCATCACATAACCACAGGTGCGCATATGTCGTTGGTACGCCTAGTTGGGCCGTTGTGGCAGTTGGAAGATGAGCCATGGAAAGGCTCCAAAATCCTTACTATACACTGTACATTTTTTTAGGTGAAAAATTCGATGTCGTCGGATCCACTCCAGTCTTTGGATTTCGTTAATACACATCTCAACACATAACCACAGGTGCGCACAGGTCGTAGGTGCGCCTAGTTGGGCCGCTGTGGCAGTTGGAAGATGAGCCATGGAAAGGCTCCAAAATCCTTACTATACACTGTATATTTTTTTAGGTGAAAAATTCGATGTCGTCGGATCCACTCCAATCTTTGTATTTCGTTAATACACATCTCAACACATAACCACAGGTGCGCACAGGTCGTAGGTACGCCTAGTTGGGCCGCTGTGGCAGTTGGAAGATGAGCCATGGAAAGGCTCCAAAATCCTTACTATACACTGTACATTTTTTTAGGTGAAAAATTCGATGTCGTCGGATCCACTCCAGTCTTTGGATTTCGTTAATACACATCTCAACACATAACCACAGGTGCTCACAGGTCGTAGGTACGCCTAGTTGGGCCGCTGTGGCAGTTGGAAGATGAGCCATGGAAAGGCTCCAAAATCCTGTACATTTGTTTAGGTGAAAAATTCGATGTCGTCGGATCCACTCCAGTCTTTGGATTTAGTTAATACACATCTCAACACATAACCACAGGTGCGCACAGGTCGTAGGTACGCCTAGTTGGGCCGCTGTGGCAGTTGGAAGATGAGCCATGGAAAGGCTCCAAAATCCTTACTATACACTGTACATTTTTTGAGGTGAAAAATTCGATGTCGTCGAATCCACTCCAGTCTTTGGATTTCGTTAATACACATCTCAACACATAACCACAGGTGCGCATATGCCGTTGGTACGCCTAGTTGGGCCGTTGTGGCAGTTGGAAGATGAGCCATGGAAAGGCTCCAAAATCCTTACTATACACTGTATATTTTTTTAGGTGAAAAATTCGATGTCGTCGGATCCACTCCAGTCTTTGCATTTCGTTAATACACATCTCAACACATAACCACAGGTGCGCACAGGTCGTAGGTACGCCTAGTTGGGCCGCTGTGGCAGTTGGAAGATGAGCCATGGAAAGGCTCCAAAATCCTGTACATTTGTTTAGGTGAAAAATTCGATGTCGTCGGATCCACTCCAGTCTTTGGATTTCGTTAATACACATCTCAACACATAACCACAGGTGCGCACAGGTCGTAGGTACGCCTAGTTGGGCCGCTGTGGCAGTTGGAAGATGAGCCATGGAAAGGCTCCAAAATCCTTACTGTACATTTTTTTAGGTGAAAAATTCGATGTCGTCGGATCCACTCCAGTCTTTGCATTTCGTTAATACACATCTCAACACATAACCACAGGTGCGCACAGGTCGTAGGTACGCCTAGTTGGGCCGCTGTGGCAGTTGGAAGATGAGCCATGGAAAGGCTCCAAAATCCTTACTATACACTGTACATTTTTTTAGGTGAAAAATTCGATGTCGTCGGATCCACTCCAGTCTTTGGATTTCGTTAATACACATCTCAACACATAACCACAGGTGCTCACAGGTCGTAGGTACGCCTAGTTGGGCCGCTGTGGCAGTTGGAAGATGAGCCATGGAAAGGCTCCAAAATCCTTACTCCAAAATCCAAAATCCATACTGTACATTTTTTTAGGTGAAAAATTCGATGTTGTCGGTTCCACTCCAGTCTTTGGATTTCGTTAATACACATCTCAACACATAACCACAGGTGCGCACAGGTCGTAGGTACGCCTAGTTGGGCCGGTGTGGCAGTTGGAAGATGAGCCATGGAAAGGCTCCAAAATCCTTACTATACACTGTACATTTTTTTAGGTGAAAAATTCGATGTCGTCAGATCCACTCCAGTCTTTGGATTTCGTTAATACACATCTCATCACATAACCACAGGTGCGCACAGGTCGTAGGTACGCCTAGTTGGGCCGCTGTGGCAGTTGGAAGATGAGCCATGGAAAGGCTCCAAAATCCTTACTATACACTGTACATTTTTTTAGGTGAAAAATTCGATGTCGTCGGATCCACTCCAGTCTTTGGATTTCGTTAATACACATCTCAACACATAACCACAGGTGCGCACAGGTCGTAGGTACGCCTAGTTGGACCGCTGTGGCAGTTGGAAGATGAGCCATGGAAAGGCTCCAAAATCCTTACTATACACTGTACATTTTTTTAGGTGAAAAATTCGATGTCGTCGGATCCACTCCAGTCTTTGGATTTCCTTAATACACATCTCAACACATAACCACAGGTGCGCACAGGTCGTAGGTACGCCTAGTTGGGCCGCTGTGGCAGTTGGAAGATGAGCCATGGAAAGGCTCCAAAATCCTTACTATACACTGTACATTTTTTTAGGTGAAAAATTCGATGTCGTCGGATCCACTCGTCTTTGGATTTCGTTAATACACATCTCAACACATAACCACAGGTGCGCACAGGTCGTAGGTACGCCTAGTTGGGCCGCTGTGGCAGTTGGAAGATGAGCCATGGAAAGGCTCCAAAATCCTTACTATACACTGTAAATTTTTTTAGGTGAAAAATTCGATGTCGTCGGGTCCACTGCAGTCTTTGGATTTCGTTAATACACATCTCAACACATAACCACAGGTGCGCACAGGTCGAAGGTACGCCTAGTTGGGCCGCTGTGGCAGTTGGAAGGTGAGCCATGGAAAGGCTCCAAAATCCTTACTATACACTGTACATTTTTTTAGGTGAAAAATTCGATGTCGTCGGATCCACTCCAGTCTTTGGATTTCGTTAATACACATCTCAACACATAACCACAGGTGCTCACAGGTCGTAGGTACGCCTAGTTGGGCCGCTGTGGCAGTTGGAAGATGAGCCATGGAAAGGCTCCAAAATCCTTACTCCAAAATCCAAAATCCATACTGTACATTTTTTTAGGTGAAAAATTCGATGTTGTCGGTTCACTCCAGTCTTTGGATTTCGTTAATACACATCTCAACACATAACCACAGGTGCGCACAGGTCGTAGGTACGGCCTAGTTGGGGCCGCTGTGGCAGTTGGAAGATGAGCCATGGAAAGGCTCCAAAATTATTACTATACACTGTACATTTTTTTTGATGTCGTCGGATCCACTCCAGTCTTTGGATTTCGTTAATTCACATCTCAACACATAACCACAGGTGCGCACAGGTCGTAGGTACGCCTAGTTGGGCCGCTGTGGCAGTTGGAGATGAGCCATGGAAAGGCTCCAAAATCCTTACTATACACTGTACATTTTTTTAGGTGAAAAATTCGATGTCGTCGGATCCACTCCAGTCTTTGGATTTCGTTAATACACATCTCAACACATAACCACAGGTGCTCACAGGTCGTAGGTACGCCTAGTTGGGCCGCTGTGGCAGTTGGAAGATGAGCCATGGAAAGGCTCCAAAATCCTTACTATACACTGTACATTTTTTTAGGTGAAAAATTCGATGTTGTCGGTTCCACTCCAGTCTTTGGATTTCGTTAATACACATCTCAACACATAACCACAGGTGCGCACAGGTCGTAGGTACGCCTAGTTGGGCCGCTGTGGCAGTTGGAAGATGAGCCATGGAAAGGCTCCAAAATCCTTACTATACACTGTACATTTTTTTAGGTGAAAAATTCGATGTCGTCGGATCCACTCCAGTCTTTGGATTCGTTAATACACATCTCAACACATAACCACAGGTGCGCACAGGTCGCCTAGTTGGGCCGCTGTGGCAGTTGGAAGATGAGCCATGGAAAGGCTCCAAAATCCTTACTATACACTGTACATTTTTTTAGGTGAAAAATTCGATGTCGTCGGATCCACTCCAGTCTTTGGATTTCGTTAATACACATCTCAACACATAACCACAGGTGCGCACAGGTCGTAAGTACGCCTAGTTGGGCCGCTGTGGCAGTTGGAAGATGAGCCATGGAAAGGCTCCAAAATCCTTACTATACACTGTACATTTTTTTAGGTGAAAAATTCGATGTCGTGGGATCCACTCCAGTCTTTGGATTTCGTTAAAACACATCTCAACACATAACCACAGGTGCGCACAGATCGTAGGTACGCCTAGTTGGGCCGCTGTGGCAGTTGTAAGATGAGCCATGGAAAGGCTCCAAAATCCTTACTATACACTGTACATTTTTTTAGGTGAAAAATTCGATGTCGTCGGATCCACTCCAGTCTTTGGATTTCGTTAATACACATCTCAACACATAACCACAGGTGCGCACAGGTCGTAGGTACGCCTAGTTGGCCGCTGTGGCAGTTGGAAGATGAGCCATGAAAGGCTCCAAAATCCTTACTATACACTGTACATTTTTTTAGGTGAAAAATTCGATGTCGTCGGATCCACTCCAGTCTTTGGATTTCGTTAATACACATCTCAACACATAACCACAGGTGCGCACAGGTCGTAGGTACGCCTAGTTGGGCCGCTATGGCAGTTGGAAGATGAGCCATGGAAAGGCTCCAAAATCCTTACTATACACTGTACATTTTTTTAGGTGAAAAATTCGATGTCGTCGGATCCACTCCAGTCTTTGGATTTCGTTAATACACATCTCAACACATAACCACAGGTGCGCGCAGGTCGTAGGTACGCCTAGTTGGGCCGCTGTGGCAGTTGGAAGATGAGTCATGGAAAGGCTCCAAAATCCTTACTATACACTGTACATTTTTTTAGGTGAAAATTCGATGTCGTCGGATCCACTCCAGTCTTTGGATTTCGATAATACACATCTCAACACATAACCACAGGGGCGCACAGGTCGTAGGTACGCCTAGTTAGGCCGCTGTGGCAGTTGGAAGATGAGCCATGGAAAGGCTCCAAAATCCTTACTATACACTGTACATTTTTTTAGGCGAAAAATTCGATGTCGTCGGATCCACTCCAGTCTTTGGATTTCGTTAATACACATCTCAACACATAACCACAGGTGCGCACAGGTCTTAGGTACGCCTAGTTGGGCCGCTGTGGGCAGTTGGAAGATGAGCCATGGAAAGGCTCCAAAATCCTTACTGTACATTTTTTTAGGTGAAAAATTCGATGTCGTCGGATCCACTCCAGTCTTTGGATTTCGTTAATACACATCTCAACACATAACCACAGGTGCGCACAGGTCGTAGGTGCGCCTAGTTGGGCCGCTGTGGCAGTGTGAAGATGAGCCATGGAAAGGCTCCAAAATCCTTACTATACACTGTACATTTTTTTAGGTGAAAAATTCGATGTCGTCGATCCACTCCAGTCTTTGGATTTCGTTAATACACATCTCAACACATAACCACAGGTGCGCACAGGTCGTAGGTACGCCTAGTTGGGCCGCTGTGGCAGTTGGAAGATGAGCCATGGAAAGGCTCCAAAATCCTTACTATACACTGTACATTTTTTTGGTGAAAAATTCGATGTCGTCGGATCCACTCCAGTCTTTGGATTTCGTTAATACACATCTCAACACATAACCACAGGTGCGCATATGTCGTAGGTACGACTAGTTGGGCCGCTGTGGCAGTTGGAAGATGAGCCATGGAAAGGCTCCAAAATCCTTACTATACACTGTACATTTTTTTTAGGTGAAAAATTCGATGTCGTCGGATCCACTCCAGTCTTTGGATTTCGTTAATACACATCTCAACACATAACCACAGGTGCGCATATGTCGTAGGTACGACTAGTTGGGCCGCTGTGGCAGTTGGAAGATGAGCCATGGAAAGGCTCCAAAATCCTTACTATACACTGTACATTTTTTTAGGTGAAAAATTCGATGTCGTCGGATCCACTCCAGTCTTTGGATTTCGTTAATACAGATCTCAACACATAAACACAGGTGCGCACAGGTCGTAGGTGCGCCTAGTTGGGCCGCTGTGGCAGTTGGAAGATGAGCCATGGAAAGGCTCCAAAATCCTTACTATACACTGTACATTTTTTTAGGTGAAAAATTCGATGTCGTCGGATCCACTCCAGTCTTTGGATTTCGTTAATACACATCTCAACACATAACCACAGGTGCGCACAGGTCGTAGGTACGCCTAGTTGGGCCGCTGTGGCAGTTGGAAGATGAGCCATGGAAAGGCTCCAAATCCTTACTATACACTGTACATTTTTTTAGGTGAAAAATTCGATGTCGTGGGATCCACTCCAGTCTTTGGATTTCGTTAAAACACATCTCAACACATAACCACAGGTGCGCACAGATCGTAGGTACGCCTAGTTGGGCCGCTGTGGCAGTTGTAAGATGAGCCATGGAAAGGCTCCAAAATCCTTACTATACACTGTACATTTTTTTAGGTGAAAAATTCGATGTCGTCGGATCCACTCCAGTCTTTGGACTTCGTTAATACACATCTCAACACATAACCACAGGTGCGCACAGGTCGTAGGTACGCCTAGTTGGGCCGCTGTGGCAGTTGGAAGATGAGCCATGGAAAGGCTCCAAAATCCTTACTATACACTGTACATTTTTTTAGGTGAAAAAATTCGATGTCGTCGGATCCACTCCAGTCTTTGGATTTCGTTAATACACATCTCAACACATAACCACAGGTGCGCACAGGTCGTAGGTACGCCTAGTTGGGCCGCTATGGCAGTTGGAAGATGAGCCATGGAAAGGCTCCAAAATCCTTACTATACACTGTACATTTTTTTAGGTGAAAAATTCGATGTCGTCGGATCCACTCCAGTCTTTGGATTTCGTTAATACACATCTCAACACATAACCACAGGTGCGCGCAGGTCGTAGGTACGCCTAGTTGGGCCGCTGTGGCAGTTGGAAGATGAGTCATGGAAAGGCTCCAAATCCTTACTATACACTGTACATTTTTTTAGGTGAAAAATTCGATGTCGTCGGATCCACTCCAGTCTTTGGATTTCGATAATACACATCTCAACACATAACCACAGGGGCGCACAGGTCGTAGGTACGCCTAGTTAGGCCGCTGTGGCAGTTGGAAGATGAGCCATGGAAAGGCTCCAAAATCCTTACTATACACTGTACATTTTTTTAGGTGAAAAATTCGATGTCGTCGGATCCACTCCAGTCTTTGGATTTCGTTAATACACATCTCAACACATAACCACAGGTGCGCACCAGGTCGTAGGTACGCCTAGTTGGGCCGCTGTGGCAGTTGGAAGATGAGCCATGGAAAGGCTCCAAAATCCTTACTGTACATTTTTTTAGGTGAAAAAATTCGATGTCGTCGGATCCACTCCAGTCTTTGGATTTCGTTAATACACATCTCAACACATAACCACAGGTGCGCACAGGTCGTAGGTGCGCCTAGTTGGGCCGCTGTGGCAGTTGGAAGATGAGCCATGGAAAGGCTCCAAAATCCTTACTATACACTGTACATTTTTTTAGGTGAAAAATTCGATGTCGTCGGATCCACTCCAGTCTTTGGATTTCGTTAATACACATCTCAACACATAACCACAGGTGCGCATATGTCGTAGGTACGACTAGTTGGGCCGCTGTGGCAGTTGGAAGATGAGCCATGGAAAGGCTCCAAAATCCTTACTATACACTGTACATTTTTTTAGGTGAAAAATTCGATGTCGTCGGATCCACTCCAGTCTTTGGATTTCGTTAATACACATCTCAACACATAACCACAGGTGCGCACAGGTCGTAGGTACGCCTAGTTGGGCCGCTGTGGCAGTTGGAAGATGAGTCATGGAAAGGCTCCAAAATCCTTACTATACACTGTACATTTTTTTAGGTGAAAATTCGATGTCGTCGGATCCACTCCAGTCTTTGGATTTCGTTAATACACATCTCAACACATAACCACAGGTGCGCACAGGTCGTAGGTACGCCTAGTTGGGCCGCTGTGGCAGTTGGAAGATGAGTCATGGAAAGGCTCCAAAATCCTTGACTATACACTGTACATTTTTTTAGGTGAAAAATTCGATGTCGTCGGATCCACTCCAGTCTTTGGATTTCGTTAATACACATCTCAACACATAACCACAGGTGCGCACAGGTCGTAGGTACGCCTAGTTGGGCCGCTGTGGCAGTTGGAAGATGAGCCATGGAAAGGCTCCAAAATCCTTACTGTACATTTTTTTAGGTGAAAAATTCGATGTCGTCGGATCCACTCCAGTCTTTGGATTTCGTTAATACACATCTCAACACATAACCACAGGTGCGCATATGTCGTTGGTACGCCTAGTTGGGCCGCTGTGGCAGTTGGAAGATGAGCCATGGAAAGGCTCCAAAATCCTTACTACACACTTACATTTTTTTAGGTGAAAAATTCGATGTCGTCGGATCCACTCCAGTCTTTGGATTTCGTTAATATACATCTCAACACATAATCACAGGTGCGCACAGGTCGTAGGTACGCCTAGTTGGGCCGCTGTGGCAGTTGGAAGATGAGCCATGGAAAGGCTCCAAAATCCTTACTATACACTGTACATTTTTTTAGGTGAAAAATTCGATGTCGTCGGATCCACTCCAGTCTTTGGATTTCGTTAATATACATCTCAACACATAACCACAGGTGCGCACATTCGTTAATACACATCTCAACACATAACCACAGGTGCGCACAGGTCGTAGGTACGCCTAGTTGGGCCGCTGTGGCAGTTGGAAGATGAGCCATGGAAAGGCTCCAAAATCCTTACTATACACTGTACATTGTTTTAGGTGAAAAATTCGATGTCGTCGGATCCACTCCAGTATTTGGATTTCGTTAATACACATCTCAACACATAACCACAGGTGCGCACCAGGTCGTAGGTACGCCTAGTTGGGCCGCTGTGGCAGTTCGAAGATGAGCCATGGAAAGGCTCCAAAATCCTTACTATACAGCTGTACATTTTTTTAGGTGAAAAATTCGATGTCGTCGGATCCACTCCAGTCTTTGGATTTCGTTAATACACATCTCAACACATAACCACAGTGCGCACAGGTCGTAGGTACGCCTAGTTGGGCCGCTGTGCAGTTGGAAGATGAGCCATGGAAAGGCTCCAAAATCCTTACATACACTGTACATTTTTTTTAGGTGAAAAATTCGATGTCGTCGGATCCACTCCAGTCTTTGGATTTCGTTAATACACATCTCAACACATAACCACAGGGGCGCACAGGTCGTAGGTACGCCTAGTTGGGCCGCTGTGGCTAGTTGGAAGATGAGCCATGGAAAGGCTCCAAAATCCTTACTATACACTGTACATTTTTTTAGGTGAAAAATTCGATGTCGTCGGATCCACTCCAGTCTTTGGATTTTGTTAATACACATCTCAACACATAACCACAGGTGCGCACAGGTCGTAGGTACGCCTAGTTGGGCCGCTGTGGCAGTTGGAAGATGAGCCATGGAAAGGCTCCAAAATCCTTACTATACACTGTACATTTTTTAGGTGAAAAATTCGATGTCGTCGGATCCACTCCAGTCTTTGGATTTCGTTAATACACATCTCAACACATAACCACAGGTGCGCACAGGTCGTAGGTACGCCTACTTGGGCCGCTGTGGCAGTTGGAAGATGAGCCATGGAAAGGCTCCAAAATCCTTACTATACACTGTACATTTTTTTAGGTGAAAAATTCGATGTCGTCGGATCCACTCCAGTCTTTGGATTTCGTTAATACACATCTCAACACATAACCACAGGTGCGCCACAGGTCGTAGGTACGCCTACTTGGGCCGCTGTGGCAGTTGGAAGATGAGCCATGGAAAGGCTCCAAAATCCTTACTATACACTGTACATTTTTTTAAGTGAACAAATCCATGTCGTCGGATCCACTCCAGTCTTTGGATTTCGTTAATACACATCTCAACACATAACCACAGGTGCGCATATGTCGTTGGTACGCCTAGTTGGGCGCTGTGGCAGTTGGAAGATGAGCCATGGAAAGGCTCCAAAATCCTTACTATACAGTGTACATTTTTTTAGGTGA